>JAGSMP010000129.1:0-1200000 GCA_029286625.1 Parnassius orleans | reverse complement strand
TATACTTCTATATATACTCTACACTGCGCTTTATATTTCTATAACAATATTAGTTTGTGCCTGAACTCCTGAATCAATCATTTGGTTTATTCAAATATCTTAGCTTTTAAAAATGTTACTGCAAATCCTAATATAGCTCATTAAAATCAACGCAGCTTTAGAAAACTTTACTAGCGGCAGAGTGCTTACGACTCTGTTAAGTGGTCGTTAGCTTTATAAACGCTTGCAAATTTTTCCTTAAGAACAGCTTCATACAACTTGAATCAATCACTCTCACTGCTTTTCATATTAATCTAATGAAATGAAAAATATGAAAGATTCTAGTTGAAGAATATAGCTGTGATATTTTATGATTTAGATTAAAATATCTTAATAAGAATGTATGAATAAATAGACGCTGTGTAGTGGCGGCGTAAGATAATCCACTACTCCACATCATCTCTTGAGTGTCGTGAAAGACGACAAAAGGAAATGAAATAGGAGATAAGCAGCAGCATCTTCCTGATAAAAACTCAGGTACTGAATAATATAGTTTAAGCGTGACAAGTCATGTGTCTACCTTTCTCAAGGGTAGTACTTTTGTTGGATTTTTGAAGAAAGCAATGGAGTAACTAAACTAAAATTTACTTTAGTAACTTATTTTAGATTCAAGTGAGGCTTGTCACCTACCGTGTTTCCATCGTCACTTGGAATTGTGGTCCAACTTTACGGTGAAGGCAGCTTCCTATCTCTATCTATTGGTATCGATGGTACTTCCTCTGAACAGCAGAATGGCCAAAAAGAAGTTGCGCATTGATATTACGCTGCCTAAGCCCAGATTAAAGATGTTTCACAGTTCGCGCGGGTACTTTGGGCGGTGTATTCATAATTTTAATGCAAAATCGGTTAATATTTTTGTAAAATTATTGTTACTCATAATTAAAAACGACACCAGGAAATCAAAAACTATTTCATCATTTTTACTACAAGATTAATTAACCAAGAACTTACAACTCTCCCGGAATCTAACTAATGAGATAGACAGGAATGTAACTTATTAGTTCCTATACTTATGCGAACTTTAATCATGAATAAAACTAATTTCAAGACAATGGGTGCTTTAAAACACTTAACAACTGCACGTTTCTGCTATAAACATTACAAACTTTTGAGTTGTTTGTTTGTTGCAATTAAAAGCTATAAACTTATTGCAAGCTTTTAAGTTGCATGTACAAGAACGGATAGTCAATATTTTTTTGATTTATTTATGTACACACAACAAGATACAGAAACAGTCTTATAGTGAGTTTGTACAAAGGTTCTACTTATTCCATAATTTGTTGAAATATCTTCCAGTAGACCCACAAAGGAAAATATATTAAAAGGCAAACTTAGGGCGTACAGTACTAATATTATCACTAGAATATACATAAATAAAACGAGACAAACAATCTGAATAGTTTCAGCTTTTCCATTGAAAAATAAGAGAAAAATAAGAAGAAACAAAGGCAAACGTGCTTAAGAGACACTTGAGAGCTTCCTTAGTGCGCTCACTTTCAGATATTCCTAAAATAAATCAAAATGGGTGAAGGTTAAAGTATCTTTAGTCTCATCATTCAAAAAAAACCTTTCTTTTCTTTGCACTAGTTTGTTAACTTGCATAATGCATAATGTGTCAAATATGTTTGTATGAAGAATATAAAAATAAATTAACAAGTCAACAAATATTATCTAAGCCACGTCTATCTTAGCACTTTCCTATACATATATGAAATTGCCGTTTTGTATGGGAAAATTGTAATATTTTTTTTACAAAATCAATCTTTCATTTATCAAAGCATTTGCAACACATTCTTCAGAGAGTATGGTAACTACCCCGACGGACTCATATGAAAAATAAGTTTTACCACCTTGTAATAAAAAACAAATATAGTATACTCGTACACCTTTAAATTTTAGGAACAAAAATCGAGCTAGTTATAGTAGTTTCCCAGCTAATTATTATACGATCTGCTTTTCAATTATTTTAAAATTGACACTCACGGTATCATACATTATATTATAATACGCGATATATGCTTAAGAATCCTTTATAAATAACATTTACCAGGGCTCCTTTTTGCCTAGCAGACCATCAAAATAGGTCTCACTCTCTATTCATTTCTGCCATATTTTTGCTGCAGCAGTACCCTGAGTGCTGCGTTTTGGTTTAAAGGTAAACCAGTCTAGTTCAACTCGATTTTGTAAAAAAAATATCTAGGAGTACTGTAGATTGGGCCGACTTGATATAGCGACGGGCTAATGAGGGATGCTAGTCAATGAATGCAAGTGGCTCAGAAGCGTTCTTTTTGATAATATGTGGGGAAGGCTTATGTTAAGAAGTGGATTTTTAATAGAAGCTAATGATGATGATATTGAATTATCATCGCCAAATCAGGCGCTAATTAGTACTCCTGCGTACCGGTTTGAAGTGTATAGACAGTCAATTAAGATGGAAGAATCCCACAGGTTGTGAGGTATTCCATCTAAATCCTCAAAGGTGTCAACGCATTTATAGCCTTCATTGTTTAAAGTTGGCTACAGGTGTTAACAGACACCAGTAGCCATTTACCATCAGGAGGTCGTAAGTTCGTTTGGTACTTCAATTTTATAAAAGTTATAAGTTGAAGTTACTTCCTATATACGTCCCACTGCTGGGCACAGGCCTCCTCTCATTTCTGAGAGGGTTTTATAAAAAAGAAAAAACACTTTGGTATTGAAAGACTTTCAGTCGTTTCAAAATTCTTTATTAGGTATAAACATTAATGTCAGTTGTATAGTTTTGCTATAATTTTGTATTTTAGAGTTAAAAATAACGATCATAAGTTGAAGTTATTTTAAAAGCTTTTAGGTGTAATTTACATTTACATTATGTCTGAGGTGAGTCGTAAATTAATGTGGCATAGCGTGGTGCTACGCGTAGTTGAAATTTATATTATATTATAATTTTATTCCAAAAAGAGAGAGTTAGTAACATTTATAATTCTAATATGCAGAGTTCTATATTTTTAGCGAGGTGCGGCATCACTTTCAGTCTGTAATATAATCAGGCCTTTAATATAAAATAATGCAGTAAGAAAATCTAATAATAAATCTAATAAAAATAAAAATAAAATCTGCTTCTCGACTAGTGAAAATTAAACTTCTAATAAAAGTAAAAGCTGACAACAAACAACTAAATATAATAAAAAAAGTGCATAGAAGAATTAAAGCCCCGATTTCAAAAGCTATTATGTGGAAATTATCTTATAAATTTTTGTTCTTTAAAGAACAAAAGAAAATTATAGCGGAGTTCAAACTCTGCTAATTTTTTTTATTAAAAGTGTAATTTTTTGACCCTTTTGAATGGAATGGTACTACCTCATTAACCTTTTTAAAACAGTTTTTTTTTAAATACGTTTTAGTTACAAAGCTAGAATTTACTTTTTCTAGACAACCATTCACTTTTCTTCACACATTAGCAATTTTCAACTTCGAACGATGTTAGAAAATTGTTCATATAAAATTACGGTTTCAGCTTAGTGTTTAAGAGCGGCGCGGCGCCTTGATCGAAATATGTTTGTAGGATAAATGTATAGGTTGGCTGGTAGTAGCTGGATTCCTGCCAAAAAAATAGGCTAAGTATCTGAGAGTCTGTGTGGTGATGAATGATAATGATTAACTGATAAAAATCTTTATATATAAAATCGTTGGTACGTCTGATGGTGATCGTAGCTTCTGTACGATTTGGTCGACAGAGGTCATATTCACACAATTTATTTATTTTGTGGTAAAATAGGGAATAAAGATTTTGTGGCAATTATTTAGAGAGATGAGAAATCCCAATTGTAACCTTTTGAAGTCGGTTTGTACTTTTTATCAAAAGTTAGTTAATAGAAAAATTAAATATTATTAAAAAAAATTAGTTAATAGAATCAGGCCTTACTTTGAGCAAATCAATTATATTAAAGATTTTAAAAATTGTTTAGCTAAGATCCGCGCAATGAAATAAAATTATGTGTTTTACCTAGTTTGAAGAGCCTATCCGGCCTCTATCCCTGTCATCACTCCTACCAACACCACTACTCTAGGAATGATAATGGAATTCCGCAAAGTAACGTCTGATTCTATTAATTGTCTTTCGTAGTGTAGTGTTGTTGGGGTGAGTGGTGTCCGGGATGGAGGGCGGCAGGCACTCTTTAAACTAGGAAAGATACATCATTTTATTTTATTAGGCGGATCTAAGATAATTAATTTTTAACATCTTTAATTAAGAAAAATTGTCAAATTACAATATTTGTAAGCGTTTCCTTAATTATAATTAAAAAAAAGAGTGAATAATATCTTATTCCACATACAAAGCAAAATTCAGCTGATACAAAATTCTTGAATTAGTTATAAAATAGAGAAAAACTGAAGAAACTTACTTTAGTTTACTTTTTCCGTCTCAATTTCACGGCGTAAATATTTCATCTAAATAAAGAAACCAGAGACCGTATTTTAGTTTTATATCTTTGATCAACACTGCTTTTATTTATTTTTCTTTCAAAGTTTTGTGGCAGAATTTGTATTGCGTTTAGTCGGCGTTGTACAATCTAAAATAAATAATTCCTTAGTACTTTGAGGGATAAGATCACGATTAAAGAATTCTAGAATTTTAATAAATTTAATGATGTTCAAATTCGGAATTGTCTCCTCCTTTACTTCATAATTGATAAACCAAAAATTCGCGCAAAATAAATTTTGAGTATTAGCAAGGATGATGCTTAAATTAAATTTAAAAATCCTAATTTTAATATGGAAGTTGGCTGAGTGTTGCCGTGTGCTTGGGATCCATAATTAACAAAATTAAAACCAAGTATAATACTTTAAGAATATCCATATACTCTTAGCTCGTTCAGCGTAGATCGAAGAAAAATATTATTTAGCTGAAAATAGCCCGGGCTTACTATAGTAAAACCGGTATGTACATAAGTATGTTATAAGATCAGGACTTCCAGAGGAACCATCAAATATGTCAGTCGTGACTAATGGTGCTGTAAAGCACCCAAAACAGCGGAAATTAAAAATAAGTTAATATTAAAAAAAATTGTAAAAAAAATAAAAACTTGTGACAACTTTCATTATAGATTATATCGTTTAGAGCTCGTCGTAGTACCTCGTTTAGAGCCGCGGTGGCATAAGAGGCAGCTGAATTAAGTAAGTGGCGCAAATGTGAGTCTCTGAGAGATGACTACATATTTGTACCATTTACTGTAGAGACTACCGGTCCGTGGGGTCCAGTGCGGTAAAGTTCCTAAAGGAATTGTATCAGCGACTGGTCATCGGTGCTGGTGATAAGGGGGGTGGTTCTTTTCTCGCTCAAAGGCTAAGTATAGCCATTCTGCGACGAAACGCAGCCAGCGTTCTTGGTACAATACCACGGGGAGTAGGACTGTATGATAATTAAAATTTTTATTTTAGTTTTTCTTTATTATAGTTTTTTTTAATATTGTGTGTAACCTTTTAGTTACATTTAATTTTATACTATGTTTTAACAATGTAAATAAATAAATATAAATGAATATAATAAGATGTTGAATTTATTAATCATTGTATTGAGATTTTTTTAAAGAATTAAAATAGATAAATAAAATACATTTAACGCAAAAGGAACTTAACAGTTCCGCGTGGTGGCGGTGTTTTTTTCTTTTTATGGAAGTACGGGCAAATGAGCATGCGACTCACCTGATGGAAAGTGTCGACCGCCTCCCACGAACAACTGATACGAATGCAAATTCTAATTACAGCGTGAGAGGCTCATGTCTAGCAGTGGACGTTTAGGGACGAAAATAGGAGAAGAAAGAAGAAGGAAAGAACTTCCCTAATTAAAAGGAGGATATCATTTAATAAATTTCAATGATCTGTTTTGGAAAATAGTATAATAGGAATTCCTGATAAGTCTCTGGATTGGTTAATCATTTAAAGGTAAGTATCACCATTACAATAATAGAATGTGACATATAAGTTAGTGCTACAGTCAGCTGAGTTGCGGTTTCTGTGCTCAAATCTAAACTTTCTAATTGAATTTACCGTCGTTTTAAGTTCTTCTGAACATAAAAGTCTCATGAAAACTAAGTCCTTCTCAGAAAGTAACCTGCAAGAAACTTTTGATATCTCTTTTATAATTTCAATTTATGTGATATTAGTGAAGCAGTGCACGCACTGCTTGTTCCGATCTAAAGAGTAAAAAGAGCTTGTATAATTAAAGGCTGTCTTAGTTTTCAGAAGTGACTTTGTTTAAAGTTGGTTGTCCATAGGCTGCAGTAGCCACTTACGATCATGTGCACTGTAAGTTCGTTTGTCAGTTCATTAATATAAAAAAAAACGTCAAACCAAGAAAGATTTTTAAATTTTGGCGAATCTTAATTTAGGAATTCATGTTTACAAATTTTAAACCCTCACATTTAACAAGTTCGTGTACCAATCTTAATGTTTACTTTACTTAGTATATTGTGAGTAAGTAACATACACGTTAGAATTATGGGTGTCGTTAGCCTCTACATGAATATATTTTAAGAATATATTCACGTAATCAAAGGCATATAATTATAAAAAAAGAAAACCACGTTGAAAAGAACAAAGAATGAAACCCACAAGAATGAAACCAGCAAAGAATGAAACCCACAAGGGACCGCGAAGTCTACGGTCGAGGATGGAATTACAGCGGAGCTTCTGAAAGCGGGTGGAAAACCGGTACTTAAAGTCCTTCAGAAGCTCTTTAATTTCGTCGTCCATGGTGGCACTACTCCGGAGGCGTGGAGCAGAAGTGCGGTGGTCTTGTTCTTCATGAAAGGCGATAACGCTATCTTGAAGAACTACAGACCGATTTCCCTTCCGAGCCGCGTATACGTGCTGTTTTCGAGAGTCATTACGAGTCGTCTCGCAAACGCAGACTCGACGACTTTCAGCCTCCCGAACAAACTAGTTTTCGAAAAGGCTTTAGTACCATAGACCACATACAAACCCTTTGGCAAATTGTACAAAAGACCAAAGAGTACAATCTGCAACTTTGTCTTGCGCATGTGGACTATGGAAAAGCCTTTGATCCCGTTGAAATTTGGGCGATGCTGCAGTCCCTTCAGCTATGCCAAGTTGACTGTCGGTATATCGAAGTGCTGAAGTGTTTGTACAGTAGGGCTACGATAGCTATCCGAGTACAGAACCAGAGTACGAAACCTATCCAAGTGGAGAGAGGTGTAAGACAGGGTGACGTAATATCCCCGAAACTCTTCACCGCTGAATTGGAAGATGTTTTCAAGCTACTGTACTGGAAAGTATACGGTATTAACATCAAGGGCGGGTATATCTCTCAACTCGGCTGAGCAGCGTTCGGGAGCTTACGACACATCTTCTCGTCAGGCATACCTCAAAACCTCAAAACTAGATTGTACAACCAGTGCGTGTCACCTGTGATAACCTATGGATCTGAGACGTGGTTCTTCACTGCTGGCCATATGAGGAAGCTCAAAGTCACTCAGCGAGCTATGGAGAGGGCTATGCTCGACGTTTCTCTGCGTAATAGACTTAAAAACGAGGATATCCGCAGTAGAACCAGGGTAACCGACATAGCCCAAAGGATTAGTAAGCTGAAGTGGCAATGGGCCGGACATATAGCTCGAAGAACCGACAACCGATGGGGAAGAAAGAGTGGCAGCCTCGTACCGGCAGGAGAAGTGTAGGGCGTCCCCCCACTAGATGGAGTGACGATCTGGTAAGTCATACAGGAAGTCAATGGATGCAGGTGGCTCGGGACCGTGCTTTGTGGCATTCCTTGGGGGAGGTCTATGTTCAGCAGTGAACATGTGAAGGGCTGTAATGATGATGATGATTAATAATGAAAACCACGTGATAATTATGTATTTCATCCCGTGGGTGTAGTAAAAGACGAATATGAAAAACCCTAGAAAGGTCTCATGGCCACCGATAGATTACTGCATAACCATCTCGTTTACCGTTCCAGCCTATTAAAGTCCACTGCTGAACATAAGCCTCTCCCATAGATTGCCTCATAGAGGGGATATTTGGCGTAGTTGCCACGCTTGGCAAACGGGTTGGCAACCGCAGTTTTTTATTTTTAGTCGTTATTAGGTTTCTGCTCCCTGTCTACTGATTTGTTTCCCTCAGTCTCTTGCGATACCCACAGGATGATATGGGGTAGTGGATATTCTTACACCGCCACTACGTTTACGCTTTACGCTGAACGTAAAATATCTAAGTCAGTAACGGGGAGTAGTGACGAAGGTTCAAAATATCTGGTTCTGCAATCGCCAATATGCCTGCTAAGCGTTTAGAAGGGCCTACGTCTAGAAGTTGATTTCTCCGAGCGTACTTCATCAAAGTAGAATAATAATACAGAAAATTTGAAGTCGCAATTTCTGCATTGTAGTAGACTTTTTATTTGAATATTAAATGGGGTTTTTAACAGGTGTTAAATTAATGGGAAATAGTGGTAATTCACTGCTGGCCGTATAAGTAAGCTCAAGGTCACTCAACGAGCTATGGAGAGGGCTATCTATGCTCGCGGTTTTTCTGCATAATAAACGTAGAAATGAGGTTATCTGCAATAAAACCAGAGTAACCGACATAGCCCAACGAATTAGTAAGTTAAAGTGGCAATGACCCGATCATATAGCTCGAATAACCAACAACCGATGGTGAAGAAAGGTTCTCGAGTGGCAGCCTCGCCTTGTACCGGTAGGCGAAGTGTGGGGCGGCCCTCCACTAGATGGAGTGATGACCTGGTAAAACATGCAGGAAATCGATGGATGCAGTTGGCTCAGGACCGTGCTTTGTGGCATTACTTGGGGGAGGCCTATGTTCAGCAGTGGACTTATGAAGGGCTGTAATGATGATAATGATGATGATGAATGGAAAATAGTAAAGTTATAATAGCCTATATATATATCCCATACAGGCACAGGCTTACCCTAATTCGAAGGAGTTACGGAGCAATTAGACAATGCGTGTTGACAGACTTAACATGTCCTCGTAATATTTTATTCCACATACATGCAGGTTTCCTTACGATTTTTTCTTTCACTGCCGAGCTCGTGGTAAATGAATTACTTTAAATTGCAATTGACGATTTCATTGATGTCGGCGGAGATAAGGTAAGGTTCTTTACGTACGGTGAAATTTCCGACAAGCGATTAGAAAGAATCTTACTTCTATTCTGGTATTTTTTGGATTTATTTACATTTACATTATCTTTTTGTATCATGCTACCTGGTATCAATGTCAGTTAAAATTTTAGATATTTAGATACCTTTATCAATTAAGGAATATACAATACTAACTAAGAAATATAATAATACATAATAATAAATGTTCTTTTTTTTACTTATTATAAGCCAGTGCTTGACCACAATCTCACCTGGTGGTAAGTGTAATGGTTAATCAGTTAGTTTCATTGTATTTTAATCACTCCGTTACTAAACCAACAGCGTATATAGTAATTATTAACATTAATGTAACAAACTAAAAGTATGTATTATGTTTATATATTTACACATAAAATGTATAAATATATAAACATAATACAAATAATTAATTATAATATTAAATAAAATAACTTAACTACTTATATTAGCAGCCTCAAAAATACATATAGAAAAAATAGAAGAGAGAATATGTGATTTTAACTTCAACTGCTCTATTTCTTAATAGTTTTCTTTAATTTAGATTTCGCAAAGAGGTCAATGTGTCCAAATTTTTCATTATACGTACTAGCGAGTCGCGAAAGAACAGTGTTTCGGCAGCAGTTTGAATGATGCCAGGGAGTCTGTAACAATGTAGTATTGCGGGTGCGTATATATAGTATTTTGAAGTACGAAAGGTGATTCTTGAGACAAGATATGGACATTCAATATTACTGTTTATTAGATCATATAAAGCCATGTCAAGCAAAACACGCCTATGTTCCAAAGATAAGAGATCGTGTTCAGTGCAACTGTCTGTGTTAGTATCGATTTTATTGCGACAGCGAAAGTTTATATTGTTGTATTAAAAATATTTTTTGAATACGCTCAAGGCGGCTTGTGTAAATATTGTACTGTGGAGACCATATCGAACTAGCATATTCCAAAACACTTCTGACATACGCAAAATAAACCATTTTAATTGCATTCATATTCGAGAATATATTACAGATGCGAAGATCAAAAACAAGATTTTTATAGGCTTTACTGCTAACATAATCAATGTGTTCGGATAACATCATTTTATGATCAAAATGTACGCCTAAATCCCTAACACTTAATTTTCGCTGATTTCTAATCCATCAAAGTGATAGTATTTATTTAGAATTGGCTTAGTTTTCCGTATAAAACTAATACATTCACACTTGCCTGCATTAACAGTTATATTATTTATTCTGTAGTATTCAAATAAACGGTCCAGGTCCTTTTGTATCAATAGGCAGTCATGTATAGTGTTAATTTTACAAAAAATCTTCTTATCATCTGCATACATGAGATAATTTGTGTGTACAATGCACGAACCAATGTCATATAGGTAGGCATTGTAAAAAAGTGAACCTAAGTGAGAGCCGTCAGAAACTCCTGTAGGTATGTTTATATAGCTCGAACGGAAACCACCTATCACGACTGCCTGTGAGCGATTTGTGAGATATGATTCAGTCCACCGGAGCAAGTCACCGTGAATTCCTAATGTTTGTAATTTGTTAAGCAGGATCATGTGATCCACACGATCGAAAGCTTTTTCAAAATCAGTGTAGATCACATCAACCTGCCCACCTTGATCCATATTTTCAAGGACAAAAGTGGAAAAACTTGCCAGGTTGGTAATGGTAGATCGCCTTTGCAAAAAACCATGTTGCTGTTCAGGGAAGGAACGTGAGAGCGTGGAGTAAATTACGTTATATACTACTCGTTCAAGGATTTTAGCTGCGGTGTCAAAATAAAAATGCCTCTATAATTCTTTATTTCTGTACGTGATCCCTTCTTGTGTACAGGGCCTATGTGTTCCATTTATGCGGAAATATCCCTTCACGCAGAGAGTGATTAAATATAATAGTCAAGGGGAGAGCAACTGATTTAGCGCAACGTTACCAAAATAAATTAAAAGTAAAAAACTTTTTAAAACAAGCTTTTATTTAAATGCGCAAAAAGAATAAAATAAACTTTTCCTTTAAAACTTTTACTATCAACTTATAACGCAATTACACAATAAAAGCTTGTCGCGAGATTTACCTGTGTAGATAAACATCTGATCTGATTGATTTTAATTTTTGAAATTTTCAAACTAAGTAAATACGAGTACTTTAATCTCACGACAAGCTTTTATATAATATAAATAAATATAATAAATCTGTAGAACAATTGTGTGTTAACGATTTACAGAAAAACTACTGAACAGATTTCCATGAAATTTTGTAAGTAGACAGTAAATAACCGTGTATAACATATAGGCAACTTTTTATCCGCTTACGTAAGAGTAAAAAAATGGGTTGTTTTTCCTTTTTTTTTAGTTTATTGTCATTATGGCTGCTGATGGTTCTATTAGTCCTAAAGAGGATTTAGCTATACGTATAATAAACCTATAGAAAAGTGTGTGTCAAAATAAACTCATCGCGCCACCAACTAGAAAGGGCAGAATAACTTCTGCCTGGCTAGCTAGTATCATATAAATTGTGTAATGACGTTATAAGTTGATAGCAAAAGTTTTATAATTTTTAGTTTTTAAAAATTTTGCAAGGTCGCTTGTCGGTTAATTTCGAACAGTCTAGCTCTTCTTCAATAAGGAGACCTTCTAATGATTTTACCCTACTTAAGGCCACGTATGCTTGACCAGCAGCGAAGAGCTTCGAGTCTAAGTATACAACGGCATGGTCGACAGTACTACCCTGCATTTTGTGTGCTGTGCAAGCTCAACATAATATAATTGGCAGCATTCTTCGTTCTGCAGTGCCGTGACTATATTTTGCTGGAAATTGCACAGTCTTGGGTTGAATGAGATGAACACCGTCCTTACTGAAGTCTATACGGACGGGTGGTATGTCAGTATTATACATTTGTGCTCTCCAGAAGCAGGCCCATATGATTTCTGTAATATGTCTAATAGCACCATTCACCAGACTTTTGGAAAGTCAAAGTTTACCAACCGATGCTACAGACTCGAATATTTCTCCCTCAATATCAAAATCGAGGACTCCAAAAACCCCAGTACACCAAAATTTCAGACGGATTGACATCATGTTACACCCTGATGCCACTCAGTCCTCGGCACGGCTTCACCTTGACTTGGGTGTTTGGAGGAATGCGCCACTTATTTCAGCTTGAAGCTTACTTGTGCCTTACGAAACACAGTTCCGGGTTTGATTTTGGAGTTACCCTTCTCCTAGACAGGTTGCAAACCAATGCTGTTGACGCCTATCTCGCCAAATTACACAAGTTACCAACCGATACTACAAACTCGAACAATTCGACCTCAATATCATTATCGAGGACTCCAAAAACCCCAGTACACCAACATTTCAGACGAATTGGAGCAACGGAGTTTATGATCACCATCTTATTTTATTAACTCGCATTCGTATTCTCAGCAAGTCCTTTCATTTGATACTCATATAGTAGGAAAGCACAAAAAACATAGTCCGCCATCTTTAGAAGTCTGCCATATTGAATTTAGAGTGACGTCACTTTATTTTTTGAGTTATACTCACCAAGTCCTTTCATTTGATACCCATATTGTAGGAGTGCATTAAAAATGACTAGTCCGCCATCTTGGGTGTTCCGCCATGTTGGATTTAGAATAACGTCACACAGCTAACCATGCATTGTCATCCAAACTTAACGTGTATACAAAATTTCAGCTCAATCGGTTGAAGATATCTGCTTCAAAATTGAGTTGCAAGATTCCACCCGAACAAACATAGTTACATTGCAAGTTAAATAAAAGCTTGTAAAAAAGAAGGTAACCCATCATCATCACTTATGCCCGTATCCAGTTTTCAACATTTTTTCGATTATTGCAGTGTTTGTCTGTACATTAAAAACGATGTCAGTACATAGATTCCGTATGTGGAGATATGTTGTTATTACTAGGTACACCAAATACACTCTGGAAGAATGAGTTGAAAGCATTGCATAAGTCTATACCTTCGGTGTACTCCGCACCTTTCAAAGACATTTTCTTAGGATATGCTGACCCACCCCGAATGGCTTTGACGAAAGTCCAGAACGTTTTAGGATGTGTTTTGATGCTATTTTCACAACTTGACGTAAATTTATTAAAGCATTATCTTTGGACATGGCGTTCTCTTGCTCGGAGTAATGAAAACTCATCGCAATGTAACCTATTCCTGAATTTTTTCCAACGTGTGTGAGCTATGGTTCTCTCCTTAATTATTTTTATTAAAGCGTGTATGTACCATTTAGGATATGATCGCTTCCCTGTTTTATAACTAAAAGGCACATGTACACGAACACAACTATGCAGTATGTTATAAAAGTTGTCTGTAGTCTCGTCTACAGTGCCTGTACATAAAAGAGACCACCAGTCCTGTTCTAAAAGATATGTATTAATGTTATCATAATCAGCCCTCCTAAAATTTCGCCTCGGCGCAGCTGTTTCTTGTAGAGGAGTAATGTTTAAATCCAAAACTATAAAGCAAAAAGAAAGATGTGCGCGGTCCTCCTTGATTAGCGGCGCACCCGCAGGGATGATATTCAAAGGCAGATTAAAGAATGCAAGATCTAACGTGTTACCAGCATGATTTTTTAAAGTATTAAATTGTTATTAAATTGTTAACCCGTGAAATGTTAGTGTTTCCATCAGTTGGATACTCGCTTCTTGTACCTCAGTAGACCCTTTTTTCAAAGCTGTGTATCCGTTTGAGTTCAAAGAAATGAACGGCAAGTTAAAATCTAATACTACAAAATTATCATTTTGAGAAAGCTCGATAGTACTGTTAATTTTTTTTCTAATAAAACAAGATCCGATGGCATTTGATGAACGTCATGGGCAATATATGCCACACAAATATGTAAGTTGGAATTTGAAGCGCACACGCATGAAGGAATAGTTATCCACAATATCTCAGTCAGACCGCATATGCCGAGGTCACGATACATGGCACCGAGTGTATGTGTATTATTGTCACCATTAGAGATATTATCGTCCTCACTATGTAACCACAGTCTCTACAATGTGTCACTCCAACAGTGGAATTCAATAAATTATACCCATATCACTATCAATTTCACTTATTATATTCACTGAGAAATTGAGAGTTTGAAATTGAATTGGAAATATATTTTATTGAGAATATGGTTTTGATTTTTGCATAAATTCCGTCTGACGTAAAGTAAAATTGACTTCTAAGTTAGAAAGAGGTTAGGAGTGAAATGTAAAATAATTTTTGTAAATTCTTTAATAGCTTTGCTTAGATTTGCTTCTCTAGAATGCAATAGGGAAAGTCTGAAAATAACTCTTAAAAGATGCCATATTAAACTACTGCAATAAGCAGAAAACGGAACCCAATTATCAAAATGAAATCCATTTAAAATGAATGTTAAAATTTTAAAGGCAATTCAAACCTAACTAATGTGAGAAAAGTGATTCGGTGATTTTAGTTTTAACGAGATTTCCTTCGAGCCAAATTACTGTTACTTAACAGTAATTTCTAACTTTCAACACACGTTTATTTTAGCTTCAACGATGCAGCCTGTAAGTATAACTACTTCTAAAAAAATCAAATTTTCCTATACTTGCATTTTAAGGCTGCGTAAAATTTGTTTGAAATACGTTTTATATACTTTCATTTTAACACTACTTACTGCGTGGATTAGAAATTTACTATATATAATAACAAACTTTGTATAATATAATATCAAACGTTGATATTTACTTTAAATAATACATATATTTTTAATTCGAACATATATTACTTATCGTCGTAAGAGAGTCGTGAGAGGCGACTGAGTGAAAATGAAACAGGAGATGGGCAGCAGCATCTTCTTGATAACAAAATAATAAATCTCCCGCTTTTTTCAAGCGCTTGGCAACTATGGCCAAATTCCCACATGAGGCAATCTATGAGGGAGGCTTATGTTTAGCAGTAATAGGCTGTAATTAATGGATGGATGGATTACTTATCCAATTTTTATAAAAATTATGACATAAAAGTCGTAAACAATCCGGGACACTGTAGTGTCTCGCGCCAAGTACACTTTCAACATATGTATATGTGTGTAAACATGTAGGCGTGAGACTACAGTGTATATATTCTCGAATCAGATGTCAACATAACCTCACCAAATTTTTAACTTCATATTTTTAATTATTAACGAAACGTCAACACTTTATACAGACATTTATTATTTTGTTTATCAATTGTTTCCATATAACACTAAAAATTATTTCTATCTATCAATTATTTCATACTTTTTAATATCTCAAATTTTTGCTTGCGCCGTTTTCCGATTCCACAAAAGATGTTACTAATTTCGGTAAGATTTTACTAAGGCGGTAGGGATGCAACATCGCTCATAAAAAAAGCGATATTAGAACATTTTTTTTATCACCATTTAAATATATATATCGAATAAATAATCATTTTGAAGAGAAATGAAACGTCGGGAATTAAAAAGTTAAATTAAACGCGATAGAATTCGTAAAATTAGTATCATTTAATGAAACAAAGAAGTATAATAATCAAATATTATTTAGGAAATTTTACACTATTTATTTTTACACATTTATTTTAATCGAATTAGTATTGATTTTTAACAGAAAACAAGTATTAAATTAATTAAAAAAGTTTATGGATGCCATACATGATCCAGTTTACCGTCAAGTTTGCAGCGCGCTTGAAGTGGCGTCCGGTAAACTTGACAGTGTGCATGACAAGTCTACTTCAAGAAAAAATTTAATTTCTATTCTGCCGACTTGATCAAGCTTGCAGCGTCATGTAAACTTGAACGTGTGTATGAGCGAGCAAGTATGCATGACCTTAGTCGGAGCAATAAGCGAGAGACGCCATGGTTGCAACTGGTGCGGCTTCATGCAAACTTGACGGTGAACTTGAACGTGAGTGGTCTATATGGATGCACTGTAAACTGGACGCCACTTCAAGCGCGCTGCAAAATTGACGGTAAACTGGATCGTGTATGGCATCCATAAGACAATCCAAAAGTGCATGCCTCATAACGCTCATTTACTTTTTAATAAAAAAATAAATACACATATCCGGATTTGCGCGGGACGTTCCGATTTTCAGGGGCTTAGTGACACACCCCGATTCACCCTTGATCGGGACGCCAAATGTCCTTTTTTTACGTCCTGATAATTATGACAGCAAAAATAAATATATCTGTAAGCTGTTACTGTGGCTGTTACTACATTTAAATGTTTTAGCTTTGACATTTCATATTTTCTCACCAAAGTCGGACTAACATCAAAGTTTTAAGTTTTACGCGTATTGTATTGGCGAGATACAGATATCATTCATGCTGTTTTGTTTTCTCTCTCACTGAGTGATGCCGGCCGCCCAGTCACGCTATGCATCGACGTCGTCAATTCGACCATTATTTATTATTTAATTATTTTAGTAGTTAGTGCAGTACCTAACTTACATGCTGCGGTTTAGATAAGTACATTTAGTAAAATGCAAAGGTCTTGTGGGTCAGTTCTTCCACTAGTCAATTTCTTCAAGCGATTATAAGTATTGTTGTTTTCAATAAATAATGTGACATTATGCGTGCGATGCAAAGATTTTATCTGTGTGTTTGATGTCATAATTTGATTATGAATAATTATTGTGTGCTTTTTTATTGTATGATGCCGTTTTTAAGGGTTGTGTAAGGGTTTGAAACCACAGCAACAGCTTACAGATATATTCATTTTTGCTGTCATAATTATCGGGACGTAAAAAATAAGGACATTTGGCGTCCCGATGAAGGGTGAATCGGGACGTGTCACTAAGCCCCCGAAAATCGGAAATTCTCGCGCAAATCGGGACAGCTGGCAACACTAATGTGTAAAAGCTTGGTGTGCTCATCAGAGCGAAAGAGTATTTCATGCCGGCACATGGCTTGCAACTTTACAAAGCGTAAGTTCTGCCTCACATGGAATACTGTTATCATATCTGGGCTGGGGCACCCCAGTGCCAGCTCCTTCCGCTTGACCGCATCCAGCGCAGAGCGGTTCGAATCGTCGACGACCGAGTTCTTTCTGATCGGCTCGATTCACTGACACTGCGTAGGGATGTTGCATCCCTTTGCATTTTCTATCGAATCTACCACGGGAGTGCTCTGGAGAATTGTTTGGATTAATTCCAGCCGCCAAATTTCACCAATGCAAATCGCGTCAAAATTCACGATACTATATATTGTTATAACTCGCTAATTTTCTGTGAATCGTCATTTATTGCAGTGGAAATACTGTCGTCACATTTTCCAGCTGTTAGATATATAAAAATATTTATCGAATGAAGGAAAATTTAGATAAACTGAAAGTATTAGATTATGCTTTGGAAACTTCTGATTTGGAAACTTTAATCAAAATTACAAATGAAATGAAGATGAAAGGAAATTTACTTGTTAAAGATACAAGACGGACTCTGTTTAGATGAAGACTTATTACAAAAACAATATAAAACAGCATTTACAACGTTCATTAAGAGATCACTTGATTTACCTCGATATAAGTGTATATCATGCCAAAAGTAAAATTTCAGAAAAGACGTCACTGATTTAGGTAAATTACAAAATCTAAATAATTTTATCAAAGGACAAGACATTACACTAAGTACTAATTTTGTATGTACAAATAGCTGTCTAAAGAAGCTTCGTTCTAACAAACTGCCTTCAACTTGCTTATTGAATAATATGTATATAGGATCAATTCCTGATGAAATAAAGACTTTAAATAATTATGAAACGATTGTCATCCAAAGTGCTAAAGCGTTTCAAGTTGTTCAACGATTGGGGACAGTCGCAAAAAAAAAGTTGCCTCAGACTATGCGAATGCAAAAATTAAAAAACCAAACATTTCATCTTCCTTTACCCATCGAAGAAACGTTGAAAAAAATATGCTCAACCACAGATCCATAATCAGAAAATAATTTAGAGAAAATATTTAAAGTTTTAATTTGGTTAAACCAAAATAATCCGTTGTACGCAGAATTAATGATTCCTAAATGCCCTGAAAATTTTAAAAAATGGTTGATATCAAAAAAATTGGAGTTTAATATTGAATCAATTGAGATAAATGATGTCGAACAAAGTTACACCGAAGATAAAGATAATCCTTGATGGATTATGATATAAATAAATCTATGAACAATGCCAACGAAACTGGTGACGAAAAAATTAATCACAATGAAAAACAAGATCTTAATGCTTATAACGAGCCCAAAATTATTTTACAAGCTTGTTTTGAAAGTGTTATTTCAATAAATGAAAAGAGTCTTAAAGCCCAAAATGACCATAATGTTTGTTATCCTAAAACTGAAACAACTCAAGTAAATATGGATTTACCTATTCATACAGATAGTGATATAATCACAACCCCAAATCATGAAACTATAATTAATGCACCTGGGAATAATTTTCATTACAATGATCATAACTACAGTACATCTACAAGTACAACTACTGATATTGTTGAAACGCCCGAGAACCTCAATAATAACGATAATAACTATAGTATGCACATGAATATGACTCCTAAAGTTGAACAAATAAACACTGACAGTGAAAAATTAGAAAATGAAAATAAGCAAATCTATCCACGTGCAATTATAACTCAGATAATAAACCCCAATAGCTCTCAATACGAACATTGTACAATATATCCGCTTCAAGATAAAATAATTAATGAAACTTCAACAAATATATATCAAATGTTGAAGATTAACGACAAACCGTTAGATAATAGAGTTACAACTTTAGATTTGCAATGTTTTCCAGATATTTACCCTTACGGTATAAATGGCCAACATGAAAAAAGAGATGTAAAACTTACGGATTATGAGTATATTAAAACACGATTAAAAACAGCTGATCCTGCTTAAATCAACAATATCTTTTCTTTTATTACATGATTCTAACATTCGACAATTAGGTCAAGGTATTTATCATACATTAAATGTTATAAATCCTCGCGAACGGTACACAGCAGAAAGATACATACAAAATTTAAAAACGAGCAGCTAGAAGCAAATTTGAGTACCATCTTTGCTCGACTTCAAAATTCTGCCCAGTTATGGAGTAAACCAAGAAATAACTTACATGACTCGTCATTATGGTCCCACAACATGGTTTGTTACAGTAAGTCCTGCTGAATGGCTATGGCAAGATCTGATAGATTACGTATAAGAAATAAATTCTCCAAATTTTGATAAATTATCTCCTAATGAAGTGATCAATGCTGATCCAGTTTCTGTCTCTAAATTTATAAATAACAAACTTACTGCTATTCTTGATTTTATTTCGTTAAGTGATCACCCTCTTGGTAAAGTACTTCACTATTATTGGCGTCTTGAATATCAAGGGAGAGGTATTCAACATCTTCATATGCTGATTTGGATAGAAGGTGCGCCAATCATGGGTATTAATAATAATGATGAAGTAGCTGAATTCATTATGAAGTATGTAACCTGCAAATTACCGAACAAAAATATTTCACCTACACTCCATAGGTCAACAGCATTATCATGATTATTGCTTAAGAAAGAAAAAACTATAATGGAACAAAGTTGTTAAAGCTTGTAAGTTTGGATTTCCACGACCAATTACTGATAATTTTGTACTTCGAGATGCTGCAACATCAATAGCTGGACGTAGAAAGTTGAAAAGTAAGAGCCGACTTTACGATCTTCCTCGTACTGAAAAATAGGCTAATATAAATAATTATAATCCTGCTCTTTTAAGTGTATGGGAGGGGAACATGAACATACAATTTCTTGGCGAAAAATCAACACTATTAACACAGTATGTTACAAAATATGTTACGAAAGAGGAAGCTACTAAAGCATCTGAAACAATTAGTGAAATTAATTATACTAAACCTCTTGCTCAACTTTTATGGAAAATAGCTTTGCGTAGCTTGAATCATCGGGAAATCGGGGCTCACGAAGCAGCGGATACTCTGTTAGGTCATTCTCTTTATGGAACAGATTCGAGACAGTAATAAAATGGCTAGATGTTAAAATGATTAGAAATCGAAAATTGAAGACCAAAGACGAAATCGAGAAACTAAAAGAGTTAAATGCTGAATCAACTGATATATTTTGTCCTTCACTGATCATTACCCGAATCGCCCTGAAGAGTTAGAACCTGTATGTTTGTACGATTTTTCTCGATGCTGTGATGTGGTAAAATCTGAACCACAGAATAATATGAATGAATATTATAAAATTGGCCCATCACTATTTTTAAAAAGAAGGTCTCGCAGTTATTTATTAAATCATTACAGATATAATGTTGCTAATCAACCTGAAAATTATTTTTCTCTCTTTTATTGTTATTTCAACCATGGGGGGACACAGATGAGTTAAAAAATGGGTACCAATCATATACCGAATCATTTATCAATCAGTAAAGTATGCTTGAACAAATTAAAGAATATTATGAATACAATGAAGATTTTCAAAAAGGATTAGATTATATTAAGAATCAGATAGAAAAAAACACAGTCAAAATTATCAAACTCGGTGTCTAGTGGATAAATCACAAGAGTCTGATTCTGTTGAAATAAATATTTTAGCTAAAGAGTTCAAAAATGCTGCTGATAAAGTAAATAATAAACTTACTCTTGCAGAAATGATCGAACAAATGAACTCGGATCAATTAAAAGTTTTTGAAAAAATAAAAGATATGGATTCTACAAATAAAAAAAATATTGTATGTAAGTGGAGAAGGTGGTACACGTAATTAAACGCTGGGTAAAGGAAAAACTAAACCAGGAAACAGTTGTAACAGCTCCCACAGGCATCATCGCTTTTAACATTGACGGTCTTAAGGTACATAAAGTATTCCAGTTGCCTGTTGAACATGATTCTACTCCAAAGTATACAAAATTATCAGATATCACTTTAAAAATGCTAAGATATCAACTAAAAGATGTTTCTTTAATTATCATTGATGAAATATCGATGATTTCTAATGTAACATTACTTTACATACATCTAAGATTAGTTAGTATATTTAATGTTGATGAATGGTTTGGAGGACGACACATAATTGTTTTTGGTGACTTACTTCAACTTCCTCCTGTACATGAAGATCCTACGTACAAAATTTTATCATCTTCAGACGTGGAAAAATTTGTTGGATCTCTAAGTTATAGTAATTTATGGACTGATTTATTAAATTACGAAGAATTAACTATAAACATGCGCCAGATAGCTGATAAATCATATGCTGAGTTATTGTCTAGAATGCGTATAGGAGCAATTACTGGTGATGATATAAAGTTATTAGAGAAAAGAAAAATTAATATCGATAGTTCATTATCATATCACGATAGACTGAATGAAATTTGTAATTACATCAACAAATTATCATCGGATACAGTTTGCTTAGTACCTACCTGTAATCAATGTGACTTAATTAATTCCGTAATGTTAGATAGAATTCAATCTGAAGAAATTGTACTTACTGCCAATGATCATATAGATTATCCTAAATTTCTAAAAGAAAGCAGCTAATATTTTGAGTTCAATTGAAGAAGATGCAAGCCGAAGCGCTGGACTCCCAAAAATAATCAAAATAAAAGTGGGCGTAAAAGTAATGTTAAGACGTAATATTGACGTTACATTTTGTTAAGTCAATGGTGGTATTGGTACTGTGAAGTCAATTTCCAAATATATTGAGAGTAATCAAATTCAGTTTATTAATATTGATTTTGCAACTGGTACAGAATGTGCTATTGAAAGAATCAAAGTAAAATTTTTAATTTCAGATAAAGCTTTTGTCGTAAGAGAACAGTTCCCGTTATGTTTGAGCTATGCTGTTACGATCCATAAAAGTCAAGGCTTAAGTTTAAAAAATGCTGTGATTGAAGCTGGCAATACTATTTTTAATGCCGGTCAATCTTACGTAGCATTCTCCCGAGTAACAAAAATTGAAGGAATACATTTAATAAATTTATATCCGTATTCAATTAAAGCAAATACAGAGGCAATTGAAGAGTATAATCGGTTAAGAAAAATTTATAGAGCTGATCTCCCAGTCCTTTTAATTACAAAAAGACGTTGGTCTAAAGTATGGAATTTAATTTGGGGAGTTGAAAAATTTTTCGATCATAGTAAACAGAAAAAAGTTACAGCCTATATACGTCCCACTGCTGGGCGCAGGCCTCCTCTCATTTCTAAGAGGGTTTTAGGGCAAGGAAATGTCCGCCACGCTGCCCCAATTCGTGTTGGCGAACTTCACATATCTTCGAAATATTTTTTTTTCTTATTTCTCAGACATGCAGGTTTCCTCACGATGTTTTCCTTCACCGCCGAGCACGTGGTAAAACAGCACTTAAAATTGCTATTAAAAATTTCATTGGTGCCGGCGGGGATCGAACCCGGGTTGCTCGCGTACTGTGAAACTTACAGCGAGCGCTAACCATATGAGCTACCACGGCTCTTATTTCAATTATTCCACATGTATATGATTAATAAAACAATATTAAAGTCGACTTTGATAAAAGAGAAGATATATGAACATTAAAATATAGATGACGGAACAAATCCTTTTGCAATACTTTCTACTTTATTTAGTAAAAATGATGATATTAGTAAGTTAGTGCAATACGAACTATTAAACATTGATCGTTGTAAGTCCTGTAATTATACAATCATGTCTAAAGAAGTTAGTAACATTTTACCTCTCAAAGTTAGGAATGCTACTAAAGTTTTTTATTTACAAGAATTAATCGATAAACAACATGGACATTGGTTTAATGCTTTAAAATTTTGTAACAAATGCCAGAAAGGACAAAATACTTATAGGAAAGTCACGTTTAATTCCTGTCAACAAATAATAGTAATCGAATTAAATATTTCTGTCGCTAAAATAAATAAAAATAAACAAACTGGCTTCATAAAATCTGTACCAACGTCCAAAATAGTTCTTTGTGATAATTCGTACAGCGTAATAAGTAGTGATAAGTGCTATATTTTGTTATTATATAGACAATGAAATAAATCGCTATACTGCAATAATAAAAAACAAATCAGCTTGGATAGAAATATATGATTTAAATTTTAAATCAATACGATGGCCAACAAATTCAAAAAATGCCTGCATACTATTTCTTGAAAAGAAATGATTGGTATTTTACATCAAAGCTTGTATAAAATAACACAGCAGCCGATTAATAAGTCTTTAAAGTTATCGACAGCTGCTAAGTATACGTCTGTATCTGCCTGATGATGGTTTTTATTACTCAATAATAATAAACGATTCTGTGGTGAATGTAACAAGTCTTCCGATATTTTTCGTATGTTTCTCATTGTGTTTACAATGTTAACTTACAGGTAGTATTTTATAATGTTTCGAAGCATCCACCTTTGATATGGCATCTGACCGAATTTTAATGAGTGCCACTTACAATTTTTCTGGAGTATAATTGTTTTTTGTTCCATATTTTCTTTTACGTTAGGCATAACTTGAAAGGATTTTCGCAGCATTGTACCTCAAAATAAAAAAATTATGTACATAAGTTTATTAACTTTTGGTAGCAATATTCAAACGTATTCCATCTTAAAAAAATACTATCAGGGTAACATTAAGCGTTTCAAAGTTACCCAAAAATTTAATACGAGGGGTGATCCAAAAGTAATGATAATCGGTTACTTCAGGTCCGCATAAAAATCCAAAAAAAATATTTTTTGCTTGCTTATATACTCACTACGTCAGCCTAAAAAAATCATATAAATAGATCACGATTTCCGGAGATACATTCATTTGAATACGAACTGTCAAAGAGATAACATCAACATGGAGAAAACGAAATTAGAGCTGTCATCAAGAATTCTCTTGTTTGAAAAAATGTCTTCAAAAGACATACACAGTGACTTAGTGGAAACATTGGGGACTCTGCTCCTCCATATTCTACAGTTGCACGCTGGGCCAAGGAGTTTAAACTGGGCAGAACATCCACTGAAGATGAACATCGCGAAGGACGCCCATCCACGTCCCTCACTGAAGACAACGTGAAAAAAGTCGAAGATGTTGTGTTGGCAGATCGAAGAGTGACCATCAGGCATGTAGCTGAGGTCACAGGGATCTCATATGGTAGCGTTTAAAGAATCCTTGCGAACGAGTTGCATATGAAAAAGGTCTCTGCGCGTTGGGTACCCAGAATGTTAACCGACGAGCAAAAGAAAAATCGAGTTGACATTTCGAGGGTCAATCTCGAAAAGTTCCAAGCAGATCAAGAAAATTTTTTGTTCCGTTTTGTGACTATGGACGAGACCTGGATCCACCATTTTGATCCTGAAACGAAACAACAATCGATGACTTGAAGCGAGCCCTCACCGACGCCAAAGAAATTCAAAGTTTCAAGTTCAAGGGAAAGGTTATGGCATCTGTTTTTGGGACGCTCAAGGCATAATTATGGTGGAATATTTGGAAAAGGGAGCCACTATTACGGCTCTTACTACGCAGACCAAATAAGAAGATTACGGGAGGCCATTAAAGAAAAAGACGCGGCAAACTGCGAGCTGGAGTGCTGTTTCACCAAGACAACGCACCGGCTCACAAAGCCGCAGTTACGATGGCTGCCATTCAAGAAAGGGATTCTGAACTGCCCGAACACACCTCCCTATTCGCCAGATCTAGCTCCTAGTGATTTCTACCCTTCCTCGGCTCAAGGAACGCCCGAGGCGAAATTGAAGACGATAGGAAGTAATGGCTGCTGTTGTTTTGGGAGGGTCAAGACAAAGAATTTTTTCAAAGGAATCCTGTTTAGAAAAAGATGGACTAAATGTATTGATTTGTTAGGAGACTATGTAGAAAAATAAATTATTATTTTAACTTTAATTACCGTGTTTTATTTTCATTATCATTACTTTTGGATCACCCCTCGTATTTTTAACGATTATTAAATATATAGGTAAAAGGGTTAATACATTATATGTTAATTGACGAAATGGTAAGTTAAAACTGTGTCAGTAATGTTAAACACAAAACTTGCCCCTTCAGTTACGATATCTTTAAAAAAAATTGAAATTTACTAACAAACTTCTTTGCAGACAGACCTTGTTTTCTTAAACGCGCTAAAATGCAAACTGACATTGACAAGTACAGTTTTTTTTTGTTAAATATATGTAATCTATATATTCCACAGTTTCGCTCCACAATTCACACCACAGACTAACTAGTTGTCGAAAATCTAAAATTGATTCTGTTTATGTTGATAGGTTGTCGTGGTTACGGAGAGATGTAATGTCAGTTTTTTTTCAAGTATATTACTTAGCGAGTTTTAGTTTCTATTTTTACTAACTGGATTTATTATTTAGCCTATTATAATTAAAATGTGGAACATTGTAGACAATGTAATAAAGAAGTTATTCGACAGCAAACAAGGTGTTCTATTTGATCCAAATAACCCTATAGAATGTTACAAATTAGTTAGGCTAACTTTTGGTACTTCGTGTGCACCTTATTTGGCAGTTAAGTGCCTGCAACAACTGGCCATAGATGAGCAATCAAAATACCCAATAGCCGCTAAGATCACATTAGAGGATTTTTATATGGACGACTTATTAACAGGTGCTGAAACTGAAGAGGAAGCTATTGAAATATATGAACTATTTAATAAAGTGGTGCACCAATAGCGCAAAATCATATAAATACGGATAAACTAAGATCAAAGCAATCATACATTTTTAAAGAAAATAATGTTGTAAAAATATTGGGTATTTGTTGGAATAAGAACTCTGATAATTTTGAATATTTGTATCAGTTATCCGAATTAGACATAACTATCACAAAAAGGAAGGTATTGTCAGATATAGCGAGATTATACGATCCATTAGGATGGATCGCACCTGTAATAATTACAGCTAAAATTTTTATGTAGAAATTGTGGAAATCAGGACTGTCATGGGATGATAACATCACACCAAATCTGTTGAAAGAATGGATTGCGTTTCGAAGCGATCTGATTAATGTAAAGAACATGATCATCCTGAGATGGCTGCAAGTTAATCGTAGTGACTCGATTGAGTTGCACGTATTTTCTGATGCTTCACAAGCCGCATTTGCTGCTACGGTTTATATAAATGTTACGAATAATCAGGATGTGTAAAAGTACATTTGGTAGCAGCTAGAACTAGAGTTGCGCCAATAGAAAAGGAAATTTCTATTCCTCGAATGGAGCTATGCGCTGCACTTTTAGCAACTCAATTAATTCATGAAGTATCGCAAGTTTTAAACATACCTAAAACAAATTTATATGCATGGTCTGATTCCAAGGTAGTTTTAGCGTGGCTGCATGGCGAGCCAAGTCGATGGACGACATTTGTCAGCAATAGAGTTTCCGAGAGATTGACTATGCTTGATCGAGATCAATGGAATAACGTCAACTCGAAGCACAATCCTGCCGATTGTGCTTCCAGAGGTATTATGGCTGAAGAGTTAAAGGGGCATAAGTTATGGTGGCATGGACTGGAATGGTTGAGTGAAACAGAACGCTACGGAGCAATTGAGATAACTCAATTCGTAACTAATGAGGAGCAAAGGTCTGTTAAGACTTTAATTGCTATAGTGCAAATAAAGGAAGAATTCATATGGACTAAATTTTCTAATTTATGGAGATTATTGAGAGTATTATCATATTGCAAAAGAGTTTCATTATGGAAGATACCGAAAGAAATAAGAGAAATTCCGGAAAATATAACGTTAAAAGAGATGAATAAAATTTTGGAAATATGTGTAAGAGAAACACAAGAGTTATATTTCAAAGAAGATATTAAGCAGTTAAAGTCTCACGGAACAGTACAAAAATCCAGCAAACTTTATACACTTTGTCCAAATGTTGACGAAAATGACGTTTTAAGAGTAACTGGTCGTACCGAGCAATCTCAAGAAAGTTTCAACAAGAAAAATCCTATAATATTGCCTGGCTCAAGTCATATTGCGAAGTAAATTATTCTAGATACTCATTTTAAAAATTTTGCATGGGGGTCCACTAGCAATGCTTAATTATATACGATCAAAGTTTTGGATCCTGAGAGCACGAGAACATGTTAAAAAATGCTACAGAAATTGTGTAACATGCATCAGGTATTCTCAACATAGGAAATATCCACTTATGGGTCAATTACCTGTAGCAAGAATTAAACCCGAAAGAGCGTTTAAATCAGCAGGAGTAGATTTTACGGGATATATAAAACTAAGATGCGGACCAGGACGAGGGTCAAAATCATATAAAGGATACATTTGTATTTTTATTTGTATGGTCACCCGTGCGTTACATTTATATATTACATTTAGGAGCGGTATCTAGTTTATCTTCTGAGGGATTTATGGCAGCTTTTCGAAGATTTGTTTCCAGAAGAGGGCACTGTAAGGATTTGTACAGTGCTAATGGCACCAATTTTATTGGTGCCGATAAGGAATTAAGAATAATGTTAAATAAAGCTGTATCCACCTTTCCTAAGGAAGTAAAAGAAATATTGGTCAATGAAGGGACAACATGGCACTATATTCCGCCCCAAGCACCGAATTTCGGAGGGTTGTGGGAAGCCGGCGTCCGTGCAACAAAGTCACATCTTAAAAGAATTATAGGTGATAGTACTCTGACTTATGAAGAGCTTTACTTACTCAAATTGAGGCGTGCCTAAATTCTCAGCCTTTATGTCAGTTAAGTGATAATCCAGATGATCCTATGCCGCTCACACCTGGACATTTTCTTGTTGGAGAACCCTTGATTGCTATTCCTGACGAAAATTATTCTATGAATCATATAACAGGTCTAAATAGATGGAAGCTTGTTCAGAAGATGATGCATGATTTCTGGAAGAGGTGGTCGAATGAATATTTAGTGACACTAAATCAGCGTTTTAAATGGACAAAAAATCAGAAGGATCCTGAAATTGGTAATGTTGTCATCATAAGAGATCAAAACCTACCCCCAGCCAAATGGCTTCTTGGTACCATTGCCGAGAAACACACAGGAAAGGACAATGTTACTCGAGTTGTTACTATAAGAACCAAGAATGGTTTAGTCAAACGGGCGTGTAATAGGTTGTGTTTTTTGCCTCAGAGAGACGATAATAATAGTGAATAATCTTCAATTTTTCTGTTTTGTATATCTGTTCTGCTTATTTAAAATTATATTTGAATTGTATTCTAGTTTTGCTAATGTTGTTATGTCACGGTGGGCGGCCTTTTATCATTATATGCTTAATTGTAGTTATTTAATTTTCTATTATTTCATTGATTCTAAAAAACAAGTTCTTTGTTTGGCGGAATGTCGAAAATCTAAAATTGATTCTTTTATGTTGAGGTTACGGAGAGATGTAATGTCAGTTTTTTTTAAGTATATTACTTAGCGAGTTTTAGTTTCTATTTTTACTAACTGGATTTATTATTTAGCCTATTATAATTAAAATGTGGAGCATTGTAGACAATGTAATAAAGAAGTTATTCGACAGCAAACAAGGTGTTCTATTCGTTGGTAAATCTACCTAGTGCAGAGTTAAACACTAGTAGATTCTACTTAGTCTAGTTACGTTCTAGTTACTCGACTCCACCGAGTCAGTAATTCATTCTTGGGGCGATGTATACGCTTTTACAACAACTGGAATTTTTAAAATATACAAAATTAGACCTGCTCAAAGTTCAAAAACTTTATTAAACTAAGTTTGCATAAAAAGGGTTATTATATTATTAAGGAATTTATGGATGACAATAACCCCTGGGAATGAGGTGATCACTACCAAGCTATTTCTAATTTGTTGTGTTGTTAATTGTGTATGATTGTAAGCTGTTATTTTAAAAAAATGTCCCGCTGGGTTTCTTGCTGGTTCTTTCCAGGACAGAGGTTTTTTCCGAACCAGTGGTAATTAAACAAAAGAGTGACTTCCAATAAGTATTATTTATAATCTATATTGAATAACAAAGTTTCTGTTTCTGGTTTTGTTTCTGTTTCTACCGAATGTCCACACGATACTTCTCTACTTGGATATTCTGGTACAGTTGTAAAAAAATATTTAATTGTTAGTAGAGTTTTATTCAAAGTTAAATTTTTATACCTAAGTTGACTGTACAATGAATGGAGACTTTTTTATTAAAAACATCACTATTGTTATGAAATAAGTACCTATTTAATATAATTCTTAAAATAATAAACAATACCCGGTCTCGATACGTCAAATTTTTCGAGAGTTATCGTGACCACGTAAAAAAAATCCGGACGTCCACGGATTTTTTTTTTCAGTTTTCTTAAAGTAGCAAAATAAAATTGATTTATACAAAATATGAGATAGATTGATTAAAGCGTTTTCTTGAAATAAACCTACTCATATTATCGTATGAGTGCAAATCAGTTGTAGAGGTAGTTAAAGAGCAAAAAATTTCTTGACCTTTATGTGTTGAGAGTAAAGCACAACCTCAACCGCTTCGCGATATGAGGTGTGCAATATTTGAAAAAAAAAAGAAATTGTGTACTTTACAAAAAGATATGAAATCCAAACAAAAACTGTTTCACTGTAAAACATCCCGCCAAGTACACTTTCAACTATAGTTACAAAAGTGATAATTACATTTTTACAAAAATTTATAAAATAAAAACAACTACATAACCGTTTTAGATTCGAAAAAAATTTTTGCTGAAAAAAGTAATAATAAAAATGGTGTACTTGGTGTGCATGATACTTTATAGTACGAGCATAATTCAAAAAAGTTATAAAAAAACGACTTCCAATGTCAAGTTGGGTGATCGATAGTCTTAATCATGCACACCAAGTATACCAATTTTTTTTTATTATTACTTTTTTAAGCAAAAAATTTTTTCGAATCTAAAACAGTTATGTACTTGGTTTTTTTTATTTTATAATTTTTTGTAAAAATGTAATTATCATATTTGTAACTATAGTTGAAAGTGTACTTGGCGCGATGTTTTACAGTGAAACTGTTTTTGTTCGGATAAATAATTATCCAAATCACAAAAATAAAGATTCCATTAATGAATTTCATTGAATGAATATGAATATGGACCATCCAAAATATAAATAGTTACTTTGGGTAAGAACTTCTGATAAGCTTAGTTGATTAATTGCTTCAGATATTCGCATACCAACAGACTGACTGACGGGATGGTTATTAATAATTTTATCGCATTTTTCTACACATACATAATAGTCATTTAATCTGAAAATGAAAGAAGAGTTAGAAAGAAAACATAATTAAAAAGTCAAAATTAGTCTTTTGTCCGCTAGAAAACTTTATTACCATTTGATAGAGTGTTTTCTCTAGTATAAAAATAATAATGTATGGAGAGTTTGTTTACACGTATAGCTGTAAGTTTTATCAGTAATAATATTATAAAATATTTTGAAAAAATTTAAGGAATAAAGAAATTTTCTCGAAAGGATTCCACTCTGTAAGATTCCAAAGATCGTTAAAGATTATTAAGTCCATCCGTCCAGTCCTCGAGATATTTTGGTAAATTACAAAAAAAAATTCTCAGGATAACGGACAGCGACGTTAAAAAAATTGTGGACTATTTTATAATAATAATTAAAATCATACATGTATATACCACCTAGTAGGAGTATATATAGTCCTACGAGGTGGGTCCGTCTGCGAAGGTACCACGTTCTTACGTTATTATGCCACTAAATAGCAGTGCTTGCACGACTGTGTTCCGGTCTGAAGGCTATAGAGAGCAAGAACAACTAGAGGCTTACTTATTTTACTAAGTGGTAAAAATGCATCTGTAGCTTTTTTTTGTTTGAAGTTGGCTGCAAGTGTCCATAGACTGCGGTAGCCTCTTACCATAAGATGTACTGTAAGTTCGTTTGTCGATTCAGTTTAAAAAAAAACGTATTGCAAAACTTTATGAAAGCATTAAGTTTATTAATTAGTTACTTGTAGGGTAGTGTGACTTGAAAAGTCGTCGTAAAAAAGTCCAACCTTTCCGCATCGTGATCGAGGTGTGGAAAGAACAGGTGGTAAAATTAAAATTTTGTACAACCGACTTCAATATAAATAAAATGAGAACATCATCATCAATGTAGTCGAAGTCAATTAAATACGCATTATTAAGTAACTCAAAAATTACTAGTCATATCTTGGTCAAATGTATATGGGACCACATGAGAAGCACCAGCTTTCAAATAAAAAAAGAATCATCAAAATCGGTTCATCTAGAAAAACGTTCTGAGGTAACACACATAAAAAAATACAGTCGCATTGAGAACCTCTTCCTTTTTTGAAGTCGGTAAAAAAAGAAACAATCGTTGACTCTTCACTTGCTCTCTGTACTCTATAAGCCAAGCTTTCTTTTTAACGCCCTTATATGAGGTACTAGCTGTGCTCCGCGGTTTCACCCGCGTATATCACGCATCTGAGCCGCGTGACCAGTGTTGCCAACTTAGTGAATTTTCCACTAAAACTGGTGGTTTCGAACCCCTTTTATTATTATTGCTTTTAGTGGCGGGTGGTTTTTTTATAGTGGTTAAATAGAATTTAGTTTTAATTAGTGGAAAGATGTTCACTCAACCATTAAGCCACTTACACGTTTCGTCGAAATATATTTCTACTTCATTTAAGGACAATTTACTTTTACTGTGTAGGCAGCACTGATTCGTCAGACATGAAGTAACGTCAGATGATCCATCTCGGTGGCGCTACACTATTTGCTGGGATTCCTCGTAGAATATTTTAGTAGTAGTTTACTAAACTCAATGTCGTATTCCTCTCCAGTTTCTCTGAATACCGCCCCATGTCCCTAATTCCATTCCTTTCAAAAGTTTTTGAGCGTATAGTTCATTGACAATTGAGCCTCTTCTTATTTAAGTGGAGTTTTTTCAATCCTTTCCTATCCGGTTTCCGTGCTGGTCATAATACGACTTCTGCCTTAGTCAAGATTGCCGAGGATATTCGTCTTGTTATGGATAAACAGCAAGTAACAGTGTTGACCTTACTTGACTTTAGCAATGCATTAAACTGTTAGCTATCTTAGCTTCTCTGAACAAATTTACTGAAGTGATTGACTGGTTTCATAGTTACTTGTTTGGTCGCTGGTAACGAACACGTGTTGATGATTCGTTCTCCACCTGGTGTACGAACGATGCTGGTGCAACGCAAGGTGACGTGTTACGCCAAACCAAACTGGTGAATTTACTCAAACATATAGACTTACTAGCTGTTACCCGCGGCTTCGCCCGCATGGTCACTGGGAAATGAACTATCAAGAAATATTGCTTTTTGAATTGAAAGAAAACTGAGTTTTAAAGATTTGTCAGAGATGCAGCCATTAAAAGGAAACTGAGCAAAATTGATTCGTCAGCCTATTTAAATGTTTTGAAACGCAGCGTATAGGAAAGCATGCAAATAGCCTGTTTATTCCAAATGGAAATGATATATTTTTTTAATTAAAGGAAACTGAACATAATTATCCGTCAGGGATGCAGACTTTTGAAAAGAAACTGAGCTAAATTGATTCGTCAGAGATGCAGTTTTCTGAAGTGAAAGGAAACTGAGCCAAATAAAAGATCCGTCAGAGATGCAGCCTTTTGAGTTGAAAGGAAACTGAGCTTAATAGGTCCGTCAGAGGTGCAGCATTTGGAATTGAAAAGAAACTGAGCTAAATAGGAAATTTTGAATTGAAAGGGAAGATCTGTGGGAATTCTGATTAATTGATTGTGGGAATTTTGGAACAAAAACTAACTGAACACTATTTTAAGACGCTACTGTACACAATGTTATATGTTTTTCCATTTGGGGAAAGAATGTGGAGATTCTGGGCATTTGACACACGCGAACATGCTACATACAGCTGACCATGAGAGAAGCACGGTTTTTCTAAGTTGACTCCCGCTACCTGTAACGTTTGCCCTTGCGCTTTATTAATTGTCATTGCAAAACTGAGCTTAATAGGGAACTGCAACCTTTTGAATTGAAAAGGAAGATCTGTGGGAATTATAGCGATCCGTGGTATAATAACATTTTCACCTTTTCCTACGCCTGTCAAAATTGTGGCATCGATTATGTTCCGTCCAAGATGTGTCACACGCAGCCTTGTCCCGTTACATAACCGAGGAGTATCTAAATTTCGCATTAGCATGACTGGGACGCCTAATTTTAATTGAAGCTTATGTGAGGGCTCACCTCACAACTCTAGAGAATTTAGAAACTCTACGGGATATGAACTGCTTTGTTCTGTGTCCATAACTGTGTCTACTGACAAATACTCTGTTATTTCTCCTGCTACTTCGCTTAATATATCTGAATTTATTTTGTTAATGCTCATTTTTGGTGCAAGAATCGCCCTTTCACATAACCATTTGTCTTCATGCATGTTGTTCGTTAAATATGAATAAACGCTCGCAATTAATTCGGAATGACTCTGTACTAAATTACAAAATCTCTCGTCAATTTAACGCAGCCCTCAGCATCCGTTTCCAACCGCCCATCGCCAATTTTTAATAGTGTGTCAGCATAGTTTCCAGCATTAATATCATTATACAAATGCACTCTCATATTCGTAGTTAAACTGAATTTTGTCACCTTGTTCCATAAAATAGACGACTTGAGGCATGCTTTAATTTCATCTGCAGGTGTGCCCTTTTGAATGACAGGTAAAGTTTGGCGAAAGTCACCAGCCAGTAAAACCACCATTCCTCCCATTACATCGATATTGCTGCGCAAATCCTGGAGCGTTCGATTTAGTGCTTCTACAGCTTTTTTATGCGACATTATACTTTCTTCCCACACTAAAAGTTTGCATTGTCGTAGCATTATACCTCGTGCACTATTTTTGCTAAAGTTGCAGATCGGCGATTCTTCCTGGGCTAGATTTAGAGGGAGTTTTAAAACACAATGTGCAGTGCGGCCCCCGCTTAGATGCGTGGCGGATATACCGGAGGAAGCTACGGCCACAGCAATGTTTTTATCTTTCCGTACTTGCGCTAATAATAAATTTAACAAAAATGTCTTCCCAGTTCCTCCAGGGGCATCTAAAAAGAAAAGTGCACCATTTCCAGATTCAATTTGTCCTAATACTTTGTCAAAAACTTGTTTTTGTTCGGGAAGTAAGCGGGGTACAAATTCGGCTACTTGCTGCTACAAAGCTGGTATATCGTAGTTTGCTTCACGTATAATTTCATCACTTAGTTCATTTTCGGTTGTTCGCTGAAAGCTTATCATTCCAAAGTCGCTTAATTTTTTGCCTACCATTGCCATTACTTTATCTTCAATTTTTCCAAGTGCTTCATTATAAATGTGTTCATTGTATGTCATGTTCGCGTGTGTCTGCTGTAACTTTCGCAAAATATCTTCCGCCATGTACTCTTTATATTTGTCCCACAATTTATGTGCATTAGATAGCCCGCAAGATGATATGAGAGTTGAATAAAGATCCCTAATTTTGGCTGGTGATTGGCACTGCACAGCTTCCTCCATGGTTTCATCCCAGTGATTATCGTTTTCTAAAAGATGCTGAGCTTCACATGCTTCTCTATAAGTTGCGCATTCCTGACCGTTGACAGTTTTAAGGTCTTTATATCCTGTAGGACTCCGAACATGGTGCGGCAGCAATCGTAAACAGAAACATTCAAAATTAGTTACATGGACGGTATACACACGACCAAGGGCATCTGATGACTTTCACCGTGCCAATTTGCAACAGACGCGCTTTGAATACGGCGTTTCCACTCCTTCCTAGATGTGTTCCAAGTATAATAGCGGGGGACTTCAGAATATAACAACGTTTTTGCAAAGGGGTTGGTTTGACAAAGTTGAAAGAAGGCTGTTAGTGTAGTTTTTGGCGGTGATGCAATTCTTTCTTGGAAATTTCTTTCGGTGAAATATACACGCTCCATTTTCTAAGTGCACAGCAAGGTGAGTAACTGTTGGGTGCCTTTCGTATAAAGGAAGCCAAGAAGACGCCACGCTGCCTTGTTACTGCTGACATAACACCCTGCTTGAAAGGTCTGTACTTCATTAACGGATTTGCCTCACCTTCACTCCTGAGATTAAATATTGCTTGGTCGCTTCCTTTATTTATGTACTTACAGATATACTTGATTGCGCGGACAGAGCTACATGCTTCTACATTAATGTGGGCATTAAACATTTTACATAGAATGGGCGAATACGGGACAATCCAGCTGTTATCTAAGGTTTCAGACGCTCCAGAGCGAGATTTGATTGTAACTTTCCTGCCACCATCTTTGGGAGCTCTGCGTCTGTATAAAGGGTAGCCATTGTCATTGTGCACTGTTTCTTTTAATAGCTGTTTAGGAATTTCTTTGTACATTTTCCTTCTTTCATACATGGCGATATTGAATTTCGTGCTCCGCATGGACCGTGAATCATATTTCGGACGATGGTATCATACAATTCTTTATCTTGCTCAGGATCCGGAATCTCGGCGCTTATTATGTCGTCTATTTGGCTGGGCTGCAACTTCTCTTTAAGCCATATTAGAATGTGGGCATGCGGTAATCCTCTTTTGCCATTCAATTGAATACATGAAGCACTGCACCTCTCCGAAAATTTTCCTTTGTTAATTACATACATTAATTTTGTACTTTTAATCTAAATACCTAGCAACTAAATCGTGTCTGTCAGTATTTTTGGCCCGGCATAGCTCCTCAGTTATTTCTTTTCCATGTGGGATTGCAAGTAAAAGTAAGAAAAGATCAGGTCTTCCGTAAGTTCGTACATGTAGGTAGCAGGGACTGTTAACGAATGATGAGGGCAGAATTACCATTTTACCTAAATCTCTGGGGTTTACATTGGCGTCGCTAGAAACTGCATCTTGTAAATGTATAATTCTCAACGCGCAGCTTTTTTGATTTAAAGATATATAACGGAGACGTTCTTTCTACCTTCACATACATGTCTACCAAAATTAATGAAATAATTGTCTACACCGGCTAAGAGGTTAAAATCATTTTCTCGCAACATCATATGATACGCATAAAATCCATACATGATACTTTTTGTTCGAGAAGCCCTTTGTGACCGGGTTAATGAGTGAATTTGAAAATGATAACCCTATTGTCCTTTGCAATAAATCAATGGGTATTGCAGAGCGTCATAAAACTTGTGTGTATCGGCTACCCGTTGCGATGTATCATCACGTGCTCGCAAGACAATGTCTCGTGAAGAAAATTGATCACCACTAATTACGGCTGCTATTTCGTTTATCAAAGGTGCATTGTAGCGCCTTTCATGCTCTCCTCGAGGGGTCCGATCTGCGTGAATGACGACTTTTTAATCCTCTTCAGGTAGGTTTTCTAAAGCAGTTTTAAATGTTTTGACTAAAATGTTACGTTCATGAAGAATCTTTGAATTTTGAACACTGTGTCTCTCTCAATTCCCTGGATAAATTGGCAGCGACGGTCTACCTCAATTTCTTCGTCACCCATAAAATATACTTATAAAAATTTATGCTGTTCGTTTTCAGCTGGAAAAAGTGAACCTATTCTATGATGAATTTGCCCTTGCACCGTAAATGTAGGCGAAAATCTCGGCATTATTATTTCCCCGGTCAACCTGAAGGACGTCATTTGAAAGCATGAGTTATATTTCGGATCCTGTTTAAAAGCGCCGTGACTCATTAGCATCATATAAAAGAGAGTTTTCAAAGGTTCTTCTGGTTCCCCAAGTAACGGAAGAGACACTTTGCCATTGAACAGCACATGCCTGCGGTCTCATCTTTCCATTTTAAAGCGCTGTAAAATCGACACGCCTTGTCCATCAGTCCGATAACAACTAACCTGTGATTTTTATAATCAATCAACGGATCATAATTGAATGCTGCGTCATTAAAAACCGACCAATTGTTTCTTTGAAAATTTTGTCGACGTTCAGCTTGGAGCTGTGCATTTGCATCTCTTCGCGCCTGTGTCTGTTCTGGTGTTTCAGATGCCCTTATAGTAGATTGACGTTCAGCTTGCTCAATGAGTCTGTGTTGAGTTTCATCAGGTGTTTCCGCGACTCTTAAGGCGGCCTGACGTTCCGCTTGTTCGAATAGCCTTTGCTGACTTTGAGCAGGTGTTTCAATAGCTCTTAAAGTAGATTGACGCTCTGCCTGTTCAAGACGCCTTTGCTGACTTTGATCAGGTGTTTCAGTAGCTCTTAAAGTAGCTTGACGCTCTGCCTGTTCAAGACGCCTTTGCTGACTTTGAGCAGGTGTTTCAGTAGCTCTTAAAGTAGCTTAACGCTCTGCCTGTTCAAGACGCCTTCGCTGACTTTGAGAAGATGTTTCAGAAGCTCTTAAAGTAGCTTGACGCTCTGCCTGTGTTTACCTTGATAGCACTATTTGATCTGTTGTCCTTTCGATACACTAGAAGGGTTGATGGTATATAAATCAAACCATAACAATGTATGATCTATACTGGTTTATATATTGTGTACAATAAATTCAATGACCTTATAACTCACTGGGTAACGCAACCATAGTGCAATCTATTTCTTAGTCAACGCCATCTATTGAAGTAGACTAAAACTAACTAAAACTTTTTTAAATTACAAATATGGTTTCATTAACATACCGCCCACTAAGGACATTTAGTGACGGAATGGCCTTTTAAATTGCACTTAAATCTAAAATTTGCATTTAGTAATTAATAACAATGTTCTAGATAACAATTTTCATAAAGCGTGACCTAAAAACCTATAAATAAAAATAAAGACTTCAAGAGGTCAAAATAACCTAAAATAAAATTAAATAAGAAAAGTAACAATGTAAAATTAAACCTATAAAATGTATATAATAATACATGATTAACTTTGTAAATATAGCTACATTTGATCGTAAAAGTAAAAGAACATTTGATATTACAACATTTTTTTACACAAATTTGACATAAAAAGTGAACAATTCATGGATCTGCAATAGGTAGAATACATAACTTTGATGTTGGCCTCTTAATTACTGATGTTTTCGTACGCAATGTGACTACACGGGTAACGCTATCATCACCGGGGTGTTTCTCTATGACTCGACCCAATAACCAACGACTTGGAGGCAAATCCTCCTCTTTAATCAAAACAACGTCCCCGATATTAGGTTCCGGAACTTGTGACGCCCATTTGTACCTATTCATGAGCTTTGACAAATACTCCTGGGACCATCGTTTCCAAAAAGACTGCAGCATCCTTTGCACAAATTGCCACCTAGTTAAATAGCTTACGTTTGAACTTTTGTAGTTTTTATCTGGTACATTAATTATCGGTTCTCCTATTAAAAAATGTCCAGGGGTTAAAGGCAGAGGCTCACCAGAATCAGTAAAGTTAATAACGCTTATCGGCCGCGAATTCAGACATGCTTCAACTTGATTGAGGAATGTAGTCATTTCCTCGTACGTTAGGTAGAGTCGCCTATAACCTTTTAAGGTGAAACTTGGTGGACTTTACACCCGCTCCCAAAGACCACCGAAATTGGGAGCATGAGGCGGAATAAAATGCCACTCGGTGTTGTTTGCTTCCAGATATTCTGCTATGGTTGGTTGAATAGATGCCAACTGTTGTAGTTCTCAGGCACCTCACTGGAGCAGTGTCCTCGTCATGACTTCAAATCGTCGAAAAGCGGCTAAAATGCCTGTGTGCTCATGTCACTGACGACCTCTAGGTGAATAGCGAGTGGACATGCAAACGAAAAGGCATATGTAGCCCTTATAAGAACGATGCCCACGTCCTTTGGTCGTTCTTATACTTATGGGTCCAGCACAATCCACTCCGCTATATAAAAATGGTCTTGCTGGTGTACATCGAACTGATGGGAGAGCACCCATCAGTTGGTTTCTAACACTAGCTCTCTGTTTCGCACAAGTTACACACTTGCGAACATATTGTTGAACTAGAGATCTAGCACCTATTACCCAATAGGCTGACCTTAAATAATTTGTCATTAACTGAGGACCACCATGCAGTGTCTTCTCATGCGCGTCTGCGACTATAAGATGAGTCAAATGACATGAATGTGGTAGGACTATTGGATGTTTTACTTGCTCATCTAGTTCTGACTTTTCAAGTCGTCCACGAATTCGAATGATACCATTTTTGTCGAGAAAAGGACAAAGTGATTTCAATTTACTTGATTTTATATTCAAATACCCTTTTTCTTTTAATTGTTCATATTCTGTTGTGAATGAATCTATTTGTGATTTCCTTATACAAGTTTGTAATGCTGCTTCTATTTCGTGACCTTTCAAATATTTACTATCGTGTTTTTCCTTTTTTAAAACTCTTCGACAATACGCAACAACTCTAACTAATTTTTGTAGACTAGAATAATTTTCGAAAACTACATGCTCTGGAACTACAGCTGTGTGCGCCTTTATAGTTTGCTCTAAATCTGTTTTAAATTCTTTGGCCTCTTGTACTCAATTAATTTGTCTTTCAGAAATGATGGCCCTGAAAACCATAACTCATTACCGACTAATGAACTGGGTAGTATTCCCCTTGAAGCGCAGTCAGCTGGGTTCTCTTTGGTCGGCACATGAAACCATTGCGATAAATTCAAAGCGCCCAAAATTTCCGAAGTCCTGTTGGCTACAAACGTTTTCCACCTGCTAGGGTGACTGTTAAGCCACGATAGTACCACTGTAGAATCAGTCCATGCAAAGATCTTTTCCTTTGAAACATTGAAAATCTCTGCTGTCTCTATCAATAACTTTGATAAAAGTACAGCGCCACATAGCTCCAATCGAGGAATACTAATTTGTTTGATGGGAGCTACTCTCGTTTTAGCCACTAACAACGAGAGATGAATTTTGCCTGAGGTATCAATTGTTCTTAAGTAAACGACGGCTGAGTACGCTGCTTTAGAGGCGTCACTAAAACCGTGCAATTCAAGGTCATCAGATGAACTAGTACCAAGCCAACGAGGTACTTGAACTTTGGTGAGTAATGATAACTCTTCGCGGTGTACTCCACTCTGTTATTAATTCGTAGTTAATTCCTCATCCCAACATACACCTACGAGCCATAATTTTGTATGAACATCTTTGCTAATACCACTAGGAGCTAACCATCCTAATGGGTCGAACAAACGAGCTATATCTGATATTATTAGTCTTTGTTACAGGTGCGGTCGTCAGCGGTGGAAGATTTACAGAGAACTGAAAGCAATCTTCGTGGCGGTTCCAGGTAAGTCCCAAAATTTTTATAGTACTATCTAGCTTAATTTCTATCCTTATTATCCAATTCCTTTCCCTTAACTCCTATGTCCTCTTTGTCCTTATTCTCAGTGTACTCATTTTTAATTTTTATTTGACCTGCTTGCTGTACTACTTCATTAGTATATATTGAACTTATTCTATCTAATAGTTGCGGATTGTTACTGTTCCACTTCTGCAATGCGAATCCTCCTTTCCCTAATAATCCTACCATCTGTTTACAGATTTCTACGCCCTCTTCGACGCTATTACTTCCCATCATTAAATCGTCCATATAAAAAGAATTTAAAACTCTATCTGCTGCAAGCGGATACTTATCTCCTTCGTCGTATGCAACCTGATGGAGTGATCTAACTGCCTGATATGGTGCGGAAGCTGTTCCAAAGGTCACCGTTACCAACTCATAATCTCTAAGTGGTTTTTCAGGGCTTTCTCGCCAAAGTATCCTCTGGAAGACTGCATCTTCATCCGCTATTCTGACTTGGCGGTACATTTTAATTATGTCCGCCACAATACCAATAGCGTATAATCTCCATCTAAGAATTGTGTGTCTTAAGTCTGCTTGCAGCGTTGGTCCAACCATTAAAGTGTCATTGAGTGAAACTCCCTTTTTATTTTTCTCAGAGGCGTTGAAAAATACACGAACCTTCGTGGTGGTATTGTCGTTTCTTATCACCGCGTGATGTGGTAAGTAAACAGCTTCATCTTTTTTACTATCCTCTTCCTTTACAGATCTCATGTGTCCTAATTGTAAGTATTCATTAATTACCTCTATATATTTTTCTTTTAATTCTGTGTCTTTATTTAATCTTTTTTCTAATGATTTAAATCTTGTTTCAGCTATGTCACGTGAACTTCCGGCCTTGCATGCAGGATCTTCGTCTCGAAATGGTAAACGCACAATGTATCTGCCTGTATCATCCCTCTTAGTAGTTTGAATATAAAATTCTTCACATTTTTGCTCTTCTGGATTAAGTATTTTCTTTGTACTTACTTGTTCTTCTATCTCCCAGAATTTCTTTAGAATGTTGTCTTCATTGAACTGTGTACAGTGTACACTTATATTTCTTGTGTGGTGTTTTGAACTCTCATTTCTTGAACTGAATACACCGGAAAGGATCCACCCTAAAGTGGTGTCCTGCGCTATTAGAGTACCAGACGGACTCTTTACTATACCTTCCTTTACAATGCAGCAGTAAGCATCTGCGCCCAAAAGAATATCTATTTTATTGGGTGTGTTGAAATAAGGATCTGCTAAACACAGACCGTTGATATCAATCCAATCTAATGAACTGGTATTCACACTTCTCTCAGGTAAGTATGATGTAATCTTACTCAAGACGTAAGCATTTATTTGAAGTTGAAAATCAAGATCAACCGTGGACTTAATAATCAGATTTACCATATAATTAGCAATGGTTGACTTATTGTCTCCTAAACCTGAAACTTGACCTCGGACTGGAATTTTCTTAAGCCTAAGAAATTGGACAGTGGCCTCTGTTATAAAACATGCCTGTGATCCTTGATCAAGTAGGGCTCGAACCGTTTGGAATTCACCCATCTTGGACTCGGCCTTTATTAACGCAATGGCTAATAAAACCTGTCTGGGTTTTAAAACCTTTCCCATAGATAAGCATGAAACTATCTGATTCTCACTAGTTGGATAACTGGTGTTATCGCTAGCGGACTTTACTGTAGAATCTTGGCCTTTATTCTCTGCATTCGGTTGTCTATTAGGGTGCAGTAAGGAATGGTGGCGCTTTTTGCAAACTCTACAGACAGTCTGCTTTTTACAGTCATATACTGTATGATTGCCGCCTAAACAATTGAAACATATTTTATTTTTTGCTACGAACTCTCGTCTGTTTTCTATGGACTGTTTTGCAAATTGCTTACAGAAACAGAGCTTGTGAAGTTCCGAGCAAAATTCGCAACGAATATTCGAAGACTTTGTGGTCAGCATTGCTTTCGAACTAAGAACTTGAGAACTATTATTGATATGGTGAGCCACAGCCTTCCTTGGCTCTATACATTCTAATGCGCGAAAACGACTTTCGATGAATATCCTAAACTGCTCAAAGGTGGGCAACTCGTTGCTGGAGTCATTAGAAACGCTTAACTCCTACTGCTTTCGCGTTTCATTATCTAATTTAAACGACACTATATGGATAATAATAACGTCCCATGTACTCACATCGATTTTCAAATTTTTCAATGCATTTAAACAGTCGCTTGTGGTATCTAGCAGCTCCTTTAATGAGTTAGCTGATTCCACATGTAAGCGTTTCTGGCCGAACAATCTTTTTAAAATACAACTGGTTAGGTACTTTTTATTTGCATAGCGGTTTTTTAACTGAGACCAACATTCGCTGTAACTGGCATCTGTGATTGGTGTATGCCTAATCAACTATTCGGCTTCACCAGTGAGGTGGCTTTTAAGATAGTGCAGTTTTTGCACATTATCTAAAGATGCATTATTGTGTACTAGTGAAATAAAAAGATCGTGAAAAGTTGTCCATTCACTGTACTTGCCGGAAAAAGTAGGAATTGTTATCTTGGGCAACTTTACAAATGAATTAGATTGCTTATTCGAGTTACAAGAATTATTACAAGACCCACCATCTTGTGGTAGCGGTTCTCTAACACTATTTAACGTTGATTTCATTAAACATTTGTATGATATGTAAGTATCTTCTGCTGTGTCATATATATCGACAACCTTTTTACCTATGTCTTCTAACTTAAACTGACCATAAAGTTGAGATTTAGTATTTTTAAACGAAGACCAATCATCTTCTAATAATTCAAGCCTTGTTTGTATATATTCTACTGTAAGTCTATCCTTTGGACACTTTTTAAAATTAGTAAAGGCCTTTTGTATTCCTTGTTGAAGGTCTTTTAATATATTAATTTGTCCTTCCATCGTAAACAACAAACAAAACAATGGTAAAAAATATGTATAGAATTGATTAATTAATCTCAAAAAAAAAAAAAACCGTATAATTTAATTATTTGCTTAAGTTAAATTTATCAATCTGAATGTCAACACAATATTAACTTTGTAACAGAAAAACCTAAATTGAAACGTAAAACTTAACAAGTGTCTTTACTAAACAAAGATTGCGAATTTTTCTAAGTCTCAAAAACAGCAAAATATTTTACAAGTGTTTATAAACAAATACACTCTGGTAGAAATCGGACATAGGTTCCCCGTTCCTCCGTTTTATAAAACTATTCTAAGTCCTTAATCTAACATGCACAATTTTAAAGTTAAAATCTTCTTTGAAATAAAGTTTAAAATTGCTTGGCAAATATTGTCTACAGTACTTGTCACTAATCAATAATCAAGTTATATTAAATGTCTCTGCTACTATGAAATTAATTAAATTGTACTCACGTTTGCACTTCACTCACACAAACACAGGTTGAACTAGTAGTGTACTTGTGGCGCCCTCCTTCGGCGTCACTTTGAACTTCGACTCCCGGCTGCTATCGACGAACTCGAAGATTGAACTGGCGATGTACTACTGATGGCGCCCTCTGTGGCGTCACGTTGAACTAACACTCCCAATGCAGCTGAGTCTGTCCACCTTGCTGGACAAAGCTGATGCTGCCTCTGCGGGGTGCCCGGTACTCTTGCCGCAGCGATCCACTGCGAGTACCACGGGGTGCGGACCAAAAGCTGGCACCGCTATCTAACAAAAAGTCAGACTAATCCGGGTCTGATATCCAGGGTCGATGGACCAATGTTTACCTTGATAGCACTAGTTGATCTGTTGTCCTTTCGATACACTAGAAGGGTTGATTGTATATAAATATAATATAACAGTGGTTTATAATTTGAATTTAGATATTATAATCTCAAATCAACTACGAGATATAAAAATATTTCAAGATGGTGACTTATGACAAATGTAACGAAACAATTCGCAACAAAGGATTTCTGAAATATATATTGCTGTCTGGACACAAAATTGACAAGCAGGCTCAGTGCCTGTTCAGTCTTTAATAACTTCTAATCCGCGTGTGATAATCTCAAGACACGGTTGCTAAAGCCGCCATCGGTTGTACTAGCGAAGACATGCGTCGCTAGATCTCTCCCACTGCAGCGTCCAATTGCAAGACCATCCTGTGACGCACCTACGTAACGACGCGTGCGTCTTGTTAATAAAACAAGCAACCGTCATATTTGGACTTTGACTTTTTTATATTTTCAGTGTACTTTTTAAGTTACTTTATTGTGTTTTTAAATTTGTTTTAAGTTATTCTTTTTTGTGATTGTATTTAACTGTTGTGAATGCAGTCCGTGACGCAATCTTGTGATGGCACGTCGAACGCGACCCATACATGTACACAGTGCAACAAGTCATTCAAATCTTTGAAAGGCCTCAACATACACACTACAAAAACACACAGGAAATGTATTAGCCAAAACAGTTTACCTTTAGACATCCATCCCATTATTCCGAGTGCGCCTACTTATGTAGCCAACGATTCAACCCCAACATCTGAAAGACTTAACATCGCACTCTGTGGGTGATGCAGGCGAGCAACTTGTAAATTCGATCACTAAATTAATCAACTTTATGTATTCTGGTAATGTCAATCCAGAAATTGTTCCCATTCTTTTCGGCGCGAACCTCATTGCCCTCACCAAAAAGGACGGAGGGGTGAGACCAATTGCTGTTGGATCAACACTACGACGCCTGGCCTCCAAAATTGCTGTTCGACATATTTTACCAAAATTAAATTCGGAATTTGAACCCGTACAGTTAGGCTTCGGTTTAAAAGGAGGGTGTGAGGCAGCCGTCCATGCCCTACGCTCTTTCCTAACTTACGGATATCCTGATGTGTTGCTCAAAATTGATGTCAAAAATGCATTCAATTCGGTAAATAGGGATACCCTGCTGATTGAAATAAAACAACATATACCGGAAATATACAATTATCTTCTTCTCAGTTACGCTGACCCAACAAAATTGTTATATCGTTCTAATCGAACTGTCCTCGGAAGTAGGTTGTCAACAGGTTGATCCCCTTGGGCCTGCAATTTGGTTATAAATCCGATAATCAAAAACTTAAATTCTAAATTCAACGTGTGGTATTTGGACGACGGAACGCTAGGAGGTGATGTGGATACTGTGTTTTCGGACCTCTTTTTAAACAAAAATAAATTTGAATCCATTGGTTTGGAGCTTAATTTTAGCAAATGCGAACTTTTTATAAATAACTGCAACTTAAATTTAAATGACGTAAAACAAAAATTTAATATTTTGGCTCCTAATATTACAATAGTTAACAGAAATTCCCTTTACCTTTTAGGTTCTCCAATTTTTTATGAATCTATTTCTGAATATATTAATAATTCAATTACTAAATTTCAAAATTCTGCTGACCGTCTCCTTGAAATTAGTCCACATTATGCACTTTGCATCTTAAAATTCTGTCTTTTCGTCCCAAAATTTACGTATGTGCTCCGTTGCTGCTCTTTTGGAATCACCCAGATCTCTTGACACAAGTAGAAATCAAAATTAGTTTAGAATCGATTCTTAATATGCACCTGAACGAGCAATCTTGGACCCAAGCATCCCTACCCATCCGTTATGGTGGTTTAGGGATTCGCAAAATTTCCAGCGTCTCTTTACCAGCCTTCCTATCTTCTGTCCATAGTTCAGGAAATCTCATAAGTAAAATTTTAAGGGCATCCCCTTCAAACTTTGAGATTGCTGGCCTGGAAGAAGCTAGAAACGCTTTCTTAATGCCCAGGTAAAAATTTTCCAGTTTCTCCAAATTCACAGAGGAGCTGGGACGACATAAACTGTAAATTGACTTATGACAATCTTTTGAGCTGTAGTACAGGTTCGGCGCGTGCTAGGCTTTTGGCCGTGGGTACGCATGAGGCCGGCTACTGGCTTCACGCGTACCCTTCGTCAAATACAGGAACATTTCTTGAGCCTGACACGCTCCGAATCGCAACCTGTCTACGGCTTGGGGTTCCGGTCTGCGCTCAAACCAAAAAAAAAAAAGTGCAGGCCGCTTCTCGAGACATGCAGCACTTAACGATATCATAGGCCGGTCCCTTGCCACCGTCAACGTGCCAAGTCTACTTGAGCCGTTTGGTATTGCAAGAGACGATGGCAAGAGACCGGACGGTATGAGTTTGATTCCATGGAAGATGGGCCGGGTGCTGGTATGGGATGCAACCTATTCAGACACACTGGCACCTTCCCATCTACATGGAACCAACAACAGAGCTGGTGCGGCTTATGAAGCGGCTGAAAAAGCTAAAGCATGCAAATACAGGGGTCTAGGCTCCGAATATGTTTTTGTCCCATTCGGTGTCGAGACCCTTGGTCCGTGGGGTCCTAGCGCTATAAGGCTTTTTAAGGAGATAGCAAAAAGGTTAGTCGACGTCACAGGAGACCGAAGAGCTGGCAGCTACCTCGGACAAAGAATTAGTTTAGCTATTCAAAGGGGGAACGCTGCCAGTATCTTCGGAACCTTGCCTAAAGGGACTCCTTTTTAATAATATATTTTAGTTTTAACATACAGCCTATATACGTCCCACCACTGGACACAGGTCTCCTCTTATTTCTGAGAGGGTTTTTAAGGCAAGGAAATATCCGCTGCACCGCTGCAATGCGTGTTGGTGAACTTTACATGTCTTCAAAATATATTTATTTCGGAAAATTTAGGGATTTGAGTGTTGGGTCGCGTTTTGGTAGTGGTTTTCTGGTGGATCTAGAAGTTGAATCTCGTGGAGAGCTAGTTTAGTTGTTGGCAACACTGCGGTCGACATGACATGACAACTTCTCGTTCACCTCGTTAGAAGCGTTAACTGCTAATTTCTCTCGGTTCTTATCGGGCGGCTAGGGTTGAATTATTTAAATTTTTCATTATCTCTTAAACTATGCGTCCAAATAACATGCTCTGAAGAGCAAGGTTTATCTCTATAAAGTTGTCTTGATGATTGAGTAACTTTGTTCGTAAGGATTAATAAGCCATGCCTATAATAATGCTCATAAATCACTTTTTAATTTTCAATATTTTTTGTCACAAAATACCTTATTGTGGCTTATGTATAAGAAATAGGCATATGGTATTGGATTTTTTTTAGATGAAGTAAATATCTATGTTTTTGTAGAACATTGTATTTACGTATCACTAGCCATTACGTCAAAGCACGCGGATCAAACATTTTGGGAGCGTTTATTTATTTATGTTCACAAAACAAGATACAGAAACAGTCTTATAGTGAGTTCGTACAAAGGTTCTACTTATTACATAATTTGCTGAAATATCTTCCAGTGGACCCACAAAGGAAAACATATTAAAAAGGCAAACTTAGTGCATACATTACTACTACTACTACTACTATAAATAATATACAAAATGTTACGTAAATTATATTAAATAATAATATAAATAAAAATAAAATAATACAATAAATAAAAATAATACATACAATAATTACATATAATATACCATATAATCGAATACTAATAAAATAAAATTATATATATTAATTAACAAGATGCAAAGAAATAATCTCTAACCCGTTTTTTAAATACTAATAAAGATTCTCAACTTCTTATATGAAGCGGTAGTTCCACAATTAAAACGCGTGGACAGAAAAAGGTAAAAACCGGAATTATGGACGGGAAAGTAAAGAAGAGTTTTAACAAGGGATCTGCATGGTTTATCCGGAGGATGGGTGGAGGAAAATCGGCTTCTGAGGTATGAGGGAGAGGATAGATTGTGCAGGATGCTATAGAGGAGACATAACAATCGAGTGTTCCTACGGGTCGAATTGGGAGTCACTTGAGTTGCTTGCGAAACTGAGATATTGAACGAATTAAATATGTGAGTAAGAATTCTTTTTTTCTTCTTTAAAAGTTTTTTCTAAATTTCTTCTGACTTGCTTAATAAAAATCAATATTTAAGGCTAGCTGAGAGGTGTAGCCTTAATCCTAGATAGCCTATACTATTCCTCACGAATTTGGCTATAATATATAAAAATATTTTTTAAATCGGACTGATAGTTCCAGAGATTAACATATTTAAACAAACAAAAAAAAAACAAAAGAAAACTCTTCCGCTTTAGTATATTAGTATGGATGCTTTATGAACAAAGATCTTAACTTTGTTTTCTCACTAAGATTACCACAGCTCATGATCAATGTGTGTAGTTTAATTATTTTTTAAAACCCTAATATTATTCAATTTACGTCATAGTGCAGGATCACTAAACTCATAATAATGTTGCATCTCAACGATAAACAAGTAAACTAAACAAATATTTCAACTAGTAACAGGAATTAGATCATTTGCATTGTCATATTCACTACTAAATTTGTAAAACTACATAACTCGGCAAAAGTGTGTCGTAAAATGTTTTGAACAAGCTAAAATTTGCAAACACTAACCAGTTAGCGTACCTAATTTGAATCTAAAATAGCTGAATCTGTGGTCCGAACTGAATACATAATTGGACGTTGTTAGTATGCTGAAATAAAACTTGCTTTCAATAACTGGACACTATTTTGTGTACTCATTATATTCAAAGAACTCTAATTTGTAATGATTTCTTAAATTTACGCGAACACTACACATTGAATTAAACTACTTTTACGGATTATATTGCGTTTAATTAACTTATTTTATTAACTCCCGACGTTTCGCGTGCTTTACAGCACCCATGGTCACGGCTTGAAGAATTTCTTCATTTCGCCGAAGAAGATTAGTCAGTTCTTACCATCCGTCAAGTGCAATATTCCTCTACAAGATGCAGGAGTGTACAAGCTTGATTGTGAATGTGGTCTCTCATACATAGGGCAAACAAAACGATCTATTAAAACCCGCGTAAAAGAACACATAGCTGACGTGAAGCACCAACGTTCCGGGAAGTCTGCAGTTTGTGATCATATCCTAGACGGCCCCCGCCATTACATTAGATTTGATAAACCACAGATTCTCGCGAAAGAACATCGATTCCTGCCAAGGATGATACGTGAGGCTATTGAAATTAAAAAACATCCTAATTTCAATAGAGAGGGAGGCTGGGTACTACCACCTGCTTGGGATCCTGTAATTAATAAAATTAAAACTAAACCCAAGCATACCACTGCAAGACTTCAAGACACAGTTAGTTGATTCTGTGTAGATCGGACCAAAATTAATAATTAAAAAAGCTGAAGGTACTCCGGATTAACTTTGACATTGGGACGTCAATCACCTCAGTCTTCCGTGACCATGGGTGCTGTAAAGCACCCGAAACGTCGGGAATTAATAAAATAAGTTAATTAAACGCGATATAATCCGTAAAAGTAGTTTAATTCAACTCTAATTTGTATTTAAGAAGTACTGTAGAGTATACTTTGTCTGTAATACTGTAGAGTATACCCCGCCCCCGTATGTGTCGTGACCTCTTTGTGAACAAAGGAATTGAATAAGTAAAACTAATGCATTAAGACTGATTGCCTTGATGATTGCTAAAGGATGAAAACTACGTGAACCCATTCTAGCTTAATACAGACACTATAATTTTTTTTACTCCTTTTCAAAATTATCAAGGAAGGTTCTGTAAACTGTATTTTTGAATTAAAGAGAAAAAAACACGTTTACTCAAAAATGTAAACAAAATTTAATCTTACTTAAAAATATCTAAACAAAATTTATCACACTTAATAATAATTAAATATTAAGGCCGCTTGTAACGCTTGTAAGTCTGCATTACGCGGTAAAATTAACGCCCATAATTTTAATTTTTTACGATCCGCTATCGCAGACCACTATTTTAATCGTGTGTTCTAGTGTAATATCTGTAATTTCACCGCGATATTTAATAAGGAAAGGAAAGGTCTATTGGCCACAACATCCAGTTATCAGGTGGACTGTGCTCGCTTTTTGCACTTTTTCTTCTTTAAAATTACCCCGTATAAGTCCACCGCTGGATTTAGGAATCTCCTGTTGTAGGGAAAATTCAGATGTTTTCTGTTAAGGGATCTGTCTTGTGCTATTTTTGCTTTACACCCATACCAACTAATTAAGCGCTCGCTGTAAATTTCACAGCACGCGAGCAACCCGGGTTCAATCCCCGCCGGCACCAATTAAATTGTTAATTGCAATTTTAAGTGCTGATTTACCATGTGGTCGGCGGTGAATGGAAACATCATGAGGAAATCTGCATATCTGATAAATAAGAAAAAAATATTTTGAAGACATGTGAAGTTCGCCAATATGCATTGTAGCAGCGTGGCGGACATTTCCTTGCCCTAAAACCCTCTCAGAAATGAGAGGAGGCCTATGCCCATTATTGGGACGTATATAGACTGTAACTTTAACTTTTTTACCCCATACCAACCGATATTTAAATGGTAAATTTCACCACCATTCATCACAGTTAGCTACCGTGGGAAAATCATTGTCTTAGAAAGCGCAAGCGATCTATGATATCGGGCCTCCGAGCTTCAGTCACGTCAAGCAAGTATTGCAAGACGACAAGCTTCGGGTCCCGAGCCTACGTCACAGTGACCGAGTTAAGCCGGCCACAATCAAGCGTGAGCCTGCTGTATTACCATATGTCAGATGAGTCACAGACAAGATTGGGTACATCTTGAAGCGAGCTTTTTAAGACCTACGTAAGTAAAGGCACCTATTTCCGCGGCATTTTTACTAAAACTTGAATAGAGATTGAAAATTAAGCATTTAATGTACCCTTCTGAAGTTTTGGCTATTTTTATCAGAACCATTATTGTTTCTATTCTTGAAATAGACAATAGGTTTGGCTATTAGATTTATATTTGTATTCTGAATTAATTGAGTATGAAAAGAAGTCGGAGGCACCTTATTCCGATGTAAAAACCCTTATTCCGTGTGATCAAAATGCAAAGGAAAAAAGTTTTAACAATAATACATGATGTTCATTATCCTAAAACCAATATTATAAAAATTTAAAAATATTAATGATAGTCCATGTGGACATAGACCTGACAAGTTTTTGACCAATTTTGATTTTCCTTCAAAAACCCCTCTACCCACAACGAGAGCAAATTTTTCAAAAGTATTAAATTTGCACTATTATGTAGATATGTAAAATGACAATGTCCAGAATGGCCCTGTGCAATAAAAGCATCGGTCATACACGATAATTAATTGTCTATTTTATTATATTAGTTGCATTTACTTTTATAACTGAAAATTAAAAGTATTCTATTCGACTAATAACATTAACCGCCGTCATATTCACCAAACGTCATGTGGTGTCGAAAAATGATTAGGGATGCCCAATGGATTGTATTCGAGCTTTTGAATTTATTTCGAATAAAGTGCAAATAGAAGCTTCAGTAACAACATTCAATTACCATTCCTGTACTATTATTCCCTAAAAGTACAGTTTAAAAAAACCTAATGAATGAGGTCATACTCAATTTTAAATTATAGATAGTTAGAATAATGCTGAAGTGAAAAAAACTTACATATTTCATCATGATCAATATTCAGGGTTTGATCGTTTAGAAAAGTGTGTGGTTTACTTTTAACTGAACGATCACTTACGAGCTTACGACAATTAATATTTAAAAAAAACACTTATTGTTACTGCATGAATTGTAAATGTTTTGTTAAAAGAAAAAACAATATTGTACACTAGATATAGATGTTATTATTAATATTGTTACAAGCATAGAAGAAGTAGAGGAGTATAGTGTCGTTATAAGTATGGTAGGATATTGTCATACTTGTTATGGTGTTAATATTATCGTATGACAAAAGTTGATGTAATACTGTTTGTAACGTATGGCCATAGTAAATCTTAGGAAATATCGATAAATCGTATCGTATCTGGCAGCCCTATTTTCGACGTCACTAAATGGTCACTTGTCAGTCTCTCACCTGTGCTCCCACTCCTCTCGGTAGAGAGTTATTGTGTTCTGTGGTGTTCTGTGTCCACTCTGTCCATTAAATTGGCGTTGCTCGCTCTTCGTAATTGTATCGGTGTGTTTTGGTGACTTTCGGGACTATCTATTGAATATTATTACTTAGCTATTTTAACGGACACTGATTGCTTTCAAAAACGACTTACCTGCCTGCGATTTTCGGAACTGTGTACCGCCCAAACGAAAACCTGGCACTCATAAATGGACTTACGCATACGCAATAGAAAGTTTATTTTGTGAAAATTGTGGCTCTGTTGCGTCTATGTTGTTGGAAAATGAACAGATTCGCCCCTTTGTATAACAATGGACTGCACCTCTTTTTGTAATTACATTTCTCCTTTGTCTGCTTATCCGAGTCGCGTGATGTATTTAGAAGATGAACAATAAATATGAAATTAAATCTGTGTTTTATTTCTAATTCAAACATAATAAGTTAATGTAGGTTTAAAAACCTAATTGGTAAGGCTGATTTTATAGTCACGCGTTTAAACAGCGCCGTCCAGACGCACACGATTGCAAATGTACTAGATAGTAGTCGCAACTAGATTCTTTGCATTCATACGTTGCACTTTTTTATAGAATAAGGGTGACAAACGAGCACACAGTCCACCGATGGTAAGTGGTTGCTGTGGCCCATAGACATCTACATCTATCTTCGTTTGCGAATTTAAATGCAGATGCGTTGTCAGCCGTGAGGACTAATATAGAATGACTCTTTTCCAGTAAAAAGGGTCTCCAGTTTTCTCTATACTCACCGAAACACAGCAGCATTAATTAATATAGCTGCAGTATGGCTCCACCACGTAAAACACTTACTTACACTTAGGCTTTAGAACAAAAACTGCATACCTTATTATCTAGTTAGGAACTAAAAATAGCTAAATGTTATAGGATATTGTTTTTCAGTTTCTTAAAAATCACTCGGAGCTATTAAAAACCATAATGTTCGTGGTTCGATTATAACCTCAAAATCTGATACTTTTTTAAATATATCTATTCTGCAGCTAGTCCGCTATAAAAAATAAGATCATATAGGAATTTACTAATGATCGAAAATACATCACATAATTTTCCGATGCTCTTGGTTCCAGGGCAATCTATGTGCAATTTATGGGCGCAGAGCAATGCCCTTTGTGGGGATAGATGGTTCGATTGAGTAATAAGCGTCCATCCTCATAATCAATATAAACATTTAATACTTACGAAATTAAATCCTATTATTACCTAATATACATAATCATCATCATCATCGTTACAGCCCATCACAAGTCTACTGCTGAACATAGGCCTATCCCAAGGAATACCACAAACAACGGTACTGAGCTACCTGCATCTATCGACTTCCTGCATATCTTACCAGGTCGTCACTCCAACTAGAGGGGGACCCGCCCCATACATCGCCCACCGGTACGAGACTGCCACTCGAGAAATTTTCTTCCCCATCGGTTGTCGGTTCTCCGAGCTATATGGCCGGTCCATTGCCACTTCGACTTACTAATCCGTTAAGCTATGTCGGTTACTCTGGTTCTCCTGCAGATATTCTCATTTCTAAGTTTATCACGTAGAGAAACCCCGAGTATAGCCCTCTCCATAGCTCACTGAGCTACCTTGAGCTTCCTCATACGGCCAGTAATGAAGGACCACGTCTGAGATCCATAAGTCATCGCTGGCAGCACGCACTAGTTGTACAATTTTGTTTTCAAGTTTTGAGGTTTACCTGACGTGAAGATGTGTCTTAATCTCTCGAACGCTGCCCAGCCGAGTTGAATCCGTCGAAATATGTGGTTCTATCTAAAGCAAAATATTGTGTAAAATTATATTATTAAATTATTGTAGATGAGAAATATTTTCCACAAATGTTTACAACTACGTACCTAAGTTTGTGAAAGTTATTATAAAGGAAATAGGAACCAGCGCATTATTGAAAGTAAAGGAAACTAAATGAAAGCAAGCTGCGTAAAATTGTGAACTGTCTGTATATTGCGTGTGTATATAATGCGGAATAAGGTGCTCATTGAAGCTTATCCCTACCTACTATACATCTGAATAGCGTCTCATACAAAAAAATCTTGTTTCCTTATTAAATTCCGAGTATTAAGAAATGCAAGAATTTTTCATAATTTATATATTGATTAATACTTAGTTACAAAATATTCGTAAATATTGTATAATACTTGCTAAAAATTACATCAAATTGTGCATGAACTTAAATTTTCCTTCTTAGCTTTCCCATGCAATGAATTAACAAAATACCTAAATAGATCACTTTTGACAGTTGTACCAAACTAGTGAATGAAACGTAAAAGTATACCTCAGAAATAGATTTTAATATTTATTGTCCTTTTAAGTTATTGAACCCAAAGCGGGGAAGGTCTAATCATAAAAAAAACCTGAAAATTTAAAAAAGAAATCAAGTATTTGAAATCGCTATTACGCGGTATACATCGGAATAAGAAATCGGCTGAAATATTTGGCACCTAATGCCGCGTTATTTTCAAGGCATATTTTCACCTTGATTTCAGAAAAACATACAAAAGATAAGAGTTTTCGATTAAAAATATCATTCCGGAAATAATTTAACTCAAAGAATTATACACACGGTACAAAAATAACCAAAAAATCACTATTTAAAAAAACATGGTACTGACGTGCACAAAGTCCAAAATGTATGAAGCGTGGGTTCGGACCAGCTGCTGACACAAAACTAACCAATTATTTTAAAATGTATACAATTTTCTCCAGATCTTTGATGATGTAACTACGCAAAGTTATATTATCAAATGAGTAAGAGATCATGAAGTAAAAAAGAGCTTGTAAATCGCTCGTAAACTCAGTTTTTCTAAATACCTCGGAATATGGTGCCAATTTTGGAACCCCTCGGAATAAGGTGCCTTTACCTTACAATCCACCGAAGAAGATAAGTCAATGTTTACCATTCGTCAAGTGTTAATAAATATCCCTCTACAAGATGCAGGAATGTACAAGCTTGGTTGATAATGTAGTCTCTTTTACATAAGTCAAGCAAAAAGATCTATAAAAAACCTGCGGAAAAGTTATATTATATTCACATATAGCTGATGTGAAGCACCGTTGCTTCGGAAAGTCTGCAGTCTGTGAACATGTTTAAGATCGTCCTCGCCATTACATCAGATTTAATAGACCACAAATCATCGCAATAGTACACCGATTCCTACCAAGGATGATTCGCGAGGCAATTAAAATTAAAAACATCCAAATTTAAATAGAAAAGTTGAATGCGTGTTACCATCTGCTTGGGATCCTATAGTTAATAAAATTAAAAACCAGACCCAAGCCACTACTACTGCACAATCCAATCCAATACCACTGCAAGACTTCAAGATACTGTAAGCTCTTTCTGCGTAGTTCGGACCAAAATTAATATTCAAAAGCTGAAGGTTAACTATGACATCGGGATGTCAAACACCGCAGTCTCCCCCGTAACCATGGGTGCTGTAAGTCTCCTGTTTGATTTCCTATTTTTGCCTCTTACGGCACCCACAGTATAATATGGGGTAGTGGATTGAAAGATTTTTAAGGAAAATAGCCTATTAGATATCTTAATCTCATAAAAGGACGGACATCAAAATTCGTCTGGAAATTTCTCTTTACACGAAATATTATAAAAGAAAATGTTTGAATAATTATTCGTATATTTCATTTTAATACTAATCAGTGGAACGTGAACGATCTCATGTTACCTGCTACAGAATTATTTTTATTTAATTTCACAAAATCTGTCCCTATTACTGATGATTTATATTACTTCCAGTCTAGTAACTTTCATTTGTCTATCAAACCTTATAACATATAAAAGTCGCAATTATTAAGAACTATAAGCACGGGCAAATATTTTTAATGACTATTTAGTTTGATTTCAGTACTTTTTGGGTTTATAGGGTTCAATACCTCAAAAGAAAAAAAATGAAGCCATTCTAGGATCACTTTTTTTTGGACCGTCTGTACGTTAGTAAAGACTCTTTTTCTCAGGAACGGGGTCTGAAGTTGAAATAAATATTAAATGCACGGTACCTTAAAGTTGTAAAAAAATTTAAGCTCCAAAGTCAATACAACCAAAAGATACGACCATTTAAGTTACATTGATCAAAACTTATACGATATTTTCCGTTTACTTAGAATCATGAAATTTGCCAAAATTAAATAAATTTGGAGTAAGGTGCACAGGGGGAACGTGGTCGTGTAGGAAGATGCGCCTGCTTTCCTAGCCTGAGTAGAAGAATGAGGAAACAGAAACAGAAACTGAAACTTTTTTATTCAATGTAGATAATAAATAATACTTATTGAAAGTCACTCTTATGTTTAATTACCACTGGTTCAGTAAAAAACCTCTGCCTGGGAAGAACCAGCTAGAAACCCAGCGGGATTTTTTTTGAAACAGCTTACAATCATGTATGTTACACAATAATTAACAACACAAAACAAATTAGAAATAGCTTGGTAACGATCACCTCATTCCCAGGGCTTATTATCATCCCTAAATTCCTTAATATTATAAAAAATCATTTTTATACAAACTTAGTTAATTTAAATAAATTTTTGAACTTTGAGCAGGTCAAATTTTGTATGTTTTCTGGGATTTTGTTGTAAAAACGTATACATCGCCCCAAGAATGAATTACTGACTCGATGGAGTCGAGTAACTGGTACTACTAACTTGTGTCTGTTCTTAGTATTTACAGAATGAATATCACTTATTTTTGTAAAACTTCTTTTATTTTTGTGTACGTAAATTAAATTTTCATAAATGTATTGAGAGACCAAAGTTAATATATTAATTTCCTTAAATTTTTGTCGCAGCGACTCTTTAGGTTTTAAATAATAGATTGCTGTTATGACCCTCTTCTGTAAAACAAATATACTCAAAGCATCCTGTAAATTCTCCCATGAATTGAATATATATTTAATCAGCTCAACACCAGCATCAGTTGTTGAGCGACCCCTTGTGAAACCGAATTGATTTTTCTGAAGTAAATTATTTACATTAAAAAAAATTAACATTTGAGTAAGAATATTTTTTCAAAGATTTTACTAAGTTTGGCAGTACAGAAATAGGTCTAAAATTGGCGAGGTCTAATGTACTACCAGATTTAAATAAAGGTATTACTTTACTATGCTTCATTAAATAAGGAAACACACCAGATTCGATACTAGTATTTAAAATAATAGCTAGTTGAGGCGCGATTGTATCTATTATAGACGGAATAACTTTAACGGAAATCCCTCATAGATCTGCAGATTTCTTAATGTCGATATTTTTAAAATATTTTACAATATATTTTGATGATATTTTATGAAATGTAAAATTCTTTGTACACGCATTTTGTTTAAGTAATGATTCGGCGACGGGAGGAGAAGAATTCAGTGACTTAGTAGTGATTCAGATCGGAATATCAGTAAAATATTTCTCAAAAACCATTGCAACATCCTGATCTGATTCAGTTAATTTGTTGTTAAAACTTAACTGGTAGTTTGAATTGCGAGAGTTGACCTTACCAGGTTCACTCTTATACTCCACGTCATTTAAATTTTATTAGAAGCCGTCTTAATTTTGTTGCTCAAATGTAAAGACTTGGCTGTGGAGCACACTCTTTAAAATATTTTTGAATATTTTTTACATATTCCTAAATTCGACGCAAGGATTTTATGACCTTTAATGGTAAAGTTCACATAACCTTTGTCTGCTCTTATAGACTCCTACTGTCACCCGTTTATTGAATGCCTTCCGACTGTTAAAATAGAATGTTTTGGAAGTAAAAGCATAATCAAATTCATTGAAAATAAGCTTTAATAATGTTCCATCCAAAAAATTATGATTATTTTGGTATGAAAGTGATGGAAGTTTTTTGTGACGTGCATTTAATGTAACAAACACAACTTTCTCATTTACTTGCTTTTTGTGAACATAAGGTAACGAAACTAACTGTCCACAGTGATAAATACTCAACTTTTGAATTATACATTTATGCAACGGCTTAATATTTGTAAAAATATTATCTATACATGTTGCACTAGATTCAGCAATACGCGTTGGCTCTAAAAATAAATTAAAAATACCATATGATTTAAACAATGATGTAAATTTATTATTGGTGGGGGAAGCTTTTAGGAAATAAATATTAAAGTCTCCACATATTACAACGGATTTATTCTGTTTATTAAGCTTAGCAAAAACTTCCTCCATATTTTTTTCAATAGTATCATATATAGAGCATGGGGGTCTGTAGACGCTCACAACAATGAGGTGCTCAAACTCAACACATGCCATTTCTACAGTTCGCTCAACAAGGAGGCTCACAATTTTTTTACGTTCTTTACATGATAATAATTTACTAGCTAATATTAAGAAGCCACCTCTTAAAACCGTTTCTCTATTGAAATAACTGACCACCTGGTGATTACTGGAGTTAAAAATTCATTTATAAGCTTTCAACCAATGCTCAGTAATACATAAAATATGAATATTGTTGCTATTTAAGAACAATTCAATTTCTTACTCTTTGCCTATCATGCCTTGTATATTTTGATGCACCAGGTGTAAACAATTTTATTATCACTCCGTGGAGTCATACAATTAAGGATTTGTAAGCTACATTCAAAATTATTTAATTTATTATAACTGCTAGACATTACCACTATTGTCTCAATTTTCTAATTTAAATTACTTGGAACTGGTTCTAAATTGCATATTAAGTCATTGTGCTGCTCAATAGAAGCAAATGTCTGGGTAGCCAAGTCCTTGGCTGAGTTAATGTATAAGCAATAAGATAGCACATTTGCTATCTGTCTCAAATTATATTTGGATAAGTAATACCTATCCCTAGTCAAAAATTTCTTAATTAAATTATTTATGTCTATTAAATTAATTCGATTATTATAATTATTACATTTAAATGTCAAGTTTAAATTATTATTACATGACAAATTATTCATTAATAAATTTAAATCGTATCTTATTTTATTTTCCTGTGGCCAACCCTGTATGTAAGGCAATGTAAACAAGATAATTTTATGAACATTTAAAGTATTTAGATAATCAATAAACTTTAATAATTGTTTTTGTTTACATTGCCTCTTCTCCCAACTAGAATTATTTATTTGCTATAAGGGCAAAACTTACTAGCTAAAACTTTAATCATTATATGACTAAAGGATGCCCCAGGCATGCAATAATTACTGAGCAGCTGTCCTTTTAAATAGTTATTTAACATCACGCCTAAATTTTAGCCTTTTTCATCACAATACATAATACCTTTTTTTAATACTTAAATAACTTTTTAAGCTTATATTCTTTGTCATGGCACTGTCATAGAGTGTAGGTAAAAATAATGAGTCATTACTGTTTACATTATTATTGACACACATTGTCCCCGATGAACCTGGTATGGAGCGCTGATACTCACTCTGATGTTTTATTAAAGAGTCAAAGCGCTCCTCATAATATTTATATGACTTTATCAGACCATCCATGGCAAAATATGTGCTCTTTTATCTCAGCCTGAGGCGATACATATTTATTTGACATAATTTGTAGGGAGTTTTTAAGTTATAATATTTCTGAATTTAGAGACTCGTACTCGTAGTTTCTGAATTTAGACGTATTAACAACTGCAACTCAAAATTGAGGTGGATATTATCAATTTACAATATTTAATATTTTAAATAGTTGGGAGCAATTATTTATAACTTGTCACCGGGGTTGCCACATGTATAATCAAGGAATAGTCCTCTCCCGCAAAGGCTCTGCTGGCATTGTTGGTATCTTGCGGTTGGTAAAATTTTGATATAGAATTATAGTAAAAAAATACCTTTAAGAAAGATTTTCATTATGAAATTATTTTGTATACAATAACTTTGCGATCTTCCAAAGCCGCTTACATTATCATAAATTTAATTCAATTTTATTTGCTTACATAGGCTCACACATTTTATTTCACACTAGCTTTTGCCCGCGACTTCGTCCGCGTGGAGTTCGGTTATATCGCGTCCATGTGTGAAAAAGAGTCTGCTGGTACAAGCCACAATTATAACTGGATGTCGCGGGCAAAAGCTAGTAAACTACAAAACTTCTTTATACACCACATTTTTTGCTAATCTATTACTTTGTGAAAAAATTATCAGACTACTGGGCGAGCTTACGCGTAAGCAAGCCACGTAGAATTGCCCGTGTGAAAAACAATTTTCTCTCAAGTCTATACCCGCAAATTTTAATGTCTGCCCTTGTGATTTGTTTATGGTCATTGCAAAGCAGACTTTGAGGGGAAAATGTATTCGTTTGAATTCAAAGGGAAGATCATTCGGGATCAAGGGAATTCTTGGTACAAATACAGTTTCTTCTTGCGCACATCCAGTTATAATTGTGGCCTCCAATACATTGCGATGTTACGCTTTTACTTTTAGTCTGGTTCCGTTGCACAGTTTAAATTTCGCAACAACATAACAGGAATGCCCACGCGCAGAATAAGCTTATGATGTGGAAGACCCGATGGTTTCAGTGAATTAAGAAATTCGACGGAGTAGTTAATTGCGTCATCTGTGTTGACCACAGAGTCTATTGACGTGTACACCATTTCTTCCCCCTCAAAAGACGTTAACAGTATATCGTTAATTGCCGCTGTTTGGTCATTTTTTGGGATTAGTATGGCACGTTCACACAACCATTCCGTTGGCTTATCGTGGATATGAGCAATATCTGGGTAAATTTTGGATATTAACTCCTGTAACGTAAATACAACCATGCACAAATTATCAGGAATGGTTATCATTCCGTCATTTATCGGGTAATAACCGTTGCCGATTTCAAGGAAGAGATTCGCAAATCCACCACCAGAATCTTTTTCTCCTAAGTGTAACCGCAGATTTTTCGAGAGCTTGAGGATTTTAATTAGAGGCCATAAAGTGGATCTCTTAAGACACGCCTTAACTTCACCTGCTCTAGTTCCTTTGGGCACTACTAGTAGAGTCTGTATAAAATCTCCAGCCAGAAAAATCGTTACACCACCCATTAACTTCTTATTTCCTCTTATATCTTGTAGAGTTCTGTTTAAAGCCTCTACGCCAACCTTATGCGCCATGGTTATTTCATCCCACACTATCATTTTCGTATGTTTTAATACTTCAGCAAAATTACTTTGTTTCGATATATTACAAATGGGAGTATCAGCTGTTGTTAAAATGAGTGGTAACTTGAAGGTAGCATGAGCAGTTCGTCCACTCCCAAGCAGTGTAGCTGCGATCCCAGAAGAAGCCACAGCCAAAGCTAATAGCAAGCTTAATTTTGCAATAACATTCCTCATAAATTTGCTTAATAGCAAATTTATGAGGAATGTTTGCCTGTTCCACCGGGAGCATCTATAAAGAATATTCCACCCTCATTTGATTTAATTTTTGTGTTAATTTGATTGTAATCTGCTTTTTGTTCGTCATTCAGTGATCCTTCATTATCTTTAACTGTGTTGTCTAATGGTGCTAAGTCGTAACTTGTCTCTTTAAGAAACTCTCTATTTTCAAATTGTTGTTCTTTGCTTGGCTGAGGTAACCCATATTCTTTTAGTAGTCGACCACCCAACGCTAATACGGCATCTTCTATTACCGAAAGGCATTTGTTAAATACCACATCTGTTATGTGCTCTACATCCACATCCCTGTCTTTCTAATTGCCTTTTAAAATATTCAGATAGGTATTCTTTGAATTTTTCCCAAAGGCTTAAAGGGTCTGATACTTGGCAGAACACTAAAATAATCGTAAAAAATCCCGAAACATTTGCGATGATTGGCAAAGTGCTGCCTCTTCCATTGCTGCGAAAAAATGCTGATCATCTTCAAGCAAGCCGAGAGCTTTTCACGCTGATTGGAACGTGGAATATACATGACCATCTACAGTTTTAACGCTTTAAACGAAATTGGGCCCCGGATCTCGTGAAGAAGCATGCGAAGGTGATAGCATTCTGTATTGTTCAGGTGCACAGTATAAATCCTGCCCAGAACGTGCTCTTTTTTTATCCCTGGCCAGCCTTCAACGTTTGCTCCTCTCTTTCTCCTTTGAAACTTTCTTTTATCCCAAACGTAGTATGCAGGTACTTCTAGGTAGAGCAATGTTTTTGCAAAGTTCTCCACTTTACACAAATTGAAAATGGATAGGAGTGTGGTTGTTGGAGGACTATTCACTCTTTCACTCAGATTTTGCTCATTAAAATAAACCCTTTGCCTATTTTCCAAATTAACAGCGAGGTGGACTACGGGAGGGAAATGCTCATGAATGAGAAATTCATGGATTCGCCATACTGCCTCTGATGAACTTATATATCTTCAACTTGTTTAGGTTTTAACTTCATCCTTCTCATTCTCTAAAGCAAACGATGCCTGGTCTGAACCTTTATTTACGTATTTACAGACGTATTTTATTGATTTCACCGAATGACAATATCCCACATTTAAGTGAGCGTTAAATGTTTTTAATAATATTGCATTATAAGGGACTAACCAGCGATTATCTATGGTTGTGCCGTTGATATCAACAGAGAACCCATCGTCATATAGTAAACGTCTCTTGTACTGCGGATAACCGTCTTCACCAGTTTGAGTTTCCCTTATGAGAGCCCCGGGGGTATCTTTTACTGCACATGTTATCTTTTATACATTGTGACTTTCAATTTAAAGTTCCACATGGACCATGTATCATATTACATATAACGATTTCGTGAAGCTCTGGGTTACGTTTGTGATCCGGTATTTCAGCACAAATTATGTTGTCGATTTGATTCGGAGTAATACGTTTGTGAAGCCATAAAAGAATATGAATATATGGAAGACCTCTCTTTTGCCATTCCGTTGAGTACATGTAGCATCGCACTTCACAAAATATTTTGCCCTTTGTCAATAAGTTCATGATCTTTTTCACTTTTAGTCGAAACACCCTCGAAATTATATCGTATCTATGATGAAATTATTGTCCTTGAAGCAATTGCTCTTTTATCTCGTCCCAGCGAGGATTGCATGTGAAAGTTATAAAAAGATCAGACCAGCCGTAATTCCTAACATAGGTCATAGCGTCCTGTGTTCTTTCGTGCATATACCTAGGTCCCCCCGTAAAAGATGATGGAAGGACAACCATTTGTCCTAGTTGGTTGGCTTCTGCATCTTGTCGTCCAATAGCATCTTTTTAATATATGTAACTATCAGCACGTAATTTGGATAGATTGTACGTGGTAGAGCCAAGCATAGTTGTAGCACGAATGGGTCGGCTCGACCGGGGAAGGACCACGTTCTCGCAGAATAACAGTGTAAAATAGCAGCTTAATGCTACTGTGTTTCGTATGGTGAGTGTAGAGAACTGGGGACCCTTTTTACTGGAAAGTGGCAATCCATCTTAGTTCTCAAGGCCGACAACGCATCTGCATTTTGATTCGTTATCGAGGATAGATGTAGATGTCTATGGGCCACAGCAACCACTTACCGTCAAGTGGACTGTGTGCTCGTTTGTCACCCTATTTCTATAAAAAAAAATATTACCCATAAAATGGTCATGATCTGGGTGTAGATCATTAATCAAACTAAAGAGTGGTTCAGGCAGTTGTTTCAGCCGATAAAGTTGCACTTTTCCAGCGCTGCAACACATACCAGGTGTCTCATCCTTCCATTTCAGCGCATTGTACTACTGACACTTGTATGTCAAGAATCCAAGGCTACACTGCTGTCAGTTCTATAAGCAATATCAGGGTCATACTCCATAGCGGGATGGACCTTGTTTTTCCATAAACGCAGTGTAATGTTTTCCTCATACCGTGACTGAATTGCTCTTTGCACTTGTGGATTCGCAGTTTGGTAATTTGCAACAGCTTGCTTGTGTACATCGGGATTTTTTTTTCTGATAAGCGGACACAGCTTTACGATTTGAATCTGGCTAGTTCTGCCTATATCTTTCTTGTGCACTTTTTAATTGACTTTTTCTTATGTAATTAGTAAATCTCGACCTTCGTTTATTTTTCTTTTTTTCATATTTTAATGTCGTCGATACAGATTGATCTGTTCCGCTGGTTGGAGATGATATTTCAATGTTTACAAAAAATGTACCAGTTAAATGGTCAAGCTCTGAAAAAGGATCACGCTCTTCGACAAGTACCTCCATGCGACGCTGTGTGATTTTCTTCGCAACGATAGGCAGATAGGCGTCAAAATGTACATTAGATAAATCATGGCTAAATCGTAATCGCCTTACTGGACAGATATCTGTACCGGATTTTGTGTATAGCAGACCATTTCGATATACTTCAAACCGAAACGGAAATATTAATCCTGCAGCTACCAATTCACAAAGTCCACCGTAAGTTTCATTTTTTAACATATCGGCTGAATATTCATTTGCTGTTGAATAATTATCGCCATTTCTGTCGTGGGTCATAACTGAAAACCTAGGCCAATCATTTACCACAAATATAACAATTTGTGAACGCACCACCATCGCATTTTCTTGGGTTCTGTACATTGAAAATGAAAGAGCACGAAACAAACAGGCGCCGTCACCTATAATGGGGATGACAGTATTTTCTTCCATTTTTCCTTTAATATTAAGAGTTTCTGTAGTCATTTTTTCAGTGAGAAAAAATACTTCTATGAACAATAACTAATCACAAAGCAAATCGAATTCCAAGTTTGAACAGTGGTTGTAAGAAAGACAAAATCAAACAACGAATCCGAAACACGAAGCAAATCTTAAACCGCAAGAAAACAAAGTCGAAGTCTAGTCAAATATCCGTTAACAGTGAATAGGTACCGCGTGTTGTACAGGTTGAAGCGCTCATTCACCATTCACTTTATATTAGTTCGAAAAAACACAACGTTACCGCGTTCTAAAACGATACCAACGCCATCTATTGGTAGGGATTGGAACTTGAAGATCAATACAAAATAGGTAGGTTCCTAAGCATTTCTTTAGGTTTCGCCATTTTATTAATTTGTAAAAAAATATATTTGGTTTGGTTGTTTATTTTCGTTGTTTTTTTAATTTCTAAATTAGTATTTTTTGTTCAGGTGTAATTTTGTACAAATTTTTTGTACAAATCTTCTTGTCTATTTTATTTTATGTTTTGTGCAATAAAAGTATATTATATTCTATTCTAATAAATTAAGTTTAAAATATTTATCAATATCATTTACGTTATTTACGACCCAAAAACCTTAAAAATGACACCCAAGTCACCCAACCCATGATGATTTTTACATACAAACATACATCCATCCATCCTTCCATCCATGTTGGTTTCAAACCATAATCGATGCCATTTTCGTAATTAACGTCCCAAAAAACCATAAAACGTCACCCATATTGACATTTCAACCACATTCAACACTGCTACGTTGGATTTTGAAATAGTTGTTGTTTTCGTAATCAGTGACCTGATAAACCATAAAAATGATACCCATGTCGATTTTCAGAATTCATCACCCCTTTTCCACCTTTTAGGGGTTGAATTCTGAAAGAGCCTGAAACAATTGTATACTCATTTATTGATAGGAGTACTCCTGTGAAGTTTCGAATAAAATAGTTTAACTAATCTTGTTTCCCCATACAAATTTTCAACCCCCTTTTAACCCCTTTAGGGGTTGAATTTTCAAAAACCCTTGGACACGTAATTTTTTATTTCTAATCATTAACCTAAAAACAAAGTTTCAGGGTTCTAGCTCTAAAAATGACGGACTTCTATACAAACTTTTAACCCCCTTTTCACCCCTTTAGGAGGCGAATTTTCAAAAATCCTTTCTTAACATATGCCTACGTCATTACAAATGTCTGCATGCCAAATTTCAGCGAAATCCGTTCAGTAGTTTCGGCTGTGTTTTGATAGATGAGTCAGTCAGGTTTGCTCTTTATGTACAGAATGGGTCCCACATATTATATTCAATAAATAAAACCACATACTTGTTATCGCCTTTGCTGACGATATACAAAAAATTAAAGTAATCGGTCTAGTAATTAGGTCAAAAAGTAGAGTTTTAATTTTTAGCAAATTTGAACTCTCTATAGAATTGGGTCACTAGGTCAATGATTCAATGGACTTGAAACCTTGAACATTAAAAAGCGACGTTGTCACGCAGTGCAAACTATTACGACGTGAGACTATGTACGTCGACAGCGGTGTCTTTTGGCGGCGTCCATAAGCAAGCGGCACGAGGCACGCGGTGTTCTTCAAAGGCAACGGCGCAAGTGCGCGCGCGCCTGTGTCGTAGAGAAGGACACCTGTTATCGACCATTAGCTTCTTTCAAAGGGAGTAATGATTGATAAACAAAAAAAATATGTTTAGCTTTAAATACTTAGGGCATGGTGTTTATAGAATTATCGTGCTGTTATGATAATTCTAAAAACACTACGACCTAAGTATTTAAAGCTAAACTTTAAAGCTTTTTTGTTTAAGTGTGTTATTGTAGATTTAGAGATAATAAATTATTTTGACATGATAAAAAACCCATAAAAACAACCAATAAAAAAATGCCGACAATAACGCTGCCGGCCGCCAACCGCCATGCCGCCCGCGTGCAACGTTGCCACTCTTCCAAGGGGTCAAGGTACGTAGTCTAAACAGCGTGTTTACTTTTACTGAATTTATTTTAATATTTATTTTGTTTGAAAATTTCACTTTTTAAATTTACGGTTTTTAATTTAATATTTAATTTTACTACACTTCTATGGACTAGTATAATTTTGGTTTCATTTATTGCGTATATGTGGATTCCTTATTGTATATAGATGTATTTCATCGCAACCTATATTGAAATAATTTGCATAAGGCGATCAACGTCATAAAATTAATCCAATCTCAGTTCATTAAAAAGCTATAGGCGGAAATTTAAACAAAACTCAAATGTATAAATTGTTGATTGGAAATTTGACCTTGACGCTTGATCAACTTTTAAAATAAAAATAAATCAGAATTACATTAGAACGTGCTTAAGTAGTTAATAAATATATACTTAACTTATATTATTTTGGGTAATTGCTTATTTTGTTTTTGTGATGTAAAAAGAGACAATTATGATCGAGTATATTGCTTTTTTGGTACCTCATAATTTTATGCTAAAAAAAGTCTGGCACTCAAGTAAAGAAATATTTGAGTTTTATGACGTTGTACATATGGCTGTTTCAAGTGCAGTTTTTTAATTATATCCTTTCCTGCCTATATAACTTAGCTATGAATAGATCGAATACTTTTAAGTTTAACCAAAAGCAACAAAAATTTTTATTTAAAAAGAGTATAAGTCGCTTCCAGATATCTACTATATATTGTTTATGTTAATGAAACTTATATCTATTTATTGTTACCGTTACAGCCTATCAAAGTTCACTGCTGAACATAGGCCTCTCACACAGGTTGCCTTATAGAGGGGGTGTTTGCTCTAGTTGCTTCGCTTGGCAGGCGGGTTGTCAACCGCAGTTTTTATTTTCTAGTCGTTATAAGGAAGACGCTCCTGCTTATTTCTTGGATTGTTTTCCTCTGTATGTCGCCTCTTACGACACCCACGGGACCATATGGGGTAGCGGATATACTAACACCGCCACTACACCGTGATATCTATTCAATTATAGGTATCTGTGAATATATGTATAATTATCTATGAACATACATTAGTAAGTATTTTAATAGATATAAGACTATGAATTCTAGATAATGTGAGAAGCTATGTCTGAGTTCTGAGATAGACATCAAAATGCCTGTTTAAAAGCGTTGATACAGTGTGATTAATTTATGCTAAAAAAAGTTTGGGATAAAAAGGTAAGGAAAGAAATGAGTGTTATGACGTTAAACGTATAAATTAATATTGTAACTATTACCATAGTTTGAGTTTGTGAGTTTGAGGATGTTAGAAAATTAAATTATTCGTCTTTAGTAAGTATGAAGGACTACCGTATAAATGGTTCTGTTTAAATGAATAAATTAATTAGAGATGTATTCTAAAGAAATTGGTCCTATTAGGTAAAGATGATGATTTACTCACCCAAATTGACTAACTTAATAAGAGTACTGTCCGAACAATACCGGATATCGTTCCTAGTTATATATCTCCAAAGTATGTCGGATAAATTATTGGGTACCGGTAGGGCTCTTTATTTACCTAGGAGTCTGCCTGGTTGATCTCACCCTCTATTTTTGTTTATAAGTATTGCAATAATTGCTGTATTCCAGTTCAAACGGCACATGAACCAGAATAAGTACAGGCGTAAGGCATATTATCTTAGTCCAAAGGGATGATAATACATCTATCGCCTTCTCTGTTTAAAGTAGGTCGCAGATGTCGTTGGGCTGCAGTAGCCGTATACCATCAGGTGTACAGGTACATTTAGCTCGTTTGTTATTGTGATATTTATAAAAAAATATTTTGAAAATTACAAAATAGATCGTCGAACGGGTTGTTATAAGATTGAAAATGAGTCAAACGGGTCCTCATCTAATTTACCTCTATCTTTATAAATTCTTATCGTGCTATGCTTATTTTGGCATCGATTGAAGTAAACTATAGATTTTGCATTGCAAGGGATTTCTTAATTTTTTCCTAGTTATTAGTTTCGACTTCATCGAAAATACCCCATTTTTTTATTAAAACCTCAAAATATTAAGTCTGATAACGATGTTGAAATAAAGGAGTTCGCAAAAGAAACCAGTTATTTCTCTATAGTCTTACTTAAATATGTATATTCGCTTGTTGTAGTATGTATTTTTTGTGTAAAAACAATTTAATTCCATCCCATTAAACGTTGTATTTATTTTCACGCTTAATAATGCCTATTTCCATTTACATGTCCTATCGTATACAGCATTCAGTAAGATTAATGGGTCAACCTCAAGCTGTGTTAAGCGCATTGCAATGTTCTTCTGTTTGACGCTATGTTAAAGTTGGGTATAATATAAATACTTATACATACGGGCTATCCTTATTTACTTGTAACAATTGTTCTTTAAATAGATATTTGATTTGTGTGTTTATTTAATTTTATTTGTATGCGTGGTAGAGCCATGCTGCTACTATATTTTGGCTGCAGCACGAATGGATCGGCTCGAACGAGATAGGACTACGCTCTCACAGAATAGCAGCGTCAATTAGCAGTTTAATGCTGCTATATTTCGCATGGTGAGTGTAAATTACTGGTAATGAGGCATTCCATCTAAGTCCTCAGGGGTCAAAACGCATATGCATTTTGATTCTTAATACAGGATAAATGTAGATCTCTATGGGCCGCAGTTTCCACTTACCATCAGGTAGACTATGTGCTCGTTTGTCACCCTTATTCTATATGAAAACAAAATATTGTTCCGGGTGGAAGAAAAGTACAAATTTTTAGGATAACTTACCCAACGTCTCATGAATTGTCATCACTATCATACAACCAGTCACAACTTATAAAGGCCAGACTCTTCATATTTACTGTCACACTATTAATTTGGAAATTGTTTAACGACTCTCAAAAGATAGACCTCTAAATGATGATGACAAGACCTTTTCCGGAATGACATACTAGTTGTAGTCTGATTGGGAGAGTATTGAAAAATTATTCAATGTTGATGAATCTCATAAATCAACATGCTTCTTTTAAAACAGTAAGTGTCAAAAAACGTCAGCACCTTTGGGTGACATATTTTTTTTCAGGATAGGGTGACAAACGAGCTCACAGTCCATCTGATGGTACGTGGTTGCTGTGACCCATGGACATCTACATCTATCCTCAATAAAGAATCAAAATGCAGATGCGTTGTCACCCGTGAGGACTAAGATGGAATGCCTCTTTTCCAGTAAAAAGGGTCTCAACACTCACCACACAAAACACAGCAGTGTTAAGCTGCTATTTTACGCTGGTATTCTGTGAGAGCCTGGTCCTTCCCGGGTAGAGCCGACCTATTCGTGCTACAACTATACTACTAATATAGCTGCAACATGGCTCTACCACGTATAAAATATAACGTTAGACTGGTGATTAAAATTACGCACTCGATTTTGTTCCGTAATGGAGCACGATATTGAGCGCGTAATACCCGTTTGGACATACATTTATAAATTATATTATAAGGATCTTAAAAAAGTTGTTAATACAGCGCTGTACACAGAAAAATGGGCTAATTTCCAACATTACATAAACAAAAATGTCTTAAGCCGAATTGTTTTACATAAACAAAATTGTGTTACATAAACAAAATTGTCAATACGTGTTGGTGAGAAAAGTTTCTGTAATTACCTTGTGTTGGCAAAAAAAATTGTAAACAAAAATCGGGAACCGTGTTTCCGTTTTTAGCGGTAAACATCAAAAGAATACGCTTATTGCAAACATTTTTTCACTCTGTGGGTACACTTACTGTTTGAAACATTAGTTGGCAACATGTGTGTCACTTGGATGAACTAATTAACCGACACGTTATTTGATTTATCAAACACAAAGTGTACTACGGGATTTAAATGATTAAAATTACAACAATAAAAACATGAAAAAGGATGCTTTGAAAACTATCAGCGATGCTATGAGCCTACACGAACTTAAAATACAAAGGAAAATAAAAATTTGACGACACAGTTTTTTAGAAAGTCTGAAGCTGCGACTTCCGATACTCCAAGATGGTTTGCCTACCAACGGCTTCTTTTTTAGACATTTTGCCGACACTACTTTGGCAAAATGTCTAAAACGGCTATTTCCCTACCGAGACATCTAGTTATCAATTGAAATGTTTCTCAAATTGATGGCGACTTGCTTTAATTCGGTATGGACACAATGGAAACAAAATTTGGCGATTTTCTGGAGAGTTGCAAACAGTTGGAAACACAGAATTTGCCAACAATTTCGATGGAGACGCGCCTTTAAAACCTAATAATAGGTAGTTACTTACCTATGAAATTTCCGTTCTGCAGTACTTAAGAGATTAATAGTGAAGAATATTAGTTACTTAAAATAATTAATTCAATCGAATAAAATGATTAATAGTACAGTTTTTGGCTGAAAGTATGTATATAATATTGTGTAGTATCCATAATTAAATCATTGAATTAAAATGTAATTGCAATTGATTGAATTACTTCTGCTTTGTTCTAAATAAATGAGAAAAAATATATTAATAAAATATAATAGGTCTTTACCTATGACATTGCCGTTCTGCAGTACTGGCCATTTCAAATAAAAATAATTTTTGTTTCGCTTAGAATTCTAATTTCAAATTAATTTTATTTGAAAAACTTGGAATTCTCTTTTCAAAATTAGTCATTTATTTATTATGTTTTCATCGTATTTGAATATTTTTCGTCATCATGGATGAGTAAAAAATTCGAGTTATAATGGAATATGAGTACCGTCATGGCAGCAATGCCTCACAAGCGGCACGCAACATTAACGACGTTCACGGAGCGAATACTACAAACAAACGCACCACCTCTTATTGGTTTTTCCGCTTCCGTTCTGGAAATTTCAACCTGAAAAATTAACCTCGTGGTCATCCGAAAACTTTGGTTGACAATGACGAATTAAGGTGATTGTGGAAGCTGATGATACTTAATCTATGGCTAAATTAGAAGCAGCTTTCGACGTTAGCATCAAAACAATGTTGGTCCATTTGCGTCAATATGGCAAGGTATAAAAGCTTGACAAATATGTGCCCCATGAACTCAATTATCGCCAGCGCGAAGGACGCATCGAGACATGCCTTGCACTTCTCAACAGGCACACAAACGAAGCAATTTTGAACCGCATTTTTATCTGCGACAAAAAATGGATTCTGTTTGACAATTGCAAGCGCTCAGCAAGTTGGTTGATCCTGGTTCAGCACCTAAACAATAGTCTAAACGAAAACTTACCCCTAGAAAAGTGATGGTGATATCACAGCTTCTTACCAAACGGGATGAGCATTATTGCAGATGTGTTCTATGAAGAACTGAACACAATGATGGAGAAACTCGCACTTCTCCTACCAGCTTTGGTCAATCACTCACCCCGCTACACTTGCATGACAACGCGCGACCTCATACTGCACAACAGACGGTCTCCAAGTTACAAGAGCAAGGGTTGGAAGCTCTCCGTTATCCGCCGTACTCACCAGACTTTGCGCTTACAGACTTCTACTTTTTTTAGAATTTGGATAACTTTTTGGCTAGAAAAAAATTCAATACCTGAGAGACAGTACAAAATGCCTTTGAAGAATTTGTTGCCTCCCGTCCAGCTGATTTTTTCAAGAATCAATAAACTGCCACTGCGTGGGAAAAGATGCATCGATTGCATGGATGATTAGTTTGATTAATAGAAATATAAAATATTGAAAAATAGTACCGTAACTTATTTCATAAAAAACGGCAATTTCATAGGTAAAGACCTGATACTAAGCAATATATTGCTGTTAAATCAAAAATAGACATATCGTTTTCACCAGGCTTCTGTGACGCTGAAAAAATCAATAACTTCTTTTTAAAGATTCCTGGCAAAAGTAGTGTTCAGCTGTCGAGTATTACTTTCTATAAATTTCATCGATTTAGTTCAGAATCATCATCATTTGAATTTTATGAGGTAACTGAATCTGAAGTCTCTAAAGTAATAAAAACATTCCAATCAAACGCTGATATATACTGTTGACGCTTCAACACACTACAAAGAATTTTACATTTCGTAAAGTATTATCAAAAGATATTGTAAAATATTTCAAAACGATTGATATTAAGAAAACTGCAGATCATTGGGGAATTTCTGTTAAAGTTATTGCATCTATAATAGATACAATCGCGCCACAGCTAGCTATTATTTTTAATACTAGTATCGTATCTGGTGAGTTTCCTGATTTAATGGTGCATAGTAAGGTAATACCTGTATTTAAATCTGGTAGTACATTCGACCACGCCAATTGTAGACCTATTTCTGTACTACCAACACTTAGCAAGATTTTGAAAAAAATATTCTTGATCAAAATATATATTTTTTTAATATAAATAATTTACTTCATAAAAATAAATTTGGTTTCACAAAGGGTTTGCTCGACAACTGATGCCGGTGTTGAGCTGATTAAATATATCATTAATGCATAGGAGAATTCACAGGATGCTTTGGGTATATTCTGTGACCTATCCAAGACCTTCATTTGTGTTCACTATGAAACATTAATCAGGAAACTTCAACACTACGGTGTAAGAAGTGATGTTCCAAAATTAATTATTTCATATTTAAATAACAGAACGCAAAAGGTTGTCATTAACAGTATGAGTTCTTCCGGGTCGATGGTACAAATTGGCGTGCCTCAAGGCTCAATTCTCGACCCTTTCTGTTTCTTGTTTACATTAATGAATTACCTTAAATAGTAGGGAATAACCATGATATAGTATTATTTGCTGATAACACTTCTATAATTTTCAAATTAAAACGGCAATTACTAAAATATGTCGAAGTAAATAATGCTATACCTAAGTTAGTAAATTGGTTCAATGTTAATAATTTGCATTTAAATGGCACTAAAACTACTTTATTACTACTTTATTTTATTTATTTATTTATTGGACAACACAATAGATTACATCATGACTTGCAGCTATAACTTACAATAATAATGGTGTGATACAAGACATAATCCTTATACGTGTTATCAAGGCATACCAAGAATGAGAAACAAACATTTTAAATAAAATTGCTTAAACTAACAGATTCATAAACCCAACAAATCAAGAACTATAACTATAATGAATATCAATCAAAGCGGATGTCCTTGAGAATGTCAATATAAATATAAAATTAAATACTAATGTAATTTTAAATGGGGAGGAACTGAGTCTTGTCGATGCCACCATTTTTCTTGGAATCACACTAGACACGAAGCTTCAGTAGAGCCCCCATATATCAAAAGTAGCAAGCATACTTAATTCTAAAGCCTATGCTGTAAAAAATATTAGAAATCTTACCAGTGTTGAAACAGCTAGACTAGTTTACTTTAGCTATTTCCATAGCAAAATATCGTATGGTATTTTGCTATGGGGACATGCGGCTGACACTAAAATTATGTTTTTTTTACAGAAGAGGGCCATAAGAGCAATTTATGATTTAAAGCCTAAAGAGCCGCTGCGACAAAAATTTAAGGAAATAAATATATTAACTTTGGCCTCTCAATACATTTATGAAAATGTAATGTACGTACACAAAAATAAAATTAGTTTTACAAAAATAAGTGATATTCATTCTGTAAATACTAGGAACAGACACAAGCTAGTAGTACCAGTTACTCGACTCCACCGAGTCAGTAATTCATTCTTGGGGCGATGTATACGCTTTTACAACAAAATTCCAGAAAATATACAAAATTTTACCTGCTCAAAGTTCAAAACTTTATTAAACTAAGTTTGTATAAAAGGGTTATTATAATATTAAGGAATTTATGGATGATAATAAACCCTGGGAATGAGGTGATCGCTACCAAGCTATTTCTAATTTGTTTTGTGTTGTTATTTGTGTAACATACATGATTGTAAGCTGTTATTTAAAAAAAAAGTCCCACTGAGTTTCTTGTTGGTTCTTCCAGGGACAGAGGTTTTTTTTGGAACCAGTGGTACTTTAACAAAAGATTGACTTTCAATAAGTATTATTTATAATCTATATTGAAAAAAAAAGGTTTCTGTTACACATGCCTGAAACCTTAACAAAATTATTAATATTTCTTTCAACTCTATAGTCTTAGCGTTATAGCATGGGGCGGGTGACAGCTCACGCCTATGAAGTTTCGTATTTTTTTAAATAAACTGTCATACACATATTGTTGTACTTCATGGATGGGTACCGCCCACTTACGACAGTGATGTGCCTTGCTAAACTATGCAATGCCATAACAAACAACCACAGACTATCAAAAATCGGTAATGAAATAAATCGAATATATAAAAATTACATAAGTATGTATTGGAATTGGAACTAATCTTTCAACAAATTCTGATTTACGGAAACAAAACTCACATAGACGAATATGCAGTGTTTCCGGTGCATGGACGATAAATTATTCGTTGGTCAGCTAAGGCAAAAAATAATAATTTTAAAACAAATTACGCATTGTGTCAAAAAGACTTTATCATAACTCATGGCGGCCAAAATGGCTACAAAAAACCTATTGTTTATATTTATTTCATTAGATTTATAAACCAAATTCTCGATTATTTTTACCTTCCGTCCCGATATTTGGCCCATTGGACCTGCCAAAACTAATACACATATAGCAAAAGACGCTACCACTTGTACCTTGTAAAGCTGCCGGTGCAGTCTACGCCGTACTGAAAATTACAGATGCTGGCAGCCATTTTATTTGTTTAAATGTCAATATGAATATTGCAATCAACATGAAACAGAAGATGATTTTTATTTTCAAATTAATAAACAGTATAATCTATACATTGAAATGTCTGTTTGTAACATCAAAATAAAATCCTTTTACTTAATACATATGAAAGTATATACGGTATTTATAACAAAAAGATAAAAATAATTTTTAAAATGTTTGTCTTACTGTCTGTTTGTTCCGGCTTATATCTGGCACTGACAGATACCTGATGTTATAAGGAGTAACACAGGCTAATTTTATTTTAGAGAATAAAATTAGGATTCCGCGCATAAAATTAAAACCCATGAAATCCCATCGTAATAAATATCAAGCGGGCGAGGTCCGGGAACATTATGTAACTATTATGTTATAATTTGTATTAAACTTTAACTTAATTTTACATGCATTGTAGTTTATATATGTTTCGGTTTTAATTTTATATCGATAGCTAATTTAAATCGATTTAACAATGTTCCGTCTCTAGACACGCCAAAATTGTAAGCTGTCACCCCCACCATGCTATAACGCAGACTATAATAAATTTCCCGTTTTGTGGCAAAAATAATTAGTAAAGCCCTTACCAAAAAAGAAAAGCCCCGTTGAATTTAAGAACCTAAAACCATTAAGTATATTACTGAAATCTTCTAAAATATTTAATAAAATTGCCTGTAATTAGCTGAAACAATTTATATAGAGTCAGACTTTATATTTCCAACAATACAATCTGGTATCCGGAAACAAAAAAGTACTATCACCTCTCTTAAGAATGTTGTAGATGATATTATTACAGCACAATATATGAGAGAGGAAACTATTCTTGTTCTTCTCGACTATACAGTATACACGTGCATTTGACTGCATAAACATCCCGTTACCACTCTCAAAGTAGTCCAGCTATGGGCTTAGCGCGAATGTAGTAAAATAGTTTGATAGTTATTTTCACAACCGGTCACAGAATGTAGGTTTAGAATAGGGTAACAACGGTGCAAAGCACGTTTCTTCTAGCAGATCAATATGAAGAGGAATAGCACAGGGATCCATAATAGGGCCATAAATTTTTATTTCATTAATTTTTTAAACATTTAATTTCATTAAATTGTTTTTTTTTTGTTATTAGTACCGTATATACTTTCATATGCATTTAGTAAAAATTTTTAACATTAAAACAGACACTTAAATTTTATTTATTTGTATTGATTTAGGAATGATAATACATTCATTGAAATTGAATGATGAATCCTAGGCAGAAGAGGAGTCCTATCACCTAGAAAAGTAATACGTTTGTCAAAGAATATATATAAATTTCAAAAAAATTGTCTGTATGATACGCGCGCCACCTATTGTAAATTAATTGTACTATGCCTATAACTTTCCCGCAAGTGCAAGCAATAAGTTGACAAAGTTTTACCGCAATCTGATGAACGGTATGGCAACGCATAAAATACGAACAAACATAAATTTTTCTATATTAGATGAGAGATTAAGATTTGAAAATTATGTTTTAAGCGTAGTGCGAAATGGTTTTTACAGGTTTAATGTCATATATAGAATAAGGGATAATATAAGTTCTGATCTCCTTACAAAGCTATGCGAAATATTATTTATTTCAAAACTAAACTAATCTCATATAGCGCGTCCAGAATGCCTGTGTAAGATACAGTTATGACGTACCGACACGCACATATGTCACGTCCTACATAAACGATGCTAATATTTTAAACAAGTGATTATTAATATTTTTTAAATTTTGTACTAAAAAATTTAATATACCACTTTTTTTTTCATATTCCTATATTGTAATCCAATTCTAAGCTATGTTCAAAATAAACACATATGATAATAATAACCATCATCATCATGACAACTATTCACAAGTACAATGCTGAACATAGGCCTCCCCCAAGGAATGCCACAAAGCACGGTCCTAACCCACCTGCATCCATCGACTTCCAGGGAAAATTGTACTTAACAACGATTAGGCTTAACAACAATGAGTCAAGAAGTAGGTTGATAATTTTATTTTATTTTAATATTTTTCTTTTATAATTTTTTTTATATCTGTTACAATTATGTTACAAACTTTTAAATTATTTAATGAAATTTATAATTAATAAAATGTATTTAAATATTGGTAAGGATTTTATAATTAATAAATGTATTTAAATTGCTTTATAATATATGCTTTATAATTATAATATATCTTAATTATTGAATTATTTAGATACATAAATTGATGTTCTAGAAACAAGTAAATAAATACACTAAATAACAGTAAATTTAATCAACCGTAAAGAACGTTTACGTCCTTTTTTACTTTCATATTTTAGACGAAATAATAACCCATGTCTACTGCCATTATCAGACTATATTCAATCTCAATTACCGATATTTTCCTTTGTATTCCTGGAAATCCAGTTTACGTCGTTTTATCGTCAATATAAAAGCAAGTCATTTTTCTTTATCAAAACTAGTGTAACTGATTTACAACTCATTTTTGTTTCTGTTTATCTGTCTTTCTGTTTTTGTTACTATTTCAATGTTTTTATTTTCTTCTTCAGCACTTTTAAGCCCACTGCAAGACAAAATATTTTCATAACATGCGCTAGCCGTTTTTCATTTCTTAACGGTTTGCCCTCCTTGTCTCACCACCTCGTCCACCTCGTTCTGGTAATGCCGCACGTTAGCCACCTGCCTGAATATTTCTGGATGGTTTTTCGCCCCTAGTACCCAGACCATGTTGAGTATATATCCAGAGTCATGTTGCTACACAAACAGTAGGAGAGGTTGACATTTGAAGAAAAATTACTTATATTATCCCTCGAATAATAAAAAAAAATATTGGTAAATCCAATTGGGCATGCCCTAAGCGCATTAAAAAAATTACGTATAACATGATTATATGGAATTTTTTAAAGTAGTTTAAATACACACAAGTTTTCACTAATAACCTTATTATACTTCCAATATTCCGATAATTTTATGTCAAACTTCAATTTAAAAAAAAAAGTTTGGAAAATCCAAAAGTGCACGACACATAATGCTCATATGATCATCATATCATCATTCAGGTCACCCCATAAAGTCCAAGACGTATTTAAGTATAAATATTACATCCTACTTACTTTTAGTACGTACTACTATTATTTGTTCTGTGCTTTTAAAATATTGTAATAAAAATCTCTCATTATTATTATAATCAAGTATGTAAGAAATTTGGTTTTTCGAATATTGTGTATTTGTACAAAGATCTTTTTGAGCCGCTGCAAGCAACCAATACAGCGTCCACTCACGACGGCGATTGATACCGAACTAACCGAGTGAGTGATGCAGTCTCTATTTAGTAAAAAATAAATTCACACAAGGCTGCTAAAACACCGAATATATTGAAATTTCGATAAAAGGATCTTTCCAATTTAAATTTACATGCATATAATTTATTAATGTATGTAAAACAATACTCTTGAGTATGGAAAATCGATTCTGTTGATTATTTTATTTAAAATATAGAATATTTACACTGTGATGTGTAAATATTATGTAAATTTTAAACAGATACGATGAATATCATAATCGGTTTATATTATCTTAATTATTTAAATATTTAAGTACCAATATAGTACAATTACACCTCTCCGAGACTTATATTCTTATGATTATAGTGTATTTTTTTAAAGAATAAGGATAACAAACGAGCACACAGTCCACCTGATGGTAAGTGGGTGATGTGGACCATAGACATCAACATTTATCTTAAATTAAGAATCAAAATGCAGATGCATTGTCAATAAACCCTGAAGACTAAGATGGAATGCCTCGTTTCTAGTAAAGGGGTCTCCGGTTGTCTACACTCACTATACGAAACACAGGAGCATACAGCTGCTTTTTTACGCTGGTATCATGTGAGAGCGAGTCGAGTTGACCCGACCTACAATTGTGCTAGAACCATAATATAGCTGCAGCATGGCTCTACGTTACCACAACTCATTTCAGACTGCTTCGTTGATCTAGTAGTCGTAAAAGCGACTGCTGATCATGAGGTCCTGGATTTGAATTCCAATGTTGTTGTCAAGAAATTCTCAGTAGCAGCTCAAAATTTAGGAAGTTGGCGGTGTTTCATCCCCGTACCTCGGAAAACACGTACAATCTTTAGTCCGATATCTCATCTCACTCCAGTGGTGCCGGATTGTCTTCACATCCAACTATGAGTGTGAGGGAATAGAGAGCTCACCTATGCTTGCGCACACACAATATAATCCTAATAGATGGCTATTCTCCGCTGAGACTAGCCACTGTGACCAAATTAGTCTGGAGCATATTATTATTATTATGTCCAATAGTGAATTAACAATTTCATTGGTGCCGGCGAGAAGCAAGCTCGGTTAGCCTACATATTTTGAAATTGAGTTAGAACCTGAGTTACTAAGGCTTACTATCATCAATATCATCAATATAGAAGAACGGGCCCATAACTATGTTATCAAAAATTCACACTAAATCGCACTTGATGATAACTCTCTTTTATAGCGTATGGGTTGCATACTGTCCAGTAATGTTCGTTACGACTATTATAAAGCCCTACACGCGTAAATAGGGCTTCGTCAGTCCATATAATGTTAGTATTATCAATGTTTGACAACAACCATTCACAAAAATGTTTTCGAGATAGACAATCGTTATTATTAAGTGCTTGCACACGTTGGTAATGAAATGAGTGATATCTAGAAGAATTCAGTAGTTTCTACACGAAATACTGGCTAACTCTGAATTCTCGAATGATGCAGTTATTGGTGCTAGTGCGGGGGTTTCACTCGAATGACCACCTCGAGCACTTCCATGCGACGGAGTGGTGAACTGTCCAAAGTTTAACAGCATTTGGTTTGCTGCCAAAATTGTACTTCGATTGCGTGGTGCCCGTGCGTTATTTCCTTGTCTTTGCAAACGAGGTAAAGACTCACTTTCTCTACTCACTAACTCTAAATGACAAGTAATACTACCTACGAACATTTAAAAATAGGACACTCGGTACGTAATAAGGTCACGGTCAAGTTTACACTATCAGCCGGGCAGGTGAACGCACCTGGCGGTGTAACGGAAAGAAAAGGGCGGGGCGACGCGTTTATCTTTACTGAGTCAAAACAACAGCTATTAGATACCTAAATCTGTAACCGAGCAAGAGCGCCGAACGCCACTGACTGCTTCCGACCTCAATACTCCCTTACGAATACAATAGTATATATAATATGTGCGTGTGAATGCAATAGTAGGAGTTTCAGATTTATGAATGACAATCAATAAATTTCCAATTAAATTAGCATTTCCAAACATTTTGAATATAAAGGATAAAAAAGATAAAATGTTTCAGTTTTTTCTTGTTTTTTTTCACCATTCGCTTATATTACCTATTCTGAACCACCTCTGCAAATGTGGCCGGTTATTGCAAAATAACCCTGTATAGGTTGGCCTGGTTGCTGTTATAAATCAAAGTCAAAGCTAATAATATTTTTTTTCAGTTTAAGCTACAGGCTTTATTGAACGTCAAAATCTAATACCAGTCTGATATATTAGTCTTTAAATAAAATATTTCTCAGGCGCTCTTGGATCACCTTTTCCTTTTTTTAAATGCTTCATTCGTTCATCATCCGGCTTCATTTATTCATTTATCACTGTTGAACATAATGCTGTAGATTGCCTCAAATATATTTTTCATAGTTGCCACGCTTATCAGGTGGGTTAACAAGCAAAGTCTCTTCTTCCTGTTTAATTTCCATCTGTCTCTCACGGAATGATATGGGGTAGTGGATTCCCTTACGACGCCATTACACAGGTTTTTTGAATACTAAGTACTGAAAAATCAAAACACTTTTGGAATCAATTAATAGAATCGGGCGTACATTGCGAAAGTTCATTACATTAAAAATGTCAAAATTACTTAACTATAATCCATGTGAAAAATAAAATGCTGCGTTTTACCTAGGTTTAAGAGTACATTTGCGTGCACTATTGCTAATACACCGACACCGATACTAGGGATACTTAGGTTGATAATGAAATTTACATCAAATTTACATTAAAGCCTATAAAAGTCCATTGCTGAACATAGGCCTTACCCATAGACTGCCTCATTGGGGCAAAGTCCCCATGCTTGGCATGTCGGTTGGAAACCACAATATTTACAATTAATTTACTTAGATAAATCAAGTAAGTTGATTACTACTGTAAAAAAAAATCACACTACTTTCTATTATTATAGTTATTATAATTAAATTTTATTATAATCAATTCTTAAGAAAAATAAGGTTTTCACTGTTATTAACTTTTCTAGTCTAGTCTAGTCTAGGTCTAGGTTACTGATAGATCCCTTATGTCGACATCACATGACGTTCACGTCAGCCATTTTTATTTTAATTACATGAGAGTTAATAATGTAACTTTATTTTTACTGACTAAGAATACGGACCGCAAAATTCAAAAGTCATGGTTTCATATCCGTCGATTCGAAGTCGTGAACCACTCCTAGCATAAACATCGCGACTAGTATTTAAAAAAAACTTTATACTCAAAGGCACACATATTCGTCTCAGCTAAGCTGACATAAAAATGACGCAAGTTAATGGTCCCCATTATTAAGTTAACAGCAAATTTTAGACAGGAGGTCGGTTATGATTATGCCCGGGCATAAAACTGAAACAAAAGATATAACATTCTACGACAAGCCATTATAAACAGAAAGTTTTGCGAAGAAAAGTTATTTTGTAAGATACACTGGCCAGTTATAAATTAATTTTTAAAATACAATTATTTTTAAGGAAAAACACGAATGTTCCAATTTCAAAATTTCCCCAAAAATTTCGAACATTAAAATAACACTCTCATATCTTCATTGAAAAATGATTCTGCGTCGGTAACATTTCCGTGCGATGATTTTTACAATTTTAAATAGGTCTTGAATAAATAATTTTAACATTAGTTAATGTTCATACTTTCAAAGAAAAGGCGAAAACTTTCCCCATTATTTTTAAAGCTGAAACTTACTACGACTACTTAGTATTATTTTAGTTTCAAAAGTTGTAAGGTTCAACATTTACTTGACCTTTTGAATGAAATGATTATGGTAAATCCATAATAATTTAATTCAAAAAGTTTATTTTGTTTGCTACTTCTAAACTCAAAGTATAAAGTAATTCTAGCGCTTGCATAAATTAAAATATTTTTATATGAAAAATAAGTAGTTAAATAATTTGGTTTCATCATCACTATCATTGTAGGTTTTACAAATCTACTGTTGAGCTTGTTGAGCACCTTGAAAAAATAAGCATCTACAAACTCCTTCTTCTTCCCTCCATCAGCTCGTCACTTCATCTTATGATGACGCACTACAATACGCTTGGCTATTATAGCTCCATCGGTTATCCATTCTTAACATCCATTGCCACTTCTTTTTGCCTCTACTAATCATCTCTAATTAATTATTTTTTAATTTATTACTCTCTACTAATTAATTATTTTTAATTTTATAAATATCATGTATTTTTTTCTTTTTTAACTTAAAACAATAAGAAAGTGAGGTTGCCTGCCGTGGAACTATTGCAAATATCCTTATGTACAACGGTGGATATTTAATAAGCTGTAAGGAATTAATCATGAAAAAAATAAGAAGTCAACAAGTATTTATAATTTTTTTTAACAGAGAATACTCTATAGTAATTCTAAAATACAAGTTAGAGGTCTTTGAACATAATGGGTATACTAAATTGTGTCCAATTTTTTGAAAGCAAGTTTTATTTCAGCAGACTAACAGCGTCCAATTATGTATTCAGCTCAGACCACAGATTCAGTTTTTTTAGATTCAAATTAGGTACTAAAATTTGCAAACACTAACCAGTTAGTGGTAAGTGTTTGCAAATTTTAGCTTGTTCAAAACATTTTACAACGCATTATTGCCGAGTTATGTGGTTTAACAAATTTGGTAGAAAATATGATAATGCAAATGATCTAATTCCTGTTACTAGTTGAAATATTTGTATAATTTACTTGTTTATCGTTGAGTTGAAACATTATTATGATTTAGTGATCCTACACTATGACGTAAATTGAATAATATTAGGGTGGTGAAAAATAAATAAACTACACGCACAAAGTTAAACCTCATATGGGGTGGTAAAAAGAAAGCTATGTTTCGGTTAACACGCACATTGTTCTTAATACCTCATATAAGAGTGTTAAAAAGAAAGTTATGTTTCGGTTTAAAGAGTATAGAGAGCTAGTGATGAGTCAACTTTTGTTTCTTTTTTCTTTCCACACCTCGATTACGATGCGGAAAGGTTGGGCATTTTTTTACGACAAATTGTCAAGTCACGCGAAGTTTTGCAATACGTTTTTTTTTAAACTGAAGTGACAAACGAATTTGCAGTACATCTGATGGTAAGGGCTACCGCAGTCTAGGGACATTTGCAGCCAACTTCAAACAAAAAAGGCTACATATGCGTTTTTACCTCTAAGGAATAAGTAAGCCTGTAGTTATTCTTGCTCTCTATACCCTTCAGACCGGAACACAGTAACGCAAGCACTGCTATTTAGTGGCATAAAAACGTAAGAGCGTGGTACCTTCCCAGACGGACCCACCTAGTAGGACTATATATACTCCTACTAGGTGGTATATACATGTATGATTTTAGTTATTATTATAAAATAGTTCACAATTTTTTTTATCGTCGCCGTCCGTTATCCTGAGATTTTTTTTTGTAATTTACCAAAACATCTCGAGAACTGGACGGAACGACTTAATAATTGTTCACGATCTTTGAAATCTTAAGGAGTTGAATCCTTTCGTAAGTAACTTCTGTACTCCTCCAATTTTTTTTAATATTTTATAATATTACTAGCTGGTACCCGGCGCGTTACTGCCGCAGAAGAAATAATTGTGGAAATATCGTTTTAAATTTGGAAGAGTTGTATTCTTTAATTAGGAATGATAATACATTCATTGAAGTTGAATGATATATAACTTTCAAATAAATTTGTTGTTACTATACGCGCCACCTACTGTAAGTTAATTGTACTGTGCCTATAACCTTCGCGCAAGTGCAAGCAATAAGTTGACAAAGTTTTACCGCAATCTGATGAACGGTATGGCAGCGCATAAAATACGAAAAAACATAAATTTATTTTTATAGGCGGTCGGTGGGTCTTCATCCCTTTGTTGTCGATATTCCACGCATTAGAACCGAACGGTTTGCTTCATTTTTTGTAATGCGTACTGCAAAGGAGTGGAATAATTTGCCGGCGTCTATCTTTCCGTCCGAATACAATCTGGGCGTCTTCAAGGCAAGAGTGAATAGGCGTTTGTTACGCTAAGACAGTGCGATTTACCATCTAAGGCTGCATCACCACTTACCACCAGGTGAGATTGTGGTCAAGCACTGGCTTATAATAAGTAAAAAAAAAATATATTAAATTACTGATAAAACTTACATCTTTACAAGTAAAAAAACACTCCAAATATTATTATTTTTATACTAGAGAAAACAACTCAAATGGTAATAAATTTTTCTAGCGGACAAAAGACTATTTTTGACTTTTTTAATTATTTTTCTTTTCTATCTCTTTTTTCATTTTCAGATTGAATTTTTACTTACTGTTTCGTCAGTCGGTCTGCTGGTATACGAATATCTGAAGCAATTAATCAACTAAGCTTATCAGATGTTTTTACCCAGAGTTTCCACTTAGCCTTTGGATGATATATATTCATATTCACTCAATGCAATTCATTAATGGGACCATTAGTTTTGTGATTTGGATAAATATTTATTGTTTACGACTTTTATGTTATGACATAAAAGTTTTATATAAATGGGATAAGTAATCCATCCATCCATTAATTACACCCTATAAAATTCCACAGCTGAACATAAGCCTCCCTTATAGATTGCCTCATGGGGGAATTTCGCCATGGTTGCCAAGCTTAACAAGCGGGATGGCAACCGCAGTTTTTTATTATTTTGAATTGTTATCAACAAGATGCTGCAGCCCATCTCCTGTATCATTTTCACTCTGTCGCGTCTTACGACTATCTTACGACAATAAGTAATATATGCTCGAATAATAAAATGTATGTATTATTAATATTAAATATCAACGTGTCAAAAAGTATATAAAACGTATTTCAAACAAATTAGACGCACCCTTAGAATGCAAGTAGAGGAAAAATTCATTTTTTTTTGGGATCTAGGAGTGCACTTTTAGATTTTTCAAATATTTTACCTTTTATTACGCTCTACGAAGTAATTATACTTACAGGGTGCATCGTGGACGCTCAAATGAACGTGTGTTGAAAGTTAGAAATAACTGTTGAGTAACAATAATTTGGCTCGAAGGAAATCTCGTTAAAACTAAAATCACCGAATCACTTTTCTTACATTAGTTAGGTTTGAATTGCCTTTAAAATTTTAACATTCATTTATAATGGATTTCATTTTGTTAATTGAGTTCCGTTTTCTGGTTATTGCAGTAGTTTAATATGGCATATTTTAGGAGTTCTTTTTAGACTTTCCCTAATTGCAGTCTAGAGAAGCAAATCTAAGCAAAGCTATTAAAGAATTTATAAAAATCATTTCACATTCCATTCCCAACCTCTTTCTTACTAGCTTAGAAGTCAATTTTACTTTACATCAGACGGAATTTATGCAAAAAGCAAAAGCATATTCTCAATAAAATATATTTCCAAGTCAATTTCAAACCGTCTAAGTGCTCAGTGAATAGAAATAAGCGAAATTGATAGTGATATGGGTATAATTTATTGAATTCTACTATTGGATTAACACATCGTGGAGAATGTGGTTACATAGTGAGGACGATAATATTCCCAGTGGTGACAATAATAAGGTTTTTCCGAGTGATTAAAATACCGGGTAATGGCGGTGTAAGAATATCCACTACCCCAATCATCCCGTGGGTGTCGTAAGAGGCGACAGAGGGAAACAAATTAGGGGATGGGCAGCAGCGTATTCCTAAAAACGACTAAAAATAAAAGCTGCGGTTGCCAATCCACTTCATAAGCGTGGCAACTATGGCAAATATCCACTCTAAAAGGCAATCTACGGGCGAGACCTATGTTCAGCAGTGGACTTTAATAGGCTGTAACGGTAAAGGTAACGGAGTGATTGAAATAGAATGAAACTAAGTGATTAAACAGTCGAATTAATTTGTAAAGTACACATGATATACACTATGGAATCTCAAAGTGTCGCCGGCTCATAATTCTTCTAATTAATTTATATTGTATATTATTCATTGACAGTATTAAATTTATTATTTATAATATATTAATTAATATAGTTCTTAGTTAGTATTGTATATTATATAATTGCTAAAGGTATCTAAAACATTAAGCGATATTGATACTAGGTGGCATGATACAAAAAAATAATGTAAATGTAAATAAATCAAAAAAATACCACAATAGAAGTAAGATTATTTTAATCGCTTGTCGTAAATTTTACCGTACGTAAAGACCTTACCTTATATTCGCCGAGATCAAGGAAATTGTCAATTGCAATTTAAAGTTATGATTTACCTCGTGCTCGACAGTGAAAGAAAAAATCGTGGGGAAACCTGCATGTATGTGGAATAAATTCAAGGACATGTAAAATCCGTCAAGACGCATTGTCTAATTGCTCCGTAACTCCTTCGAATTAGGGGAAGCCTGTGGTTGTATGGGACATATATAGGCTATTATATATATATATATATATATATATATATATATATATTCGCTGTAATACATATATATATATATATATATATATACAGCGAAACCTTTTATAGTGAGATATATATTTAATAAAGATAACTTATGAAAGTTTGATGGAAAACTTGAGTAAAGTAATAAGTTTTAATTTTAAATCTATCAAAAGGTCAATAGAAGGTGTGAGGACCTTGTGCCAGGCAGCTGATGTGGTAGCTCTCCAGGGGACGTGGCTGTTTCTACATGATCTGCCTACCGGTGTCTTCCGGTACGGCTTAATATGCGGAAGGCCGTATGGCGTAAGTGTGCCTTCGAGTCAGTGAATGTGATAGAGTGTGATAACGAGAGGACCTGCGCGATAAAGCTAAGCGTGAGTAGTAGATCAGTAGTTATGTTCAGTGTTTATATGCCTACAACCTTGTAAAGTAGTCTTTCCCAATTTACTGCGTGTCTTGGTTCCATCCGCTCTATAATAGAAATAGAGGAGAACAATGGAGACTCAATGCACACCCTAGTGAATAATTTCATAATGTAATGTTGAACTTCTGTAGACTACTTAATTAGATATGTGTAGATTTAAATATGTGTGCCAGTAATACATAAATATACTTATTGTAGTGTAAATACGTGGTAAAATAATTATAATATATAAATAAGGTAAAATAAATATAAGTATAAATAATTATACGTGGTAAAGCCATGTTGCAGTTATATTAGTACTATAGTTGTAGCACGAATGGTTCGGCTAGACCGGGCAAGGACTACGCACTCACAGAAAACCATCGTAAAATAGCAGCTTAACTCTGCTGTGTTTCGTATGGTGAAGGTAGAGAATCGGCGACCCTTTTTACTGGAAAAGAGCCATTAAATCTTAGTTCTCACGGGTGACAACGCATCTGCATTTTGATTATTTATTGAGGATAGATGTAGATGTCTATGGGTCACAGCAACCACTTACCATCAGGTGAACTGTGTGCTCGTTTGTCACCTTATCCTATAAAAAAAAATCGTTAGTGTAACGGTAAAATATCTCGTGTATTGGTCTGACCACTATCCACTAGTGATCGAATGTAATCGGCATAAACTTAAGCCAAAAGTAGCCAAGTTGAATATAGAACGACCTATAAACCGTGTTATATGTGGATAGGGACAGCAGCAGAAAACTGATCAATACCATGACTTCTGTCATGCTAAGTTAAGACTGACAGAATTTCCACAGGAACTAAGTGCATGTTGTGATGAATCTTAGATGAGCTATATACGGGTATTACACGGCTAGGGGGACGCCGGTATACGTGTGTTACTTCGACTTACCCAAGGCTTTTGACTTGGTCACTTATGATATATTATGGAGCAGGTTGAGGGACGCAGGTGTGCCGGCGGATTATACTTCTCTGATCAAGTACTGGTACAATAAACAAAAAAACCAGGTGACATGGACAGGTACGCTATCAAATGAATATATATTAAAATGAGGTGTCAGACTGGGCAGTTTAAGCTAACCCTTATTATTTAATTTATATATTAACTAGCTTATCGTAGAACTAGCTAGCACACATGTCAGCTGTCATATTGACGAGACATGTGTTAATGAGCTGTGCAGACGACATGGTGCTGCTCAGTTCATCTATATGCGGGTTAAGGAAGTTGTTGTCGATTTGCGAGAAATACGCGGAGGACCTCGACTTAAAGTACAACTCAAAAATAGGAAATTCTTGTTTTTACAGCACCTAAACAGCGGCCGCGTCGTGTTCGCGTATACCTAAATGGTATAGCACTAAATATTTTTAATACTTCTAAGTACCTTAGGTCACGTTAAAACGTGCGATTTAAGCGATGATTGTGATAAAGAAAGGAGCGTAGGGCACTGGCGGTTAGGAGCAATATGCTTACCCGCAGGTTTGCTCGAAGTACAAATGACGTAAAAATCACTCTTTCCAAAGCATTCTGCCAATGTTTTTATTTGAGCGGCCTGTGGGTATCATACAGGCAACGAGCTTACAGCATCCTACGCATTCAATACAATAACGCTTTTAGGGTGCTGTTGGAATTGCCATGGCGCTGTAGTACTTCGAAAATGTTCGCGGATGCTAGGACTGATGGATTTCATGCTGTTATGCGATAGAAATCAGCCTCAATGTTACAGCGTCTGTGAGACAGTAACAACAGCATTCTGAAAATGATCGCGGCGAGGCCAGATTGCATCTTTCAGCGACACTGGGTAGAGCTGGCAATAGGAATAAAATTATAATAAATCATAAATTATGTATAATTACTAACATTACTAATATAGTTATTATGTAAACATTGTTACTAATATAGTTACACTTAATATGGACTATTTATTGTCTGAAATAAAATTGTTATATCATCATTACAGCCCTTCACAAGTCCACTGCTGAACATAGGCCTCCCGCAAATAATGGCATAAAGCACGGTCCTGAATCACATACATCCATTGATTTCCTGCATATCTTACCAGGTCTTCACTCCATCTAGTAGGGGGCCACCCCACACTTGGCCTACCGGTACGAGGCGGGGCTGTCACTCGAGAACCTTGCTTCCTCATCGGTTGTCGGTTCTTCGAGCTATATGGCCGGCCCATTGTCACTTCAGCTTACTAATCCGTTGGGCTATGTCGGTTTTACTGCGAATAACCTCACTTCTAAGTTTATCACGCAAAGAAACCCCGAAACCTAGCTCGCTGAGCGACCTTGAGCTTCCTCATACGACCAGCAGTGAAGGACCACTATTCTGCCCCCGATAATGAGAAAGACGTATCTAACAAAAAGTAAATACGGAGAAAAAAATATTTTAAGTTGAAAAACGGTAAAACCCATGCTGTGGTTTATTTATTGCATTTATCAAAATTCTGTGAATGTACCATTTTTCGGCCCATATCTCTTCATAACTTAGTATTATAACGTTTTACTATTGATAATATGTATATTTTTTTTTTTCAAAAAAAAGCGTTTTTTCTTAGCAAAAAACCGGAAAATTACCTAGAACTAAGTAGAAAGCTGTAAACACCATATATGCCCTTTCAATATAGCACAAATACATCACTACCAATTCACCAATTAATAGCTTTTTCATAATATTAAGTTTAAGAAAAAGGCGCATTTTATTATTTACGACTTTCATCCTTAGTACCTTAGCTGTTGCGGCTATTTAAATACTAGGATAAAGAGTATCACCTATCTTTCACAGTGGCCCTACAAAGACCAAGAAAACAATGTTTTTGAAGGTATAAACGTCATTCAAATTAGGGGTTAATTTAAGTATTAAATCAGAGTCACTTTAATCAGGTACATAATCAACATTTATTTATGGACGGAAGTTGTACAAATATATCAAAAATAAAAATATTGGTTATGGCACAATCACAAAACTAAAAACTAATCCTCTTAGGAAACAAATATCTTAAGTAGTAACAATTAGAACCCTGACATTAGGAGCTTGTCACCTTGTGACCCATAAATATGTCTTATAACTACACTAAAATAAACAGTCTTAATCAGTCAAAATATTTCACAACAATATAAAGATGTAATCTTTCGGTGGCTTAAGCGGCTCTTCTAGCGCCAAAAATGACATAAATATTTACAAAGAGATCTCTATCTACATAGGTACACTTAAAGGCACTCTGTTACTCTTAGGAACCACATATCTTAATTAGTATAGATTAGAACCCTGTACGTTAGGAACTTAGTCACTTTGTGACCCATAAGTCTTAAAACAGTCAAAATATTCCACAACAATATAAAAGTAACAAAAAGGCTCTTCTAGCGCCTAAAATAACATATGTAAATGTTTACAAATAGATTTATACGTAATTAATAGGTACTCTGTTACAGCAACCATCAATAAACAAAACAAAAAAGGCCTGTCTTTCCGGCACACAAAAATAAGTCCAACTTAATTTAGAAGTAGCAAACTTAAAAAGAGTTAAAACATAAAAATTGTTATTAAAAAAAATTTTTTGCACAAATCACTTAAAAATCTCTAACTATCGTCATATTCAGTGATCAGGTTGACTGCATCATCATTAACAGGCAAATTATTCCAGAATGCCCTCCTATTCTCGGGCATTAGAGGACTTAACTTTTGAAGTATCTCATCTTTACGTTCTTGCTTTATTCCTCGGAAGTAGTTTTTGATTACCGGCGAAGGTATCCCAATCTTAATGTTTTTTACTCTCAGAAAGTCGAGATCCATCGGTTCTGCATCAAAATCCGTTCTGTAGACAACTGAAGTTCGGTGTCTTTGGAATACAACCTCACACATGTCACTAAGGTAGGCTCGAGCTACTCCAGGTTGCGATCTTCTTGAAGATGATCCATGTCCATGTTGCAACTTATATAAAGATGAGCAATCCTCAAATGTATAAAAGTCACTAACACCCATATCTTTTACTGTGATCTTACGATGGGTATCTGCCACCGCACGATGGAAATCTTCAGTCATAGATTTTTTCTTTCGCTTATAGAAAGTTCGACCTGGTGGTGAAACTCATCCGCGGACATGAAGGTATGCCCAACTTCAAAGTATCTGAGGGTGATTGTTTTAGATTGACGTGTGTGGAGTTTATTAAAACAGAAGGTATGAAAATAAGCTCCAATTTTTGTTCTGCGCTGCGCAATTATCAAGCCACAGAGTGATATGTTTCACATCTCGGTTTTGCAAAAAAGCCCGAAAACAGCTGGCAATATCATCTTCTTTCGGCCTTGAATAGCTTCATATGCATGCAAATGTCTCTTTGAGCTGCTACTTTTTATCACCGAGAGGAACGAAACTTTCATTGAAAGCTATCAGCCTCGGGCAGAATATCACTGTTTTGAAGGTGTCAATTGTGGAAGAAAGATCACCTTTCCAGGTCAACGGAGTAGTACAAAACGTCACTGTCTGTGCCAACGGTCATTTGAAGATTCTTATCCTCATTATACTTTTCTTGCCAGAGTGTAACGTTTGTAGTGATTTTCGTAATTCAAGCACTCAGTGCAGGAACGATGTCTTATTTCAGGATTAGGTTGTGAAATTTATATTTTCACATGTCTCGCATTCCTCATTGCCCAATTTTGCAAAAGATATGTTCAGTGATTTAACAACTCTTCGATAGTGATCATAGGATACAATACATTTTTGAGTAGAATCATTTGTTATATTATATTTTGCACAAAAGTCATTGTACATGTCCGCATATTAATATCGGAAGGTAAATATTTTCTGTTAGGTATGTTCTCGTCTGTAATGTGATAGGGAAGGATGAAATGAATTAATGTGCTCAATTATATTCGTGTTATCTATCTTTTTAGGATTAGGATTTGTACCCTCTTGTCCTTCGGTTCTTCATGGTCTACAGACTTAATAGCATTTCGAACGGCTTTATCGTTAGACTTGTTAAATCCTAGTGTAGTTAAAAAAACTTGCAAACACTGAGTTTTTCTCCGTTTCCGTTCGAGAAGTAATAAAACAGACTTTAAACGTCTCGGGTCTGAACTATTGTTGTACGTCTATCTGGATTCTTCTGAGATGTGTTACCTTTAATGAAGTATGTTTGTTCCTTCCAAGTCATGTTACGAAACAATTTATTCAATGAGATTCTTTGATTTTCCGAAAATTTTGTGAGCATTTCTTTTACAATTTTCATCACAGCCTGGCTTAACGTAGTATTTGGATTCATTTTAATTTCTTCATAATTTCCTGCCGCACAGCTAGTTTTGTTGCATAATATTTCCGTTTTCTTATCGTCCCTTTCTTAGTAAGTTGAACTTCAACGTTTTGGTTTTCCTGAATGTTTGACCCGGCTCGCTAACATCTTCAGATGACTCGGATATACGGACGTTATTCAGCGGCTGTGAAGACTGTATAACATCGTTTTCAGAGTCTGAATCAAGTAATTGCGGATATCCTGCCTTCTTTTTGAGGTGGAACATAATCTTTATCTTTAACTGAATCATCCGAATCAAATTCAGTTCCCGAAATTGAACTGCTGCTGCTACTATTGCTGCAGTTTTCTTTAAGACTGTTGTCATCACCAATGTTATCGTTAATGGTAGTAGTGCTACAACAAGCTTGATCGATGGGACTAATGCTATTGCCGTTGGTGGTACTAATGCTACAACAAGCTTCATTGACCGGATTGGTACGGATGCTGTCAATGGCGGAGTTAGAGCTGCAACAAGTTTGCTCACCGGTACCAAAATTGTCGATCGAAGTAGCGGGCTTTTGCGTACTAAATTGTTTGATAATGCTCTTGAAATAAGGTCATAACCACGACCCGCCTTCTTCATCTTTAGTTTTATCTAAAAATGTAAATTCATTATCAGAAGCGTGAAAGCAAACCAAACCAAAAGCGTACGTAGATATACGTTATATTATAACAAGTTCACCGTCCCAATAAAATCGTATAACTACCCGCTTCCTAATCCTATACTTAAGAGTAGTTATAGCTACGTTTGTTATAGCAAACGTAGGTGTAAATTAATCTATACTCTATTTTTAGATGCTTATCTAAAGGTAAACAAAGAACTGTCACAAAAACACTTTTAATTCGACGTTTTAAGTCATAATTTGGCAACTAAACGAAATATTTGCTATAAACAAACATATTTAATGAAATTAGATAAATTCATTTATTTATTATCTATTTAGAAGGAATAAACATATGTACCACTGAAATAAATTTAACGGTTGTTAACATTTAGTTAAATACCTAAAGAAATACAGTATAACTTCGTTTTAAATTACGAGTATCATTACCTGTGAAAATCCTCCGCACGCAAATGTTGCTCACGGGAGTGGTGGTGTCGATACCGATGCTACACGCCAGACTTTAACAGCCGCTCAGGCGCAACTGAAGCGTTCCTGAACATTTTCCTCGCGTCCCTTTGCATACAGAAACGAAATAGTAAGGGCATTTCTACCACTTGCGTCTTTTTTATTAAGTATTGATTGATATATATTTCGTTCCACGGAAAATAAAACGCATCTACCACATACTATTAAAAGAAGTGGTGTACTAAATTGAAAAGACGCAAGTGGTAAATAAGTCTTTTTCTTCTAGTATTAGCCCAGATTTTCAAACGAATTGAAAGGCGCAATAGCCAGTTACGTCTTTTCATAGTCATACGCAGAACTTAATGAATAGATTTTTATTTTTACTCTCCATCAAAGTAGTTATTCATTGAAAGATTAGACTCATCTACGCGAATACGTTTTTCATTTTACTTCGATCAAAATGTGTCCTTTCATCTTAGTTAAAGTATAAATGATAATGGAGAAGAGTCTTTCTTCACTGTGGTAAATCCTAAACTAAATGAGATAAAAAATTAAAAAAAATATCAGCAGGTACGCCTTTTTTTCCTCATTCAGGCAATATATATAACTCAATTTTAGAAAAAATGTTAGATACGTCCTTTTTACTATCGGGGGCAGTATTTCCCATTAGGGGTAATTTAACACCAGTTAAATACCCCATTTAATATCATAATAAAAAGTCTAATAAAGTATTTCCGAATTCCGATTTCAATTTTCTGTATTATTATTCTATTTCTTCAGCTCGGAGAAATCAACTGCTAGACTTGGGCCCTTCTAGACGCTTTGCAGGCGGATTTGCGATTGCAGTACCAGATGTCTTGAACCTTTGTCACTGCTCCCCGTCACCGATCTAGATATTTTACGTCCAGCGTAAACGATATGGTTATGCCGTCATCTATTGGTAGTCATGACATCTTTCTGGGGGTTTTCGTCCTTTACTACACCCACGGGATAAAATGCACGATTACCACGTGGTTTTCATTCTTTTATAATTATATGCCTTTGATTACATAAATATATAACATATATAGCATATATAAAACCATAATATAGCTGCAGCATGGCTCTACCATCCATAAACACCAGTATATTACGTATCTTTATTTATCTTATGTTATATTATATTTTCTTTTAATATATAAATTTATATATTTGTGTATATGTTTATATGTATGTGTATATAGATGTATATATGTATGTATATGTATATGTGTGTGTGTGTATGTATATTTCTTTGTTACAGCTTTTTGATCCTGTACTTAATATGTAAGGTTCAATGAAGTTTAAATAAATAAATAAAATATATTTACGTAGAGGCTAACGACACCCATAATTCTAACATATATATCACTTACAATGTACCAAGTAAAGTGAACATTTAGATCGGTACATGAACTTGTCCAATGTGAGGGTTTAAAATTTGTAAACTTGGATCCCTAAATTAAGATTCGCCAAAATTGAAAAATCTTTCTTGATTTGATGTTGTTTTTTTTTTTATAGAAATGAAGTAACATCATGTGGACCTAATGATAAGTGGCTACCAATGGAAAACCTTATCCCATGGACAACCAACTTCAAATAAATAGGGCTACAAATGCGTTGTCACCTCTGAGGTCTAAGACGAAAAAATGCCTTACAGCCTTGAATGTACTGGCTCTCTTTACTCTTCAGATCAGAACAAAGCAGTGCACGCAGTACTGTTTGGCGACGACAAATGGGTGGTACCTACCCAGAAGAACTTTTAGGCAGAAGATGAGTCTTATCACGCAGTGTACTGATTTTTGAAAAATAAGTTAGTCCTCAGCTGCGTCGGTATTTACGTATACTCTCGCAAATTTCAGAAACTACTAACGGACGGGTCCGTGATGATTTTTGCAAAATAGCTAATGTTCTGGTGATATTTTGTCGTTTTCAGACGAAAAAACCGGTGCCTCCTGAGAGCTTCTATGGCGTACCCTCTCAACAAAGATATATAAAAATAAAGTATTTAGGAATTATTCTCCTCAAAGTATTCTTATTAATGCATTACATTAATGCGCAGTAACAAAAAATAAAGCTTTAAAAATGCATGTAGTAAAACTTCAGTTATGAGAGTCGTTTGTGTAACAAAATATCAAATTATAACCTTATCATATTAACTATAATTATCGTTTTATGCATTTAATCTACATTAAAAAAGTCTCTATTCTTTACCTTTGGACTATTAGTTTAGGTTTTTGCAAAATTACCATGCGCGTCCCCCACGGAAACGATATACTCAAACAATATGTACGATGTACGTTGCTAGTGACAGCTCAAGATGTTAATATCAGCGAGTTAGGGACAATCTCGAATTTAAACTGAAACTGACTGCACCTGACTGATATTTGAACATTGTAGAGTCGTTACAGTTCAAACTCGAAATTGTCTTTGAATACCGGCCTAAGTGCTACCTGTGTGAAACCGGGGCGGGTCACTAATATCACATAAACTGAAATTAGAAAAGATATATCCAGAGTTTCCTCCAGGTTATTTTCTGAGAAGGACTTAGTTTTCATGACACTTTTATGTTCAGAAGAACTTAAAACGAGGATTTCAATTAGAAAGTTTAGACTTTGAGCACAAAATCCGCAACTCAGCTGACTGTAACACTAACCGTCACATAGTATTATACTCTGTGACGATTACGGTGTGTCGTGTTTGGTTTATTAATTCTTATGTAAAGGAGGAGACAATTCCGTATATGTATGAATATCATAAAATTTATCAAAATTCTAGAATTCTTAAATTGTGATAAGATCACAATTTAAGAATTCTAGAATTGTGTTAAGGAATTATTTATTTTAGCGTGTAATTGTACAACGCCGACTAAACACAATACAAATTCTGCCACAAAACTACGAAATAAATAAAAATAAAAGCAGTGTTGATCAAAGACATAAAACTAAAATACGGTCTCTGGTTTCTTTATTGAGATGAAATATTTACGTCGTAAAATTGCAAAATTTTAATTTGATATTTTTTTTTAATTAAAGATGTTTAAAATTAATTATGTGTAGTGATTTTGGTATAAGTGGTGACGGGGATGGTGGCGGAAATTGCTCTTCAAACTAGGTATAAGGTATAGGCTAGGCTAGGTATAGGTTGTAAGAAACATGATTTTATTTTATTGCGCTGATCTTAGCTAATTAATTTTTAAACCTTTAATATAATGGATTTCCTCAAAGTAACGCCAGATTCTATTAATTATTTTTTCTTCAATTGCAATAAACTTTTGATAAAAAGTACAAACCGACTTTGAAAGGTAACAACTAGGATTTCTCTTTTATTTCTCTTCTCTTATCCTATCTCAAATCTTTATCCCCTATTTAACTACAAAACAAATATATTGTGTGAATATGACCTCAATCAGCCAAGTTGTATAGAAATTACGATCACTAACAGACGTACCAACAATTTTATATATAAAGATTTTTATCAGGTAATTAATATCATCATCACCACATAGACACCACTCATCCCATTTTTTTTGGCGAGAATCAAGCGACTACTTTGCACCTTATATTATTCATCATTTCATTTTTGGGGCAATGTTCCAGAAAATATTCAAGGTCTCTCTATTACCAAGTTTAAATATTTTATTAAACAAAAACTGTATAAAAAGGGTAATTATAATATAAATGAACTAGCTGTTACCCGCGGCTTCGCCCGCATGGTCACTGGGAAATGAACTATCCATTACTTTATGAATTGAAAGAAAACTGAGTTTTATAGATTTGTCAGAGATGCAGCCATTAAAAGGAAACTGAGCAAAATTGATTCGTCAGCCTATTTAAATGTTTTGAAACGCAGCGTATAGGAAAGCATGAAAATAGCCTGTTTATTCCAAATGGAAATGGGATATTTTTTTAATTAAAAGAAACTGAGCATAATTATCCGTCAGGGATGCAGACTTTTGAAAAGAAACTGAGCTAAATTGATTCGTCAGAAATGCAGTTTTCTGAATTGAAAGGAAACTGAGTCAAATAAAAGATCCGTCAGAGATGCAGCCTTTTGAGTTGAAAGGAGACTGAGCTTAATAGGTCCGTCAGAGGTGCAGCATTTGGAATTGAAAAGAAACTGAGCTAAATAGGAAATTTTGAATTGAAAGGGAAGATCTGTGGGAATTCTGATTAATTGATTGTGCGAATTTTGAAAAAAAAAAACTAACTGAACACTATTTTAAGACGCTACTGTACACAACGTTATATGTTTTTCCATTCGGCGAAAGAGTGTGGAGATTCTGGGCATTTGACACACGCGAACATGCTACATACAGCTGACCATGAGAGAAGCACGGTTTTTCTAAGTTGACCCTCGCTACCTGTAACGTTTGCCCTTGCGCTTTATTAATTGTCATTGCAAAACTGAGCTTAATAGGGAACTGCAACCTTTTGAATTGAAAAGGAAGATCTGTGGGAATTATAGGGATCCGTGGTATAATAACATTTTCACCTTTTCCTACGCCTGTCAAAATTGTAGCACCGATTATGTTCCGTCCAAGATGTGTCACACGCAGCCTTGTCCCGTTACATAACCGAGGAGCATCTAAATTTCGCATTAGCATGACTGGGACGCCTAATTTTAATTGAAGCTTATGTAAGGGCACACCTGACAACTCTAGAGAATTTAGAAACTCTACGGGATATGAACTGCTTTGTTCTGTGTCCATAACTGTGTCTACTGACAAATACTTTGTTATTTCTCCTGCTACTTTGCTTAATATATCTGAATTTATTTTGTTAACGCTCTCATATTTTGGTGCAAGAATCGGCCTTTCACATAACCATTTGTCTTCATGCATGTTGTTTGTTAAATCTGATTACAAAAATCTCTCGTCAATTTAACGCAGCCCTCAGCATCCGTTTCCAACCGCCCATCGCAAATTTTTAATAGTGTGTCAGCATAGTTTCCAGCATTGATATCATTATACAAATGCACTCTCATATTCATAGTTAAACTGAATTTTGTCACCTTGTTCCATAAAATAGACGACTTGAGGCATGCTTTAATTTCATCTGCAGGTGTGCCCTTTTGAATGACAGGTAAAGTTTGGCGAAAGTCACCAGCCAGTAAAACCACCATTCCTCCCAATACATCGGTATTGCTGCGCAAATCCTGGAGCGTTCGATTTAGTGCTTCTACAGCTTTTTTATGCGACATTGTACTTTCGTCCCACACTAAAAGTTTGCATTGTCGTAGCATTATACCTCGTGCACTATTTTGCTAAAGTTGCAGATCGGCCATTCTTCCTGGGCTAGATTTAGAGGAGTTTTAAACAGAATGTGCAGTGCGCCCCTGCTTAGCAGCGTGGCAGCTATACCGGAGGAAGCTACGGCCACAGCAATGTTTTTATCTTTCCGTACTTGCGCTAATAATAAATTTAACAAAAATGTCTTCCCAGTTCCTCCAGGGCATCTAAAAGAAAAGTGCACCATTTCCAGATTCAATTTGTCCTAATACTTTGTCAAAACTCGTTTTTGTTCGGGAAGCAAGGGTACAATTGGCTACTTGCTGCTGCAAAGCTGGTATATCGTAGTTTGTTTCACGTATAATTTCATCACTTAGTTCATTTTCGGTTGTTCGCTGAGGGCTTATCATTCCAAAGTCGCTTAATTTTTGCCTACCATTGCCATTACTTTATCTTCAATTTTTCCAAGTGCTTCATTATAAATGTGTTCATTGTATGTCATGTTCGGTGTGTCTGCTGTAACCTTCGCAAAATATCTTCCGCCATGTACTTTATATTTGTCCCACAATTTATGTGCATTAGATAGCCTGCAAGATGATATGAAAGTTGCATAAAGATCCTAATTTTGGCTGGTGACTGGCACTGCACAGCTTCCTCCATGGTTTCATCCCAGTGATTATCGTTTTCTAAAAGATGCAGAGCTTCACATGCTTCTATAAGTTGCGCATTCCTGACCGTTGACAGTTTTAAGGTCTTTGTATCCTGTCGGACCCCGAACATGGTGCAGCAGCAATCGTAAACAGAAACATCCAAAATTAGTTACATGGACGGTATACACACGAACAAGGGCATCTGATGACTTTACACCGGGCCAATTTGCAACAGGCGCGCCTTGAATACGGCGTTTCCACTCCTTCCTAGATGTGTTCCAAGTATAATAGCGGGGGACTTCAGAATATAACAACGTTTTTGCAAAGGGGTCGGTTTGACAAAGTTGAAAGAAGGCTGTTGGAAGTTTTTGAGAAATTTGTTGTTGAAGGAAGTGTAGTTTTTGGCGGTGATGCAATTCTTTCTTGGAAATTTCTTTCGGTGAAATATACACGCTCTCCATTTTCTAAGTGCACAGCAAGGTGAGTAACTGTTGTGCCTTTCGTGTAAAGGAAGCTAAGGAGACGCCACGCTGCCTCGTTACTGCTGACATAACGCCCTGCTTGAAAGGTCTGTACTTCATTAACGGATTTGCCTCACCTTCACTCCTGAGATTAAATATTGCTTGGTCGCTTCCTTTATTCATGTACTTACAGATATACTTGATTGCGCGGACAGAGCTACATGCTTCTACATTAATGTGGGCATTAAACATTTTACATAGAATGGGCGAATACGGGACAATCCAGCTGTTATCTAAGGTTTCGAACGCTCCAGAGCGAGATTTGATTGTAACTTTCCTGCCACCATCTTCGGGAGCTCTGCGTCTGTATAAAGGGTAGCCATTGTCATTGTGCACTGTTTCTTTTAATAGCTGTTTAGGGAATTTCTTTGTACATTTTCCTTCTTTCATACATGACGATATTGAATTTCGTGCTCCACATGGACCGTGAATCATATTTCGGACGATGGTATCATACAATTCTTTATCTTGCTCAGGATCCGGAATCTCGGCGCTTATTATGTCGTCTATTTGGCTGGGCCGCAACTTCGTTTATCAAAGGTGCATTGTAGCGCCTTTCATGCTCTCCTCGAGGGGTCCGATCTGCGTGAATGACGACTTTATAATCCTCTTCAGGTAGGTTTTCTAAAGCAGTTTTAAATGTTTTGACTAAAATGATACGTTCATGCAAGAATCTTTGAATTTTGAACACTGTGTCTCTCTCAACTCCCTGGATAAATTGGCAGCGACGGTCTACCTCAATTTCTTCGTCACCCATAAAATATACTTGTAAAAATTTATGCTGTTCGTTTTCAGCTGGAAAAAGTGAACCTATCCTATGATAAATTTGCCCTTGCACCGTAAATGTAGGCGAAAATCCCGGCATTATTATTTCCCGAACAACTCCGAAGGACGTCATTTGAAAGCATGAGTTATATTTCCGGATCCTGTTTAAAAAGCGCCGCGACGCATTAGCATCATATAAAAAGAGAGTTTTCAAAGGTTCTTCTGGTTCCCCGAGTAACGGAAGAGACATTTGCCGTTGGAACAGCACATGCCTGCGGTCTCATCTTTCCATTTTAAAGCGCTGCAAAATCGACACGCCTTGTCCATCAGTCCAATAACAACTAACCTGTGATTTTTATAATCAATCAACGGATCATAATTGAATGCTGCGTCATTAAAAACCGACCAATTGTTTCTTTGAAAATTTTGTCGACGGTCAGCTTGGAGCTGTGCATTTGCATCTCTTCGCGCCTGTGTCTGTTCTGGTGTTTCAGATGCCCTTATAGCAGATTGACGTTCAGCTTGCTCAATGAGTCTGTGTTGAGTTTCATCAGGTGTTTCCGCGGCTCTTAAGGCGGCCTGACGTTCCGTTTGTTCGAATAGCCTTTGGTGACTTTGATCAGGTGTTTCAGTAGCTCTTAAAGTAGCTTGACGCTCTGCCTGTTCAAGACGCCTTCGCTGACTTTGAGAAGGTGTTTCAGAAGCTCTTAAAGTAGCTTGACGCTCTGCCTGTTCAAGACGCCTTCCTGACTTTGAGAAGGTGTTTGAAGCTCTTAAAGCAGCCTGACGCTCTGTCTGTTCAAGACGCCTTGCTGACGTTGAGAAGGTGTCTCAGATGCTCTAAAAGCAGCCTGACGCTCTGCTTGTTCTTGCTTCTCAGTTCAGCATCTTCTAAAGATTCTAGCGATCGAGTTAATCTTTTCGCTTGTCTTTGAGAAGATACTCTTGAAAGGCTGGACTTACTTTGCGAGGCATTATGAAGTAAGAAAACCTATTTATAAAAAACGTTAAAATACCTAAAAGGAATTAAATTTCCTTTTAAATATTTTTTTAAAGAATCCAAAATATCTAAAAGGAATAAATATTCCTTTTAAATATTTTTAAAATCAAAACAACAAAACCAATTCAAGACGCAACACGAATCCGAAAACAATAGCCAAAAAAAATCGAATCAACTTAAATCAAATCACAAAACAAATCGCAGAAAACCGAAATCGAAAGCAGTAGTCAATATAAATATAACCAACGAAAAAAGAAGTAAGTGTATAGGTACCGTATACACTATCTATACTATTAATATTCCTTTGAAATATTGTTAAACAACCTAAAACAACGAAAACCAATTCACGATTCTAAATAAACAAAATCCAAATCAAAGCCAGAGTCTAAATATGTATAAAGGAATACCAACCAAATCAACAAAACCGATCCAAGAAAATACACAAATCCGAAAATGAAAGCTAATATAAATCCATTCAACCTTAACCAAATCACAAAGCAAATAACAAACAACCGAAATCGAAAGCAGGTAGTCTTGCGCGAGCTGTCGTCTGGTGCACACACGTCATAGACCACTCAGTTCATAATATAAAGACTTTTTTTAAATTTACCCTCAATGTTTAAATATGGATAGTGATAAAGATAAATCGATAGACAGAAGTGATGGAAGTGATTCGGAAGTCATACGTAGATGTGAATTAGAACTAAACCAAATTGAAGATCGAAGAATAACTCGTGTGGCTCAAGTGGAACATGCGAACTCGGGGTTCACTTCTCGAAAGCCTGAAGTGAGATTGGAGAAGAGAAATGAACGTGAAGATGATACAAACAGCGAAGATGGTTAAAAAAAGAAGACCGAAACGTCTCTCAAGAAATGTTTCTACAGGATAGGGACAAAAGACGACAGCGGAAGAAATCGGATCTAAATATGAGGTTTGCGTTACATCATTTAAAGAATTACCGAAATAAATAAACGAGAATATTAAGAATATTGAAACAAATAAATATAAGTCTCCTTTCAAAGTTTTGATTTGCTTTCAAAGTGATAATGAGGCGGAAAAAATGATTAGTTGTAAAAAATTTTAAGATTTAGAGTATAAATGTCAAAAAACGTTTGAAACCACGATTTCTTATGGATTGATCAGAGGTGTAGATTTGGAGTTTACTGAAGAAGATATTTTAGCTATTTTGAAAAGTGATATTAAAATATTGGCGGTAAGACGACTTAAACGACTAGATTTAAATAGCAAGTGGGTCGAAAGTGAAACTGTAAGCATATGCTTTCAAGACACTATTTTACCTCCTTATGTCACGGCATATGAGTATAATTTCAAAGTGGAAAACTACACTTTTCCAGTAACACAATGTACCGGATGCTGGAAATTCGGACATATTATTAAAGCATGCCCGACTAAAAAAATCTTATGTCCAAAATGTGGTACTACAGAACACATAAACTGTGATCTAAAAACATACAGGTGCCTCAATTGTAAAGGATTACATTTCGTTTTGGATAAAAGATGCCCTATGTATCTCAAAGAAAAAGAAATACGTATCACTATGAGTAAGGAAAATATACCTTACAGAAAAGCTCTACAGATGGTTCTAAATAAAAGTCAAATAGAAATGAGCAAAAACTTAAACACGCACTCTAAAGATACTTTTGTCAGTCCAGAGATGACAGAACAGCCTACACAAGTGTGGGAAAACCGTGGATCTTGAAGTTATAGTCAGGTTGTTACTGACGCTCAAGTTCATAATGAAAATAATCAAGAATCAGCCTCAGAGGAAGGAAAAACACCTTTAGAAACAAATAAAAAGGAAAGGAAAGAAAAGAAAAAACAAATACAAAGAAAAGAAAAGAAAAAAAGAAATATGATAGAAAATGATATTGAGTTTAAGGAAGCGGAAGAAGGCCCAAAAAGTACTTCAGATGAAGAAGAAATGAGTCAAAAAACATTTGATTTTAAGGGACTCTTATTAAAAGTTCATTCTATTTGGTACTCTAGGAAAAGTTTTGAGGATAAAGTTATTGCGGTTTTCGTGGCTATTTTTAATTTATATGAATCATGGATAGTACAAATAACAAAAACATCGCTATTAATATATTACAGTGGAACACACAAAGTTTGAAACCAAAATTGATAGATCTTGGGGATCTTTTGATAAAAGAAAAAATACACATATCCATACTAAGTGAAACATGGTTAAACACTGATGATAATATTAATATTAAAGGTTATAGTATCTATAGACGGGACAGATATGACTCTTATGGTGGAGTTGCAATCGTTACACACAACTCACTTCAAAGCGTAATAAGTACAATTTGATTAACTAACCCAAGCATAGAAACTGTATGTGTTAAATTGTACAATTGTACGTTCTTACAAAATATTATATCAGTCTATTGTCCATCATCAGTTAGAACTCAAGTATCAGACTGGGAGGAGTTATTTTCCTTCTTCCCAAAAAAATCATTAATAGCAGGTGATTTTAATGGACACCACAGCAATTGGTCGTACAAAACCGATGCAAGAGGGGTGCAATTAGTAGACTCATCGATAGAACATGGTTATTTTTCTCTTAATAATGGAATGCCAACAAGAGTTAAGCTTGTCAATGGGTTTCTACAAGAAACTTCCCAGATATTTCTTTTGTATCAAATGATATTGCCATTAACTTCGATTGGAAGGTGCTTAACGAAAATCTAGGAGCGATCATCTAATAATTAAATTAAGTACTAATATCCCAAAACAATATAATAGCATTCAGAAACGTTATTTTAAGAAAATTGATTGGATAGCCTATACTAACAAAATTAAAGAATCCTTTAGTGTTGATTTATTAGATATTGAAACATATGATGAAACATGTATTCAAGAAATGTATAATTTTCTACTTGCTGAACTTGCTAAAGCGGCCAATGCTAGTATACCTACTATAAAAGTACGCATTGATCCAGAAACAAAATTCAAACCCCGAAATTATTGGAACCCAGCCCTGTCTAGAATAGTTGCTCAAAGAAGATTAGCCCTTAGGAATTTTAGACGTAATCAAACTCCCAACAATTCAACTCACTTAGAAGCAAAAACTAAAGAAGCCAGTAAGCTTATAGTAGAGGCAAAACGTACTCATTGGCAGAACTTTTGCGAGTCAATAGATGGAGAAATTTCAATATCAAACATGTGGCAGCGCATGCGATGGATGAAAGGTATTCGTAAACAAAAATTATTCATTCCGTTAGATAAGCAAGAAAAACTTCTACTTTCGCTCACACCAGATTCTGCAACCGACGTATCTCCAAATTTTATATCTAAAAATCCTTCATTAGAGACTGATTTTACAATGGAAGAATTGAAAAGTTGTCTTAAAAAAAGATACTGCTCCTGGAGATGACGATATCACATAAAGTATGATCTATAATCTTCCCGATATCGCAAAAAAATTTCTTTTATTTCTTTATAACCTTGTGTTCAGGTCTGGAAATTTACCAAGTCAATGGCGTAATGTGCTAGTTATACCTATACCAAAAAATAGTAGCCCATCTAATTCTGATGATAAACTGAGACCAATTTCCTTTATGTCATGTCTTCGTAAAACTTTCCACATTATGATGCTAAAGCGACTAGAATGGTTCATTGAAAAAAATAGCATATTTTCGCCATCGACAGTTGGATTTAGGAAATCACAATCTTGCTTGGACTGTCAGTCTCGCTTGGTAACATATATACAAACTGGTTTTACACAAAATATACCCACGTTAGCTTGCTTTTTAGATATTGAAAACGCTTATAATAATGTTGATATAAATAGTGTCTTAAAAATATTAGATGAATTGCAAGTTGGTAGTAAGTTCTGTACATATTTATGGTCATTCCTAAGCGAAAGACATTTATGGGTGAAATCTCAAGTTGAAAATAAGGTACTTAAAAGAAGCACAAATAAAGGATTAGCACAAGGAGACCCAATATCCCCTTTCCTATTCAATGTAGCGACTTATAGAATCTGCCATTTACTATCACAACACAACGTAAACATTATTCATTATGCTGATGACTTTGTTATTTATATAAAAGACAAAGATATAAAAATCTGTGAGTCAAAGATCAATAATGCGTTATATTGTGTAGTGGAAATGTTAAATGACCTAGGTTTACAGCTGTCAACTGACAAAACAAAATTATGCCTGTTTAGTCGAGGACGTAGACGATTTCTGCCTAATGTAACAGTTAACGAACGCTCATTGACTTCCTTAAATTGCTTTAAATACTTGGGGTTGTGGCTAGATAGTAACTTACTCTGGAACAAACACATTAATGAGATCACAGAAAATGTAATAAGTTTTAAATCTACTAATAGTATTGTCTGGGTCATCGGGAGTTCATCCCAAATATATTCGTCAGCTGTATATTTCGTTGATAAGAAGTAGAATCGATTACGGTAGTTTTTTATTTGATAATTGCGCTAATGTCCACTTATCAAAATTAGATAAAATACAAAATAAAGCTTTAAGGGTTATTGGTGGTTTTATCAAAAGTTCTCCAATACATGTAATGGAAAGCGAACTTAGCGTACCTCCACTGTATATTAGAAGATTATATCTAGCTTATAAATATGTTTTAAAAGCCAGCTCTTTTTCGAATAATATTACAATTGATTTGTTGAAGCAACTTAGCACTCTCTGTGAAACAAGATATTGGCAACGCAAGAAAATCCCACTATTAGTTAAATCTTATAATAAGACTAAAATTATAAATATACATTCATCTCCTTTTCTCGAATCATTTTCGCTTAGCACTTGGTTATCCCGCATTGATATTGAAAATATATTATTAAGTAAATTAGAGTCTGTTAAACAATCCAAAAAATTATATGAAAAAAATTATCTTAAAGTGAATGTTATTGAAGAACTTGAAAATAAATATCACGATTGGCATAAAATCTACACAGACGGATCAAAGAGTGCTAAGTTGCAAGGAGCAGCTTTTTTCGACTCATCTCGAGCAGTTTCTAGATGTTATAAAGTTACTAATAACGTTTGTATTATGACCCTTGAACTCATTGCAATATCCGAAGCCCTAAGGTATGCCGCAAGCTATAACTGGAACAAAATTATTATATACTCGGACAGCAAAACTGCTATCCAACATTTGGCTCGATCCGCCTCTGGTATCAGAGGTGTTTCGATAGCCTATACCATACTTTCCCAATTATATCAGTTCAGTCTACGCGATATGTGCAAGAGTGCAATGGATTCCATCACACATTGGTCTATTGGGTAATGAGGAGGCAGATAGATTAGCGAATTCTGCTTGTGTAAATGGTGTAGAGTATAATATTAACCCTTGTTACTCAGAAGTACTGCCAAAATTCAAAAATTCATGTTATATCGAATGGAAAGAATTTTTCAATGAACGCTCCAAAACGAAAGGTATTTGGTACAAAACGATACAGAGTGAGCCGCCCCGAATACCCTGGTTTATAGACACGAAATTAAATAGAAATATTATTATATTACTGTTTAGAATAAGAACAGGTCACATTCCATCAAAAAATTTTTCTTATCTGATGAAAAGAACTGATTCACCTAATTGCGAAACGTGTGGAGTAATAGAAGACTTACATCATTTTTTAATGGAATGTGAGCGGAACCGAGGGGCAAGGGAATTATTTGTAAGGACCTATAAGATAAATGTGTACAATATGGGTATTGCGCAAGGCATTCTACATGCTCCCACCTCGGATATTGCATTGAGTATGTGCAGATTAATAGTAAATGTATAGATTTTAAGTTAGTTATAATGGGATTGACATATTAAGAAATAAAAATCCCTAAATAAAAAAAGAAAAAAAAAAGAAAGCAGGTAGTCGAATAAGCTACGAAATAGAAACAATTTAAGCGTATAGGTACCGTATGCACTATAAGTTGACGCGCGGCTCAACGGTGGGAGTTAAGTACATGTCAGGAAACATTTCGTTACCGCGTCTGAAAAACCTAGTAACGACATCTAGCGGAATCAATTTAAACTATGTATACGTTAGTTAATAAGAACTCTCAAAAAATATTTTTCTTATAATTTTGCACAATTTTTCTTATTGTAATACCGATTCATTCATAACCACATACGAGTATAAGAACTGTATTCATTTCCGTTCAATAAATATTACTAAGGCTTATTAACAAGGCTTACTAAGATCTGTTTTTACCATTGTTAAGTAATAGTTAACGGTGAAAGCGTGACAAGTGGTGATATTATTTCTGATCCATACTTATAATCACGCCTGTAACCCTTGCGGGGTAGGCAGAGCATCAATGAATGATAAGCTCGTGGAAACTGTCCATGCGGTCGGAGCTAAGTTCTGCAAGACTCGCCGCAGAAGAACACAAAAACTCTCCGATCATACTCGTAATCTCATGGCTGTAAGACGGGAAATGCAGCTGCAGTCTTCAACAGATTTGACAGCATACAGGCAACTGAACAGACAGATCTCCAAATGCATGCGGCGGGACTTAAGCAACTTCAATACAGCTTGTATTGAAGAAGTGATCGAGCGGAACCAAGGCTCCAAAGTCTTTGCCAGAGATCTGTCTGCCAGAAAGAGCCAACTGTCAAAGCTGAAGACCTAGTGTGGCAGCATCGTTACCGGGACACCTGAGATTTTGAGTGAGATTGAGAGGTTCTATGGGCAGCTGTACACGTCATCGTTGGAGCAAGTGTGAGTAATGATCCAAGAGCGAGTCTTATCCGACACTCTTCCGAAGACATCCCGGACGTCAGCTTGAGCGAGATTAGAATGGCTCTCCAGCACCTTAAAAACGGCAAGGCCCCAGGTGAGGATGGAAATACAGCGGAGCTTCTGAAAGCGGGTGGAAAACCGATACATGAAGTCCTTCAGAAGCTCTTTAATTCCGTCCTCAATGGTGGCACTACTCCGGAGGCGTGGAGCGGAAGTGCGGTGGTCTTGTTCTTCAAGAAAGGCGATAACGCTCTCTTGAAGAACTACAGACAGATTTCCATTCTGAGCCGCGTCTACGTGCTGTTTTCGAGAGTCATTACGAATCGTCTCGCACGCAGACTCGACGACTTCCAGCCTCCCGAACAAGCCGGTTTCCGAAGAGGCTTTAGTACCATGGACCACATACACACCCTTCAGCAAATTGTACAGAAGATAGAAGAGTACAATCTGCCACTTTGCCTGGCGTATGTGGACTATGGAGAAAGCCTTTGATTCCGTCGAAATTTGGGCGGTGATACAGTCCCTTCAGCGGTGCCAAGTTGACTGTCGGTATATCGAAGTGCTGAAGTGTTTATACAGTAGGGCTACGATGGCTATCCGAGTACAGAATCAGAGTACGGAACCTGCAGAGAGGTGTAAGACAGGGGGAACTTATATCCCCGAAACTCTTCACCGCTGCATTGGAAGACGTTTTCAAGCTACTGGACTGGAAAGGATACTTTATTAACATCAATGGTGAGTATATCACTCACCTTCGATTTGCCGACGATATAGTCCTTATGGCAGAATCGCTGGAGGACCTAAGCACCATGCTTAATGACCTCAATTGTTTTTCCCAACGGATTGGTCTTAAGATGAACATGGACAAAACAAAGATCATGTTTAATGTCCATGTCACACCTATGCCGGTAGTTGTTAGGAGCACTAAGCTCGAAGTTGTTGACGAATATGTTTACCTGGGACAAATAGTCCGACTAGGTAAGTCCAACTTTGACCGAGAGGTCAATCGACGGATTCAACTCGATTGGGCAGCGTTCGGGAAATTACGGCACATCTTCTCGTCAGGCATACCTCAAAACCTCAAAACTAAATTGTACAACCAGTGCGTGTTGCCATTGATGACATACGGAACTGAGACGTGGTCCTTCACTGCTGGCCGTATGAGGAAGCTCAAGGTCGCTCAGCGAGCTATGGAGAGGGCTATGCTCGGGGTTTCTCTGCGTGATAAACTTAGAAATGAGGATATCCGCAGTAGAACCAGAGTAACCGACATAGCCCAAAGGATTAGTAAGCTGAAGTGGCAATAGGCCGGACATATAGCTCGAAGAACCGACAACCGATGGGGAAGAAAGGTTCTCGAGTGGCAGCCTCGTACCGGTCCCCCCACTAGATGGAGTGACGACCTGGTAAGAAATGCAGGAAGGCAATGGATGCAGGTGGCTCGGGACCGTGCTTTGTGGCATTCCGTGGGGGAGGCCTATGTTCAGCAGTGGACTTATGAAGGGCTGTAATGATGATAATGATTATAAATTATTAATAATATAAAATTATTTTCGAGGATAGATACTGTGGGCTAAAGCATCCACTTATCATTAGGTGGACTGTGTTTTATGTTTGCTTGTCACCCTTATTCTATAAAAAATAGAAAAATAACGAACTATGCATTATATTGTATTGGTTTAATTGCTTTCGTTCGAAAATTTTAACCTCACCAATGAACATTGCCGCCGCCTAGATAAGAAGGATGATAATGGCGAATTGAAGTCAACACTAGAAGCAAATCAGTCTCTACGGCTGAACTAGCATCGGTTTTTGAGGCAAGTGTCAAAACAATATAAGATCATTTGCCGCAAATCGGTAAAATAATGAATCTTGACAAATGTGTAGCTCAGGAACTGAGTGACGCACAGTGAGAGGCCCGCACCCACGCTTGCACCATATTGCTAAATCAGCATAGAAAGGAGGATTGTTTGAATTGGGTTGCTTACTGCGATGAGAAATGGATCCTATACGACAAGTACATCATCACAGTTACACAAGTTAGATCGAAGTGCCAAACAGTGCCCATAAAGAAAGTTTAATAGGCAAATATTTCAGAGTTCATCGGTTTTCTTGCAGTAGAATTCTATAACAAGAGCATCAACAAACTGCCATTTAAAATGGCAATAATTTGTTGCAAATATTTTGATAAAATATTTATTTTGTAAAAAAAAATATTATAATTTTCCCATAGAAAACGGCTATTTCATATAGATAGACAGACGTGGCTTAAAATTATACGCGATATAATCCGTAAAAATTAGTTTCATTTAATGTGTAGTCTCATTTAAAACATTAGACGTGGCTTAGATAATATTTGTTGACTTGTTAATTTATTTTTATATTATTCATACAAACATATTTGACACATTATGCATTAAATTAACAAAATAGTGCAAAGAAAAGAAAGGGTTGTTTTGAGTGATACTTTAACCTTCACCCATTTTGATTTATTTCAAGAATGTCTGAAAGTGAGCGCGCTAATGAAGCTGTGAAGTGTCTTTTAAACACGATTGCCTTTGTTTCTTCTTATTTTTCTCATATATTTCAAGGGAAAAGCGAAAACTGTTCAGATTGTTTGTCTCATTTTATTTATGTATATTCTAGTGGTAATATTGAACATCCGTTCTTTTACAAGCAACTCAAAAGCTTCCAATATGTTTATAGCTTTGAATTGCAACAAACAAACAACTTAAAAGCTTGCAATATGTTTACAGCAGAAATTTGCAGCCGTTTAAGTGTCTAACAGCATACACGGTTAAGAAATAAAGTAAAAATAGTAAAGTTAGAGTATTTTATATTTATATTGTTTTTTTTTAATTTATTTTTTATTAAGAAAACCAACAGCTTTACAGATTATATATCTTATCACTATGTGTAATGTAGTATTGCCAATAACAGGTTTCCCTTAAATTAACAAATGGCACTGTAACAATCAAACTTTGTTAGTGCTAAAGTTAACTCTATAAATATACCAAGGAATTCAAGGATGCCATCCGCTTAAACCTATCAATATTATAGATAGATAAGTAGATACTCTAAACTGTACACCACACAAAACAAATCAAGTAGAATAATACATTGTACATGTTTGCGAAAGTAATATATAAGTACCACCCATTATAGACATAGACAGAGATAATGACAGAAAATAAAGACAAAAAAGAAAAGAAAACGTTAAAGTACAATTTTTGTTTATAGTGCTTAAAATTTGTGATAATTTTTAACGATATCTGTTACCTTCTTTTTGAAAGTTAACTTGCTTGAGCGAAATAAGTCAACCTGGCTAAAATTTGCATTATATGTTCGGGGTAACCGAACCATGACAGTATTAGAACCGTAGTTAGTGCGACGTTGAGGCATATTTAATAACGGAGTGTGACGTATTCGACCCCTAGGAGCGCAGAATGCTACTTCATGCAACAGATCTGAGCAGTCTACTCTTTTCCGAACAATATCAAATAGGAAGCAAACATCTGGTGTGTCCCGTCTTTCTTCCAAAGTTAATAAACTATTTTCGTGACAGGCTCGGGTATATGATACGTGTGACCGAAGACGCCGGTACCAGATGTGTCTTAAAAAGATTTTTTGTATGCGTTCAAGGCGTTTTTTATAGACCTTGTATTGAGGGGACCAAATCTGACTAGCTTACTCTAGCAGACTACGTACATATGCACAGTATACAACCTTCAGTGAGCCTATATTCTTAAATGTCTTGCAGGTCCGCAAGACGAATCCCAAATTTTTTAATACTCGTATGATCAGTAAATGACATTTTGCTATCGAGGTAAACTCCCAGGTAACGAACCAAATTGACTCTTTCAATGTGAACACCATTAAAATTATATGTGTGTAAGATGGGGTTCGCTTTGCGAGTGAAAGATATGCACTGACATTTTTTGGCATTCACTGTTATCTTATTAGTCATGTAATAATTATACAATACGTCCAGTTGCGCCTGTATCGTGTAACAATCATTGATGTCATTTATTCTCAAAAAGATCTTTTTATCGTCACGTACACCAAAGGTTTAGAATGCAGAAGACAATAAGGCAAGTCGTAAATGTACGCATTGTAGAAGAGAGGTCCCAAGTACGAACCTTGGGAGACGCCGGAGAGTATTTATGTATTATTTGAGTAAAAATATTAAGTTACATTCCTGTCTATTGCATTAGTTAGATTACGGGAGAGTAGTAAGTTTTTGGTTCGATTTCTAGTCCTATAGTAAAAATGCTTAAATAGTTTTTGATTTACTGGTGTTGTTTTTAATTAAAAGTAACAATAATTTGATTTTATAAAAATATTTACCGAGTTTGCATTAAATTTAGGAATACACCGCCTAAAGTAGCCGTGCAAGCTGTGAAACATCTTTAATTTGGGCTTAGTCAGCGTAATGTCAGACGCAACCTCATTAACGAACCAAAAATTAATATTCAAAAACTGAAGGTAGCCGAGTTAACTATGACATCGGGACGTCAAACATCTCAGTCCCCCCCCGTGACCATGGGTTGCATTAAAGCACCCGAAACGTCGGGAATTAAAATAAGTAAATTAAACGCGATAAAATCCGTAAACATAGTTTTATTCAATGTGTAGTGTTCGCGTAAATATAAGAAATCATTAAAATAAATTTTAGTTTAGTTAAACCATTCTTTTCTTTAAAAATACAACACAAGTACTACCCTTGAGAAAGGCAGACACACGACTTGTCACGCTTAAACTATATTATTCAGTACCTGAGTTGTTATCAGGAAGATGCTGCTGCTTATCTCCAATTTCATTTCCTTTTGTCGTCTCTCACGACACTCAAGGGATGATGTGGAGTAGTGGATTATCTTACGCCGCCACTACACAGCGTCTATTTATTCATACATTCTTATTAAGATACTTTAATCTAAATCATAAAATATTCAGCTATATTTTTCAACTAGAATCTTTCATATTTTTATTTGTTTCACTATGTTAATATGAAAAGCAGTGAGAGTGAATGATTCAAATTTTATGAAGCTGTTATTAAGGATAAATTAACAAGCGTTTATAAAGCTAACGACCAATTAACAGAGTCGTGAGCACTCTGCTGCTATTAAAATTTTCTAAAACTGCTTTGATTTTAATTAGCTATTTAAGGATTTGCAGTAACATGGAAAATTTTAAAAGCTAAGATAGTTGAATAAACCATATGAATTATGTACAAACTTAAACCAATATTGTTATAGAAATATAGAGCGAAGTGTATAGAGCATATATATGAAGTATAATAACAGATATGATATGAGGCATTCAGATTGATATGAGGCATTCAAAGCTAGTCCTCAGAGTTGATAATTTTCTTCTGTGTTAAAAGTTGGTTGCAGTATTCAATATTGGGTGTATTGCAAGTAAGTTTTTCACTTCAACTTTTTATAGGAATTTGCCAGTATCGCAACGCTTACATCGTTTCTGCTACTCCCCGTCACTAGGTTGATTATTTTATGACTACCGTAAAGAGATTGTCTTACTACCATCCATTGGAAGCTTTGACGTTTTTCTAGCATTTCCTGTAGTCCCTCTTACGACATCTATGGAATAAAATGCCAAATAAAATTCCACCCACACCCATAAAACTAATAAATTCCCGTTTTATGTAGAAAACTTTAAAGAAAATTACTATGCAAAATATAAGTCATTATTGTCAATACACTTTTGGCATTTTATAGGACGCTATTTGATGCCTCTGTTTTAAAATTATGTACCTCGATGGATGAACTCTGAGGCGTTTTACCGCCTCATTAGAAAATAGTTACCGGAACTGCGAAAAAAATTATCCATATATACTCTTCATACATTATTAATTTTAAATTACATTATGGCCATTTCCTTTTTTTTTAACTTAAACTTAACTTTCCGTCGGTGGCTCGTGTTTCTAAGGTCTATAATAATGTATCGTGTAAAAAGAAACTGCCGCTTAATTTTTACTCAATTTTATTGTTGCTATTTTATACCCATGTAATTTTGTGGTAGTAGTGCCATTACAGAATTCAACATTCTATATCATTCCGTGGATGTCGTAAGATTCGACAGAAGATAATGAAACATCAAGAATCATCATCTTAAGATGGGCAGTATCTTCCTATTAATCGTTACCGTTACAGCCTATTAAAGTCCACCGCTGAACATAGGAATCCCTCATAGATTGTGCAATAGGAGGTATACTTGCCATAGTTGCCACGCTTGGCAAGCGGGTTGGCAACCGCAGTTTTTTATTTTTAGTCTAGTTTTTTAAGTTTAGTATTAAGAATATCCACTACCGCATATCTTCCTTTTAACAACCCAATATAATAAGCAACTGTGCTTGCCAACCCGCATGCCAAGCCTGGCAATTATGGCTAATATTCCTCTTATGTGACAATCTAAACTATAGGGGTGAACTATGTTTAGTTGTGGAACGTTTACCGATTTTACTTTTTGATAAGTTCTAATACAAAATTATGTATATATATGTAGGCACGTCTATAAAATACTGGCCAGTTCAATAGTAAGGTTTTACTATAGCAAAGCGTCGTATCTGTGGTATCGTGACAACCGTTGTTGTTATATACGATTTTTGAAATTAACGTCATCGAAAAAGCGTACCATATATTTGCGACGAATTGCTAAACGATCTAATGACTTTTTATATTTACGCGAACACTACACATTGAATAAAACTATTTTACTGATTTTATCGCGTTTAATTTTTCTATTTTGATTCCCGACGTTTCGGGTGCTTTACAGCACCCAGGGTCACGGGGGGGACTGAGGTGTTTGACGTCCCAATGTCGTAGTTAGCCCGGCTACCTTCAGTTTTTTGAATATTAATTTTTGGTCCGATCTACGCAGAAAAAAATAGTTTTATTCAATGCTAAACGATCTGTTCATTATATTTTCTTGTATTTTATGTTGTAACGCACGCATATTTGCGCCATCCATCATGAGTGCATCTGGGATGATCCTGTTTCGCCTACATCAGAAGTGGATCAAGTTGAATCGCCAACATATAATCTTCGAATAATGTGATGAAGGCGTGGTGCTGTACCGATCGTTCTTGAATGGAAGTAAGCTGTCGAAGTGGGACGCCACGGGTATATTCTTAAATGTCTTGCAGGTCCGCAAGACGAATCCCAAATTTTAATACTCGTATGATCAGTAAATGACATTTTGCTATCGAGGTAAACTCCCAGGTAACGAACCAAATTGACTCTTTCAATGTGAACACCATTAAAATTATATGTGTGTAAGATGGGGTTCGCTTTTATGAGAAAGATATGCACTGACATTTTTGGCATTCACTGTTATCTTATTAGTCATGTAATAATTATACAATACGTCCAGTTGCGCCTGTATCGTGTAACAATCATTGATGTCATTTATTCTCAAAAAGATCTTTTTATCGTCACGTACACCAAAGGTTTAGAATGCAGAAGACAATAAGGCAAGTCGTAAATGTACGCATTGTAGAAGAGAGGTCCCAAGTACGAACCTTGGGAGACGCCGGAGAGTATTTATGTATTATTTGAGTAAAAATATTAAGTTACATTCCTGTCTATTGCATTAGTTAGATTACGGGAGAGTAGTAAGTTTTTGGTTCGATTTCTAGTCCTATAGTAAAAATGCTTAAATAGTTTTTGATTTACTGGTGTTGTTTTTAATTAAAAGTAACAATAATTTGATTTTATAAAAATATTTACCGAGTTTGCATTAAATTTAGGAATACACCGCCTAAAGTAGCCGTGCAAGCTGTAAACATCTTTAATTTGGGCTTAGTCAGCGTAATGTCAGTCGCAACCTCATTAACGAACCAAAAATTAATATTCAAAAACTGAAGGTAGCCGAGTTAACTATGACATCGGGACGTCAAACATCTCAGTCCCCCCCCGTGACCATGGGTTGCATTAAAGCACCCGAAACGTCGGGAATTAAAATAAGTAAATTAAACGCGATAAAATCCGTAAACATAGTTTTATTCAATGTGTAGTGTTCGCGTAAATATAAGAAATCATTAAAATAAATTTTAGTTTAGTTAAACCATTCTTTTCTTTAAAAATACAACACAAGTACTACCCTTGAGAAAGGCAGACACGACTTGTCACGCTTAAACTATATTATTCAGTACCTGAGTTGTTATCAGGAAGATGCTGCTGCTTATCTCCAATTTATTTCCTTTTGTCGTCTCTCACGACACTCAAGGGATGATGTGGAGTAGGATTATCTTACGCCGCCACTACACAGCGTCTATTTATTCATACATTCTTATTAAGATACTTTAATCTAAATCATAAAATATTCAGCTATATTTTCAACTAGAATCTTTCATATTTTTATTTGTTTCACTATGTTAATATGAAAAGCAGTGAGAGTGAATGATTCAAATTTTATGAAGCTGTTATTATGATAAATTAACAAGCGTTTATAAAGCTAACGACCAATTAACAGAGTCGTGAGCACTCTGCTGCTATTAAAATTTTCTAAAACTGCTTTGATTTTAATTAGCTATTTAAGGATTTGCAGTAACATGGAACATTTTAAAAGCTAAGATAGTTGAATAAACCATATGAATTATGTGCAAACTTAAACCAATATTGTTATAGAAATATAGAGCGAAGTGTATAGAGCATATATATGAAGTATAATAACAGATATGATATGAGGCATTCAGATTGATATGAGGCATTAAAAGCTAGTCCTCAGAGTTGATAATTTTCTTCTGTGTTAAAAGTTGGTTGCAGTATTCAATATTGGGTGTATTGCAAGTAAGTTTTTCACTTCAACTTTTTATAGGAATTTGCCAGTATCGCAACGCTTACATCGTTTCTGCTACTCCCCGTCACTAGGTTGATTATTTTATCACTACCGTAAAGAGATTGTCTTGCTACCATCCATTGGAAGCTATGACGTTTTTCTAGCATTTCCTGTAGTCCCTCTTACGACATCTATGGAATAAAATGCCAAATAAAATTCCACCCACACCCATAAAACTAATAAATTCCCGTTTTATGTAGAAAACTTTAAAGAAAATTACTATGCAAAATATAAGTCATTATTGTCAATACACTTTTGGCATTTTATAAGGACGCTATTTGATGCCTCTGTTTTAAAATTATGTACCTCGATGGATGAACTCTGAGGCGTTTTACCGCCTCATTAGAAAATAGTTACCGGAACTGCGAAAAAATTATCCATATATACTTCATACATTATTAATTTTAAATTACATTATGGCCATTTCCTTTTTTTTTAACTTAAACTTAACTTTCCGTCGGTGGCTCGTGTTTCAAAGGTCTATAATAATGTATCGTGTAAAAAGAAACTGCCGCTTAATTTTTACTCAATTTTATTGTTGCTATTTTATACCCATGTAATTTTGTGGTAGTAGTGCCATTACAGAATTCAACATTCTATATCATTCCGTGGATGTCGTAAGATTCGACAGAAGATAATGAAACATCAAGAATCATCATCTTAAGATGGGCAGCATCTTCCTATTAATCGTTACCGTTACAGCCTATTAAAGTCCACCGCTGAACATAGGAATCCTCATAGATTGTGCACAGGAGGTATACTTGCCATAGTTGCCACGCTTGGCAAGGGTTGGCAACCGCAGTTTTTATTTTAGTCTAGTTTTTAAGTTTAGTATTAAGCATATCCACTACCGCATATCTTCCTTTTAACAACCCAATATAATAAGCAACTGTGCTTGCCAACCCGCATGCCAAGCCTGGCAATTATGGCTAATATTCCTCTTATGTGACAATCTAAACTATAGGGGTGAACTATGTTTAGTTGTGGAACGTTTACCGATTTTACTTTTTGATAAGTTCTAATACAAAATTATATATATATATATGTAGGCACGTCTATAAAATACTGGCCAGTTCAATAGTAAGGTTTTACTATAGCAAAGCGTCGTATCTGTGGTATCGTGACAACCGTTGTTGTTATATACGATTTTTGAAATTAACGTCATCGAAAAAGCGTACCATATATTTGCGACGAATTGCTAAACGATCTAATGACTTTTTATATTTACGCGAACACTACACATTGAATAAAACTATTTTACTGATTTTATCGCGTTTAATTTTTCTATTTTGATTCCCGACGTTTCGGGTGCTTTACAGCACCCAGGGTCACGGGGGGGACTGAGGTGTTTGACGTCCCAATGTCGTAGTTAGCCCGGCTACCTTCAGTTTTTTGAATATTAATTTTTGGTCCGATCTACGCAGAAAAAATAGTTTTATTCAATGCTAAACGATCTGTTCATTATATTTTCTTGTATTTTATGTTGTAACGCACGCATATTTGCGCCATCCATCATGAGTGCATCTGGGATGATCCTGTTTCGCCTACATCAGAAGTGGGATCAAGTTGAATCGCCAACATATAATCTTCGAATAATGTGATGAAGGCGTGGTGCTGTACCGATCGTTCTTGAATGGAAGTAAGCTGTCGAAGTGGGACGCCACGGGTAGATTATTAAACGCTGCTGCCGGCCTACATTTAATGAATGAGGAAAGTAAATTTGTCTTAAAAATTGCGTTGAAAAAAATGTTTTGTAGTAACAACTTTTTAATTGGTTGAGAGAAATGCCTGAAAGCCAAGCTTATTTCAATTGCCTAACCTGAGTCTATTTGGGTGATTAATGACCTTGTTAAATTGTAGGGTTGCTTAATTCATTTTATTTTGTGTTTTGACTATGTCAACAGCCCTACCGCAGCCGTAGCTCAAAGAGTGGGTGCGGTGCGCGTGTTGTGTTGGTGGAGGTCTAGTTTAGTCTTCGTTGAGATGTAACGGGGATGACTGAACATAGAGATGAGTGCTCGTAAAAATAAAATGAAGTGTAGTATACATTTGTTGCGTAACGAACGATTAAAAAGGTTATGGCTCTTGGACATTTTATTTTGTGATGTAAAATTGGCTTTGAATTGAATTCATAGAATTAAGTATTAAAGAAGTTGCCGGAGGTATTTTCAGGCGTTCATACTCTTAGTCATTTGTTATTACTATTTAGTCGTATTGCACGAATTGGTGCGTAGTTGTAACTACGATTTACTTGTGAGTCATTCAGGAACGATGAAAATCTGATGGTGTGGTGGAAGGCTTTTGTCTCGTAGAGACTACTGTTGGTTGAGTTGGAACAACCTGATAGTCGTTGTCTCTACAATATCACAAGAAGTGATGAAGACATAGTAACAGTTTGTTGCTAGTTAGTGTATAATCAAATAGATAACTTAAATGATTTCTGTGTCTTGGCACACTGTACATCATGATATTTTCGAGAAAACTTGGCGGGAAGAGTGACCAAAAGTGTTATTACTCCGTAATTATTATTATACTAAGTATGTTTTGTTAAGTACCCTTAACCGACGAGCATGTATGCGTAGGTACATATCTGGACGTAAAGGAGGCGTTTTATCACGAGTGTTGGTAATGTCACATATGTCAATTGAGAGTATAAATCCTACGCAACTTTTGCATTTTAATCCACACCATCCAAACTTGGATAAAGAGGGATGGTGTAATGTATTAAAAATTAATGTACAAAATAAACGCTTAGATAGAAAATGATTTGATTTGTTAATAGCATTTATAATCGCTTTAAAAGATCATGCAGCTAATTGCCTTACCGAGCTTAAGTTCACTAAAATGGCATATCCCTTAGGAAAGAAACCCGAGTTAAAGAAACAAAATCTGAAAGTGGTCTTCACTTATGATCCCTCATCGAGTAAATTCCTAAAACAATCATGCCTGATGAAGTTATTACTGGATTTGTTATCTCAGTTTTATGTTCATTCAAAATATGATTTACATGAGGTACATTTTAAAGTTCAAAATGTTTAGCAATGTACCGGGGAAACGTTTAACTTTAACATGCTATGAATTGAGAGAATGATTGGCCTTTTTGTGTTCTAATGTGTTGATGAGTGTAGCAGTATTGCTCTGAATATTGTGTGGTCGACATAATTGGTGTTTGATGTTAAGGGTTGGCTTTGTATGAAACTGGTTGAAAGGACAATGTCGTACCGAGCCATGCCGCGTGCGGCTGGTTGAAAGGATACATTCGTCCGGTCCAAGCTTATGAATGTTTGATGTTGAGGGCTGGATTTTTGCAGCTGGTCGAAAGGACAATGTCGTCCAGGCTTGTGAATTGTGGAGTTACACTGGTCGAAGGGACGCACCCGTCCGGTCCAGTCAGGTTGGTTGAACAGAGTACAGATAACAGTATCGTCCGGGCCAGACCCGAGCGTTTGGTCGTAGGGACATACTAGTTTACAGCTGTATGTGGTGGCTTGAGAGAAAGGTGCCGTCCGGTTCATGCGTGGTCGAAGGGACGCACGCTTTCGATTATTGTATGATCGAGGATGTTAGTATATTTACAAGAGAGTATGTGTTGTTAAAGTGTATATCTTCCATCAATGCTAATAGTGCAGTGCAAGCTGTATAAAGAGCTGTGTATCTATGTCTGCTTAGTGGAAAGAGCCCGTTCTCCGGTCCATGTTGTCATATAAGGTGATGGCTGGTCAAAAGGACGCCTTAGCTAATGTTAGTTTGCATGTATTCCAACATAATCGCCTTGCGTATGAGTGTGTGAATTTCCAAATATAGGGACAGTAAACCTATTCATGTTAGGATAGACGAGCGGAAGATGTGGTGATTAATAGTGTTTGTTACAGGAATTCATGAAGATACAAACCCGAAGACGGCCGTATGTCAGGATTGGCCGTGTAGGCACGTCTATAAAATATTGGCCAGTTCAATAGTAAGGTTTTACTATAGCAAAGCGTCGTATCTGTGGTATCGTGACAACCGTTGTTGTTATATACGATTTTTGAAATTAACGTCATCGGAAAAGCGTACCATTTATTTGCGACGAATTGCTAAACGATCTGTTCATTATATTTTTTTGTATTTTATGTTGTAACGCACGCATATTTGCGCCATCCGTCATGAGTGCATCTGGGATGGATACTCTATATATATACATATATATATATATATATATATATATATATATATATATATATATATATATATATATATATATATATAGAGTAATTTTTAATTTACTGAAGACCTTTTGGGAATATATTATTTACATCATAACAACAACATCTGTAAGAAGAAAAAAAAATATTTCTTCAATTTTTATTTTCATACAAAAATAAAAATATTTTAATTGGACCTTCGAAACGGTAATAGTCCTAGTATTAGCAAAAGAAAGCGCGTGGCGGGGTAGGGGTGGAGGGGTGTAGGAGGCAGCGCTTGCTCATTTGAACTTGACCTAATTACCTGTGTCGTCAGTCGCCTTTGATGCGCCCGCGACGTTTCTCCTTCCGTTGTGAGATTAATATTGCGAACGTTACCTTGTTACGATGGTTTACCGATACTCAAATGTTAAGTATAACGAAATGATGTGAATTTTAGCAATTTGCAATGATAACGTTAGTGAAGCCTGCTGTGAATATTCGAGGTGATTTCACAACTCACGTGCACCGAGCTACGCTACGATGCTAAGCGCTACACAGCTATTGCGAGATTACGGGCAATTCCATCCTGTATCAATCGATCGTGGTCGTCCACCGCGGCGAACAGTACGTGAGCAGGAACACATACCCCAGTTTTTTGAACAAAATCCAGCAGCGAGCACTTATGAGGCAGCCCGACAGTTCAATGTGTCACAATACTACGCATGGAGTGTCATACACAATGAAGGGCCAAACCAGCGCGAGTTACATTTTGTAACTGGTTACTAGCTGCTGAACGAGCTTACATTTTATGGACTGATGAAGCAACATTTGGCAGAATAAGACTATTTATATCGCATAATGAACACTTGTGGTGCTATGAAAATCCACATGAACCTAGACCGTATAGCTTTCAACACCGGTTTAGTGTTACTGGGCCCTGTCTTCATAGAAAGATTAAACGGTGAAAGCTATTATAGTTTTCTCACCGACACGCTGCCAGAATTGTTAGAGGACTTGCATCTCTACCCAATATGTATTACCAACATGACGGGGCCACCACTATGCTCGCCAAGTTAAGGATTATTTAAATAGAGAATACCCTGGTCGCTGGATCGGACGTGTCGGGCCTTGTGCATGGCCTCCCAGATCGCCAGATATCACACCAATGGATTTTTATTTTTGGGGGCATGTAAAGACATTAGTGTATACTGGTCGCGCATTTGAAACCCGCGATAATGTTGAAAGAAAAAATGATTTGGGCTTTCGATCAAATCAAAATGAATTATCAACTATTATCTCGTGTCGGTGAACAGTTAAGTTTTAGGTGTCACCTAAGCATAGAATGTGGAGGTGACTACTTTGAACGCTATGTGCGCGATACTCACCGCCATCCGCGGACGAGTACCTAATCCTAATTTTTAAATTTGTATTTTAATATTTTTATTGAACCATTATACCTAAATATGTTTATTCAATTACTGTCAATATATAGTATTTAATCATAATAAAATAAAAAAGGCATTTTCTTTGACGATTTATTCTAAAATTATTTAGGTACTACAAAATACGGACTTAAAAGGAGTCAGACATGACAACAAAAACTTAAAAGTAGTTTTTTCGTAAATGTATTATATTCTGTAAAGAGTTATCTCGTTAAAAATGTCTGTAATAATGCAACCAATATATTCCCAAAAGGTCTTTAGTAAATTAAAAATGATTATATAATATATTTATAATTTACTAAAGAACTTTTAGGAATATATTGGTATCAGATATATATATATATATATATATATATATATATATATATATATATATAATAAAATAATCAACTAGGTCGAAAGCAGTTTCATACCCATGTACTCAACTATGTCAAAAGACTGACAAATCAACGAAACACATATGTATAACGGTGTTATCTTTTTAGTGTAGTACAGAACAAAATGCTTTAGATTAACTATTCTGATTCGGTTGAAAAACCATATGTAAAGCCGAATAGCGGATCATTTATTTTTATACACTTATTTCCCAGCGTGTACTCGTATTAATCACAGTCCTGTACCTTGGTAACTATTGTTTTTAGAGAAATTGTTCTGTAATAATTATTCAAACTAAAAGTCTCCTCTGTTTTTTTTTTAAATAATTGGAACTACAATTGTGCTCATATTTCTTAGAAGGTAAGAATGTCCTAAACAGTAAGTAAATAACGCGGCGAAGACTCTTGGTTAATGATAACCATACTGATCTTATGATATGGTGGCAGTATCGTAGCTGAATACCTAGCGAGATTTAAAATTTCTTCCTTTGTTTGAAATTAATCTGATATTGTGGCTGTAAATGATAACTTCTTTTACGTGGTAGTGCCATGCTGCAGCTATATCAGTAGTATAGTTGTAGCACGAATGGGTCGGCTCGACCGGGGAAGGACTACGCTCTCACAAAATACCAGCGTAAAATAGCAGCTTAACGCTGCTGTTTTTCGTATGGTGAGTGTAGAGAACCGGAGACCCCTTGTACTGGAAACGAGGCATTCTATCTTAGTCCTCAGGGCTGACAACGCATCTACATTTTGATTCGTAGTTGAGGATGGATGTAGATGTCTATGGGCCACAGCAACTACTTACCATCAGGTAAACTGTGTGCCCGTTTGTCACCCTCATGCTATAAAAAAATCTTCAAAGGTACTTCAAAATGTTTCTTTAAAAGGTTAGTAATCTAGTAGGGATCACTAACTAATGCCCTCAACATATAAAATTTTATACCTCATAGACACACTGTGTTTTGGATTCAGCTTATAATATATTTTAAATTAAACATTTACTATATTTTTATTGTATGTTGTTTAGCTATTATTAAAATAAAATCTGATTATTCTGATCACATTTAAGTTTAGATTTTAGAGAAGAATAGAGATAATACTTTTATATCATATAAAATTGCATAAAAATATTATTGAGGTTATTGTAACGTAAAAGTTTTGATTTAGATTTGACTTTTCGATATAATTTTCATACATGAACGTTATCTTTACGCCAAGAAGAGAGCTTCGACCCTTATTCATGCTAAACCTACATTTATGTGCTTATGTTATCAAAGAAACATGTAGGAATATATACACCTTTTTCACTTACTTACCTTACGTCAAATATCGATCATGGTTTTCAAAAAATATCACTGCATTGATGACAATAAGCGGCGCGCATGACATAAGCGCTTTGTAAATAAAAATGTTACAGGAAAGAAACATTTTCCTGTAATGCCTTTTTAAGATTGCTCATTATTAGGGCCAGGATTTCTTCTCTTAATTTTGTCTTCCAAGCTTATCCTATTCATGCTCTTTGGGGCTTAAATCGGGAGAGCGCGCTGGCTACCCTATATCATTGATTTCAACCTCTCGAAGGCTTACTACTACTACGGCCGCAGTATGGGGGCGTGTTTTATCATGCATAAAAATACATAAAATTTATTCCAAAATCTCAGTTACATGTCGTGTTCATTCTCAATGACGCGGAGTTCCGTACGTGCCTCCCTACAAATACCTACCCATACCTACCACCATATCTCTTTTCCTATTATATTGCACTGAGAGTATCTCTCTCCCGGGCGTCTCCACACTTTAATCATTCCATCATCTGGATTCAGACAAAATCTGGACTCATCTGTAAATAGATCTTGTCTCCAAGCTTCGTTATTCCAATTTTCATGATTGTGAGCAAAATTAACTCGAGCTACTCTATGGCATCTGGCAAGAGGGCCTCTAGCAGGCATGTGTGAATTTATTCCGGCCAATTGCAGTCTTTTTCCCACAGTTTTTGTGCTTACCCCTCGAACTTCTTGGAGCTTCGTTCTTACCTCAGAGGAAGTTAAGGTCCGGTTTCTTGTAACAATGAACCAGTCATTTCTGGCCATAGTTTTGCGATTTCGTCCCTGTCCTGCGAGTTTCGTAAATTGTCCGGTCCTGACATTCAGTGTACCACAGATTTTGATACTCGTAATGTATGGGCCACATGTTTGTTGATGTGCTCAGTTTCAATTAAAGTAACAGTTTATTAAGTAACAGTTTCAATTAAAGTAACGTTAGTTTTAAACTTGAGTGGCGTCTAGATCTGGTATTCTCAGTTAGTTCGCAGTAACAATTCACACTTAACACGATAAACAAGACATTCAAGACAGAAACAACACAAAACCTAAATTCAAACTCAAATTCAAAAGTTAGCAAAATTTTGCGTAGTATGAAAGAATCCAATGTTACGTAATAATTACGTAGAAACAAATGAAATTCAAAAAATAACGTTCCAAAACTTATTTTAAAAAGCATTTATCAAATGTTTGTGGCCAGTACGCACAATAATTACAACAGAGATATTAAACCCTTTTTTTTTTTGCTTTCCTCTTAATTTGTCCGTGGGTGTGTTTTATAGCCTTAGTTCGAATGACTTTCTCTTTTAGAGAAAAAATTATATTAACTTTGACCTTCCAGTATATTTACGGAAATTTTATGTATATACACAAAAATAAAAATAGTTTTCTTAAAAATAGTAACGAACTTTCTATTTTTAATAAAACTATTTTTGCTTTTGCTACCAGTTACTCGACTCCAAAGAGTCTGTAATTCCTTCATGGTGCAATATATACGCTCTTGCAACAGACCAAGAAAATATGCAGAATTTTTCTATCAAAATGTTTTTTATTAATCATAAATTATTTACTATGGGTTATTTTACTACTTAAAGAGTACACGATTGATAATAACCCCTGGAAATTAGGTGATCGCTACCATGCTGTTTCTAAATGTTTTCATACTTAAATGTATAAATTATTATATTGAAAATTAATGTTTTAAAAAGTCCCGCTGGGTTTCTTGCTGATTATTACTAGGACAGAGGATTTTTTCCGAACCAGTGGTAAAATAAAAGTATAAATGAACTTCAATAAGTATTTTTGTAATCTATGTTGAATGAAATAATTCTATTCCATCTCATTTTATTCTATCCATATAAATAGACTACCGAGACAAAAAAGGTCACCGATATATTAAAACGAACATACACGCGTGCGAATGGATACACACAAATACATTCTTTTAAAAATAGCAGAGTTCGATCACTATGGATCTCAAAAAATGGAGATACAAAAAAGTACCCCTAATACATATTTTAATTTTCATAAATGAAAAAATATAGACTTTCAAGATATAAGTTAATAAAGCTTATAATAAAAACTATTGTAAGAACTTAAAAACTAATTTAAAATACATAGTACTTACACGTTATATGATTTATCTTTTATTTCCCAGCAGTCATACATTATCTAATGGGTTTAAATTTAAAATTCTAGCTTGAAAATATATATGACTTAAATTTGGGTCCGTTATTTTTGCAATAATACTACACAATATATCGTACCCGTTCTTAAATAATGAATATTGATTATAAAGGGACTATATTTGATAAGGTTCTTATTAAATATAGTACTGTGTAAGGAAAATTAGACATTTCAGCCTTAGGTTTTTTAGACTTTGCGTGCTCCACCATGCATTTCACTCTCAATACGCGATTTGAAAAAGTAAAAATAATGTAAAATTCTTCAGTAAATTAAATCAATGACAAAGTTAAAATATATCATCAACCTGATTGCCACTCGTTTCTGTGTTTTGGGAGGAAGCATGTATTTAGGAGTGGACTTGTGATCGGCTGTAATGATGATGATGATGATTTTGTCAAATTGGCACAAAGGAATCAAATTGGACTCGATTATTTTCTTGGGCATAACAAGATTTGTTTCTTAGTACTAACAAACTTATGTACTACTCTACTTGATAAATCTTTTTACATTAGCAGCCCCACGCCATACCAATGAGGAATTGTTTTGATCGTCCCGTAGGGCAAGCGGGTTGATGGTCATAGGACTAGACGTGTCGCATGTTTAGCGCGGCTGCCCTCGCCGATCTGGGTATTTTACGTGTGGCGTAAAGATAAGGATATACCGTTATCCTTATGAAGCCAAAAGATTTTTGGCATTTCTCATAATCGTCCCTTACAACACCCACGGAATGAAATGGGTTGATAGATTATGGTGCAACTATAAGTCATCTTATATTTATTGTCTATCACAATTTTTTTGCTGAATACGATACCTTAAACTAAGACACGTAATAATCGAAGGCAGCGTGAGTACTTAAGTGTCTTACAAGTGAGACAATTGTGGCAATGCCTTCCTAAAAAGTAAAACTTCTCCAGGCGCGTCTTTAGGGTAGTCGGATGAAAGTAACGTTCAGTAAGATTAAACTATTTCAACATTCATAAAGGCAGTGACTATACTGACTGATTATAGTATTTCGTGAGTATAATATTATGTTAATATACACATATTTTTAGTTTTATGAGTATGTATATATATAATTTTTAAATTTATTTCTAATTATTTAATACATAATATCTATAAATAATAATAATTATGCGTCCTACTGTTGCTTTATTTAATTACTGAGATAGAAATAAGAGAAGAAAAGAGCCTGTGCCACTGGGTCAGGACAAACGCTTACTCCACATATACACGAAATGTTTTAATGTCTCATGCATGATTGCTTTATTATTCATATTTTGAAGTTATACTTCTTTTGGGGCGTTTGGGAAAAATAATGAGAGTGAATTTTTACTATGCGCGCGCACACTGACACCTAAAAGCGACAACTTCAGTGGGTAATTGTCGCTCAAGTTTTCGTGGGAACCACAGAACACAATTACTCTCTACCAAGAGAAGAACGCCAACTTCATACTAAAAAAAGGAAACAAGTGTTTATGAATGTACACGAAAAGCGCCTCGGTGGGCGCCCATATAAAACTTTTTTAGCGGGAATTTCAAACCTTTGTATTGTGTAACTTTGAACTTTTTATTTAAGGCATATTCGAGTAATTTTGGCTCAAGCCTCACAAACCTATGGGGTAAATTCCCATACATTTGAGAGGTTGCACCAAAATTACTCGAATTTACTTTAGAGGAGTATGTGGGATAAAATAAAACTAAAAATAGGTACAGTTATGTAATTTTATTTTTTGGAAGATGTTTTTTTATACACTATATATTATTATTTATGTTTTCTATTGCTTTTGCAGATAATATTTCCACGCGTAATATTGATTTATAACATATGTTATCGTGAGAGCTATTCTTCACAGAATATTAACGTAAATTTAAATCAGCAAAATTCTCATGTCGAAAACTTAACTCAGCCCAAATACATGATCTGAAATAGATAAAATTCGAGTTAATATAGTAATAATCCCTACAAATAACGATGAATAAATTCAAAATGCTTAAAGACTTACCACAATATTATTATTTTCTATTTTTATTGTAGGAAACCTGCAGAAAGTGATCGGATGATTTTGTGCTTTTTGTTTGCATAATTTTTTTAAATAATAAATTAATTTCTAGTCAATATCTTATACAGAGTCAGTATCTCACAAAAATCTTCACACACACACAATCGCGAAGAATTGCCTATAAACGAAAATGAAGTATTCTGAACCGATAATAACTGAATTAAAGCAAAACGCAATAACAAATATTAAAATCTAAATCATTTTAAATAAATTTGAATCAATTTCAGAAAATATTTTCAATATGAAAGACGTTGACAAACAAATGTCATTTTTTTCTTCTTTTAGTTCATGGCTTCTCTTGATAGAATTTTGCTAATATTTAATAATTTTATTTTAATCAATTAGTAGGTCAATTAATTGTGCAAACCTCAAAGTAATATGTATATAATTACTGTAAGGTGCAAACAAAAGAAAAAATATAGCATAAAATTATAAAATTTCATGCGATATAATAGTTATGTATATTTGTACCTAATTTTTAAAATGGCAATCTGAAACAACGCGAAAGAATGAAACGGCGATATCTTTTTCTCGCTTTAATTTTACACGCCCACCCCACACATAGATAAAATTATGATTGTGTGCAAGTTTCTCGGGCTTCATACAGAGTTGCATCACCCTGGTGGGAACTGATAACTATATTTAAGGTACATAGTTATTCAAATATATATGAATCTTCAACGCGTGTTTTATTTATATTATTGTAGAGTATGTAAGCCATATTGTAGGCTTATGAAAAAACTAAGATCTGACAGTTGTGTTTTCATTCAATAAAAGGTATAAATTTCATTTGTGTTTTAGTGGTGAAATCCCGATAAATACACAATATTTGGCGACGAGCACCTTATTCACGCATTATTGAGTGCAATAATGTTAAATAAATACAAATAAATAATTTAAAATAAAGGAAATGTGTTGTTCGGCAACAACCTCACATTTGATCACCACATGCAAGAGTGGGACATCTTTAAGAGTCGATTTGTCCAGTTCTGTATGGTAAATGATTATCATGACGACACTGGCAAAGCAGGAGTTATGAGAATAGCTTTTTTGCTCACATAATTAGCAGAAAATACATATCGCCTAGTAGGCGATTTAGTTTTTCCGTTAAAAGTAGAAGACTTAGCTTATAAGACTGTTATTGAAAATATTGACAACCAGTTTTCCTCAAAGAAATGTGTATTTGCGGAAAGATATGTTTTTATAAAGCAGTAAATAGACCGGGCGAAGACTTAACCGAATGGTCGGCCCGGGTTCATCATCTTGCACAGTTTTGTGCTTTTAAAATAGAACTCGAGACGGCATTAAGAGACAAGTTTGTGCAAGGATTGGCGAATGCCGAGGAAAAAGAAAAGTTTTTAGTGAAAACATCGATAGCTTGACATTATACAAAGCTTTGGAATTAGCACAAAGCGTACGATGTACTCGAGTTGCAGTTCAAAGGTCATTACAAGATAAGGTACTAGCCATATCATCTGCAGCAGCGCAACTCGTTTTCGCTTTACGAGCCCAAGAAAATTCTGTTCGTCAAACTACAGAAAAAAACATATCTTGCTTGGTTTGTGGATATAAGTACCGTACTTAAGATAAATGTCGACATGCGAATTATTTTTGTCAAAAGTGTAATAAAAAAGGCATTTAAAACGTGTTTGTAAGAGTGGTTATAAGAGCAAGTTTTTGTACTTTGAAAGGTAATTTCTTGTAAGTCGGATTGCCCCAGAAGATAATCCCGTATCTTAGGTGCGATGAAACTAAACCATGGTACGCTGTAAGCAGTGCATAAATGTCAAGCACTTTAATCAATTTGTACAGGGTATATGCCGAGCTACTTATTTTTTTACTAAGAATTTCTGTGTGTTCTTTCCAATTCAATTTCTTGTCAATCCTCACCCCGAGGAATGTGGTAGTGTTGACTTCTTCAATTATTTTATTATTATATTGGACCTTAAGATTAGTTGAAGTTGATAAACGTTGACTGAAATGCATTACACAAGTTTTATTCAGATTTATTTTTAAGTTATTATTATTTAACCATTTTATTAGTGATATAAGAGAATTATTAATGTCGTTATTATAGCTATCCTTAATATTGCATTGAATTGTTATGGTGCTGTCATCAGCAAAGAGTGTTACTGGTTGATAAACGGATTTAGGTAAGTCGTTTATGTACAACAAGAATAGTAGGGGACCTAATACACTTCCATGTGGATGTGGAAATATGAAGTAATTTAACTACTCGTTCATGCGATTGGAATATTTCTTCATGTTTAGTTTTTATATTTATTGAGGCTATTTCAGTGATTTGCTTTCTGCCGTATAAATATGATTGTATTAGTTTTAGCATGTTACCTCGAACCGCATAGGCCTCCAGTTTACCCAACAAAATATCGTGTCGGACATAATCAAATGCCTGGGTAATGTCACAAAAAACTGTACAGACAGGGTTGGTTTTACATAAACACTCACGCCTGTCACCCAGAGGGGTAGGCAGAGATTATGGACTTCCATTTGGCACGATCCTGACACACCTCTCTCGCCTCCTCCACATCCATATACCTACACATACACGCTCGTCGGTTAAGGGTACTCTTAATTTGGTCCATTTTCAGTATATCGCCAATTTGGTCGATAAACTTTCGCCAAGGACGTCCCTTCCCGACTCTGCCGTTCACCTCTGCCACATAAATTTGCTTTGTCACTCTTTCCTCATTCATTCTTTCTACATGACCAAACCACCGAAGCATTCCTTTCTTAATCCTGGTCACAACATCATCTTGCAAACCACACTCTTCTCTTATCACACAATTTCTCACTCTGTCATTCAGATTCAGCCCTAACATACTCCTTAATGACCGCATTTCTACAGCATTTATTCTACTCTCGTGCTTCTTCTACCACACCTAACTTTCACTATCATACATTAAAGTAGGGACTAACACAGCATTGTGAATTGCCATACGTGCCTTTTTGGACACATTCTGACTTTTCACAACAGAGTGTAGAGCCCCATTTACTTTATTTCCTGCGTTCATATTTCCTCCGGGAGACAGAACGTGACGGGTGGCGAACCTCGTCGCCGGTTTTCCTCCCGGAGATTCTTCGCACCCCTGCCCTATTAAAGGGGCGCCGGGAACTCGGGGCCATTTCTTTTAATTTGTGCCTCATGGTGCGAAAGTAGGGGGTGGTATTTCTTTTACGCCGTTACCACACGGCGAGGAGCCAAATCTGTACTTTCGGCTTTGTCGCTTGTTTAGCACCACCCGGGGGCACGTGTAGGGTGGGCCTAGGGTTAGGTGGTCGAAGCCTACGGACGCGAGCGACTCATCCCCCCCTACGGACGCGAGCGACTGGTTTTATCAACGTTAATTATAACTTTATATAAGAAATCATAGATTGCCATGTTTATAGTTCGGTTTCCTCTGAATCCTTTTTGCTTGTTAACAAGTATGTTATTTTTTTTCAAGGTACTTACTTAATTCCTTGTAGATATATTTTTCATAAAGGAGACAGTTTCTTTTTGTATGGAGAATGGGCCCACCACGAATTTTAGTGAACCTCAATGAAATGTATGTTGATTTATTTCTTATAATCTATAGATTACAAAATTAATATTAGTTTTATCGCTTCTAAAGGGAATTCTGAAAAATTAAAAATTAAAATATGAATATCGCAATAACCTTAAAACAAACTAAAAGCGATTTTCTAGTAGTTTTCACCGATATTATGAGTTAGAATAGTGTATATAGAATATAATAGCTTAATAATTAATAGTATTAAACGAATTTGTAGGTACATTCAGCAATTATAGATATTTTAAGATAGATGGAAAATCCTTTTAGCAGTTCCGGCAAAACAGTGCACAGACAAACAAACGTCGTGTGGACTATTTTTACAGGTATTAATTAATTAGTGAATATACATCACACACACCATTACACTAATTAAATAAATATGATTAAAGCCAAGATGAATAACGGATAATATGTCTATTTATAATATTACCTTTAAATGCTATATAGTAAGAAAGCTGTTTGAACTGGTTGTATAAGGATAAAACACAAAGTAAAAGGTCACTGCATATATTGTTGTAATTATTTCCAAAGCAGTCTATAGTGTAATCTAATAGTGGAACAGACATACAGACAGGTGCGGTGTCAAGACTTTGTTTTAATATGTTTTAGTTGATTAGTAAAGGTGCAGTGTGTAAACTTTGTTTTAAAATATATTAACTGATTAGTTATCATACCCCAAACACCATTAAAGCCAAAATGACTAGGTAATATCATGTTTATCTATGTTATTACACACTGATAAATATGAAGTAAGATGTTTTAAACTGGTTGTGTAAGGATAACAAAAACACATGTATAATTTAATTGTATTTATTATTGTCAGTCATTATCATTTCAAAAGATATTTTCAAAATACTCGTAACTTGATAATAACATGAATCAGAATGATATTATCAATGTTGTGAGATATAATATAAGACTGTTGTATTCAATATCCATATACTTTTGTCTTTGCCTACGAGCAGCTCGGCAAGATTTCAGCTTTCATGACATACACATTTATTCTAAGCGATCCACCTGAAAAAAATTAATGAATGTTGTATAAGACTATATATATACTATACTTCAATGTCAATAAACTACATTTCCATATTTCTGTCAGTATTTTGTTGTCTCTGCCTGTATGTTAAATAAATAAGAAATTATTATAAAATATACACCATTAATCAGCTACATAATTATGATCAAATACACAAATGGTAGTTATGGATTTACATCAACAATATTTGACTATGTAAAAGTTGTCTGATTTCTTATTTTCACTAGTTTCATGTAGGGGAAAAGGATATTATTTTTTATATTAATTATCTGATAGTAGATGACAAAATAATATTCCTTCTGCAGAGTTAACAACACATCAGTCTAAGGATAATAGAAGCATTTGATCAACAAGGATATAACCATTACACAAGTAAAAATGGCTTAACTAAGTTACAATACTTATGCAAACTGTATATTTGCTTCTAGTGCAAGTAATAAGTACTTATTTACACATAAATATATGTACTATCTATACTGTCTATCTACTATGGCTGGCATAAATTCAGGATCCATGTTTGATGCCATTTGGTATTGTCAAGTTTATGGAGCAACTTGCTGAATACATAAGGTATTTATACCTAAATGCAGTTAAATGAATCGCTCTTCAAAGCCGATGAAGCTACATCAAATAGAGAAATCTTTAAATCCCTCGACCCATAGATTCTAATTTTCTTATAACATACAGAAAACTTCATTTATGTATTTATTCTATCTATTATTTAATTTAGATTTTACTAATAACTTAAAACTTTAATACTTTGTCACTTTTAACATACTAATAAGGTTCTAAGACCTGTGTTTGTCATTTTTTAAGTAATTCATCATAAATTATAGATCTTATTTAGATTTTCCAAAATTCTAAGTGTAAAAGTATACTCTTGTATTACATATATACCTTAGAGAGTAATTGTGTTCTGTGATACATACTCTATATTAATTAACTAAACTCATTAGTTTTCATTTTCAATTTTGAATGTCATTGGCAATTTTAGCATGCGACCACAAAAATAAAAGGAAAAATAGATATTATCCATTATATGTTAAACACTTGTGCATCGATGAGACGATATTTATTTTATTGTCTTGTAAACAAACACGTATAAACTTTTTAGCTATTAATTAATTTTGCTAGTTTTACTAAAAATTATTTTAAAGTATATAATATTAACCACATACTTTAATCTTAAAGTAGTGATGCAACTAGAACTCTGTTTTCACTCGATTAAATCGAGTGAATTTGTAACTCGGTACTCGAGTGAAAATAAATTTTACTCGAGTCCGCTTGCATTCGAGTTACCGAGTCAACTCGACGCACCGGATTCGGAGAGCGCTAGATAGATGTCAGTTCACTAATTCATTAATTCTTTCATCTAATCAACTAATTCACATAGTATAATGCGCCGCGGGCGTGAAACTTGCATCTGGCATGTTGTAGTCAAATATGAACTTAGTTTGATTTATAATATCGTGATTGTGCTATCATTGTTATTTTTTACTTCGTATAAGTAGTGCATAAAATAAAAGGTGATTTAAATATATTTGTTTGTTTAAAGTATGAATGATAACAATGAAACAACAAAACAAAATCAGTGTGGTATTTTGAAAAATGGAAGCGATTTGTAAGATATGCGAAAAGCAGTTTATAGATTTTGAAATGCCACACATGTCTGCAGTAAATAAAAAACATGGAAATACTACAAACAAATAAATAATAAATATTTGTATTTTATTTCATATTGTCACATATGACTTATTTAATAAAGGTATTTAAAAGTATATTAATATAGAAACTCCACTTTATATTGTATTAAAAACTATTATAATTAAAAACTTAAACTAGTAATTTAATTATCAAACAGTATTATTATTATTATTATTTAAAAATGCTTTAACTAAGGTAATCGCTATTATCAACTCGAGTGATATACTCAATCGATGCAGGGACTGTAAATAGTTAATTCGCATAACTCAAAAACTCGAGTACAACTACAGTGACATGATAAAACCCGAGTGACTCGAGTCACAAAATTCTACCTGAGTCGCATCTTTATCTTACTGTCAATTCAGTGTCTGTCTATAATTTAGTGATGAACTCGACTTACTAATTCGAACAATTTATTGATATATTATGTAATATCAACAAGCTGATTAAGTATAATACGTGATAGTTAAATTATTAATAACATTAACTATACGCTACGTCATAAAGTTAGAGTGATATTATTTTATGAAAATTGTCTATACACCAATAAAATATAACTACCTATTAAGTTAAGTAATAATAATTATCTTGGATGGAGGAACAAATATAAAAATAATTTGTAACAAACTGACACAACTTCGTTCCGCCAATTCGAGTTGCGTAACTCGAGTACTATTCGAGTTACGTGAATTTCAACTCGAGTCGAGTTTCTTCAGAGTTGGCACATCTCTACTACAATTTTTTTTAATATTACATTATCTGAACCAATGACAAGAACACAAATATCAAAACAACTCTTTTTTTCAGATTTCTTAATTCCGTTTAGATTTTCACAAAATCTTTATGCTATTTACAATAATAAATTGGTATCTTTTTTTTTGTATATAATACCATTAAGGGTCGCGAAAATTTCTAGTGGGCCCAAAAACGATTGACTCCTTTTGGAGACAGTACAAATAAGCGTAATTGGTCTGTAAAATTCCATGGATTCTCTATTCTCTTTTTAAACACGGGTTTTACGATCGATTCTTTTTAATGCATCTGGAATAATGCCAGTGCTTATGGTTAAATTAATGAGGTGACTTAAATGTGTACATACTTCTACAGAAACAGATTTAAGAATTTTCGTAGAGATTCCGTCATGACCCACGCTGTTCGTGTTTTTAATGTATTTATTATTTTATCTACATCTTGTGGCAGACAAGGGGGCATGAAAAATGATTTTAAACTATTTGAAATTTGTGAGGTAGCGTTATTTCCTGAGTTTAATATTGGGATAACTTTTTCAATAAGATAATTATTAAAAGCATTGGCTATTTTCTGTGGATCTCTTATAGACTCGTTATTTAATTTTATTTTTGTAATAGGGTTTCTAGGAACTTTATTCTTACAGTTATTAATTATATTCCAACTGGTTTTGGATTTGTTGTTTGATGTTTTAATTTTATAACTATTTTGTGCATATTGTGTAAGGTAGATAATTTTTTTAAATAGTTTAGACTACTTAGCAAGTTTTGTTTTATTTGTCTCATTAGGGTTTCGTCTATATTGCCACCAAAGATGTCGTTTCCTTTTAATGCATATTTTGACGCCGCGTGATACCCACTTTGTATTTTTTGTAGTATGTATGGTTATAGTTTTATTAGGAAAGCATAAATTGTAAAAAAGTGAAAATGTTTCTATAAAAACATTATAGGCTATATTAGGATCACTTGTTAAAATGTTGTAAAAGATGTTATGTGTTCTATATGTGTACGTAGGAAAACATATAATTATGTGTCTATGCTTAATTTTTTTGAGAACATCTCGAATGTAGATAATCATTTTGAGGTAGTCTTTCGTTGCTTTAAAGTCTTCTTGTCCTATTATTATTATGCAGTAATCATCAAAGGTGAAATAAACTAATTATGAGTCAATTCCATTAAGCAGCTGTTTTATTCCCGCTCTCGGTGTAAGGTAATGACACATTTCATCTTTGTCGTTTAATAATACATTTTGAGCAATACTATGGACATTATTGTTCTGATGCACTGATTTCACTGAGTACACATTTTTTTTTCTTTTTACGTGATAGTTGAGGTATTTTCTCATTCTTATTGATATTTTGTATACTTATTTTTTGCGACTTTTCTTTTTCTATTATATAATTTCGTTTATCAGTTGTTTCAATATCCTGTTTTTTAATTTCTAAACGGTCAGTTTGTGTATGTTTGGTTTTACAAGTCGTTTGATCTTTCTTCTTTGGTGTAGTTAGATTTGTGTTTATCATAGCTGGACTATTTGTTGCGACTTTTTTTGGTTTCTTTTAACCAAATCTTCATTTAAGTGTTCGAGTTTACTATTTTCTAGATTTAATAATTCGATCTCTTTATGAGCGCTATTTAATTGTGATTGAAGATTTTGGATTTCTTCTTTTAATTTTTCTACTTGATAGACGTCTTCGGTTTCTGAAATGTCTGGCATACTACTGGTGGTGCACTCTAGTGTTCGTGAAATGATGTCACTGTCGATGTTATCACATGTTATAACATGTTCGAACTCGGCTCCGACGAAATGTCCATAATAATTTATACTAAAATTTTATAAGATTAACTAATTCTCAAAAAGAACCTTCCCTTTGATGAAATTGAGAGAGATGTCACAAAAACCTCTCAACCATTTAATTGTTACGTATTTTCGTGTATTTTGCGACCATTATGCAAAAACGGATAATGATTCGAATTCTTTGCAATGGCTCTGTTTTAGGAATTTAAATTAATAGGTAATTATTTTTCTTTTGGCCACACTGTTCGAAGAATAGTAAAACAGAATGGTTCACTGTATCAGTACTAGATGTCGTTCGATTATTTTTTTGGTAACCCTGGTTGATAATTGTCCTTACTTGCACAAATTTACATTCAATGTAAACAAAAATGCGTCATAACGCTTGTTTCTTAATATTCTTTCCTCGTTAGCACTTTTAAAATATTTCTAGAATTAGTTATAAAATGATATCTTAATAATTTTATTCAAGCAATCTCAAAGGACTAGTGTTCAAATCCGGAAGTAATTATTAGTCAAGTTTCTGAATGAAATTAATTGTAGTGCAAACATTAAATTTTCCGATGTACTTGGTTGTTACCTGTGGCTGTTATAATGCGAATGCAACAGGTAGTTGTAATTTGCATTTTTACCAGTTTGGATTTACTTATAACTGATTTTCAAGAGTTAGTAATTTCATAGTACTTATTAATATACCTTTAGAGACACCACATTTCACCATTGTATACACAGTTTTTTTCACAGTTTATTTTTTATAATCACTATAATACACTGAGTTGCACTTCTATTGTCTTATATTGGTTTAATTCTTATTTCACTAACAATTCACTGAGATAACACTATTACTGGTGTGTCGACATAGACTGAGTATTTTTACATATGCTACAGTATCGTAAGTACATAATAATATTTCAAAAATATTAAATTCGCGGACCAATGTTTACGTTTCTACGTACTACGAACTATACACACAGAAAGAAAATCGAACCCGAGGAAAAAAAAGTCATCTTTTCACAACGTTTTATTAGCTTTATTCACGTTCCATCATGTTAGTACAGCTAAATGAAAGGATAATTTCGTAAAAGAATCATGAAAATACTTAAACATAAAACCAGCAGTGGAATTACAATCAGCTGACTAGGGGTCAATATACGTGCGGACGCCGAATTCGCGCGGCCCGCAGCTAGCGGTCGTACCACAATACCTAATAATTTACAAAACTTGTCTAAATACTTAACTTATCTACTTAATCTACTATTTTGCCACTGTGCTTGTCTCCACCTAGCCACTTTAATTCGAATTCACAGGTTAAATAAACCAAATACCTGGTTCGATCCCCGCTAATGAAAAAATTACTTAAATGAAGTATTAACAAGGATGGAGTCATGCTTTTTTATGCATGTATGGCATGTAGGCATGTTTATTATTCTGATGTATTTAGTTATGTACCTATTTAGATCAGTTCAGTACTAAGTTATTAACCGATGTAAATCCTCCGCGGCCTTATGAGATTCTCCAAGGCACATTAACATATTGCCGTATTCACGAGCACTATAAACGTACCTACGCGTTAGGTATTATTAAAACAAAACAAGAAACACAAAACATAAAAAACAAGAATTTAATAAACAAAACGATTGAACTTTCGCTCACGCGCACGTGATAGTCAACACGGAACTGTCTCAAAAACTAAAATTAATAATCAATCCCGCCAAAACAAATGCCTCGTGGGTCGTAACGTCCTTGCGGTAAGCACTTTGATCATTACCACAGATCGTTAAACCGTTACGACACTGCCAACGTTTATTTTATTTATAAGTTTAGTTATCCCTATGACTAGTCTTCATATGGAATTTAGAAGTTACGGTTGTCATTTTCTAATACAATTACAAAATTAATTGTCTACAAAAATGATATTGAAATGATTAAACGTACTACTTACACAATAATAAACACTATTTCATCGTTATCTTTGATTTGAACAAAATAGAAACGAAATGGTACTGAATAATTTAATAGTTAAAATCAATTGCAATTATGATCTACAGTTAATTAATCTATCAGAATTAATCTAACCAATAATTCTTTTACTTTATTTTAATTGACTTTCAGTATTTAATCCGAACAATACCTTAAAATTAAAAAGAGGTACGTCAAAACTATTAAAAATTACTTGCAAGTTTTATAGTGATTGCCGCCTCTAATTCTTATGTCGCCGGCAAACAAATCTTAGTAGGTAAATCTCGGTGCAACATGGCAGCGTTGCCAACACCAATTTGTCAAATTCCCCTCAATTTTATTTTAAGAAATGAAACAATTTTCAACTAATTTTATAAGATTTACTTTTTAACTAACATTTTCTTTCTTTGAAATTAAAAAAATAAAGAAATGAAAAGTTGCCGAAATAAATCCGAAAATTAAATGTGGTACAATGAAGATAACTAAAAAAAGGGAGTCATTCGATATTCATAAGTAACCTAACAAAATGTTAAGATAAGTATGGTAAACTAGATTATATGTCAGACTGCCCTTGCATTACATAAGTTCTGTGAAATAAGTCTGCCTTTTCTATTAATTTTTTTTCAATTCCAGGTTGATCTTCATCTTCCACGTAGATCATCTACATATCAGTAGAGATATATTGAACTGTACCTAGCTTATCTGCTTATAATACATCAATCAGTGGTGTTGAAGTGATACCAAGAAAGAGGGAAAGGTTAAAACAATATCTAAATTAAAGAGAAGAATAATAGACAAAGAAAAAAGTAAAAAATGGACATGCTCAAAAGAAAGTATAGGATCTATATATATATATATATATATGTATTACACACACACGTGTGCACACACACACACACACGCACACACACACACACACACACACACACACACACACACACATTCTTAATCTACTTTACCTACTTTAACTAACAATTATGGTACTAGCCAATATATAAATCAAGTCCGAGTGTGGGGGTCGGAACACTGTAACACAGGGTATCCTAGTCCGCTCTCTCACAATGGTCAAGTGTTGAAATAATTATATCATAGAAATTAGACAACAAACTAAGTATGTTTTATTTTATGTACCATTGTGATTGGAAATAAAGGATTATTATTTTTAAACGATTATATTTATATTATACAAATTCTCCGCCACTTCAAAGTATATTACCATTAAGTAATTTTCTTTCCATGCACTTAAGAAAAAAATTATTTTTCAATATATTAAAGGTAGGTGGCGAGGAAGAGTTTTGTAAAACAAACTTAAGTGTGGAGATTGTATCGCAGTTTTGCATTCTCAGCATAATGACGTAAAATCGTTAAATATTTATTTATATCTTCATAAAGATAAAAGAGGTTAAATTTACACATGAAAAGACGTGATGAATGTATGTATATTTTGTGAAACAATATTAAGAGTAAATATAAAGTTTAAAAATCTTAATAAAAACAAATTATATTTTTTTAAAAACGTTACCTCCACTACTTTACTACACTAGGATTTTCTCCTGTATCGCATACAAATGTTTCACAAGTACAAACACCCAGACCCAGAACAATTATTTGTAGGCCATACAAATACTTGTTCCGTGCGGGAATCTAACCCGCGGCCCTTAGCGCTACAACTCATTGTTAACCTTTCTATACCCGCGCCAAATATTGTGACACCTATACCCGCGCACGGTCTCATAGACCGAAAGTTCGGAACCCAATTTCATGGTATTTTTTCAAGAAAACGTATAATGAAATTACGTTTTCCTAAATCTAGGGAGTATCAGGTTAATAAAAAAACAATTTATCGACAGTATATCATTTATTTACTGACTAACAGTCTTTTATTACAGTCTCTGGAAAATAATAAGTTTTTCATATGAGCTAATAAAAATGTAACAAAAATATTTTTTCTTCTTATAATAAACTAAAACAAACTTTAATCTTAATTATAACAAGTAAATTAACAGTAAACTTACAACTATTCTTAGGCAGAAGTCTCACTATAGCAGTCAGAGCATACCATAAGCGCGTGTTCCATACAAAAATAAATTTTACATTTTACGCAGTTATAACGCGTCTTACGGTTCTTTTTTGACGTGCAAAATGCACAACGGCCGATTTTATTGTTATTAGATGTTGCTGCAGACTCAGGACCATCTAATTTACATATTTCATTGAGCCGTAACTTTAGAGTTTTTGGCAATGACGTGTTGGCCGCCCGTCACCTGAGATGCGAATTTATGAGGTCATAGGACAAAGCTTCCAGAAAAGTTCTACGGTTGACTTTCTTATTGGGATTCTTTTGAAGGTATAAAACATACGAATTTATACCCGTTACATTCATCAAACTGTAGAAAATTACCATGGGCCACCTGTTTGTGCCTCGTGCAACGTTATAGGTTTCGCACATTTTGTCCACAGTATCAACTCCACCTTTTGTCGCATTGTAGTCCATTATCAATTCAGGTTTACCGGTTTCGACGTCGATTTTAGCATCATCATGCATGTTAGACACAAGTAAAACATTCTTGCCCTTTTTGGGCACATAAGATACAAGTGTACAATTGCCTCAGTGCCCAAATAAGCTGGATTTTTCTTCTCGGCCTCTTATCTCCGTAAACTGTTTGGGCAGTTCCCTTTTATTTTTGCGAAGTGTGCCGATCACGGTCAACTTCTGTGACTCAAGTTTATCTATCAAGGGAATACTGGTAAAGAAATTATCACATGTAATGTTACGGCCAGTATTATAGATACCTTCTCTGAGTCGCAAAACCAAAGCCATTGACGAGTTATCAAGTCTATATGAGCCTGCAGGCTATTGTCCAACGTAAACTTCCATATTTTGGGTATAAAACATTTTGGCATCAGTCAAGGCGTAGATTTTTATACCGTATTTATTGGGCTTCGATGGAATATATTGCTTAAAGTTACAACGACCTCTAAATGCTTCTAGTTTTTCGTCAATTGTGACGAACTGAGAGAAACTGTAATATTTTTTTAAATCCAGCTATAATTTCTTCAAAAAGCTCTCTGATGGGTGCTAGTTTATCAACAGAAGCACGTACAACTCGTGTGTCTTTGTCGTCTAACCTAAGACACCGTAACAGTAAATAAAAACGGTTCCAGGACATGGTCAATCGAAATATCTCTGGTGACGAGCCATCAGTCTTGAATAAATCTTTAGCATTCAGTCGACAATTTTTTCTAACGCCAGCAAAGAGTAAGAGACCTAAGAGTGCTTCAAGTTCTATCTCATTTGTTTCAGTACAGTCTCTTTCTCTTATGAATTGAGATGAAATTCGTTTTATTTGTTCGTTAGTGTACTTTGCCATCCGACCAATAACATCCTCCGTGAAAAATAACCTCCATATCTCACCGGGTTCTTTCAAATACTTAGCTCCACCTTTAGCACCTGGAAGTTGAGTAACGATGTTCCTAGCACGTCTTCTTACTGGATTTGACGCAGGAGTTTTGTTCCACCTCGTGTGACGGTCTTTTCCGAGGTAATAATTTATATATGTTTGATGATCTTCCGACTCCATTTGAGAATTGCTCTCCTCTGCAGATTGACCCTCTTGCCCATGCCCAGAATTATCCTCTTGCTCGCTATTGTAGCTATCTTCTTGTATTTCAACAAAATCCTCTACCTCACTATCGTTTTCATCTTCATAGTTAGAATCAGAATTTTCTTCTTCCAACATCAATCTAATTTGATTTTCGTCCATCTTGACGCAAAATATAACCTAAAAATAATAAACAATGTTTATCCATAACATAATGATACAAAAACGATAAATAACAAGCGAATTTTATAAGAATAATAGAAGTTATTACTTACACAAAAAAATTATCCTATATCCGAGTCGGTCCCACAGACCAATTGGCGCCAAAAACGACCACATGTGCTGCTCGCACGAACGCACTGTGCACATTGGAATGAATGTAGCAACGAATCAGGCAGCTAACAGAAAGTACAAAATGTCAGCATTGATGTATAAAGAAAAAAACGCAAAAGAGTATTTTATCGGTCTCACAGACCAACGCGCGGGTATAGAAAGGTTAAGCCACTGCGCCACGGAGCCGTCAATTAATCGTCACCAGGATCTTAAATAATTTTTAGTTATTTTTGTTTTGTTACGCTAAAGAAGTATAACTTCCTACGTGCGGACATAAGTACACACACGTTTTTTTTGTCATCCACGTGGTAAAAAGGCACACCTCACACACGCAAGCTTAGCAAGCGGTAGGGTTTAGCTTTTATAATTAAAGTTGATATTATGAAAGCGGGCACCAATTTGGTTTTTTTAATAGAACCCTTATTATAACGAGTACAGTCTTGTCCAGCCCAGTCAAAACGTAGATGCGTTGTCACCCCTGAGGACTAAGGTAGAAAACCTCGTTACTTATAAAAAGAGTCTCTGGTTCTCTACACTTACCAGACAAAACACAGCAAGATCAACTCGAGTTGCTCGTGTTTCATATTCAAGGTAGAGTTTAAATAATGATGTCAATACTTCGAGCTTTAACATCCGATACCAAGTACTCGATATTTGGACTCCATATTTAGGCTTAATATCGTTAATATTTTTTTTATGATCATCTAAATAGTATTACTCTAACCATCATCAATAGCATATAAATATACAATGTAATAAGATACTTGATGGCGAAACAAAGATACGTTGATTTGATTTGGATGTAGTAAAAAATATCGCATAGAAAAGATATAGTAATTTTATGATCGTAAACGTGATTAACCTTAAATTACTATAAACTTTTAATTTCCTGTTTATGCAATGAGTACGAAATAAAGAGACTAAGGGATTTCAATAATTGAAAAGCCCTTGTTTGTGTAATGAGTTCTATAAAGTTGTCTTATTTTATTGTAAAGTTTGTACATAGTTTTATATATTATATTATATTAAAATAAATCGATAAAATTATTTCATTTAGAAAGGGTATTATATGAGTTAATTTACAATATTATTTTCTTCTTCAGATTTCTTGGTTTGGATATTACTTTATTAACAAGATATTATTTAAATACTAGTAAATACGTCCGTGGTAATTGCTGGTTAAGGAATCCATCACCCCATTTCGTCCCGTGGGTGTCTTAAGAGACAACTTTGAGAAATGCCAGATAAATTTATTGATTTCCGATAGATGACAATATAATCATCTTGTTTACCCTAAAATTAAAATAACCAGCAGCAGCGTCAAAGGTGGTCACGCCTGGTGATGCGCTCGTCTATCAGTACGCCAAGAGTGATGATTAAGGCAAATTCTTCCTGCAACGGAGGGGCCCATGTCCAGCAGTGAACTTTTACGGGTTTACGAAAAAGATGAAAAATCAAGCATTTCAGTTTTCCTCTGTCGCTTAATACGACACCCACGGGATGACATGGGGTAGATATAGAAACATACATGGTTAATAACATAGATGATGTAGAGACTTAAAAGTAAGAACACGTATGTGCCTATTACCAGAATAAACGAGACTAAAAAAGATTCATATAAGCGTCTCGCAATGCACACACCCAAGCGCGGGGTTCACCAACAGTAGCAGAAAGAGAAAATAAAACGAAGCCCGCGTCGGTAGTACTAAATATCGCGTCTCGCGTATTCTTTATATTCTGTTGTCTTGAAGTAACATAACCTAAGTTTGGTAGAGCCATGCTGCAGCGAGCAATGGTTGTAGCATGTATGAGTTGGCTCGACCGGGAGAGGACCACGCTAACACAAAATACTTGCGTAAATTAGTAGCATATAGTTATGTTTCGTATGCTAATTCCACCTTGATCTTTCCTAATCGAGAATAGATATATGTAGGTGTATATGGGCCACAGTATCTATTTTTCATCAGGTGGACTGGGTGCTCGTTTTCAACTTCGCTTAGTTTAAAAAATCTAAAAATAAGAGTCACTGTTCTATGCTGTCACGGAAACAGTATCTGTGTGGTAAATACAGATACAAAAACCGAGTAGATTATCTATATTTAATATATAAAAGGCAAACCTGACTGACACATCTATCAACGCACAGCCGAAACTACTAAACGGATTTCGCTGAAATTCGGCCTACAGACAGCAGTAATGACGTAGGTATCTGTTAAGAAAGAATTTTTGAAAATTCGCCCCCTAAGGGGTTAAAAAGGGGTTAAAAGTTTGTATGGAAGTCCGTCATTTTTAAGCGAGAAGCCGGAAACTTTGTTTTTAGGTAACGATTAGAAATAAATAATTACGTGTCCTAGCGTTTTTTAAAATTCAATTCCTAAGGGGGTGAAAAAGGGTTGAAAGTTTGTATGGGGAAACAAGATTAGTGAAACTATTTTATTCGAAACTTCACAGGAGTACTCCTATCAATAAAGGAGTAAACAAGTGTTTAAGGCTCTTTCAGAATTCAACCCCTAAAAGGTGGAAAAAGGGTGACAGTTTCTGAAAATCAACATGAGTATCGTTTTTATGGTTTATCGGGTCGCTGATTACGAAAACAACAAGTATTTCAAAATCCAACGTAGCAGACGGGAAATACCTACCATCATCCCCTGTGGGGGTGCGATGTGGTTGAAATGTCAATATGGGTGTCGTTTTATGGTTTTTTGGGACGTTAATAACGAAAATAGCATCGATTATGGTTTGAAACCAACATGGATGGAAGGATGGATGGATGTATGTTTGTATGTAAAAATCATCATGGGTTGGGTGACTTGGGTGTCATTTTTAAGGTTTTTGGGTCGTAAACAGAACAAGCCACATTGTAGGATTGTAGGCAGAATAAGCCAGATTCAAGTCGTAAAGCTGTGTCCGCTTATCAGAAAAAAAAATCCCGATGTACATAGGCAAGCTGTTGCAAATTATCAAACTTCAAATCCACAAGTGCATAGAGCAATTCAGTCACTATATGAGGAAAACATTACACTGCGTTTATGGAAAAACAAGGTCCATTCCGCTATGGAGTATGACCCTGATATTGCTTATAGAACTGACAGCAGTGTAGCCTTGGGTTCTATGACATACAAGTGTCAGTGGTGCAATGCGCTGAAATGGAAGGATGAGACACCTGGTATGTGTTGCAGCGCTGGAAAAGTCCAACTTGATCGGTTGAAACAACTGCCTGAACCACTCTTTACTTTGATTAATGATCTACACCCAGATCATGACCATTTTATGGGTAATATTCGTAAATATAATGCCTGTTTCCAGATGACTTCCTTTGGTGGTAAACAGGTAACAGCAAATGGTTTTTCACCGACTTTTAAATTACAAGGCCAGGTCTACCATTTAATTGGAAGTATATAACCAGAAGCCGAACATGACGCTCAGTACCTTCAAATATATTTTGTAGGTGGAGATGATCGAGAAGTAAAGATTTGGTGTTCTAAATTTCCTAACTTAAAGCCAAATTTAATCAAACAATTGCAGAATATGCTGCATCAAGTGAACCCATATATAAAATCTGAAAAGTGCCATTGATAAAGCCCTCCTTCAGAGTCATACAAAGTTGTCGTACATGCTGATAAAAACCACCAGAAGAACATAGACGTAGGTGCAACGCACCAACTACAAATGAAGTGGCTTTAGTGTTAGTGGATCAACAATTTGATCGAAGGACATCATCCTCGAGAGCCGAAGTAATTCACTTCAGCGTATTAGTGAGATATATCGAGGATAGGATGCGCTACAGTATCCATTGATGTTTTGCTGGGGAGATGATGGGTATTCAATCAACATACCACAACGCGAAGTCACAACTAAGTTGCCGTTTAATAAAACTGTCTCTTCTGCAAGTTTCTATTCGTATAGAATAATGATTAAAGAACGAGAAGATAACTATTTAGTCATCTGTCGTGCCCTTTTAGTCAATATTGCGTGGATGTATACGCCAAACTAGAAACAGAGAGATTAAATTATATCAAAAATAATCAAGCCAAATTATGTGCTGATAGTTACTGCGTCTTGTCGTCCAATAGCATTTAAATGATGCAGGAGCCAACCAACTAGGACAAATGGTTGTCCTTCCATCATCTTTTACGGGGGGACCTAGGTATATGTTTTCGAACCAGTGGTAAAGTAAAAAATGACTTTCAATAAGAATTACACATGTAATTTATATTGAATAAAAATTATTCTATTCTATGCTATTCTATTCTATGCACGAAAGAACACTGGATGCTATGACCTATGTTAGGAATTACGGACAGCCTGATCTTTTTATAACTTTCACATGCAATGCAATGAACGAGATAAAAGAGCAATTGCTTCAAGGACAACAATCTCATGATAGACACGATATAATTTCAAGGGTGTTTCGACTAAATGTGAAAAAGATCATGAACTTATTGACAAAAGGCCAAATTATTTGGTGAATTGCGATGCTATATGTACTCAACGGAATGACAAAAGAGAGGTCTTCCACATATTCATATTCTTTTATGGTTTCACAAACGTATTACTCCGGATCAAATCGACAATATAATTTGTGCTGAAATACCGGATCCCAAACTTGACCCAGAGCTTCACGAAATCGTTAAATGTAATATGTATTTAAATCGAAAGTGACCATGTATGAAAGATAACATGTGCAGTAAACGATACACCAGGGCTCTCATAAGAGAAACTCAAACTCGTGAAAACGGTTATCCACAGTACAAGAGACGTTTACTAGATGACGGTTGGTTCTCTGTTGATATCAAAGGCACAACCATAGATAATCGCTGGGTAGTCCCTTATAATCCAGTATTATTAAAACATTTAACGCCCACTTAAATGTGGAATATTGTCATTCGGTGAAATCAATAAAATACGTCTATAAATACGTAAATAAAGGTTCAGGCCAGGCATTGTTTGCTTTAGAGAATGAGAAGGATGAAGTTAAAACCTACACAAGTGGAAGATATATAAGTTCATCAGAGGAAAGATCAAAATCTGTGTGAAAGAGTGAATAGTCCTCCAACAACCACACTCTCCTATCCATTTTCAATTTGTGTAAAGTGGAGAACTTTGCAAAAACATTGCTCTACCTAGAAGTACCTGCATACTACGTTTAGGATAAAAGAAAGTTTCAAAGGAGAAAGAGAGGAGCAAACGTTGAAGGCTGGCCAGGGATCAAAAAAGAGCACGTTCTGGGCAGGATTTATACTGTGCACCTGAACAATACAGAATGCTATCACCTTCGCATGCTTCTTCACGAGATCCGGGGCCCAATTTCGTTTGAAGCGTTAAAAACTGTAGATGGTCATGTATATTCTACGTTCCAATCAGCGTGCAAAGCTCTCGGCTTGCTTTAAGATGATCAGCATTTGTTCGCAGCAATGGAAGAGGTAGCACTTTGCCAATCATCGCAAATGTTTCGGGATTTTTTTACGATTATTTTAGTGTTCTGCCAAGTATCAGACCCTTTAAGCCTTTGGGAAAAATTCAAAGAATACCTACCTGAAGATTTTAAAAGGCAATTAGAAAGACAGGGAGATGTGGATCTAGAACACATAACAGATATGGTATTTAACAAATGCCTTTCGGTAATAGAAGATGCCGTATTAGCGTTGGGTGGTAGGCTACTAAAAGAGTATGGGTTACTTCAGTCAAGCAAAGAACAACAATTTGAAAATAGAAAGTTTCTTAAAGAGACAAGTTACGAATTGGCATCATTAGAAAACACAGTTAAAAATAATGAAGGATCACTGAATGGCGAACAAAAAGCAGTTTACAATCAAATTAACATAAAAATTGAATCAAATGAAGGTGGAATATTCTTTATAGATGCTTCCGGTGGAACAGGCAAAACATTCCTTATAAATTTGCTATTAGCAAAAGTTAGAAGTACTCGCGGAATTGTTTTGGCTGTGGCTTCTTCTGGGATCGCAGCTACACTGCTTGAGGGTGGAAGAACTGCCCATGCTACCTTCAAGTTACCACTCAATTTAACAACAGCTGATACTCCCATTTGTAATATGTTGAATGTTGAAATTTGCGAATATGTTTATAATTAGAAAGCGATTAAACTTTCGAGCCAAAATGATGCCGTATTAGCGTTGGGTGGTAGGCTATGGCGTTATATATGGCGTTATATTTTGGGGCAATGCACTCAACATTCGCGATGTTTTCATTGCGCAAAAAAAATGTCTACGTGCAATCTGTAATTTAAGAAGCACCAACACGTGTAAGCCACATTTTCAAAAATTAAAAATTCTATCATTTCCCTCATTATATATTTATGAAACAAGCATTTTTGTAAAACGTAATGTTAACTTGTATAAATTTGTGGAAAGTCAACGTCACTCAGATATGCTTCATTTAGTACCAAGTAGAACTGTTTTTTTACAGAAGAGTATATACGCAATGGCACCAAAAGTATATAACAAAATACCTAAGTACATTAGAGATTGTGACAACATTAATATTTATAAACGTAAACTTTTTGATCTACTAAATGATAAAGCATATTATTCCATAGATGAATTCCTTAATGACACATTTTGAAATTAAAATATTATATTATTAAACTGCATTGACTACATGACTATCATGACGTGTGCCAATTAATACTAGATGACAATTAGATAAAATGACAACAATTATTGTATGATATAACATATATACCTTTATTATCTTTAAATTTTTCATAATTATTAATATATTATATAATGATTTTAATTAAAACCATCAGAAGAAGAAAAATTTAATGAATGTTGCACTTGTTAATTTTATATTTTGTATGCCTACTGGCGGGACATAGAGAACCTACCTTGTATTTTATTATGTACATATCGAGATCTGTAAATTAATCTATGTTCACAAAATAAACAGATTTGATTTGAATTTGAATTTGATGCTTTATAACGCTCTTGCTGATTCAATCATAACTTATGGGCTAAGCAGCTACGGACGAACAGACAAATCACACCTACAGTACATTTATCAACTACAACTTAGGATTTTAAAAGCGATTGTACCTATAATAATTTAAAATTAATAATTTTGTACAACCGACTTCAATGTAAATTATTAAGAATAACTCAAAAACTATTGGTCAGACCTTGATCAAATTTATTTGGGACCACGTGTGAGGCATCAGCTTTAAAAAAAAGATTTGTCGAAATCGGTTCACCCAGTAAAAAGTTATGAGGTACACATAAAAAAAAACATACAGTCGAATTGAATACCTCCTCTTGTTGAAGTCGGAAGAAAATTAAACTTCAGGCAAAAACAAATGATTACTTTATATTGAAACACTGCAAGGTACTCAATATCCATGATAAAGTCCAATATCACTTGTTAAAAGAACAATTCTTTAATTTAGGTATACAACATACAGTCTCAAACAAAATTCAGACCCGCAAAGTCACTCAAAAAAAATTTAATAATAATACCATCCTAAAATAAATATGGTGAGCGCACCAGCGCAAATATGTATTATGTTTGCTCGCTTAATAAATGGTCTGGATAATAAATTTAGAAGTGAACTTAATGAAGTTAACATAAAGTATAAATTAAAGTGTTATTTCCTTAACAAATATTAGTTTTTATCCCCATTTTTTTAAATGTAGACGGAACGGCACGCAACAGAAACCTGCGTGATATTTCGCTGTGCCGCATAGCAATATTGTAACAATTTTTATTTGATAATAAAAAAAATATCGAAAAAAAGTAATTTTGCTGAAGTATTAAAACATACGAAAATGATAGTGTGGGATGAAATAACCATGGCTATTAAGGTTGGCGTAGAGGTTTTAAACATAATTCTACAAGATATAAGAGGAAATAAGAAGTTAATGGGTGGTGTAACGGTTTTGCTGGCTGGAGATTTTAGACATACTCTACAAGTAGTGCTAAAAGGAACTAGAGCAGATGAAGTTAAGGCGTGTCTTAAGAGATCCACTTTATGGCCTCCAATTAAAATCCTCAAGCTCTCGAAAAATATGCGGGTACACTTAGGAGAAAAAGAGTCTGCTGGTGGATTTGAGAATCTCCTACTTGAAATCGGCAACGGTGATTACCCGATAAATGACGGAATGATAACCATCCCTGATAATTTGTGCACAGTTGTATTTACGTTACAGGAGTTAATATTCAAAATTTACCCAGATATTGCTCATATCCACGATAAGCCAATGGAATGGTTGTGTGAACGTCCCATACTAACCCCAAAACGTCCAAGCAGCGGCAATTATCGATATACTGTTAACGTCTTTTGAGGGGGTAGAAATGGTGTACACGTCAACACAGATGACGCAATTAACTACCCTGTCGAATTTCTTAATTCACTGGAACCATCGGGTCTTCCACATCATAAGCTTATTCTGCGCGTGGGCACTTCTGTTATGTTGTTGCGAAATTTAAACAGTGCAACGGAACCAGACTAAAAGTAAAAGCGTTACATCGCAATGTAGTGGAAGCCACAATTATAACTGGATTTGCGCAAGGGGAAACTGTATTTGTACCAAGAATTCCCTTGATACCGAATGATTTTCCCTTTAAATTCAAACGAATACAGTTTCCCCTCAAAGTCTGCTTTACAATGACCATAAACAAATTACAAGGGCAGACATTAAAATTTGCGGGTATAAACTTGAGAGAAAATTGTTTTTACACGGGCAATTTTATGTGGCTTGTTCATGCGTAAACTCGCCCAGTAGTCTGATAATTTTGGCACACAGTAATAGATTAGCAAAAAATGTGGTGTATAAAGCAGTTTTGTAGTTTACTAGCTTTTGCCCGCGACATCGAGTTATAATTGTGGCTGGTCCCAGCAGAGTCTTTTTCACACATGGGCGCGATATATATAAAATTAATGAATTGAATCTTTTCGTGGGTTTAAATTGGCTTACGTTTTTACCAATTAAATAAAAACTGGGTGTTATGGGTCATTGAAGCCGAAGATTGTGGCATTTTTATTTTACAAGTTCCTAAAGTAAGCTTTCTAATTTAAAAGAATTATAATACGGTGCCGAATATTCGCTATGAGCCAATCTATTGGGAAGACTATGTTCAGCAGTATACTTATTATAGGCTGTAATGGATAGACGAAAAAGAAATGAAGCTATCGAAAATAGCTAAATTTCAATCATGTGCACACAGCACTTTCTTTTTACACTTTGCGGACTGCAACTGCAACTAGACTGTTCAGCAGTAGAATTTCAATAGGCCGTAAGAGATGGATGGACCTGAAATAAAGTTATTAAAAAAGCGTAATTCAAAACATGTGCAGTGTGCAACCACCACTTTTGTTTCTAATTTTGCGTAGCAATTATCAATGAGTCCGTAATGACCTTGACTTTGAAGCCCACTGATAGGTAAAAAGTTTACTTGAAATTAGTAGTTTTTGTTCAGAGGTCAATTTCATATCAATGAAAAAAAAATGATTAAGTAGGTACTTCGTTTACATATAACACCCAATTTTTCCCAGACGGTGAAAAAACAGCCGGTACACTATAGGAGGAGCTAAGAAAGGTTATAATTTACCTTTGGTCATTGATATAGCAACTAAAAACGTAAAAAACATACCGTTGCCATGTTTCGGATTTCTGAAATCACTGACTAATTATACCATAGAATTTTGTACAGTACATAACATAATAGAGGCGAATTCAAAATTCCTCATTGATGTTAACAGCGCTCAACCTACGAACATTATACGGGCATATATTATTCGTAAGTTAGTTTAACCGAAGTCCTGACTATTAGACAGGACTTAATGAAATTTCCTGATATCAATCCGTCTTGTATATTATACCACAAATTAGTTACAAGCCAAGGGGCTTAAATTATGTATAACTGGTTTATTGCCTGTCTGTATCGGATTGTGAAATAACTTATAGGAAGGAAAATAAATAAATAAAATATGCAAACATACTATGACAATGAATGTGTGCCAAGCTTAAAATTATCTACAATCCATGGAGTCACATGTTTTTTACACAGGAAGTTAATATATGTTAATTTAATTTATTCTACTTTGTTCGCACTATTTTTAAATTATTGGCCAATGCCACTAAAGTCCCCACTAAAGTCTACTGATTTAGCTTAACAAAAGCTTTTCACTTTTTCTTTGAAGACACCCAAACTGTAATCTATTAGAAAAATAGACTCTGCAGTCAGCTATCGCGTCTATTTCATGTGATAATGCCTCGTTTAGAGGCAAAACATGTGTTGTATTATCGACAGTTGTGTTTCTTTCCTAGTGGAGTGGTGTTGGAAGTAGTGTTGATGGGATTAGTGGAGACCAGTATAGTGCACGCAATTGAGGGAGGGTGGGAGGTGCTTTTCAAACTAGGTAAAGACATACATTTATTTTATTACGCTGATCTTAGATAATTAATTTAGCTAATTAATTTTTAACATCTTTAAGATATGCTGGCAAATTATTACACTCTATTGCTGTACGCATTACTATTATTTTATTACGGCAATTTATTAATTTAATTTATTAGATTACAACCATACCGCACTACTGTGAATTTTGACATGTAAAACACTTCGTTCTAAAATATACACTTACCTTCAGTCAGACCACTTATCTAAAACACGATAAAAGGCGTAAAGAAACATAATCTTAAGATGGTTTTGACACGTACATTATTCTTTACTTGGCACTCTGTTTATTTTAATTTTTCCCTAAAGGCTCCAATTTTATTTTGCGTTTCGCAAAATTGCGTTTGATATTAATAATAAAGAAATTGCAAAAAATGTTTGTGTACGAGTCGTACTTAAAATTGCTATATACAATTTTAAGTCCTGACAGAGGAAGGAGTTTCCTTAAGTGATAAAGTAATGTGATTTTTTTTAATTTTTATTACAATACAAAAAATAATAATGCACAGAATAAGTAATCAACTACGGGTGCTTCATGCTGACAGCAATATTATCCAGTCAACCGATAGTTGAACAGGATCTCGTGTGTGTAATTTTCATGTGGTAACTACCAATAATTCAGAAAATATCACAATTTTAGTTTTTGTTCGAAAACATAAGAGTTTGTAATTACATTAGTCTTTATATAATTGTGAGAGCGTCTGTTAGCGATCGTGCAACTTCTGAATGAGTTGGCCGATTGAAGTCATATCACTCAATTTATTTGTATTTTTGAAACGATTGTTGTGCTAAAATATAGCGCCTAAATGAAAATCTTAATTAAAACTTTAACGTTTTTACCCTTTCGAATGACCTAAGGAATATATCAAGCTCTAGATAACAACTACAATAGTATCTAGTACACTTTTTAAGTTACAATAGTAACTTAAAAAGGAGTCAGTCGTTTTTGGGCCCACTAGAAATTTTAATGACCCTTAATGGTATTACATACAAAAAAAAGTTACCAATTTATTATAATAAACGGCCTATAGATTTTATGAATATCTAAACGGAATCAAGAAATCTAAAAAAAAATAATAGTTTTGATATTCCGTGTTCTGGTTAATGTAATATGGGAAAAAATGCGTGTAATGCATCATTTTTGCAGTTTCTATTAAAAGAAATATGTTTTTTTTTTACAAAGATAACTTATTATATACATATTATATTTATACTTATTTGTATATTATATATTTATTACTAAAAAGGGATACCACTGAGATTTTTATCCTATTTCTAAAAGTGTTAGCTTATATCATATAACATGGTTCAAAGACACCGTGGAACGAAACGCTATTTTGTCATTGACCTCCGTGCTGGGTAATAACCGACGGCCATATTATCATAATATAAGCATCATATCAATGTCTGTGCCGGCGGCCGGATATTACTTTACGGCATTGACATTCGTCACGCTGCTGTTTTTTTGTACTTATTTGTGGATTTCATCGCACTGTGCGAATACAATAACTAGCCGAGACAGGAGCAGATGTGCGCCAACTTTTATATTTGTGGATTTCTCAAGAGGTGAGTATCTTATCTTATGGAATGTGAATAATTCAACTGTACAAAACCTACAATTGATTTAAAGTTTCAAACTTTTATGTGAAATATATCTTATTTTTGTCACTCTCGAAGTTCTAGTCCAAAAATATTATATCATGAAACGAAAACTACTAATTTTCGTTTATAATGTATTACATTTTATTTTATTTTACTGAATATTGAGATATGGTACGATTTTTAGAAATAATAATAAACGAACCACACCCACAGACACTTAACGATCTATACATGTTTTAGTACTTAATTATTTTAAGTTTGTAAATATACTAATAAATATCCTTCATATTACTAACAAATCATATGTCAATATCTAATCAATGCAACAAGTGTTGGATTTTATTATACAGATTAGCCAAATATTCCACATTATGTATTTAATTCGCCAATGACATTCGAAAATGAAAACTGACGAGTTTAATTAAAAGTATGTGTGTGTATAATACAAGTTTACTTTTGCTCCTAGAATTTTGGAAAATCTATAATTTATGTTGAATTACCTAAAACAAATGACAAACACAATTCTTATTAATATGTTAAAAGGTTAAAAGTGTCAAAGTATTGAAGTGTTATGTTATTGGTAAAATCTAATTTAATTAATAGATAAAATAAAATCACACAAAATATACACAAATCTATGTTAAAAGTGTCTGTCAGAGTAACTATATCCACAACTGTTACATCCTATCAAAAGCCCATTGATGAACATAGACCTTCCTCAGATTTCCAAAGGAGGATACTTTGCATAGTTGCCATGCTTAGTAGACGAGTCGACAACCACAGTTTTTATTGGTAGTTGTTATAGAAGACGTTGCTTAAATTGAGAAGGAATGTACACACATTCCTTCTGAATTTAATATTTATAGATATAGATAACATAAAAATAAATGGATGTTATTAGGGAATACATATTAGTGTTAATATTTGATAAAATACATCTACTATTTATGTTTATTATATTTAAACTCCATCAGAGAAGCAAGAATTTTGTTTACATTATTTTTATTTTATTTTGTTGATGTATAGGTAATGTACATTCTTTCTGAATTTATTACTTCTTTATTTTTTATTTGCATACCCAATTTTTTCAGTTACACCTACTTGGTGCAGTTTGTTGTAACTGCCTAAGAATATTGCAAGAAAGTATTGAAACTGCTCATTCCATTAGAAGATTTGTATTCCATGTGGATCTTCAATTTTAAGAGCACAGACACACGGGCTGTGCCAATTAACTAAGCAGAAAGAGATATTATTTTGCAGTGGATACCATCACACCAGGTACTTACTTTACTTTAACAGCCTGTAAGTGATCCCCTGCCTGAAATAGGCTTGCCCGGAGAAGTTGGCATAATCGCTTTGGCACACAGATTGATGTTTGTAGTATCATACACCTCGCACTACAAACAATTTGGCTATTCACCACCAGGTTAACTTCAACTTTACAGCCTATCAAAAGTCTACTGTTGAATATAGACTCCCCACAGATTGCCTTATAGGAGATATTCGATAACCAGTTTTTTTTTCTTTAGTTGTTATTAGATAGATGCTACTTCTTCCTTACCTTACCCATATTTGTATGCCTTTGTTCTAATACACAATAATATTTTTACCTTAAATGAAATTAGTGTAAATAAAACGTCTAAGAACTTGTACTTTAAATAACAATGTTAAATTCTAAAATAACTACTTCACTTGTTTACCTTTCTGATTTGATGTATTTTATTTCTTTTTACCTTAGTGGAATCTAGTTTACTACAAAAGTATTATGAAGGGAAACAAGTACATGCTATTTATATATAATTTAAGAGGCATTAAGACTGTTTATTAGTAATAAAGATTGAAATAAATAATATATTAATAAATATTATTATTTAGGTGGTAGACACTGTAAAACTATAGTCTGTTCGGTTAGTTGATGAAAAAAAACACTTTTCAGGTGGATCATTTAGAATGAGTCTGCAATCTTGTCGGACGAGAGCTTCTACAGCTGTATGGAGACACAAATGATAACAGGGATATGGAATTACAATCCATGAATATTGAAGACATCGGTAAAATCCCACTACCACCCCTTATGCCTGTAATTGTAACTCCTGCCATTTCCAGAGCGGCATCAACAATTACTATAATAATATGCAGACCTTTTCTATCAAAAGGTTTAAATTAATCCTTAAGCAAAAATTGTCTAGTAAGGGTTATTATACTACTAGAGAGTACATGACTGATAATAACCCCCTGGGAATGAGGTGATCGCTACCATGCTGTTTCTAATGTTTTCAAAACAATTGCATAAAATATTATATTGTAAAATGTGCTTTTTTTAAAAAAAAGTCTCACTGGGTTTCTTGCTGGTTCTTTCCAGGACAGAGGTTTTTTTGCGAACCAGTGGTAACAGTAAAAAATGACTTTTAATAAGTATTATGTATTGTCATCTATATTGAATAAAAATGATTCTATTCTATTCTGTGGCTAGTTATAAGTGTGCTGCTTCTACTTCCCGTCACTGTATTTTTAAGTTATGTAATCATTTATCTAGATTCTTAATACCTAATCTACTAAAAGAGAGATTGCTGATTGATAACTCATTTTATGTGCCACTGTGCGCTCGTATTTGTAAATACCACTTAAATGAACCTCACAATGATTGGAATAATTTATACACAAGTAGTAATGATGCATATTTAAATAGTAATATAAATATGGTAGTTTTTGCCATAGTTGCTACGCTTGTGGCAACTAGTTTTTGCCACAGTTGCTACGCTTGTGGCAACCAAAGCTTTTTGTGGTATTCTATAGGGAGATGTTGCTGCTCATCTCCTGGTATCTTTATTTTACTCTGTTACGACTTTTACGACACCATACGGGACGAAACGCGATGGCAGTTGACGGAAGGGCTATTCAATATTTTACATTATATATTTAATTTAGGGAAGACCTATGTTCAGCAGTGAATTGTTGTAATGATGACGAATAATAATCAATAAAACTTGTAATTATTGTTGCTTACTTGACCTGTTTCTACTATGTGCCTTATTATAAATAAAGCGCCTAATTTATAAATAAACGCCGAGCAAGTTGAATAGATGCTCTGGTACCTTTTCGTATCTCTTTCAATTGACAATCTCCTTTTGTTTTTTTTATAGAATATGTGTGACAAACGAGCGCACGGTCAACCTGATGGTAAGTAGATGCTGTGGCTCATAGACATCTACATTTATCCTCGTTTAAGAATCAAAATGCAGATGCATTGTCACCCGTGAGGACTAAGATGGAGTACTTCGTTTCTAGTAAAAGGACTCGGTTCTCTACACTCACCGTACGAAACACAGGAGCATTGTTACTATTTTACGCTGGTAGCGTTTTCCGTGAGAGCGTGCTACCCGGTCGAGCTGTATCCGTACACAACTAGTTTAAAACTTCTTCATCATTACAGCCCTACACAAGTCCACTGCTGAACATAGGCCTCCCCAAGGAATTATACAAAGCACGGTCCTAAGCCACCTGCATCCATCGACTTTTGAATGTCTTACCAGGTCGTCACCCATCTAGAGGGTAGCGCCCACACTGAGCTTACTGGTACGAGACTGCTACTGAGAATTTTACATTTTAGCTTCAATTGTGGTTGGACGTAAACATGCTAATCAATCAACACATATTAAAAGAATGTCCTGGCACTGCACCCCGCGGCCTGTGATACTTATAATAGACTGCTTTAAGAATATGATGATTTTAAAATAATAAACAATAAAAATGCAGTGACAATACAGTGTTTCTTTTTATCCTAACACAAATAGTTCAAAACACCTTACATGCTATTTATTTTTGGTGGTTAATATCGTAAACATCGGATATGTTACTATCCAGTCATTTTGGTTTTAATGGTGCTTGGAATGTAAACATGTTATTCAATCAATACATATTAATAACAATGTCCTGACACTGCACCTGGTGGCATGTGTCACTTTTAATACTGCTTTAAGAATGTGATGATTTTACAATAACAAATACACTGACAATACAGATTTTTTTATCCTAACACGACCAGTTCAAAACATCTTACGTGCTATTTATTTTCTCAATCGCTGTAGAGGTAAAACTCGCAAAACACCCCTTAAAAGTTCACTGTTGGACGCACACATGCACCTAAAACCGTGTTACTGGTTGCAAATGATATTAGATAAATAAGTACATGTGTGCTTGTTTTAAGAATTAGTTGAGCATAGTTTTGACTTACTTTTTGCTTCATTTACATTTGTAATGTATTCTGTGCTTAGTATTCAATACACCACAATAAATAATAAATACAGTTAAGAATCAATACATCACCGCGTCTGTTTATTTGTACTGTTTACTCCGGTACGACTAAAAAAAAATTCCGTCCACCAAGCAGTACTTAATAATTCGAAGAACCTACAACTTTTTTATACTGTTTATTATTCACAGTGCACTATTATAACATAGGATATCAATAAAAAACTAGGTATTAGACCGTCGCCCGTATGGCATTTTAGGTTATAATGAGATTGCCGTTTGATTGTTATTTTATCAGTATTCCCTTTATATATGGTACAACTAATATTACTATAGTAATCTAGAGATTATAAGGAATAAATCTACATACATTTCATTACGAGTCATCACAGTTTTTGGTGGGCCCATTCTCCATACAAAAAGAAACTCTCCTTTCAGACATATTTTTCCGTACGTGTGGATTTTTTCTTTAAATTTATATGGGATCCTGAAGCCTATTTAATTAAAAAATAATCATAAAAATCGGTTTACGAAAAACACACAGTCGATTTTAGAATCTCTTCCTTTAAAAGACGGCTAATCAACCAATAAATTAATTTAACGAACAAACCCTGAATTTTGAATATTACTCGGTAAATTGAGCCGCTTGCAGAATTTAATCAAAGATGTAAGTTTCCAAAACTTTTATAAAGCCTTTAATTTATTTAATTTCAGTTTTAATTAATTTCTTATTACGTGATATTTATTAGAGCTTAGTCCTTAAGAATCGATTTTCATATAATATAGCCTGCGGGATACAATTTAGAGGGGAGCTAAATCGAGTGTTAACAAAAAGTGAAGGCGTTATGTTCTTGCCTCTCAGCGCAACACATTCCCGCATCTTATACTGAACGCATGTAAAAATGGCGTTGGTTAATTTGTTTAATAGCTAAAAGTAGTTAGTGAAAATTTTTATTTGTTATTTATATCATGTTATTTTTAGTTGTATTTTTATTTGTAATTTTTTTTATTCAATCACAAAAATACTAAGTTGATATTGTTGTAGGCGTTAGTTTCAACGAGTTGAATGATTTCTTTTCTTCAACATATACCAATTACTAACAACTACTCGAGGAAAATATCACACGTTATCTTGTTAAGAATAAAATAAGAGAACTAAAAACTAATACTGTGAATACGAAATTAATTCAAAATGGTCCCACAGCGTCTTAAGCAGGCGTTGGTCCCTTGGGGTCCACGTGCATGAAATTCTTAAAGGAACTCTATCCGAGACTGGTGATAAGAGGGCTGGTTCTTTTCTCGCTGAATGGCTATACTTAGCAAATGCAGCCAGCGTACTTGCCACGATACCACGGGGAGTTGGACTGTATGATAATTAAATTATTAGTTTTAGCTTTTTATTTTTATTATAGTTTTATAATATTGTATATATTTCAATTTATGATCGTACATGATATATTATGTAAATCAAAATAAAATAAATAGATACTTTCTGTATTTAAATATTACGAAGATCTTTTGCTGGTATAAAGTGAGATTATTTTTTATTATGTTTGCGATATTTCGTCAAATCACCTGGTGATAATGATCAATCTTCAACTGTGGTATCCTGATGACGATTCCTATGTTTGCAAATTAAGTCACACTGTAATAATAGTTTTGAATATACACGAAGCATAGTTAAAATTACTTTTAAAAATACAATACATTCCAAATTTTCTCGCTTCTTTCACATTATACGCATATATTCGTCGTTTAAAGGTACTCTTTATCTCATCTTCAATATATCACCAATTTGGTCGATACACGTCGTCTAGGGCGTCCCTTGAAGCGAAAAAGTGTGTCAGGATCGTGCCAAATGGAAGTCCGTACTCTCTGATCGTGCCAAATGGAAGTCTGTAACAGGCGTGTGAGATTATTTTATGTTATGTTATCTCAAATTCTTAGTATGCCTAGGTCGTAAATAATTTTATTTTTATGTAATTGATTGATGATTCTTTTTATGTGATTGTTGATGATTCTTTTTTTATGTGATTGATTGACGATTCTTTTTTTATGTGATTGATTGAGATTCTAGATAGAAGAAATATAAAGTTAAAAAGAAAATATTATGTTAATCATAAATCATAATCATAAATCTTTATTTGCAAGAATCACGGTATAAAAAGATGTTACAATATATATAGTGCAGTCGTGTTTTGCTAACAATAGTATATAGCATGCAAATTATAATTTTAAAATGTTTAGACAATATTAATAATTATTTAAATTCAGAAAATTAATCTCAAAAAAAATCTTTTAAGTCATAAAAGCATTCAATTTTTAACCAATCATACAAATGTTTCTTATATAGTCTTTCGCTTAATAGTTTAAATTCTTTAGCTATTTTATTATATATTTTTACACACATTTAATAACATCTAGGACAAGTTTGTCTGGGTTATGTCGGTTTCGAGGATATGTATCACTTGCTTTAATAAATAATGACTTATTTTTAAAAACAAACAAGCCAACTTCATAAATGTATAGTTACGGGAGGGGTAATATACCAAGTCTTTCAAATAGCGGTTTACAGGATTCCCCTGGCGATATCCCGCATATTGCACGAATACATTTTTTTTGGGCAACGAATACTCTATTTCGGTCAGTACCATTACCCCATATTATAAGTCCATAGCGTAAAATAGACTCTACGTATGCGTGGTAAGTTGCAATTGCCGTTTTAATATTTGTAATTTTTTTGACGTGTTTAAGGGCATATACAAATTTATTAATTCTACTGCATACGTTATCTATTTGTTCTTTCCAGTTTATATCTTCATCTAATGTTATTCACAGAAATTTTGTACATGTAGCTTCTTTTAGTTTTGCTATATTAAAATTCATATTATGATTGGAATTGATAGATTTATTAAATTGTATATAATGGGATTTATCTAGATTAATTTTCAAATTATTTATGTTAAGCCATTAAGCTTTCTATTAGTGTGTCAATTATATTATCAATGTCATCTTCATGATTTCTAATTGTATTATTATTTTTATTACATGTCACAATAATTGAAATGTCATCAGCGTACAGAATACATTTATGATTCGTAATGTCAACAATGTCATTAATATATAATAGGAAAAGAATCGGTCCTAATATACTTCCTTGCGGAACGCCGAAATTATTATATTTATATCCAGATGAATAAGATGTCAAGTTATTGTTTTTATCTATTTTATCAATGATAACACATTGTTGTCTGCCATTTAAATATGACGATAACCATTGAAGTACTAGTCCTCTGATCCAAGCTGTCTCTAATTTTTGCAATAATATATCATGTGAAACGAAATCAAAGGCCTTTGAGAGGTCAAAGAATAATCCTGTTGTCAATTGTCTATTGTTTATGTAACTAAGTATTGTTTTTACTAATGAAAACATGGCATCGTTCGCTTTTAATTATCTGGTATTTGTCACAGTAATCAACTATTCTTTTATACATACATTTTTCAAAAACTTTGGCCAGAATAGGTATCAAGGTGATTGGACGATAATTTTGAATATCATCCTTTCTTCCTTTTTTAAATAAAGGTCTTATTATTGACAACTTGAGTGCTTCTGGGAATTCGGCTGATGAGAATGATAAATTAATAAGATAAGTCAAAATTTTGGATACATTATCAGCGCATGATTTTAAAATTTTCGTGTTAATTTCGTCATATCCCTCTGAGTTTGTATTGTTTAATGATAATATTTCCATTTTTACTTCACTTTCTGTCATATGTTTTAGGTACATCGAATTCACTTTTGAATTTCTACTTAAATCGAATTTTACATTAAATTTTTTTGTTGAGGTGTGATTTGTGGCCGTATCTATAAAATAATCATTAAAAGCAGTAGCTAGTATCTATGGGATTTGATAATACATTATTTCCAATTTTAATGGTGTCTATATTATCCTTAACTTTCAGATTATGAACTTCATTTTTAATAATTTTCCATGCTGCCTTGCATTTGTTATTACTATTATTTATATATTTAATATTATCAATTTGTTTGGATTTATAAATACATTTCTTTAAAATATTAGAATAGTTTATGTAGGTCATTTTATTACGTGTACTTTTTTGCTTATAGTATGTGTATCGAAGGACCCGTTTAGTTCGAGAACTTTTTTTTTTAATCCTTGACTTATCCATTTATTTTTCCTTGCGTGACTATTGTTTAATTTTAGTTTAATTTTTGGAAAACATAGATTGTAAAAAAGACATATCAATTCATGGAAAACGTTAAAAGCCTTATTCAAGTCAGTTTCCATATAAATTTCATACCACGATAAGTTTTGTAGACATTCTTTAAATTTTTGAATATGGTCCAAGTTATAATCTCTCTTAAAGATGTTATAAGATGGTGCCGATGTTAACTAATTTTTTACTGGAAAGGTTAACATTTGTGCTGTGTCATGATCCGAGAGATGAAGTGGTAATACAGTTGCAGTGTCGTTTGGAATGTTACTCACTATGTGGTCTATACAAGATAATTTTCGCGTAGGTACGTTTATATGGATTTTTAAATTGTAATTGTGACACAATTCTTGTAACTCACCAGTGAATTTTCCTTTTTTTAATGTATTTATGTTTATGTCTCCTGCTATAACCATGCGCTTCTTAGTGTTATACTTTGTGATTAAGCTATAGAGTAAGTTATCTATTTTTTTTAAAAAAAGGCTAGGATCTGATTGCGGTGTTCTATATAGACATATTATTATTACTTTATTTGCTGTAATTTCGATACCGCATACTTCAAATATGTTTTGTACTGCCTGAACTTTTACAAAGGACAACTCTTTGCATAGTAAGCCCTTTCGAACTAAAATGCAAGTTCCGCCTCTTTGTTTGTCCCTATAATAATAAGTTACTATTTCATAGTCACTAAGTTTTACATAATTATCGTCACCTTTCTTTAAAAATGTTTCGGAGAGACATGTAACGTCAGGATCATTATGTACCTCTTGCAACTCTTTTAGCGTTAGCTCTAAAATATCTTTCTTTGACAAAATACTTGCGATATTTTGATGAAGGATTTTAAAGTTCAGTGATGCCTTTGTTTCAAAAAAAATTACCTTTTTTTACTGTGGGAAAGTAATAGGGTATAGTACCCTTTTTTGGTGATAGTATTTTTGTGACTGGCGAAATAGAGTTTGTAATGCTTTGTGTCACTAAATTGTTACTGCGTTTAAAATAAAATGGGATTGTGCCTCTTTGTAGTGGTTAGATTTAACGTCTGATCTATCTTTGCTTGGTTTATTACCCCTTATAATTTTCTTAAGTTCACAAATATTTAAGTATTTATTTTCATAGTCACTACAGTCAATAAGGTAATTGATTTTTTTACAAATGTCAATTTTTGTACAGTAATTACAATTCACGAAATGACAGTTTGTATATTCATTACATGTATTTTTGATAATTTTATTTAATCGATTAACATTAACATTATAATTTTTTAAAACATTTAATACAATTATATTGTTTTTGTTAAATTTTTCTAATAATATTTTTAAGTGAAATAATATAACTTTTTCGTTGTTATTATTTTCACCCATACATAAAACCAATTTATCATTTCTTGATAGCGTCATATTTAGGCATGTCTTAGTTATCTCCGTGCTAAGTGCGTTAGGTTTCGTTTCCGCAAAAACTTTGTATTTTTCATATTTTGTGTAAGTAAGAAGTGGCGCTCGACTTTGGCTAACAATAATAATCAAAATCGTTGTCACCATATTCAGCGTTGGCAACTCTATTTGTTTAGATTCTAATTGATTGTTCCGTAGATCTAATTGGAATTTTTCTCATCGTCTATGGAACTACAGAATTTGAGATGAAATCTACGGAATTTGATTTCCATGTTAATTAAATTTTTTTGCACTTCACAGTCCTTTTAGAATAATTAGATTTTTTAAAACTTATCAAATAAAATTTTTTTATTTGTTTTTTACTAAACATTATTTAATTAAAAGAAAACAACCAAATTTTAATCAATTTTTTATGGTACTTTTTTATACATGCATCATAATATGTTTTGTTACCTACGTGTAGGTAACAAAACTGCCATTATAAGCATTAACAATCAAGTCAGTAACGTAACAGTCGCTTACGCGTAAGAGCTAATAAAGCCAGAAGTATTTTAGAAATATAATTATATTATGAATACCGTAAAGTAGTGTATAATTTTGCTATAGTCGGCTTAGTGCTTAATATAGAATATATAAAGAATCTTGTCGTGATTAAGCTTTTCTACACGTATATTCCAGTTCTACGTAATATTCAGGAACAAAGCTTGGTAGTTAAACAGGCTTTCTAAAGCCGTAAAATGATCTACAATTTTTTTTAATGATTTTCGTTCCTAGACTTTTGTATTCAGGTTCTGACTGAGATTTTTATTTTCTTTTTTCAAAAAGAATATTATTAACGCTATTAGCATTAATAATACCTCCGTTAATCACTACAACTAGCGAGCACAAGCTTTAATGCTTGTGTTGGGAGTGGTTCAGCATATTTTAGTTAATATTTGCAGCTGTAGCCTCTTAGTGGAACAAAAATTTAAATAATAAATACATTCAAATTTACATTTAATGATTATTGCTCGACTCCACAATGTTATTTTGTTTTTAAGTAGAGTTCTGTAAATCTAAGATTCTACAAGCGGCACTTAAACGATACTTTCACAATTCTACCTTTTGATAAGGTTACTGCACTTTTGGACTATCTTAATGCCATAAATTTTAAATTTCAATTCAAAATGGATTTAGGGGCAAATCATTCTTTAGCTTTTCTAGATTTATTATTATAATTCGGATCCCGATAACACCTTGATCCACACTGTGTATAGAAAAAATATCCATACCAACAGATATTTAAGCGGTGATTCTCACCGCTATCCTTCACAGTTAGCCACCGTAAGAAAATCTTTGTTTCAGAGAGCACGAGGGATCTGTGACAGTAAACACCTGGCCACCGAGCTCCAACACGGCAAGCAAGTTTTGCACGACAACAAGCTTCGGGTGCCGCGCCCACGTCACAGTCGAGCGTGTGCCTGCTGTACTACTTGTCACTGACAATATTGGCTACATCTTGAAGCGTGCTTCCAATAAAACATACTACAAGCCGCCAAAAAAGATTGGTCAGTTTTTATCATCAGTCAAGTTTAATATCCCTCTTATTCACTCCACAAATTTTACATCATAATTTACACTATTTGAATAAAAAGTACCATCAATTACATTAAGAGGTTAATTTCGGCAGCCATACTTGAATAAACTGTGCCACATCTGCCTGCGCCTTCCACTCTGGGAATTAAATAATATAACATAAGAGCCCGTTTCCACTTGTCGGGTGTCGGGTCCGACAGAAAATCGGCTGCTATAGTGGCAAAACATTTTATATGAATCTCTTCATACTTATCCGACACAGTATTTTTGTTGGCGCCGACAAAAAATGATGGGTGTTTTGCCAGCTCTCTACGTCCGTAAAAAAATCGCTTCGAATCTCGTTCGAATATGAGTAAGTATGGCGCTGTGCATATTATGTCGGATGTCGGGCCCGGCAATCCTCTATATCGCGGCGCGCATGCAGAATTATTGCGTTTTTATAGTACCCAACATATTGTACGCACGTTTGGTGTTTCGTAATAATGGAAAAGATAATACAAATTCTGAAGATTTGATCACACTAGTTCAGGAAAAAGGTTTATGGCGCCCGACACCCGACGAGTGGGAACTAGCTTACAATTTTTCTTTTAGTAATGACGCATCAAGTCTTTACTTGGAATTAACCAAATCTAGAGACTTGGAAAGCTTAACGCGAACTAATTCTCAGACAACAGAACATAGTTTACGTTTATGTACATTTCCTTGCTAATACAGTCCGCAATAAAGACTGTCATTTTTTTTATAGAAGAAGGGGCAAACGAGCATGCGGCTCGCCTGATGGTAAGTGACTACCGCCGCCCATGAACAACCGCAACACCAGGGGAATTGCAGGTGCGTTTTAGAAAGGAGTAAGCTCTTTTCTTGAAGGTCCCTAAGTCGTATCGGTCCGGAAAAATCTCCGGTGGTAAACAATTCCACAGAGAAGTTGTACGAGGAAGAAAACTCCTAGTAAAACGCACAGTGGTGGACCGCCAAGCATCCAGATGATGAGGATGGTATCGTGAATTTTGACGCGATGTGCGTTCGTGAAATTTGGCGGCTGGAATTAATCCGAACAATTCCTCAGAGCACTCCCCGTGGTAGATTCGAAAGAAAATGCAAAGGGATGCAACATCCCTACGCAGCGCCAGTGAATCGAGCCGATCAGAAAGAACTCGGTCGTCGACGATTCGAACCGCTCTGCGCTGGATGCGGTCAAGTGGAAGGAGCTGGCACTGGGGTGCCCCGGCCCAGAAATAAGAACAGTGTTCCATGTAAGGCCGAATTTGCGATTTGTAAAGTTGCAAGCGATGTGCCGGCATGTAATACTGTCTCGCTCTGCTAAGCATGCCAAGCTTTTTAGAGGCCAATTTGACCTTGCCTTCCAAGTGACCACGAAACTGCACGCTATTCGATATGTCGACGCCGAGGATTCCGCTGCTAGCTGAGGCAGCAAGGGGAGAGCAAGGGGAAACTGAGGAGATACGACAAAGGGGTTCTTTTTAGCCGTAAACTAGCAAACTTGTGTATTCTGGGGATTGAACTGGACTAAATTTAGTAGCGCCCAATCCGAGACTTTAATCAGCAAAGACTCGACTTCAGACACAAGTTTGTCCCGGTACTCGGCGACGTTTTCCCGAGAAATATTGACAAGGCCGGTATATAAGGCATCACCAGTGCTGTCGTCTGCATAGCAATGAATGTTACCAGTTTGCAAAATGTCATTGATATGCAGGAGAAACAGCGTTGGTAGCACGCAGCCTTGTAGAACAGCAGCGTTGATAGGCTTGTAATCAGAGCATGCACCGTCAACTACGACCTTGATTCTCCGATCAGAAAGGAAACTGGTGATCCATTTGAACAATTTCTCGGGAAGCCCATAGGAAGGGAGCTTCGAAAGAAGCGCTTTGTGCCAGACCCGATCGAAGGCCTTCGCTATGTCTAAATTAACGGCCAATATCTCCCCCTTGTACTATACTGCCTCCGCCCATCTATAAGTCGTCAGGTAGACCAGAAGATCACCAGCTGATCGACCCCGACGAAAACCGTACTAGCGGTCACTAATCAGCTGGTGATCCTCAAGGTACCTCATGAGCTGGCAGTTTATAATGAATTCCATTATTTTGGCGAACAAGGGGGTGATGGCGATAGGCCTGTAGTTAGATGGGTCTGAGCGGTCGCCTTTTTTAGGGATCGGGTGTACCAAAGCTGTCTTCCATGAATTTGCGACTACGCCTTGGGAGTAGGAGTACCGGAAAAGACGCTTTAAAACCGGTGCCAACTCCGGAGCACACGTCTTCAGCACAATGGGAGGGACTCCGTCAGGGCCACTTGACTTGCTGACGTCCAGAGTAAGGAGTGCTTTACGAACCGAGCGCTGTGTAAACCGCACATCCGGCATGGAGCACTCACACCACGGGATGGTCGGCGGTGTGTTCACCCCGTCATAAAGAGTCGATTTGGACGCAAAGAGAGAGCCTAACAGCTCGGCTTTCTCCTTTGCGGCATGGGTCAGTGAGTCGTCCTCTCTGTGCAGAGATGGAAGAGATGGCTGACAGAAGTTCCCTTGGACAGCCTTGGCGAGAGACCAGAATTTACGGGTTCCCGAAGGAAGGCGAACCAGCTTCTCGCCAATTATGCCGATGTGCTCAGACCTTGCCTTGGCAATAACTTTTATGAAGGACCTGGAGGCGGAAATATACTTCTTTTTAAGAGTGCTGGTGTTTACATCCCGAGACATTTATGCGTTATCCCAGGCCCGGTAGCACTCCTGCTTATAGCGTGATGCTATTTTACAGGAGCAACCAAACCATGGCTGGGATCTGCCTCTGATGGGCACTACAGAGGATGGAATAAAAAGTTCCATACCCTGAAGTACCACATCAGAGACAGAATCAGCAACAACGCTGGGATCGTCCGGCGAGAAGCTAATCCGCCCCCAAGGGTAGGATGCAAAAACCGCATCCTATCCCAATTGGCCGACCTATAGTACCAAACACGGCGGCAGCCTGCAGAATGCAACCGCGACGTTAGAGTGAATGGCACTACCCTCCGGACAAGACAATGGTCCGACGAGCCTAGAGGGGCGTCGACGGGAACCTGATATCCGTCCAGATGAGAGGTTAGCAGAAGGTCCAATAGGGAAGGTACATAATCCTCCACATCTGGAATCAGCGTAGGCGAAGTAACCAGCTGTGTAAGACCAAATGCCAAGGCAAAGTTATAAACAGATCTCCCCACATGATTGCTTAAACGTGAACCGAGCCATTCAGAATGGTGGGCGTTAAAATCGCCAAGGATCACGATCTCTGCGGATGGGATCTGCTGTAGCAAGGAATCTGTAGCCATTTGGACGTGGTCGATGAGTCGGTCTGTTTCGGTATTACCGCTATGGGACCTATAAAGGCACCCCTAGATGCGGGGATGGTCGTTGCTGTATACGCGCAGCCATAGGGTGGACAGGTCCGTACCTTCAAGTCTGCCGAGGCGTCTAAAATAAATGTCCTCTCTGACGTATATGCAAACTCCAGCCCGGGGCACAAAGGACTGAAAAAATGTTTCCGTATTGACCCACATGTTCGCGTTACCAAAGACTGCCTTTAGTTCTTCGTAATATTATGACTACTGCATGTCTAATCCTCAATATATGGGCAGCTCTTCAATGTTGTGGCATGGACCACATCTCTTGCTCAAGCAGGAAGCCTCATGGCCTTCATTTAGCTTCACCCAGGTCACTGACCTTCCTATCATTGAAATCCTTCCAGCCTTGTTGGCGGACCCTGCAGCTCGGATTCATGACCTTGCTTTATAACTAGAAATAGTGCAATTTGAAAGGAAAACATTTCATCTTACGTAACATATTTCGAATAAATATTTTTTCTTACTGGCAAGCACACTTTTACTTTGAAGCGAGCAACCTTTTCTTCAACTACATCCGCAACTACCTCTAGTAACGGCCAACTACCTCGTCAACGCAAGCAATGACGCTTTTGACGGTACACATTACGTGCGCGTTCCGTTGCCGTCAGTAGATAAGATCTCATTTCCCTGCTCCATCGAATACTAAGGCAGTTTTCCATACCTGACCTGTGCATAAAAGGAAATGGCTAGAAGATACATCAATCCGGACCAGGTAAACGTCGGGCAGCTCAGAAATTACCCAGGTGAGTGTTTGCCAGGTCTTATGTGTACATAACATAATTATTTTTTGGTCCTTGCGAGCCAAATCTTTCCTTTCAAATTGAGCTGTCTTAGTAACAGTGTTATCTTTAGTTTCACATACAGTTAAACTTTTTAAATTTAACGTACATACATACTTTCATCGACGTGTCGTATAGACCATCTTTGCAACGCAAAATGCCGGATCCAGCATTAGGTGAACAATTTATGTGTGATGTTAAATGCGAGCGGTATATGTTCGAACGCAATATTATTTAAATGATTTAAAAGGAACATTACAGTTCGCAACGACCGATGAACAAAAGTTCCGTTCGCGAACTGTAGTATGTTCAATTTTAGTTTGCAATTTACTAGTAGAAAGTTTAGTAAATTGCAAACTAAAATTGAAATATGTCTAATAAAGACAAAAATGTTCAACAAAGATGAACAAATTAAAATTCGTAACGAAATCAATCATCAAAATGACGCATACTACGCTATTGTCACGCATTTGAGCAAATTAAAACAGGATGACGAACAAGTCAGACGTATGAGTAGGTTCTTTAACTCCAAACCGTTTGCACAAACCTACAATCCAAAATTGCCCAGCTTTTCGGATAATAGTTCCGACTGGAATTAATTTTATAATTTGTATATTTCACTCGATCATAACAATAATGCCTACACGGATGCGGAGAAATTCAGATATTTACTCCTTACTTTAAAAAATGAACCTTATAATTTAATTAAATCAATTCCCATTACCGACGCGAGCTATTCTGTAGCCTTACAGGTATTAATTTCGCGTTATGAGAACAAAAGAATTATAGCTTCCACTCATCTCGACAAAATTCTCGATGTTGAATCTTGTTCAGAAAAGTCAACAATCAGCTTACGTAACTTACTGAACATTTACCAAGAAAACATTAAAGCACTTGAAGTCATGAAATTTTCTACAAACGAATGGAGTTTTATTTTATTAACGATTTTAATACGAAAAATCCCCTCATCTATCCGCAAACGTTTCGAGTTATCATTAAAATCATCATCAGAAATTCCTGATATCAACACACTAATATTCTTTTTGGAGCGAGAATTGTCCGTAAGCGAAACTTCTCACCCTAATTTCGGTCAGATTACTAAACACGAGGGTCAATCAAAATCAAATGCACCATCGGCGCATTTGATTTTGGCGGTAGCCGCACAATGGCATCTCCGGGCGCACGCCGTATATTTATAGGAAACAACACATCACAGCCGGTCTCAGAGTCTGCATATAATACTATAAATAAATTTCCGAGAGTTAAACATTTCCATTGTATATGCTGTAACACACAACACACGCTTACTAACTGTTCAACTTTTTAAAACTTATCACCCAAGGAGCGCTATACCTTTATCAGTGGTAAAAACGTTTGCTTTAATTATTTACACGTTGGACACGACGTTAAGCAATGCAGATCAAATTTTATGTGCGGAACGTGCAACAAACATCATCATACGCTAATTCATTTCGATAATCAATCTTATGTAGGTGCTACCAAGATAGCTGATCCGCATGACAGCTTCGCTTCACTCCCTCCTACAGCGTATGATCCCGTTACTTCGAGCGATTCTAAGCTGGTTATGACGTCGATAAATCACACGACTCGCGAAGCTAACGCGCAACTTAGTCCTACTCCGTCAGTACGAACGAGTACAGTGCTACTGTCAACAGCGCTCATCGATGTTTACGTAAATAATCATAAGCAATCGACCGTGCGTTATCTCATAGATTCGGGAAGCCAGGTTTCTTTTATTAGTGAGACGTGCGTACAGCGTTTGGGCTTAGCGAGAAATCCGCAGATATTTTAATTTTTCGGTTCACGTTTAACCGATCATGCGGGGAGATCTGTTTATGACTTTGCCTTGGCATATGGTCTGACACAACTGGTTACTTCGCCTACGCGGATTCCAGATGTGGAGGATCATACACCTTCCCTGTTGGACCTTCTGCTGACCTCTCATCTGGACGGATATCAGGTTTCCGTCGATGCCCCTCTCGGCTCTTCGGACCATTGTCTGATCCGGAGTGTGGTTCCACTCACGCTCCCCTCGCGGTTGCGTTCTGCAGGTTGCTGCCGTGTTTGGCATTACAGGTCAGCGGATTGGGACGGAATGCGGTCTTTCTTTGCTTCTCGCCGGATGATCCCAGCGCTGTTGCTGACTCTGTCATATAATTAATGACGTATATAATTAATATGTATATATATATTAATGACTTACCTTACATAGTAGGGGATAACCATAATATAGTATTATTTGCTGATGACACTTCATTAATTTTCAAATTAAAACGACAATTATTAAAATATGACGAAGTAAATAATGCTATATCTAAATTAGTAAATTGGTTTAATGTTAATAACTTGCATTTAAATAGCACTAAAAAGAAATGTATGAAGATCATGACTCCAAATGTCAGACAATTAAATACTTTTTACTTTAGCTATTTCCATAGCATAATGTCGTATGGTATTTTGCTATGGGGACACGCGGCTGACACTGAAATTATATTTGTTTTACTGAAGAGGGCCATAAGAGCAATCTATGTTTTAAAACCTAAAGAGCCGCTCCGACAAAAATTTAACGAAATTAATATATTAACTATGGCCTCTCAATACATTTATGAAAATGTAATGTACGTACACAAAAATAAAAGTAGTTATACAAAAATAAGTGATATTCATTCTGTAAATACTAGGAACAAACACAAGCTAGTAGTACCAGTTACTCGACTCCACCGAGTCAGTAATTCATTCTTGGGGCGATGTATACGCTTTTACAACAAAATCCCAGAAAATATACAAAATTCGACCTGCTTAAAATTCAAAAACTTTATTAAACATAGTTTGTATAAAAAGGGTTATTATAATATTAAGGAATTTATGGATGATAATAACCCCTGGGAATGAGGTGTTCGCTACCAAGCTATTTCTAATTTGTTTTTGTGGTTAACTATGTAACATACATGATTGTAAGCTGTTATTTAAAAAAAAAAAAAGTCCCGCTGGGTTTCTTGCTGGTTCTTCCCAGGACAGAGGTTTTTTTTTTCGAACCAGTGGTAATTAAACAAAAGAGTGACTTTCAATAAGTATTATTTATAATCTATATTGAATAAAAAAGTTTCTGTTTCTGTTTCTGTTTCACTGATGTGGTGCTACAGGGAATGGCACTATTTATTCCATCATCTGTGGTACCCATCGGAAGCAGATCTCAGCCTTGGTTTGGTTGCTCCTGTAAGGCTGCATTACGCAGTAAGCAGGAGTGTTATCAGGCTGGGATGTAAACACCAGCATGCTTAAAAAGAAGTATAATTTCGCCTCCAGGTCCTTCAAAAGAGTTATTGCCAAGGCAAAGTCAGAGCACATAGGCAGAATTGGCGAGAAACTAGTTCGCCTTCCTTCGGGAACCCGTGCATTCTGGTCTCTCGCCAAGGCTGTCCAAGGGAATTTCTGTAAGCCATCACTACCATCTCTGCACAGGGAGCACGACTCACTAGCCTACGCCCAAAAGAGAAAGCCGAGCTGTTAGGCTCTCTCTTTACGTCCAACTCGACTCCTTATGACGGGGGGAACACACCGCCGACCATCCCGTGGTGTGAGTGCTCCATGCCGGATGTGCGGTTCTCACAGCGCTCGGTTCGCAAAGCACTCTCCTCTCCCTGGACATCCACAAGTCGAGTGGGCCTGACGGAATCCCCCCAATTGTGCTGAGGACGTGTGCTCCGGAGTTGGCACTGGTTCTAACGCGTCTTTTCCGGTACTCCTACTCCCTAGGCGTAGTCCCGAAACCATGGAAGACAGCTTTTGTTCACCCGATCCCTAAAAACGGCGACCGCTCAGACCCGTCCAACTACAGGCCTATGGCTTATGGGCTTCCCTATGACCTATGACCTATGGGCTTGTGCAATTGGATCACCAGATTTCTTGCAGATCGGAGCATCAAGGTCGTTGTAGACGGTGCATGCTCCGACTACAAGCCATTAACGCTGGTTTACCACAAGGCTGCGTGCTATCACCAACGCTGTTTCTTCTGCATATCAATGATATGTTGCAAACCGGTAACATTCATTGCTATGCGGATGACAGCACTGGTGATGTTCTATACACCGGCTGTGCCAAAACGTCGCCGAATACCGGAACAAACTTGTGTCTGAAGTAGAGTCTTTGCTGAACAAAGTCTCGGATTGGGGGCGACTAAATCTAGTCCAGTTTAATCCCCAGAAGACACAAGTTTGCTTGTTTACTGCTAAAATGAACAATTTTGTCGTATCTCCTCAGTTTCAAGCTACTCACATTATTTCCTCAGCCAGTATCGGAATCCTCGGCGTCAACATATCGAATGACGTGCAGTTTCGTGGTCACTTGGAAGAGAAGGCCAAATTGGCCTCTAAAAAGCTTGGCGTGCTCAGCAGAGCAGGGCAACCGGCTCAACGCCTGCAACTTTTCATGGCGCAGGTTCGGCCTCACATGGAATACTGTTCCCATCTCTGGGCTGGGGCTCCCCAGTGCCAGCTCCATCCACTTGACCACATCCAGCGCAGAGCGGCTCGAATCGTCGACGACCGAGTCCTTTCCGATCGCCTCGATTCATTGGCGCTGCGAAGAGATGTTGCATCCCTTAGCATTTTCTTTCGCATTTATCACGGGGAGTGCTCTGAGGAATTGTTCGGATTAATCCCAGCCGCCAAATTTCACGAACGCACATCGCGGCAGAACTCCCGATACCATCCACACCATCTGGATGATTGGCGGTCCACCACTGTGCGATTTAGAAGATTTTTTCATCCTCGCACAACTTCCTTGTGGAATCGATTACCATCAGAGATTTTTCCGGACCGATACGACTTAGGCACCTTCAAGAAATGAGCCTACTCCTTTTTAAAAGGCCGGCAACGCATCTGCAATTCCCCTGGTTCCCCTGGTGTTGCAGTTGTTCATATGCGGCGGAAGTCACTTACCATCAGGTGAGCCGCTTGCTCGTTTGTCCCCTCTCCTGTAAAAAAAAAACATGTCAATATTCCTCCTGTTTACGGAATTAATGAAAACAAACCGGTTTATCCGTGTTATATTAATAAAACACAACCTTCTGATTACTACACAAATGCCTTCTTGTCAATTACCTTATAAGGAATGGTCAAACATTAAAAATTTGTGTTGGCTGATCCTGATTTCTTCACACCACAACCCGTAGAAATGATACTTGGAGCGGACATACTTCCCCAAATTCTATTACACATCACGGTGACCGGAGCGCCTGGTACACCCAGGCAAGCTAGATTTTAACATTCATTCCTCAGTTTCACTCCGTGTTCAAGTATTTCACAGCTCCGTTTACGATGAGTTCGATCTCCAACGCTTTTGGGAAATAGAATCAATTACAGAACAAAGGTCTCTTACTCCCGACGAATTTTGTGTGAGACAATTTTCGAAAACACGCATACGCATAATGATACAGGACGATATGTAGTCGCTCTGCCTTTCACGCCTAACGCCTTGCCCCTTGGTGAGTCACCTGACATTGCTATCGCTCGATTTCGCAGATTAGAATACAAGCTTGAACGCAATCCGCCACTGAAATATAGCTATCATGCATGCCTCCAGGAGTACTTGGACCTTAATCACATGGAACCTTCTGATGGCCTTTTACCTAAATCTGGTGGCTCCAATTATATTCCGCACCACTGCGTGGTAAAGAAATCTAGCGAAAAAACAAAAATGCCAGTGGTCTACGATGCAGGTTGTAAGACTACCAACGGGAACTCCCTGAACGATGTTTTATTTACAGGACCCAAACTAGTCGACGTTCTACTGAAGTTTCGAATTCATTCTATTGCCTTCACAGCTAACATTAAACAGATGTACCGCAACATTTTAGTCTGTGAAACAGATAGGGATTTTCAGCGTATCGTATGGCGCACTTCTCCTGACGAACCTATACGTGATTATCGTCTTCGTACTGTAACTTTCGGAGTTAGTTCCTCGCCTTACCTCGCACTTCGTACAATGCGACAGCTTGCGCTTAATGAAGCCACTCGCTTTCCACGTGCTTCTCAAGTAATGAAAGGTGACATATTCGTGGATGACATAGTGTCAGGCGACAATACGGAGACAGAAGCTCTTGCTCTACAACAGGAGTTATGCTTTTATTATGCTTATTAGCATAATTATGTCAGGCTGCCGGCTTCACTCTACACAAGTGGCACAGTAACTCGCCTGCGTTACTCGCTGCGGTTCAGCTCACAAGTTCTCATGGTGAGCGGCACCATAACGTACCTTTTGCGGAGATGGAAAATGACATGAAGTCTTCAGTGGAACCCAAATTCTGATTTATTTACTTTCAGTGTTCAAACTACCTCTAACAAATGTACTAAGCGTTCGATTCTTTCAGAAATTGCTAGAATTTATGACCCACTTGGCCATTTATCACCAGTCACCATTTTTGCTAAACATTTAATCCAGTTGTTGTGGATAGCGCGTGTAGATTGGGAGGAACACCCATCCAAAGATATAATAAATTCATGGGCCAGTTTTATTAACGAGCTTCCATCCGTTATTTTTCCGCAACATGTATTTACCCACACTCATTCTGTACAACTTCACGGCTTCTCAGATGCATCCGAGAAAGCGTATGCGGCATGCGTCTATCTTCGCGTGCAGGGAGACATGGGTGCAGTGGACACTTACCTTCTTCTAGCTAAAACACGCGTGGCGCCTACTAAACGTATGTCCATACCGAGTCTAGAGCTCCTGGCGGCCCTATTATTATCTAGATTAATGAAAGCTGCCTTAAATATTTATGGGAATCCCATACCTCGCGATCAGATATACGCGTGGTCGGATTCATCTGTGGTACTAGCGTGATTGCGTTCTTCGCTACACGAGTGGAAAATCTTTGTTTATAATCGCATAACAGAAATTATAAGTAATATTCCGTACTGCCGTTGGCGGCATGTTCCGTCTGCAGACAATCTGGCAGACGCGGCTTCACGCGGAATGCTTCCCGCCAATTTTTTACATCACATCATATGGTGCCGCGGTTCTCTCTTTTTACAAAAGGACGAGGCTATTTGGCCTGTTTTCAAAGCTACTCAGACACAAGAAGAAAAACGTAATATTGCAATTGTTTCCAATCCATGTACTTCTTCTTCCATCAACGAAGACGTAGAAATTATATCACGTTATTCATCCCTGGGTAAACTGGTTCGTGTCTCTGCTTTATTATTCCGTTTCTATAAAAAATGTAAGAAGGTTCAAACTCCTCTTTCTAAACAAATTTCCGTAACCGAGATCAATTTTACTTTAAAACGACTTGTATTTCTTGTAGAACATTCTGTTTTTCGTGATGACATTTACAACCTTTCTAAGGAAAAACTCCCGTCAAATCAATTAAGACGTTTAATTCACTTTATTGACTCAAACAATTTTCTTCGCGTAGGTGGGAGGATACATTATAATTACAAGTCCCTTTTACCATATGATTCAAAACACCAATTAATCTTACCTAAAAAACATCCGCTAACGATTCTAATTAATAATTACACTCACGTATCACGTGTCTGTAAAGTACTCAATACATACTTCTACAAAAATATTGGATCTTATCCGGGCGTGACAATGTAATGGGCAATGTATTCATCGCTGCGTCCGTTGTTTTCGAGCACGTCCCGTGCGCCCGCAGCCCAGCATGGGTCCATTGCCTGCCTCACGTTTGCGACGCGAACGTCCCTTTCTTAAAACCGCCATAAATTTCGCTGGTCCTTTCTACGTTCGAGCTAACAAAGTGCGAAATTCAAAAATAGTAAAATGTTACGTCTGTGTATTTGTATGTATGTGCGTTAATGCCATACATCTCGAAATAGTTTCGGAACTTACAACAGAGGGTTTTAGCGCCACTACGACGCTTCACGTTACGCCGAGGCATTTGCAAGGATATTTATTCAGACTGCGGTAAGAATTTCATCGGCTGTGACAGGTACCTAAAGGACTTGTATGCCTTCCTACGGAATGACACTGCGCAAGGCGCGCTCCAGAACAAGACTCTTGAAGAAGGAATAACATGGAATTTTCAGCCACCGTATCCAAGTCATTTTGGTGGCCTTTTTGAAGCGGGCGTCAAAAGTTTTAAACACTATTTTCATCGGGTAGTAGGTCCTCGTATCCTAATCTATGACGAAATGCATACCCTATAATGTCAAATAGAAGCAGTACTAAACTCGCGTCCGCTTTGCATATTGAGCTCCGATGCACAGGATCCCCTCCCTTTAACTCCGTCTCACTTTCTGATTGGTGAACCGTTAACAGCTATCCCCGACATTTCGCTTGTGGATGAAAATCCGGGGAGATTAGTCAGGTGGCGTTTGATACAACAATCGGTTCAACATTTCTGGAAAAATGGAGATTAGAGTATTTGCATGAAATTCAGCAACGTGGCAAATGGTTCACCAATCGTGGAAATCTGGGCCGTGAAGGTATGATTGTGGTAGTATGCGATGACAACCTTCCACCTTTACAATGGCGACTTGCGCGTGTACACCGCCTGCATCCAGGCTCTGATGGGATTCCGCGTGTTGTAACTCTCCAAATTTCAAGCGACCAGTTAATAAAATTTGTCCACTTCCTATAGAATAATAAATGTAAATAATGATTAATATTCCCTATTTTACTTTCTTTAGAAATAACTTTAAATATTTATCAGTAATCTTAAGATATAGTTTAATATTTACTACGTTTAACTTTATTTATACCCCTTACATTTTTTTATTAAGGGCTAGTTTGTATTGAAGATTTGTTTAGATATTAAAAGATACTGCGTATTTTTAAGGTGAGCGGCATGTTCCGTATATGATATCTTATTTTTTTTTTCATTAAAGTTTCTGTATAATTTTTATAACTAGCAATAGTGCAATGAAAGGAAAACATTTCGTCTTACGTAAAATATTTCAAATAAATATTTTTTCTTACTGGCAAGCACTCTTTAACTTTGAAGCGAGCAACCTTCTTTTCAACTACACCTGCAACGACCTCTAGTAACGAACAACTTCCCCGTCAACGCAAGCAATAACGCTTTTGACGGTACACATTACGTGCGCGTTCCGTTACCGTCAGTAGATAAGATCTAATTTCCCTGTTCTACCGGATACTAAGGCATACCTGACCTGTGCTTAAAGAAAATAGTGAACACATTTGGCCAGAAGATACATCACCCTGGGCCCGGTAAACGTCGGGCAGCTCAGAAATTACCAGGTCGAATTGCCAGGTCTTATGTGTACATAACATTATCCACCAAACTGACTTCATTATTTTCACAAATAGAGATCATTCTCAACCGTCATAACAGCCCAGCCATCCATATGTTCCACGAGTCCCTCACCTAATGATTTCCAGCCTTTAACCCCGGGTCACTTTTTGATTAGAAGGCCGCTATCATCGCTGCCATCGCCGAGCCTTATCGAATACATTACTCACCGCCTCGACCGATACGAGCGCCTAGAGCAAGCTCGTCAACATTTTTGGAGACGATGGGCCAACGAGTATATAGCCGATCTGCAACAACGATTGAAGTGGCGTGTCAAATCCAAGGAGTTGCAGCTTAATGACTTGGTACTATAAAAGGACGATAGTACGCCTCCATTATCCTGGCGTTTAAGACGTGTCTGCAAACTATTCCCTGCACCAGATGGTGTGCATCATACAGTCGACGTTTCTACCATCAACGGCATCGTGCGGAGAGCTGTAAATCTATATATAATATATATTTTTTTATTACGTGTTAGAGCCATGCTGCCGCTATATTATGGTTGTAGCACGAATGGGTCGGCTCAACCGGAGTGGGACCACGTTATCACAGAATACCAGCGTAAAATAGCAGCTTAATGCTGATGTGTTTCGTATGGTGAGTGTAGAGAACCGGAGACCCTTTTTACTGGAAACGAGGCACTCCATCTTAGTCATGATGACAACGCATCTGCATTTTGATTCTTAATCGAATATAAATGTAGATGTCTATGGGACACAGCATCCACTTACCATCAGGTGGACTGTGTGCTCGTTTGTCACCCTTAATAAAAATCTGTGCCTACTTCCTACACCCAGCGATGAAGAAACTTGAAAGCTTTCTTACAGCTTTCAAGGGCCGGGCGGATGTCTGCGCCGCAGACAGTTATAAACTTTAATTTATACAAATTATTTATATTATCTGCATTATAAATAATGTATATAGATACCTAATTGATTTATAATAATTGTATAGTCTGTACTTCCAGTGCAATTCAAATATAAGTACTTTACGTTCATTACGAAAAATTTCAAATAATTAAATATCTTAAAGGGCACGCAATCTAACTGTAACTCTACCGTAATTATTGTATTAAGAAACAAAAATATTAATTTCAGCTCTTTGCAAGCAAAATAAAATTTTAAACATGCAGGCCAATACAAAAAAGGAATATAATATGCAAGTCTTTTTTTTAAATTTTTTGCTTGGGACCCAAGAAAAAAAAACGGCAAGACTTCATGATACTATAAGCTAATTCTGCGTAGATCGGACCAAAACTTAATTATTTTATACTGACTATAGCCGTGGTTAATTATGACATTGGAACGTCGAACACCTCAATCCTGCCAATGAGAAAAATTCAATTTTGGATAATTAAGAAAAATCAAGGACACGTGAAATCCACCGAGCCACTAAAATTTGTCGAAATAAATACCAAAAAAGGCTAAATTACCATTTGGTGACGGCATCTCAATCAATCACCTGCTTTAATCAAATGATTGTCGTAAGAGCTGACAATAGAAAATGTCAGAAAGATATTATGACCTCCGATGCGAGGCAGCGTAATTATTTCGTATGCTATCAAAAATAAACATTCAAGCCAGCGATGGAGTAAAGTATCAAATGTGCATCGTCTGATACTGCGATGCGAAAGCCAGTCCGCTTGAGTGTACCCAATAGATTGGTGTAATGGACATAATTACATTATAACACCAAAGCAACACTACTCATCTCAATGTAACAGGGCAGTCTCTCAGCAACACGATCTTCCTTGCTTAGACAAGAAGAACTACTACAACAAACAGAACCAGGTTATTTGTCTTATTTAGGCAGAATCTCAGTACAGTCAGGTAATGTTTTAGGCCAGCGGGCATAATAACGACAACAAGACTCGTAGAATTACCGACTGATGCCTCTTAATCACCTGCGCGATACTTTATAATGCTAGAAAGAGTGTGAGAGTACAGTTCCACCCTCAATATTTCTTATTTTTAAGCTACTTTTTATTTTTATATGTAAACACGTGATAGGTTGTAAATACCCCCGAAAATACTGAAAAATTTTTCGAGACTCTATAACGTTATAGAAAGTATATCAATTTTTTTTCAAAATTTTTCTTGTTAAATTTCTCGACTTATAGGCTATTTGCGGTTTTTGGTTTTTGGTATCTGGTATCTGGTTTTCAAAATTTAAAAACTCAAAAAACTTTCAAGGCATAAATTATATTTATTATATTACTTAAAAGAACATTTAATTCTTAATACAACATAAGTTTTTTAGAATTTTGAGCCATTATTTTTGGATATATTAATTTAATTGTAAGAGCTGGGAGGTCCTGAAAACTAAATTTTAACTGTGTTTTCAGTTTACAGGAGAACGGAGCCTCCTAGCTCAAATCTGACAAAATTTACGGGATACCTCTAACCCCGCCTCTCTTTAAAAACTTTAGCTAATAGATAGTCTTCGACTCCCACCGGATCATTTGGACACAGTTTCAACCTCCTACCCCTAAGTTGACTGCTGGACTTAGTCTATCAGGGATAAAAATCTTAAATCTGTTATAATGCACCATCTATTGCACTGAGGTTTTTTTACTAAATTATTTATACCTGCAGACCTTTCAGCCTACACGTAGACCAACTCTACATAGATTCTATGAATGTTCTAGTTTTATAAATTAGACTTTAAGAATTTATTTATAGGCAAATATTAATAGAATAAGAGAGATCACATATTACAGAATAAGGTAAGACAATAAAGACGACTCTTGGTAGAGCCAAAAAGATTACATAATTTTACATTTTATTGTTTTCTTTTATTATTATTATAATTAGATTAAAATATATAGACTGTCTCTAGGTAGAGTCATATACAGACAAAACAAAATTGAACTTTTAAAACGATTTTTACAGATAAAGTACCTAAACGAAGGTAGAATTTCGAATCTACATAGAGAACAATTTTGACAGAAACGGTGACAGGGTATTTCTGGTCCTTTTAAACTGAGAAAAAATTTGAACTTACTGCAGCCTTGTTAAATTAAAATAATTTTATTACTTTTACAAACCTTTTAAAAAAACTTTTTAATAATTTGTCAAAGATTTATCGGTGGTTTTCTGTTTATTGTATTTTATAACTTATACAAACGCCTTTTTATTTTATTCTAATTTTAAATAAGTGTGTTAATATTGTGTGTATTATTATGAAGATAATATTGGAAATCCTTTGACAATTTATATTTACATATTAATTTATCGTATTTTATCGTCTTATTGGGCGCTTACTTGGTATTTATTATTAAAAAAAATTTAAAATAAAATTGAATTTTTAATTTTTTGGACTAACAAAGCCCTCTGAAAATAGACAAATGTTTAAAACACCCGAACAAAATAAAACTATAGCATCGACGGAGGAATCTATAAAAAGAACTGAAGAAATAGAATCGTCAGCGGGGAGAGCGAAGAGAGGAATATCCCAAGTAAGAAAAAGAGTCGGTGAGCTTGAGCCACGGCTGTAGACTATGCCGCGACTCAAGGTAGTAGTCCATACTAATATTATAAATGCGAAAGTGTGTTTGTTTGTTTGTTTGTTTGTTTGTTTGTCCTGCTTTCACGTCGCATCAGAGCATCGGCATGGCATGATTTTTTGTATGGGGATAGTTTGGTGGCTGTAGAGTGACATAGGCTACTTTTTTCGGCGGAAAAACATATCATTCCCGTGGGAAAATCGAATATGTTGCAAAATTAAATTCAGCTAGGTGGCGCCACCGTGATTCTACAAGACGGACGACGGTACGATGGACGAACACAGAAGGTCAGAATATCTGGATTATTATGTCTTTTTACCAAAATTAAGATAAAAAATGTATAGATCTGTATTTTTCCACGCAGGACCGGAAGAGAGCGATAAAAAACATAAAATTCACCAGCTGATTTTCTTCAAACGTTTTGGTGCATCGTAATTCACAGAATAGGCGATAACCTCGCAGACGATATTAAGTAATCCGTTGATGCTCTGCCTACCCAGCAAGGGTTACAGGCGTGATTATAAGTATGGATCAGAAATACTATCAACACCTGTCACGCTTTCACCCTTAACTATTACTTAACAATGGTAGAAACAGTTCTTAGTAAGCCTTAGTAATATTTATTGAACGGAAATGAATACAGTTCTTTTATGTGGTTATGAATGAATAGGTATTACAATAAGAAAAATTGTGCAAAATTATAAGAAAAATATTTTTTGAGAGTTCTTATTAACTAACGTATACATAGTTTAAATTGATTCCGCTAGATGTCGTTAGTAGGTTTTTAAAACGCGGTAACGAAATGTTTCCTGACACGTACTTAACTCCCGCTGTTGAGCCGCGTGTCAACTTATAGTGCATACGGTACCTATACGCTTAAATTGTTTCTATTTCGTAGATTATTCGACTACCTGCTTTCGATTTCGGTTGTTTGTTATTTGCTTTGTGATTTGGTTAAGGTTGAATGGATTTATATTGGCTTTCATTTTCGGATTTGTGTATTTTCTTGGATCGGTTTTGTTGATTTGGTTGGTATTCCTTTATACATATTTAGACTCTGGCTTTGATTTTGGATATTGTTTATTTAGAATCGTGAAATGGGTTTCGTTGGTTTAGGTTGTTTAACAATATTTCAAAGGAATATTAATAGTATAGATAGTGTATACAGTACCTATACACTTACTTCTTTTTTCTTTGGTTATATTTATATTGATTACTGCTTTCGATTTCGGTTTTCTGCGATTTGTTTTGTGATTTGGTTTAAGTTGATTCGATTTTTTTTGGCTATCGTTTTCGGATTCGTGTTGTGTCTTGAATTGGTTTTGTTGTTTTTCTTTTAAAAAATATTTAAAAGGAATATTTATTCCTTTTAGATATTTTGGATTTGCTTTTAAAAAAAATATTTAAAAGGAAATTTAATTCCTTTTAGGTATTTTAACGTTTTTTTTTATAAATAGGGTTTTTCTTACTTCATAATGCCTCGCAAACGTAAGTCCAGCCTTTCAAGAGTATCTTCTCAAAGACAAGCGAAAAGATTAGCTCGATCGCTAGAATCTTTAGGAGATGCTGAACTGAGAAGGCAAGAACAAGCAGAGCGTCAGGCTGCTTTTAGAGCATTTGAGACACCTTCTCAACGTCAGCAAAGGCGTCTTGAACAGACAGAGCGTCAAGCTACTTTAAGAGCTTCTGAAACACCTTCTCAAAGTCAGCGAAGGCGTCTTGAACAGGCAGAGCGTCAAGCTACTTTAAGAGCTACTGAAACACCTGCTCAAAGTCAGCAAAGGCGTCTTGAACAGGCAGAGCGTCAAGCTACTTTAAGAGCTACTGAAACACCTGATCAAAGTCAGCAAAGGCGTCTTGAACAGGCAGAGCGTCAATCTACTTTAAGAGCTACTGAAACACCTGCTCAAAGTCAGCAAAGGCTATTCGAACAAGCGGAACGTCAGGCCGCCTTAAGAGCCGCGGAAACACCTGATGAAACTCAACACAGACTCATTGAGCAAGCTGAACGTCAATCTACTACAAGGGCATCTAAAACACCAGAACAGACACAGGCGCGAAGAGATGCAAATTCACAGCTCCAAGCTGAACGTCGACAACATTTTCAAAGAAACAATTGGTCGGTTTTTAATGACGCAGCATTCAATTATGATCCGTTGATTGATTATAAAAATCACAGGTTAGTTGTTATCGGACTGATGGACAAGGCGTGTCGATTTTGCAGCGCTTTAAAATGGAAAGATGAGACCGCAGGCATGTGCTGTTCCAATGGCAAAGTGTCTCTTCCGTTACTTGGGGAACCAGAAGAACCTTTGAAAACTCTCTTTTTATATGATGCTAATGAGTCACGGCGCTTTTTAAACAGGATCCGGAAACTCATGCTTTCAAATGACGTCCTTCGGAGTTGACCGGAAAATAATAATGCCGCTATTAATAATAATCGCCTACATTTACGGTGCAAGGGCAAATTTATCATAGAATAGGTTCACTTTTTCCAACTGAAAACGAACAGCATAAATTTTTACAAGTATATTTTATAGGTGACGAAGAAATTGAGGTAGACCGTCGCTGCCAATTTATCCAGGGAGTTGAGAGAGACACAGTGTTCAAAATTCAAAGATTCTTGCATGAACGTAACATTATAGTCAAAACATTTAAAACTGCTTTAGAAAACCTACCTGAAGAGGATTATAAAATCGTTATTCACGCAGATCGGACCCCTCGAGGAGAGCATGAAAGGCGCTACAATGCACCTTTGATAAACGAAATAGCAGCCGTAATTAGTGGTGATCAATTTTCTTCACGAGACATTGTCTTGCGAGCACGTGATGATACGTTGCAACGGGTAGCCGATACACACAAGTTTTATGACGCTCTGCAATACCCATTGATTTATTGCAAAGGACAAGAGGGTTATCATTTTCAAATTCCACTCATTAACCCGGTCACAAAGGAGCCTACGCCGAACAAAAAAGTATCGTGTATGGATTTTTATGCGTATAATATGATGTTGCGAGAAAATGATTTTAACTTCTTAGCCCGGTGTAGACAATTATTTCATAAATTTTTGGTAGACATGTATGTGAAGGTAGAAAGTGAACGTCTCCGTTATATATCTTTAAATCAAAAGCTGCGCGTTGAGAATTATATACATTTACAAGATGCAGTTTCTAGCGACGCCAATGTAAACCCAGGAAATTTAGGTAAATGGTAATTCTGCCTCATCATTCGTTAACAGTCCCTGCTACCTACATGAGTACACACAAGACGCATTCGCCTATGTACGAACTTACGGAAGACCTGATCTTTTGTTACTTTTACTTGCAATCCACATGGAAAGAAATAACCGAGGAGCTAATGCGGGCCAAAAAGTACTGACAGACACGATTTAGTTGCTAGAGTATTTAGATTAAAAGTACAAAATTAATGTATGTAATTAACAAAGGGAAAATTTTCGGAGAGGTGCAGTGCTTCATGTATTCAATTGAATGGCAAAAAAGAGGATTACCGCATGCCCACATTCTAATATGGCAAAGAGAAGTTGCCCAGCCAAATAGACGACATAATAAGCGCCGAGATTCCGGATCCTGAGCAAGATAAAGAATTGTATGATACCATCGTCCGAAATATGATTCACACCATATATGGAGCACGAAATTCAATATCGCCATGTATGAAAGAAGGAAAATGTACAAAGAAATTCCCTAAACAGCTATTAAAAGAAACAGTGCACAATGACAATGGCTACCCTTTATACAGACGCAGAGCTCCCGAAGATGGTGGCAGGAAAGTTACAATCAAATCTCGCTCTGGAGCGTTAGAAACCTTAGATAACAGCTGGATTGTCCCGTATTCGCCCATTCTATGTAAAATCTTTAATGCCCACATTAATGTAGAAGCATGTAGCTCTGTCCGCGCAATCAAGTATATTTGTAAGTACATAAATAAAGGAAGCGACCAAGCAATATTTAATCTCAGGAGTGAAGGTGAGGCAAATCCCGTTAATGAAGTACAGACCTTTCAAGCAGGGCGTTATGTCAGCAGTAACGAGGCAGCATGGCGTCTCCTTGGCTTCCCTTTACACGAAAGGCACCCAACAATTACTCATCTTGCTGTGCACTTAGAAAATGGAGAGCGTGTATATTTCACCGAAAGAAATTTCCAAGAAAGAATTGCATCACCGCCAAAAACTACACTAACAGCCTTCTTTCAATTTTGTCAAACCGACCCCTTTGCAAAAACGTTGTTATATTCTGAAGTCCCCAGCTATTATACTTGGAACACATCTAGAAAGGAGTGGAAACGCCGTATTCAAGGCGCGCTTAAAATTGGCCGGTGTAAAGTCATCAGATGCCCTTAGTCGTGTGTATACCGTCCATGTAACTAATTTTGAATGTTTCTGTTTACGTTCGGGGTCCTACAGGATATATAGACATTAAAACTGTCAACGGTCAGGAATGCGCAACTTATAGAGAAGCATGTGAAGCTCTGCATCTTTTAGAAAACGATAATCACTGGGATGAAACCATGGAGGAAGCTGTGCAGTGCCAGTTACCAGCAAAAATTAGGGATCTTTATGCAACTCTCATATCATCTTGCGGGCTATCTAATGCACATAAATTGTGGGACAAATATAAAGAGTACATGGCGGAAGATATTTTGCGAAGGTTACAGCAGACACACGCGAACATGACATACAATGAACACATTTATAATGAAGCACTTGGAAAAATTGAAGATAAAGTAATGGCAATGGTAGGCAAAACATTAAGCGACTTTGGAATGGTAAGCCCTCAGCGAACAACCGAAAATGAACTAAGTGATGAAATTATACGTGAAACAAACTACGATATACCAGCTTTGCAGAAGCAAGTAGCCGAATTTGTATCCCGCTTGCTTCCCGAACAAAAACGAGTTTTTGACAAAGTATTAGGACAAATTGAATCTGGAAATGGTGCACTTTTCTTTTTAGATGCCCCTGGAGGAACTGGGAAGACATTTTTGTTAAATTTATTATTAGCGCAAGTACGGAAAGATAAAAACATTGCTGTGGCCGTAGCTTCCTCCGGTATAGCCACCACGCTGCTAAGCGGGGCAACTGCATTCTGTTTTAAAACTCCCTCTAAATCTAGCCCAGGAAGAATCGCCGATCTGCAATTTTAGCAAAAATAGTGCACGAGGTATAATGCTACGACAAATGCTCCAGGATTTGCGCAGCAATACCGATGTAATGGGAGGAATGGTGGTTTTACTGGCTGGTGACTTTCGCCAAACTTTACCTGTCATTCAAAGGGCACACCAGCATGAAATTAAAGCATGCCTCAAGTCGTCTATTTTATGGAACAAGGTGACAAAATTCAGTTTAACTACGAATATGAGAGTGCATTTGTATAATGATATGATATCAATGCTGGAAACTATGCTGACACAATATTAAAAATTGGCGATGGGCGGTTGGAAACGGATGCTGAGGGCTGCGTTAAATTGACGAGAGATTTTTGTAATTTAGTTCAGAGTCATTCCGAATTAATTGCGAGCGTTTATTCAGATTTAACGAACAACATGCATGAAGACAAATGGTTATGTGAAAGGGCGATTCTTGCACCAAAAAATGAGAGCGTTAACAAAATAAATTCAGATATATTAAGCGAAGTAGCAGGAGAAATAACAGAGTATTTGTCAGTAGACACAGTTATGGACACAGAACAGAGCACTTCATATCCCGTAGAGTTTCTAAATTCTCTAGAGTTGTCAGGTGTGCCCTCACATAAGCTTCAATTAAAATTAGGCGTCCCAGTCATGCTAATGCGAAATTTAGATGCTCCTCGGTTATGTAACGGGACAAGGCTGCGTGAGACACATCTTGGACGGAACATAATCGGTGCTACAATCTTGACAGGCTTAGGAAAAGGTGAAAATGTTATTATATCACAGATCCCTATAATTCCCACAGATCTTCCTTTTCAATTCAAAAGGTTGCAGTTCCTATTAAGCTCAGTTTTGCAATGACAATTAATAAAGCGCAAGGCAAACGTTACAGGTAGCGGGTCAACTTAGAAAAACCGTGCTTCTCTCATGGTCAGCTGTATGTAGCATGTTCGCGTGTGTCAAATGCCCAGAATCTACATTCTTTCCCGAATGGAAAACATATAACATTGTGTACAGTAGCGTCTTAAAATAGTATTCAGTTAGTTTTTTTCCAAAATTCCCACAATCAATTAATCAGAATTCCCACAGATCTTCCTTTCAATTCAAAATTTCCTATTTAGCTCAGTTTCTCTTCAATTCCAAATGCTGCACCTCTGACGGACCTATTAAGCTCAGTTTCCTTTCAACTCAAAAGGCTGCATCTCTGACGGATCTTTTATTTGGCTCAGTTTCCTTTCAATTTAGAAAACTGCATCTCTTACGAATCAATTTAGCTCAGTTTCTTTTCAAAAGTCTGCATCCCTGACGGATAATTATGCTCAGTTTCCTTTAATTATAGAACTATAATAAAAAAAAAAACTAAAACTAGTAATTTAATTATCAAACAGTCCTACTCCACGTGGTATCGTGCCAAGAACGCTGGCTGCGTTTCCCCGCCGAATGGCTATACTTAGCCTTTGAGCGAGAAAAGAGCCAGCCCTCTTATCACCAGCAGCAACGACCAGCCGCGGATGGAGTTCCTTTAAGAACTTCACCGCACGTGGACCCCACGGACCGATAGTCTCTACAGCAAATGGCACAAATATGTAGTCATCTCTCAGAGACTCATATTTGCGCCACTTACTCAGTTCAGCTGCCTCTGATGCCGCCCCGGCTCTAAACGAGGTACCCCTGAGATGAGAGGCCGCCAAAGTGTTCATGCAAGTAGCATCCCACACTAGGGCTTTACCTCTCCCAAGGGACCAATGTCATACCGTCGGGTCTCCTGCCATCGTCTCTAAATATTCCACAAGGCTCTAAAACCGAGGGAACATTTATAGAGACAAGAGCCCTTCGGATGACATCGTTCAAAGAACCGTGCCGTGAAAACCTACCAGCACTTTTCTTACAAGAAAGTTCGTGGAGCCCAAACTTGTCGACGCTGCTGCCACAGGGCACTGATGGGGTTGACAAATCGCCGCTCCTAGTCGGATTCCTACAGCGATGCGCAAGCTTTCCCCATCAAGTAATGTGCCGAGATTACTTGATGGTAAAGCGTGTAACCAGTGACTAGATTCCTTAGTCGAAACAGCTAGAAGGCGTGCCTTATCTTGGTCACTATGGAAATTGTGAAACAAATCTCTGCACATTCTGTACCAACGGAATATCCCACTGTTTTGTTGGTTAACTTCCAGTGGAACATTTTCGCCGGGACAGAGCGTTTGCCATGTCTGCCCTGCCTCCGTAGTAAGCACAGGTCTACTTTATTATTTAAAATTATGTTACATAAATTACTGACACTATGCACGGAAGCAAGGAAACAGGCAATGCAACGCTAGAAAGATTTCTCACACCAATACCACCAAATTTTATAGGTAAAGTAGCTTGAGTCCAGGCTGTTGTATTTAAAGTTAAATTTAGAATTTTTCTATAGCTATTTTAAGATTATTATCAATATCTTTTAAAATATCCGAACATTTCAGACTGGACTCGAGCAGTAAGTATGTAAATCTAGGTACAAGGAGACAATATTTTAAGATAGTAAGCGCAATGTGGGGGCTTAATTTATACAATTTATCAACGTGGTTTAAAAACTGATCAAATTTTGTTTTTAAAACAGGTTTAATACTATCGAAAAACAACGGGGCACCTAGAAGGTATAGTGTAATAAATATAGGTATATATTTCCTTTAATTAAAAAAATATCCCATTTCCATTTGGAATAAACAGGCTATTTTCATGCTTTCCTATACGCTGCGTTTCAAAACATTTAAATAGGCTGACGAATCAATTTTGCTCAGTTTCCATTTAATGGCTGCATCTCTGACAAATCTATAAAACTCAGTTTTCTTTCAATTCAAAAAGCAATGGATAGTTCATTTCCCAGTGACCATGCGGGCGAAGCCGCGGGTAACAGCTAGTAGCTCATAAAACTAGGATAAACACTCAACCGCCCAAACATAAATCTAAAAATAAACTCTCCCCTGCAGCTAGCAGTGAAGAAAACCAAGTTGACCCAGAAACGACTACCTTTTTTATATAATATGGGGAAATGCCTACGCATATCCGCCTCGCGGGGGCAAGGATGGATTATGTCGGACTCGCACCGTCTAAAACCCCATGGTGTTTCACCTTCGCCGCATATTGGCAGGGCCACGGGAACGCTTTCACACACTCCGCGGCCCCACCAGCGCTGGCCGCCCCATGGCAGCCCCTTCTCGGGGGAGAACTTCTCCCCATTCTCCTTTCAGGCAAGGTGCATCAGGAACACAAGACACGCTTTCTATATATGGATAGGGAGAGCGGCGCCTCGCAATACCGGCACTCCTCCCCCGCGGCTGCAACACAGTAAGCTGCTCACAGAGTTTAAAATAGAGACTCAAAGATTAAGTGAAGAGGTTAAATGCCACACAGAGAAGATAACCACTTATGCGAGTGTGACAGCAAATGGCACCAGGAGTCAACATCTGGAACTTGTCCCACCCAAATTGAAAAACACCATTCCTGCACCAATGCATTCAATTATAGTTTCATCGGAAATGATAACGACACTAGTAGTGAAATAATAAATAAAATAAGAGTTGCTGTGGACGCAAAACCGACTGGGCTAAGAGTCTAAAAATTGACAAAGGCCAAAGACGTGATCGTGGGATGCGGTACTAATGAGGAATTGGAAAAAGAAGCAAACCGACTGAAAGCAGATCATACAGGGCTTTCAGTCGAAGAAGCTAAGAACAAAGACCCACTGGTCATTTTGAGGGACGTGCTACTGGTCAATACCGATGGAGATATAATTACCGCTATTAGGAACCAAAACAAGAACTTATTGGAATCCTTAAAAAGCGATGAGGTGCGACTAGTAGTACGATACCGGAAAAAGACCAGAAACCTGAACCTGACCAGAACACGTGATCCTTCAGGTGTCCCCATTGCTATGGCAGCGTCTGGTGGAGATAGGGCGAGTACACGTTGACTTGCAGTGCGTAGTGGTGGCTGACCAGTCACCATTGGTGCAATGCTCTAGGTGTCTTGTACATGGACACGGTAAAAGACACTGCAAGGAGGTGGAAGACCAATGTTCCCACTGTGGAGGAACACACGTTTAAACTGAATGTACACCGTATACTGTTGGGAAAATACCTTTTGCAGCAACTGTCTTAGGGCAAAGTTGGATTGGGCAGACCACAACGCGTTTGACAGTGAGTGTCCGGTACGTAGGAGGTGGGATGCTATTATAGCAAGGTCAAGTGTGGCATACTGCTAAAGCCAAGAACAGGGGCAATGAGCAAACAAGACAAGACACTGAAAACAAACCCATCTTCTTCGTGCAAGAAAATCTTCAAAGAAAAGAGCTTACATTAAACGAACTAATGATCGAGGCCAGTAAGAGTGGGATGAGTATCGCTCTAATACAGGAAGAGTGGGGTATATGAAGGACTACCGAGGTGCTCGAATATATCGATGCGCCCAAAGAGTATCCGGAGTAGTGAAGACGGCAATAGCCGTCTTCAACAACAACATCAGCGTCACACAGTATTCTACTCTCACCACAAACAATTTCACAGTGGTCAAAATTGGAATTGGCGTCCGGGAGGTGGGAGTGATATCCTTGTATCTCAAACCGGACTTACCCATTGAACCATACATGGACCATCTAAGACATGTACTTACTAAAATAGGAAATATTGACGTACTCATATGAGGGAAGGAAACACGTGGAGCCCATGGTGGGGTAGTGTGAGAGAAGATGGACGAGGGGAAGTGCTAGCGGGTACTCTGAATGAGCTCAGCCTCCACATATTAAATGAAGGAGACACTCCTACATTTGATACGGTAAGAGGAGGAAAAACATATAGGAGTCATGTCGATATACTCCGAAAATTGTTGGCATACAATGGCATATTAATGGCATGACAAGTTCAGATCACAATAAAATTAAATTCAAAATTAATTCAATAAAACATCTCGAGTAGCGATACAAAGAACACCAAAAATATACAAGATGTTTGGAAGATGGGTGCAAAGCCTGAAGGGGATGATACCTTGTGTTAGACGAAGTCTGCTCCTTTTTTTAATTGAATTTCTAAGATTTTTTTTAACAATAAAACCCTTTTTTTTTTCAATTAATTGCTAATAGTGCTAATTTTTTTTCAATTAATTATTTTTATTTATGTAATGTGTGATTACTCAAAAAACTAATTTTCAAGAATCTTCATCATCAGAAAAACATTCTACGCATATTTAAGTTTAAGAAACCAAAAAAAATTAAGGAAATGTTGTGTTTATGCCATCATAAAAAAATATGTGAAATAGCCTTTGTTGTTCAAACCTTTTTAAAAACATGTTTAGTTATTGCCTTTTCTTTTGAGGTATTATTTACGCATATGTCTCATCAACTCTTGGAATTAGGGTGTACAAAGCAAATTGCGGACGAATATTTTTAATTTTTAACGGACCAATAAAACAACATTTTTGTTACAATAATTTATTTTTCGTGTTCAAAATGTTGACCTCGACTTCAACTCCTGCTTCATAACTTGAAAAGCCGTATGGATACTTTCTATTAACTCCTCTCTGGTTGATATTTCCACATGCGTGTAGACGAGCTTCTTGGTCCGTCCCCAAACGAAAAATTCCACAGGAGTTAAATCAGGTGATCGAGGTGGCCAAGGGATGGGCCCGTCTCTAACGATCCAGTTCTCTGGGAAACAATTATTTAAATATTCTCGCACGTTTAGAGTCCAATGCGCTGGACAACCATCTTGCGGAAAGATCATTGGTCTTCTCGTGGCCAATATTGGTATTTCGGCCTCGTCCAGAAGCTCCGCGAGATCTTTTATGAGGATTTCCAGGTAATTGTCTCCATATAAATTCATCATCATCATCATTACAGCCCTTCCAAGTCCACTGCTGAACATAGGCCTCCCCCAAGGAATGTCACAAAGCACGGTCCTGAGCCACCTGCATCCATCGACTTCCTGCATGTCTTACCAGATCGTCACTCCATCTAGTGGGGGGTCGCCCTACACTTCGCCTACCGGTACGAGGCTGCCACTCGAGAATCTTTTTTCCATCGGTTGTCGGTTCTTCGAGCTATATGGCCGGCCCATTGCCACTTCAGCTTACTAATCCGTTGGGCTATGTCGGTTACTGTAGTTCTACTGCGGATATCCTCATTTCTAAGTTTATCACGCAGAGAAACTCCAAGCATAGCCGTCTCCATAGCTCGCTGAGCGTCCTTGAGCGTCCTCATATGGCCAGCAGTGTAGGACCACGTCTCAGGTCCATAAGTCGTCACTGGCAACACGCACTGGTTGTACAATCTAGTTTTCAGGTTTTTAGGTATACCTGACGAGAAGATGTGTCGTAATTTCCCGAACGCTGCCCAGCCGAGTTGAATCCGTCGATTGACCTCTCGGTTGAAGTTGGACTTACCTAGTCGGACTATTTGTTCCAGGTAAACATACTCGTCAACAACTTCGAGCTTAGTGCTCCTAACAACTACTGGCATAGGTGTGACATGGACATTAAACATGATCTTTGTTTTGTCCATGTCCATCTTAAGACCTATCCGTTGGGAGACACTATTGAGGTCGTTGAGCATAGTGCTTAGGTCCTCCAGCGATTCTGCCATAAAGACTATATCGACGGCAAATCGAAGGTGAGTGATGTACTCGCCATTGATGTTAATACCGTATCCTTTCCAGTCCAGTAGCTTGAAAACGTCTTCCAATGCAGCGGTGAAGAGTTTCGGGGATATCCCGTCACCCTGTCTTACACCTCTCTGCAGTTGGATAGGTTTCGTACTCTGGTTCTGTACTCGGATAGCCATCGTAGCCCTACTGTACAAGCACTTCAGCACCTCGATATACCGACAGTCCACTTGGCACCGCTGAAGGGACTGCAGCACTGCCCAAATTACGACGGAATCAAAGGCTTTCTCATAGTGAACATATGCCAGACATAGTGGCAAATTGTACTCCTCGGACTTCTGTACAATTTGCCGAAGGGTATGTATGTGGTCTATGGTGCTAAAACCTTTTCGGAAACCGGCTTGTTCGGGAGGCTAGAAGTCGTCGAGTCTGCATGCGAGACGATTCGTAATGACTCTCGAAAACAGAACGTAGACGCGGTTCAGAAGGGAAATCGGTCTGTAGTTCTTTAAGAGAGCGTTGTCGCCTTTCTTGAAGAATAAGACCACCGCACTTCTGCTCCACGCCTCCGGTGTAATGCCACCATGGAGGACGGAATTAAAGAGCTTGTGAAGGACTTCAAGTACCGGTTTTCCATCCGCTTTTAGAAGCTCCGCTGTAATACCATCCTCGCCTGGGGCCTTGCCGTTTTTAAGGTGCTTCAGTGCTAAGCCATTCTAATCTCGCTCAGACTGACGTCCGTGATATCATCGGAATAGTGTCGGAAAAGACTCGCTCTTGGATTGTTACTCACACTTGCGTGTAGCTCGAACAAGGATGTGTACAGCTGCCCAAAGAACCTCTCAATCTCACTCAAAATCTCAGGTATCCCGGAAACGACGCTGCCACACTCGGTCTTCAGCTTCGACAGTTGGCTCTTTCTGGCAGACAGATCTCTAGCAAAGACTTTGGAGCCCTGGTTCTGCTCGATTGCTTCTTCAATACGAGCAGTATTAAAGTTGCGTAAGTCTCGCCGCATGCATTTGGAGATCTGTCTGTTCAGTTGCCTGTATGCTGTCAAATCTACTGAAGACTGCAGCTTCATATCCCGTCTAACAGCCATGAGATTAAGAGTGTGATCGGAGAGTTTTTGTGTTCTTCTGCGGCGGGTCTTGCAAAACTTAGCTCCGACCGCATGGACAGTTTCCACGAGCTAGTCATTCATATCGTTCACTGCATTGCAATCTGCTAGGCACTGAAAACGGTTTCGTAGCTCGAGCTGAAATGTTTCGGGACTTTGGATTTGAGCACGAGGGGGACGGAGCGTTGACTTCATTAGACGACACCTCTCCAACTTAACGTTTAGGTTCAGTGTGCCTCTCACCATTCGGTGATCGCTGCCGGTTTTCACCCTCGCGATCACTGAGACATCACTGAACAGTTGTCGTCTGGTCGTCATAATGAAGTCGATCCCATTTTTTGTCGAACTGTCGGGGCTCGAACAGGTCCACTTCCTGTGGGGCCGCTTTTGTAAGTAAGAGTTCATCATAAAGAGTCCCTCTTTCTCCATGAAGTCGGCCAGCTGCTGGCCCCTTGGGTTCCGCCGTTGCCCTATTCCAAATTTCCCTACCTTCAGCTCCCATTAAGACCGTATAGTGGGTTTCGGAGGAATGCATGGCTTTAGAGATATCCTCATACATTTCCTCCACCTCTTCATCGGGATGTGTCGAGGTAGGTTCGTAAACCTGTATGACCTTCAAAGAATACTGTTTGGTGATTCTGAGTATAAGGTACGCAAGCCTCGTCGACACACTCACAATCTTTACAACCTTGTTAACGAGAGACTTGTGAACGATAAATCCGACATCTCCTTGGGACAGATGGTCGCCCTCCCGGTGATAGAACAAGTTGCCGGATTCGAGGATTACCGTCTCCTCCTCCTCTCTTCGGATCTCGGATAATCCTATAATATGCCAGCGTAACTTGTCTATCTCTTCTTCCAGGTCCAGGATCTTCTCGTCAGTCCTCAGGTTGCGTGCGTTTTATGTTGCCAGGTCGAGTCATCTTAGGTGGCAACCGAACCTCCACCGGAGATTCTTAGCACCCCCTGCCCCGCCGTTACCATGGTCGCCACCGTAACCTGGAATAGCGGGGCCACCGGGGACTGGGGGCCGTCTCCTCGTAACTCTCATCATGGGGGGATTTCGGCCATAGTTTCCACGCTTGGCGAGCGAGTTAGCAACCGCAGTTTTTTTATTTTAATATTGCTGTTATCAGAAAGATGCTGCTGCCCATCTCCTGCCTGTTTCCCATTGTCGCCTCTTACGACACCCACGGGAAGACACGGGGTAGTGGATATACTTAACCACCACTACACGGCAAATTTACAATTTAAATTATCTGGTACGAATTAGGGACCAATCATCGTCCGGTCGATTAATCCTGCCAACACGTTTACTGAAAATTTCCTTTGAAATGACACTTGCTTCTTCCAGTGTGAATTGCTGTCCTTGCCAGCCCATCGATGGAGGTTATGAAAGTTGGTAATTCTTTCTTTCGAAAACTTTGACTCATCGGTCCACAAGATGGATTTTAAATACCATTCATCTTCAATGTCACTATTTAGCAAAAGCGACAGCAGGACATTCTACCCGATGGTGAAGATGAGGGTGAGGATGATATTAAAGCTGATAACGCAGAACACCGGCGTATAAGAGAGCTAGCTGAAAAGATAAATTCAGGGATGCAGGATGGTTCTTGTGACCCACCATTTACTCTTGCGGAGCTAAGGTATACTACAAGCAGCTTCAACCAAAAAAAGCACCCGGTGGAGATGGTTTTACGACCGATATCTGCCGAGAAGTCATCTTTCACAGCCCGGAGATTTATCTGAGCCTGGCTAACAAATGCCTGGAGTTGGGACACTTTCCACCAAATGGAAGGAGGCACTGGTCGTTGTTCTGCGGATACCTGGAAAGGACGACTATACGCACCACAAAGCCTACAGACCAATAGATTTACTACCTGCGTTAGGGAAAATCCTGGGAAAATAATCATCATAAGGATCAGATACCATATCCAACCCGGTTGTAGTACTCGCCAATACGGTTTTACCCCACAAAGGAGCACCGAAGACTCCCTCTATGATACGATGGAATATATAAAATTACAGTTTCGCAATAAAAATATTATCACGATCATATCTCTTGACATAGAGGGAGCATTCGATAGCGCCTGGTGCCCAGCTATAAAAGCCTGGTGCCCAGCTATAAAGCCTTTGTCCTGGGAAAAACCAGCAAGAAACCCAGCGGGACTTTTTTAAAGTAAATTTTACATGAATGGTTGTACAAACTATTTACAAAATTTATTTTAGAAACAGCTTGGAAGCGACCACATAATAACCCTTTTTATACAGTTTTTGTTTAATAAAATATTTAAACTTGGTAATAGAGAGACCTTGTAGATTTTCTTGAACTTTGTTGTAATATTGTATACATTGCCCCAAGAAAGAATTACTGACTCTGTGGAGTCGATAAAGTGGTATCACTAGGTTGTGTTTGTTCCTAGTATTTACAGAGTGCATATTACTTTTTTTACTAAAACTACCTTTGTTTTTGTGAACATAGATTAAATTTTCGTAAATATACTGAGAGGCCAAAGTTAGTATATTTATTTCTTTAATTTTTTCTCTAAGAGACTCTCTCGGTTTTATGTTGTAAATAGCTCTAATGGCCCTCTTTTGTAAAACAAAAATAGTTTCTAAATCAGCCGCATTTACGTATAGCAAAATCTCATAAGTCATTATGCCATGGAAATAACTGAAATAAACTAATCTAGCTGTCTCTACACTAGTGAGACCTCTAATCTTTTTTACAGCAAAAGCTGCAGAACTTAGTCTGCTTGCTAGTTTGGATATATGGGGGCCCCACTGGTGTTTTGCGTCGAGAGTGATGCCAAAAAAATAGTGGATTCAACAGAGCTCAGTCCTTACCCATTTAAAACACATTGGTATTCAGATTTTTAACATTCGATATTGTAAATTTAATTAAGTTTTATTTCCGTTTAAATGTAGATTATTCACGTTAAATCAATAAAATAATTTTGATATAGCTTTATTCACTTCGTAACATTTAAATGATTGACGTTTAAGTTTAAAAATCTAGGAAATATCATCAGCAAATAATACTATATCGTGATTATCCCCTACAAGGGAAGGTAAGTCATTAATATACACTAGAAATGGGCCGAGAATTGTCTGGTCTGCTGTGCCGTTTACCAGGCGGAATTACTGGCCATATATATGGCAACTGGGCGGATCCTTTCTAGCGCGGAGACAACTTTCGGGTTTTACAGTGACTCCTAGAGACCATTGTAAACCAAGACTCCCAACATCCTTTAGCAGTCAAGACCCGCAAAAATATTCAGAACATCTTCGGGCAACAAAAAACAATACAACTTTTTTGGATAAAAGCCCATGCGGGTCTTCCAGAAAATGAAAGATCTGACGAGTTGGCAAAACACGCAGCGCTGCGAACCAAAAGAAGCCCAGACTATAACCTTTGTCCGGTCTCTTTTGTAAAGCGTCTCATTAAATCTGAGACGCTAACAGAATGGAACCGGTGACATACAGAGGAGAGACCGCCAGAACAACTAAAGCCTTTCTGCCGGATGCTGAGTCAGCCCACAAGGTGATTAGGGAAACAGCGCTGCCTCCGACGATGATCCAGGCAATGACCGGACATTGTGGGTTCTCCGAATACCTGTATTGGTTTTGATGCAAAGGTAACCCATCATGCATCTATGAGCCCGAAATCGAGGAGACAGTGATGTACACCCTTCTGCAGTGCCCTCGGTTCGCAAAAGCAAGGTATAACTTTGAATCCGAGACAAATATAAAGGTTATAAAAGAAAACTTATATAAACTATTCATTGAGAAAAGTACGCGAAATAAGTTTATTGAATTTTGTGAAGGTGTAGTCCAGCGGGTTGTAAAAAATAACCAAAAGTAATTAATTTAGTGATATAGTTTTAATATTTTATTATAAAGAAAATTTTCAATGTGATGACTATTATTATCGATTATTATTGATTATTTATTAATATTGTAATTTATCATTTTAGGACTTAAGATTAAATTAAGAAATACAATCGGTGCTTCCTTGAGTTTATACCTGTAAATACAGATGAGAATACACTGAATTTAAATTCAAAATTTATAGATTTATATAAAAATTGTATGTGCATTATATATAGAGGAATTTTTAAGTAAGAGCTATATGTTGTAGCATGTATTAGATTAAGAGTAGTAGGACTCCCGAACGAAAATCTGGAGTTCTCTACACCCTCTATAATATTAAGGACAAAGAAATAAATAAAAAAACAAGAATCCAAAGTCCATGTCGAGCTGACAATGTATCTGACCTCCATGTCAGAGGAAAGCAGCAAAACATACAAAACAAAGCGAAGAACGCCTGAGTGACTAGTACCACAACGACTAGCGCTTACACCCAGCCCATTAGACTATGGACTACACACCTAGCTTATCACCCAGACTTCAACATTGTAGGCATAGGCACCAAGTTTGCATACCTCCCAATGGCTGTTGACATAAGCACAAAGTTAGCGTTAATTAGTACCTGAAACCTTTATTATATTGGATTTTACTCTAAGTAGTTTTAATGTAAAATTTTAAGTACACAACAGTAAAAGCAAAACACATGGAAATAACTAAGTCAGATGCATAAGCGTGCACTCAAGTACATCCTAAACAGGTCTCGCAAAATAGGTATTCAAAGTAATAAAAGATTGGAATAGATGTAAAAAATTGGTACTTATTGGTTTCAGGTGCATGAAAAAATAAACAATCTGCTTTAAAAAATTAAAATTAAAAGAAATAAAGATAAATGTATTGCGAACCATAGATTTCCGGACTTCTGAAGTTCACCACATATTGTCATAAAACTTGCACTCACAAAACATTGCAAAAAGCTGCGCAGATAGATGTAGAGCGGCAGGCGCCACGTGACACAATGACACAGTGCAGCAAGACTCACGTAGGACGAGCGGTAGGCGTAGAGCAGGCGGTAGCGATGTGGCTTCAATCTTACCAGGGCTCGGCCGCACCTGACCATGTGGAATTAGCCGTCACGACATCTTCCTCATTGATCATTGTTGTAGCGACTTCCCTGAACCTCCCGACACCAAACCCCAATTTTGTTGACTACATAATATTCGGAGTAAACTGTAACATTTATCAACACATTAGAATGCAAAAAGCTTCTTAATTTTTCAATTCATAGCATATTAAAGTTAATCATTTTTTTGGTACATCGCTTAAACATTTTGAACTTTAAAATGTAGCTCATGTAAGTTATATTTCGCATGAACTATGAAATTATAACATAACTCGAAGAGTTTAAATTTCCACTGAATTATAACTCATTTGGATAACTTTGTTCAATATTTCTTTAAAATTTGTTAACATATTTGGTTACGTTAAGGAATAACAAAAGTACTTGCGGGTACCTTTAATATGAATCGAACAAAAAGATTTAACTTTTTGCTTAAAACATTTCACTTTAAACTTTTACTCTACACTTTAATGGTACTTTAATGTCGTAAATAGAACAGCAAACTTCATTAAGACGTTTAACATAAAAACAAAACGCGAGGCACCTTTCACCAACACTATTCGAAGATTATATGTGAGCGATAACAGAGACTTTATCCCACTTCTTATGTTAGAAACTATTCTCAAATTATTTAAATAAAAGAATATTACTTCTAATAGAAATTACTCTGAAGGTTAATTCTTAAAAATAATAAAAGTGTGAGAGCGTATGTTCACCTTGCTTTCTTGCTTACACTTGCTTACACTGCAATTAATCACTATCAGGAATAAGACATCGTACTGTACTAAACATTCAGTACAGAGCAAATACAGTTCAACCAACCGTAATATGTACCCGTCAAAATCACACATTGGTATAACGTGAAGGACATAATTACATGATATCACCAAAGTATGCAAAGCAACAGCAACACTACTCATTTCAACGTAACACAGGGCAGCCTCTCAGCAACACGATTTTCCTTGCTTACACAAGAATTCAAATTCAAATTCAGCTTCAAATTTATTTATTTGTGAACACAGGTAATTATACAGAATAGATCTTTAAAAATGATGTTCGCTGCATTCAACCCTTAGGTATACAAATATTATATTTACAATTATATCTATTACATTTTCACAATTACATTATTTCATTATATTATTTATATTACAATGTTCAAAAATGATGTAATTATTAATTATAATAGGATATTTACAATATATAGTCTAATCGAATATGAAAAAATTATATATGCAATATCATTATAACATGCCTTTTTTATATAGTATAAGCGTGACAAACGGGCACACAGTCCACTTGATGGTATTACCTAGTGGATGCTGTGGCCCATAAATATCTACATTTATCCTTGATTAAGAATCAAAACGCATATGCGTTGTCACCCTTGAGGACTAAGATGGAATGCCTCGTTACCAGTAAAAAGGGTCTCCGGTTCTCTATACTCACCATACGAAACACACCAGCATTGAGCTGACCCATTCGTGCAACACCCCGGTCGAGCTGACCCCTTCGTGCTACAACCATAATGTAGCTACAGCATGGCTCTACCACTTATAAAACCTACTGAAGCGTCGCTAAAATATTCATTAATTGAATAGTAGCATTTCTCAATTAGAAATTTCTATTTTAAATTTATGAATATTTCATGAAACATAGATGGAACTTTATTGTTGATTTTAGATAATATACCGAAAACGCATCATCGAAAGAAGAACTACTACAACGAAGAGAACCAGGTCGCTTATCTTACTTAGGCAAAATCTCAGTGTAGAGGTAATGTTTTAGCGGAACGGGCATAATAACGACAATGAGACTCTTAGAATTACCGACTGATGCCTCTTGATTGCCTGCGCGATACTTTATACTGCTAAAAAGAGTGGGAGATTACAGTTCCGCCTCAATTCTTCTTATTTTCCTTTATTATTTTACCCTCAATTCTAACAGTAGTTTAATAAATCTTACAAATTGTAACAAGGCAAATTTTGTATTCTTTCTTTATAGTCAAGAAGAATGCTCTTTCGTTTCACATTATCTGTCCTATGTAGATGGCTAGTCTCTGTTGAGACTGGCCGGCGTGACCGAAATTCGGTCTGGAGGATAATATTATTTTCAAATTAATTTTTATTACCCTTAAATCGTATTATAGAATTAAACATCAACTTAATGACATAGATATCTTTGAATTAACATCGTCTAAATTTAAAGAAAGCTAAGTATGAGTGTTTTTTTAAATTATATACGAGTATCTTAATATATTTTTCACTATTTAGTGACGTTATTCTATTGTTTTATATATTGTTATCTATACAGTTATTTTATGGTTGTAGCACGAATGGGTCGGCTCGACTGGGGAAGGACCACGCTCTCACAGAATACCAGCATAAAATAGCAGCATAGTGCACCTGTGTTTCGTGTGGTGAGTTTAGAAAACTGGAGACCCTTACTACTGGAAATGAGACATTCCGTCTTAGTCCTCTAAGGTGACAACGCATCTGCATTTTGAATCTTTATCGAGGATAGATGTAGATATCTCTGGGCCACAGCATTCACTGATCTACAGGTGGAGCGTGTGCTTATTTGTCACTCATATTCTATAGAAATAAATAAATATATAATATATTTTTAAATATATTTTTACGGAATCTCTGTTTTTAATAGACATTAAATTAAAATTTAATTACAATACTAAAAAAAGCTGATCCTTTAAAAAATTTTGGATAACGGTTTTAGTTGTTATTAAGCCTATGTATGTTGTTGTATGCGTTTTATGATAAGATTATATTGTACAATTGTTTGTCATCCCGATTTAAGAGAAAAAGTCTTGTGCTGTTTCTCTAGCAAAGTAACAAGTATAATTCTTCAGAAAAGTGTATGTATATAATATAAAAGCGTTTGTCATAGTTACTGACACAGTAGAATTGAAAAAGTTCTCATCAGCCACCCACAGCCTCAGGTCTTAAAACACTCGAGAAGAGTCTTGCTACTTTAAAACATTTTTAGTTTTTAATCCAGCTACGCTTTTGTACTTTTATGGAAGTGGAATACAATGTATTTTAATTTTTACAAGACGTAAACAAAAGAACTCAAAATTATGAAATAGGAGCTGTAAAGAGTAGTGTTCACTTTTATAGTAGCTTTTTTTAGATTAATGATTACAGTGTACAAGTGAAATGATTTTAATTATGATTTTAACTATGATTTTAATTAAAGAGTACCTAATGTGAAGATGATTGTGTTCCTTAGTAGCGGCTTAAGAGTATCTACTACCCCATTTATTATCTCTTGGGTGCTGAAATAGGCGACAAAGAAAAATTAATTAGGCAGGGGGCATCAGGCTCTCAAGCGTGGCAACTATGGTAAATATCCCCCTCGTATGAGACAATCTTCGAGGGAGTCCAAAGTTCAACAGTGAACTTTTCACGGGCTGTTCTACTAAATAATAAAATAACGAGAAGCATGAAGCAACCAATGGGAAAGGAAGGTACTCGAGTGACAGTATTGTATCGATAAGCGATATGTAGGACAGCCCTCCACTAGATGGAGTGACGATCGGGCAACAGATAAAGGAAGGCGATGAATGCAGGTGGCACAGTGTTTTGTGGCTTTCCTTGGGGGAGTTCTATGTTCATCAGTGAACTTTTAATAGGCTCCAATTGTAAAATTAATCCCAATTTAATCATCATTATCATCATCATCATTATTATATTCCATCATAAATCCGCTGCTGTACATAAGCCACATCCAAAGAATGCCACAAAGCACGGTCCTGAGCCACCTGCATCCATAAACTTCCTGTATCTCTTAAGACGTATTTCTTCCATCTAGTGGGGGGTCGCCCTATACTTCCTTTACCAAACAGTACGAGGCTGCTAGAATCTTTCTTCCGCATCGGTTGGCGGTTATTATTTTTTTAGATAGCAGAGGGGACAAACGAGCATGCGGCTCACCTGATGGAAAGTGTCGACCGCCGCCCATGAACAACTGCAACACCAGTGGGACTGCAGGTGCGTTGCCGGCTTTTTAAATAGGAGAAAACTCATTTCTTGAATGGCCCTCGGTCGTATCGGTCCGGAAAAATCGCCGGTGGTGATATTGCAGGTTTATTGCTCTGGGTAACCGACAGCGCAACGGATGAGTAATTTAGCGTGAGAATTAATAATTACATAAATGTAACGGATTTTATAAATTTGGTACTTTCATGTTACTGGAAGGTCAGATTCAGAAGAAGTTCGCTCTAATCAACTTACAATGGTATTAAATTTCTTATAAAATATTATAGCCGATCGAGACGTACTGCACGTCAGAAGGAAAACTTGTTAACTTCACAAACTTGTAAACTTTATTTTTGGGTTTTTAAGAAATAATTTTTTAGGAAGTATTTTTTATTGGAAATATTTTTATCAACGTATTAATATAGTCATAGAATTTTCATGTATCACGCTATTTTACATGAAAATAAAATGTGTATTATTTTTGTAATTGAAAAAAAATTTAATGATTATCATTTTGATAATATTTAATCAATTGGATTTTCAACATTACTTTCATCAATTTCATGACGGTCACGCGAGTTCGATGCTTTTCCCCATCCCAAAAGTGCCTAACGTGCCTAAAGAAGTTTTCAGTTCAATTATTTATATAATTTATCATTCATTATTAGAGTCTTTTTATTTACCATGTGCTTGGCGGTGAAGAAAAACATCGTGAAGAAACCTGCATGTCTGAGAAATAAGAAAAAAAATTGGAAGATATTTGAAGTTCGCCAGCACGCATTGGGGCAGCGCGGTGGACATTTCCTTGCCCTAAGACCTGCTCAGAAGTGAGAGGAGGCCTGTGCCCAGCAGTGGGACGTATATAACTGTACCTTTAGCTTTGGAATCTCATCTTTGTTAATACTTAAAAAAAATATAACCTCGTTTTTTCTAGTTTATATAGATAACCTTCGTAATGCTATTCCTAAAATGATAGCTTGTGATCTGTTTATGACTGACCACGCCCAATCAAAAACAATCCCTCAAAATGTCAATCGATACTTGTTGGCAACTTGAGAATTCTCTCTAGAATTGATTTCGCTACTTTGCTTTCCCTTTATTTTAATAATAACATAATAACGTTCTCAACCTCAGTAAGGAATCTTGGGTTATTTATTGATCACACAAATGAACTGGGGGTGTAAGTAACTGAAGTTTGTCTGAAGTTATTATTAATTTACGTTTAACTATCGATTTAAAAAATCTCTCATTTAAGACTTATGCTCGAACAGTTATTTATTCTACCAATCATTGATTGTGCTGATATGCGTTATCCAGATTTAATTCAAAATCTTTAAGCTAGGTCGCCCTTTCAACAATCAGTCTGTAAATGTTTGGTCTTTGTTCGTCGCTCACGCCTTTAGTGGCTTATTAACAGAGGCGTTTTTCTAGAATTTTGCTTGATTTCTCTTCTCATGACGAGCATTTTTATTCTTCGTCCAATTAAACGTTGGGAATTCCTAAACATTCCTAAAAATGTGTGATCATTTATGTCCATGTCATAATTTTATTTTGTTCTTGTCGAGTTCGTCAAAAAGTAAAAACATTTTTATTTAAATAAAACTAGTTTTATGGATTTTATCGCGTATATTAACTTATTTTATATTCCCGACGTTTCGAGTACTTTACAGCACCCATGGTCACGGGGGGGGACTGAGGTATTCGACGTCTCAATGTCATAGTTAACCACGGTTACCTCCAGATTAAAAATTATTAATTTTTGTTCCGATCTACGCAGTATGAACTTACAGTATCTTGAAGTCTTGCAGTTGTATGCTTGGGTTGGGATTTAATTTTATTAATTATAGGATCCCAAGCAGATGGTAGCACCCAGCTATCTTCTCTATTGAAATTAGGATGTTTTTTGATTTCAATAGCCTCGCGAATCATCCTTGGAAGGAATCGGTGTTCTTTAGCGAGGATTTGTGGTCTATCAAATCTAATGTAGTGACGGGGGCGATCCTGTACATGTTCACAGACTGCAGACTTCCCGGAGCGTAAATTCTTCACATCAGATAACATCAGCTATGTGTTCTTTAACGCGGGTTTTTATTGATATTTTAGTTTGTCCTATATAAGAGAGACCACATTCACAATCAAGCTTGTACACTCTTGCATCTTGCAGAGGGACATTACACTTAACTGATGGTAAAAACTGACTACTCTTCTTTGGCGGCTTGAAGTATGTTTTAATAGAAGAAAGCTTCAGGATGTAGCCAATCTTGTCAGTGACACCTCTGACATATGGCAGTACAGCAGGCACTCGCTCGACTGTGGCCGGCTTCATTCGTTCACTGTGACGTATGCGTGGGACCCGAAGCTTATTGTCGTGCAAAACTTGCTTGACGTGTTGGAGCTCGGCGGCCAGGTGTTTACTGTCACAGATCCCTCGTGCTCTCTGAAACAAAGATTTACCCACGGTAGCTAACTGTGAAGGATGGTGATGAGAGTCACCGTTTAAATATCTATCTGTATGGGTCTTTTTTCTATACACAGTGTGGCTCAAGGTGTTACCAGGATTCCGAATTACTAACACATCTAGAAAAGCTAAAGAGTTGTTTGCCTCTAACTCTATTGTGAATTGAATTTTAGAATTTATGGAGTTAAGATGGTCTAAAATGCAGTTACTTTATCTAAAGGTAGAATTGTGAAAGTGTCGTCTACGTACCGCTTGTAGAATCTTGGATTTACGGGAGAAGTAAGTAGGGCTTTCTCCTCAAAGTCTTCCATGAATATATCGGCGACAATGGGAGATACAGGTGAGCCCATCGCCACCCATCTACTTGCTTGTAGAACTCCTCCTTCCACAATAGGTAGCCAGATGTCATTGTCTAAGTAATGCTGCATATTCTATGGGCATGTTGTTTTCCTCCAGCCTTCTAGTTACAATCGAGATGCAGTCTTCAACAGGTAAGCATGTGAACAGAGACTGCACATCAAAACTGACCATAGTTTCATTGTCTGCCAGATGTAGGTCTTTAATCTCGCTGACAAAATGGTAGGAATCCCTTGTGTGTGCTCTTGTATGTCCCCTGAGCGGTGTAAGTATTTTCGCTAAGTGTTGAGCCAATCTGTAAGTTGGTGAATCGATTTGGCTAACTATGGGACGCAGTGGAGCATTGGGCTTGTGTATTTTTGGTAACCCATACAACTTCGGTGGTTTGGCACACGTAGGTATTATCGATTTTACGTCCAGATTTAATTTTTCGGAGTGTTTCTTTATGAGATCACTAGTTGTTTTAAGTGTGTTATTTGTTGGGTCGTTTTAACCTTTTATACGTGCTTGAACTGACAGAAGTTCTTGTATTTTAAAATTATAATCTAACGTATCCATGACTACCGTGGCATTTCCCTTATCTGCGCGGAGAATCGTGAGTTCTGGTTTATTGCGTAGGTTATTCAACGCTTTATATTCGTCCTTAGGTAGATTCGGTTTCGGCGCTGAACTTCGACGTAAAATAGACGATATGTCTTGACGTATCGCTTCCAAATCTTCCTTTGCATATTGTTTTAAATAAACAGTCCTCGACACTGCAGATAATTTCGTACGGTAATTTTTAGGTGTTATGGCGAAAATTAAGACCTTTCGATAATACTCTAATTGTTGCATCATCCAGAGTTTGTTTTGACAGATTATAGACCGCGTTTGGTCTATGATCCGTGTTTGGGTCCCGCGCCTACGTCACAGTGAACGAGTGAAGCCGGCCACAGTCGAGCGAGTGCCTGTTGTACTGCCACTGACAAGGTGTCACTGACAAGATTGGCTACATCCTGAAGCGTGCTTCTATTAAAACATACTTCAAGCCGCCGAAGAAGATTAGTCAGTTTTACCATCAGTTATGTAATGTCCCTCTGCAAGATGCAGGAGTGTACAAGCTTGATTGTGAATGTGGTCTCTTATATAGGACAAACTAAAAGATCAATAAAACCCGCGTTAAAGAACACATAGCTGATGTGAAGAATCGACGCTCCGGGAAGTCTGCAGTCTGTGAACATGTACAGGATCGCCCTGTCACTACATTAGATTTGATAGACCACAAACTCGCTAAAGAACACCGATTCCTTCCAAGGATGATTCGCGAGGCTATTGAAATCAAAAAACATCCTAATTTCAATAGAGAAGATGGCTGGGTGCTACCATCTGCTTGGGATCCTATAATTAATAAAATTAAATCCCAACCCAAGCATACAACTGCAAGACTTCAAGATACTGTAAGTTCATACTGCGTAGATCGGAACAAAAATTAATAATTTTTAATCTGAAGGTAACCGTGGTTAACTATGACATTGGGACGTCAAATACCTCAGTCCCCCCCGTGACCATGGGTGCTGTAAAGTACTCGAATCGTCGGGAGTATAAAATAAGTTAATATACGCGATAAAATCCGTAAAACTAGTTTTATTTAAATGTGTAGTGTTCGCGTAAATATAAGAAATCATTACATTTTTATTTAATGGTAAATGACTAAAGTTCTTTATTGCAGAGCCTTGGACCCAATACTATACGTAGTAAAGTCACCGTTAAACATGCATAGATTAACTTTGGGGCAGTTTCACAAAATCTTGGCCAGTCTCGACTTTGCTCTCGTTAGCTTTAGTAACCTGCAACACGACTTCATTGGTAATTTTCGTCTCCATCAGCTTTTTACACGGAAATATATTGCTTTCAAGAAATGTTATTTAAAGTTTTGTGGCTACTTGGGGTTATTAACGAGGAACATATTTATTGTCTTATAAATGATAGAAAAAGATAGACAGTGGTCATATGTGCGTATAAGAAGTAACAATGGTAACACTTTTTTGACATTGTAATGGGTGAATATATTGAAATACGGAAATTATGGATATTCTAAATAAAAGGCCGTTTTCGCTTGAGACTTTTGTCTATAAATGTTTGATGAAATGTAATTAAATTTGATTATTATTTAATGTTCTATAAATGTTTTATGTAGTTATGTAACATTGCTTGCACTTACGATATTATCTTAATTAGCTATAGTAAAAACCGAATAATAATTTAGATAACAACAACGTCTATTATCTTTGTCAAAAGCATCTATCCAGTAACAGAAGAGACTGTAGTTTCAGATGCAGCTGGCTCTTGGGCTACCCCAAAGCCGCGGACATTTAATCCAATCACCCGTTACCTTTTCCCTACACATCTTCAATCCACTTTGAAGGCGACTTATGTAGTTTCTAAGGTTTAACTCTAAATACAGGTTTATTAATTTTTTTTTAAATGCATACAAATGTGTTTAATTTTTGGTGGGATAGAAGTGCAGGGGAGGGTCAAATCGAGTTGTTATCAGTTAGATGATGCTGCACATAACCTGTTTCACTTCTTTCTGTTGCCTTTTACGACACCCTCGGTATGCTATTGGGTAATGGGTTATAATTTTTAATTTTACTTATAATTATTATTTGTTATTGTTTGTTTTAATTTTAATTGAAATCACTGTGTAGGGGCTCTACGCGGTAGGTACGCGCTTTGACAATTTATCTAAATAGATTCTTGTTAACTTTACATTTTTAACTTTAAATTTTACTTTACTTTTATATAAAACATAATATTAAAAGTGAAGTGACAGCTTACATATATAATATGCGTCGATCCACATAATCTAGATTCTTTGTAGTGCACCACAGTGCAATTTAACTGAAGTTTTCTTCCTCGCACGCTTAATGAAATTAACTAACTAAGAAAATCCTGGAATTTGGGTGCTAAGTCTCAATTTGAGGTATTTAATAAAAAGGTTATTTTTAAATATTATAAAGTGCTAAATTGCCATGTGGCGACGGCAACTCAATCAATCACCTGCTTTCATGACATGGTTGTCGTAAGAGCTGACAATGAAAAATGTCAGAAAGATATTATGGCCTCCGATGCCAGGTAGCCTAATGATTTCGTATGATATCAGAAATTTTTTGATTCTTAATCGAGGATAGGTGTAGATATCTATGGACCACAGCATTCTGAGCTGGTTTGTTACTCATATTCTTTAAAAAAATATATGTTTTTTTTTATTCTGCTTTAAAGTTAAAAATGTGACTTGCATAAATGTACCTAACATACTTGCAAAGATACGCTATGTTTTCTCTGTATTTTTATGGAATCTCATTTTATGGAAATTTATAATGGACATGTTGTTCTAATAGACATTTAATTCAAATTTAATTGCAATACTTGAAAACGCTGACCTTATTGTAAATTTTGGACAACGGTTTTGGTTGTCATTAAGCGTATGTATAGTACCTATAACGTTTAATGATAAGATTGTAGGTATTGTACAATTGCTTGTTATCCCAAATTAAGAGAAAAAGTATTTTGCTGTTTCTCTAGCAAAGTAACAAGTATAATTCTCCAGCAAAGTGTATATGTTACAGTCAAAGCTCATAACCGGTCAAAACCACTTTAGACTGTAAAATATCAGTCAAAAATAGTTTTGACTGAGGACGTTTGTCAGTAACACTTTTAACTGATTTTTGCAGTCAAAAGTAGTTTTGACTAAGGCCCTTGGTCAAATCCACTTTTAACTGCAAAAATACTGGGTAATAGTGATTTTGACCAAATTACATCGGTTAAAAGTGGTTTTGACCAACAATGTTAGTCAAAACTTCTTTTGACTTATACTTTTTAAATTTCTGAAATTAAAAAGTTCAATTTCTTCAATATTATATTTTATATGTATAATTGTAATGTATTTTAGGATGGCCCAAGGCCCACCCAGTCACACCTACTGTTACTGATATTGCGAGCTTTGACCGATAGTCTGGAGTTTAAATCAGTCAACACCACTTTTGTCTAAGAACGTTGGTTAAAACCACTTTTGACTACAAAAATCAGTCAAAACTGTTTTTGACTAAGGGCATCGGTCAAAATTATTTTTCTTTGATTTTTGCAGTCAAAAGTGATTTTGACCGGTTATGAGTTTTGGCTGTGACATATATAATATAAAAACGGTTGTCATAGTAACTTACACTGTACAGTTGAAAAAGTTTTTGTCAGCCACCCACAGCCTCAGGTCTTAAAACACTCGAGAAGCGTCTTGATGCTCTAAAAAAAAATTAGTTTTTAAGCCAGCAATGCTTTTGTACTTTTATGGAAGTGGAATGTATTTTCATTTTTACAGAACTGTAAACGAAATAACTAAAAATTTTGAAATAGTAGCTGTAATGTGTGATGTTTCTTATATACTAACTTTTTTAAATTAATGATTACAGTGTACAAGTGAAATTATTTAATTATGATTTTAACTATGATTTTAATTAATGAGTACCTACTGTGAAGATGATTGTGTTCCGTAGGGGCGGCTTAAGAGCATCCACTACTCCATTTATTATTCCTTGGGTGCTGAAATAGGCGACAAAGGAAAATGAAACAACACCTTCTCATAACAACACAAATTATTAAGAAAACGGCGGTTGCTAACCCACCTGCCAAGGGCAACTATGGCAAATATCCCTCATATAGGTTGTTATGAATGAAATAATAAAAGGTTCTACTAAATAATAGAATAACGAAATGCATGAAGCAACCGATGGGAAAGGAAGGTACGCGAGTGGCAGTGTTGTATTTATAAGCGATGTGTAGGACAGCCCTCCACTAGATGAAGTGACGATCTGGCAAAAGACAAAGGAAGGTGATGAATGCAGGTGGCACAGTGTTTTGTGGCTTTCCTAGGGGGAGGTCTATGTTCATCAGTCAACTTTGATAGGCCGCAATTATAAAGTTTATAATAAATAATACCCAGCTAAGTAAAAAATTGCTCCATTACAATACATCTATTATTGTAATGGAGCAAGTAAATGCCGTTGTTATATTAATAATATGCAGATGTGTAGATCCCTGAGTAATAATGTGAAATGCCTCGTTACATGTAAAAGGGTCTTCGTTCCAGTTCACTTATCATACGATGGTATTCTGCAATTTTACTGGTATCCTATGTGTGTTCGTCTACATAATTTACTGACTTCTCAACACAGTTAATCGATTTTAAATCATCATAATATTCGATTGGGAATGCAGGGCAGGAAGTTAAGGATCAGGATTGTACAAAGGAATCCCAATCGGTATGATCGCATTCCTTTCTACGATAGCTGCCGCTTAGATGTGAGTTATTTCAAATTGATAAATAAGTCCGTTTCATTATTAAAATACTATGTGTGATACAATATAAGAAAATATTTCATTCAATATTACGTTTTGAAATAGGAAAGTATTATATATTTTTTAATTTATATATTCTAACTTTATAGTCTTGTACCTAAGGATTAGAGCGGGTTACTACACCACGGGATTAAAAATGAATCTCAGTTTAGTCATCACCATTACTAAAGCTCATCACAAGTCCGCTACCGTACATAGGCCACCACCAAAGAATGCCACGAACCACGGTCCTGCGCTACTTGCATACATCGACTTCCTGTATCCCTTAACAGGTCCTCATTCCATCTAGTGAGGATAGTGCTTAGGTCCAACGATACAGTTAATAACGTATCCTTTCCAGTCCAGTAGCTCGAAAACGTCTACTAATGCAGCGGTAAAGAGTTTCGGGGATATAACGTCACCCTATCTTACACCTCTCTGCAGTTGGATAGGTTTCGTACTCTGGTTCTGTACTCGGATAGCCATCGTAGCCCTACTGCACAAACACTTCAGCACTTCGATATGCCGACAGTCAACTTGGCACCGCTGAAGGGACTGCAGCACCACCCAAATTTCGACGGAAAAAGAATTTCTCATAGTCCACATACGCAAGACATAGTAGCAAATTGTACTCCTCGGTCTTCTGTACAATTTGCCGAAGGGTATGTATGTGGTCTATGGTACTAAAACCTTTTCGGAAACCGGCTTGTTCGGGAGGCTGGAATTCGTCGAGTCTCGTGTGAGACGATTCGTAATGACTCGAAAACAGCACGTAGACGCGGCTCAGAAGGGAAATCGGTCTGTAGTTCTTCAAGAGAGCATTGCTCAATCGCTTCTTCAATATGAGCAGTATTAAAATTACGTTTGTCCCGCCGCATGCATTTGGAGATCTCTCTGTTCAGTTGCCTGTATGCTGTCAAATCTACTGAAGACTGCAGCTTCATCTCCCGTCTAACAGCCATGAGATTAAGAGTATGATCGGAGAGTTTTTGTGTTTTTCTGCGGCGGGTCTTGCAAAACTTAGCTCCGACCACATGGACAGTTCCCACGAGCTTGTCATTCATATCGTCCACTGCATTGCTATCTCCTAGGCACTGAAAACTGTTTTGTAACTCGAGCTGAAAGGTTTCGGGACTTTGGATTAGAGCACGAGGAGGACGGAGCGTTGACTTCATTAGGCGACACCTGTCCAACTTAACGTTTAAGTTCAGTGTCACTCTCAAATCACTTATTTTGTACGCATTCGATGCATATTGTTTTCGAACATCCGAGACTGTCCTTCGTACGTCTATTGAGTCTTGATGGGCAGATTTTGCACGTTTTTCTCACTACTTCTGTATCTGCAGGGGCAGCTATCAATAATTTTTGTGTGAAATAGCTCAAGCCAAAGAGTTTCTGAGTCTTGATTATCTCACAAGGGAAACTTTCACAAGGGAAAGAAAGCCACTAATACAGACTAGCAATAGGAATGGGCCGAAAATTAAGCCTTGAGAAACACCCATTAGTGCAGGTGGCCCGGAAGAACTTTTACAAATTGGCACGATCAACTGTTCAGAGCTGTTGGTGAAAATACGTTTACAAGTTCCACATGTATCTACACGCAAGCCGTGCAAACTATATGTGCCGGGAGCTAAAACAAGCTACAGGCAAAATCTTTATTTAATTAGAGCGAGAAAGTGTTTAAGCGACGTGGTAAAAATACACAATGTTAACTTATATGTTAACATAGAGGTGTATATAGCTGAATAAATATAATCGAGAAATTGCTCCTTACTAAAAGCTTTGAAATTCTTTTTTATTAATGGTTTTCCGTCTCTACTCCATTAAGGCGTCATAGTTTATTTCACGGTTAAGAAGTTAGGTCTTAAAGCAGTCATTTTCTGCACGTATATAAAAATGTGAAAAAGGAGAAATTTAAACGATGTTTCATCCATTCATGAATATAAAAATGAGTTGGAAGTTTTAGATATTTATGATTATTACTATATTTATTATATTTATTATTATTTGTCATAAATGTGTACACCATAATAAATAATAAATATTGTTTATACATAATGCCTTCCTCGTTATTATATTTTGTTATGAAAGTTTCAAATTATGGAAAGAGTCTTTTAAAATATGTTGCTCGTTAAATATAAGGACTCTCGAGATAACAATAACGTTAAGAAATTGTTTTTTGTTTCTTAAAACATTTGTTTGCAATCTCTAAATTAATTATCTATATCCTCCTCCCTCGTATCTGCCTATACAATAAACAGATTTGCTTGACATGGATCGCACTTGTAGATTGGACGTAATCGCCATATTCAGAAAACGCACGCAACTTTTGCAGCACGAACGGAACGCAGCGAGGTGAAGAATATATGAAGAATGTATTTGAACAATAACTATTAATTACCCGATATGACGACTCAAACTGCAGAATCCTATAATATTCTTTACTGAGCGATGCTCTGCTTCTTTATCTTACAGAGAGACCGATCCAAATTTATAGCCCTGAATGCCATTAAAATATCAGTCAGTGGGTTCAATTTATTAATAAGTACCTAATCAATAGGTACCAAGTTAGTTAATACCTATATCAATAGGTTCCAAGTTATTTATTTATTTATTTAAACTTTATTGAACCTCACACATTAAGTAAAGGAACAAAAGGCGGACTTAATGCTAAAATCATTCTCTGCCAGTCAAGTTAGATACTTAATTAAAATTTAATTTGACATTTATGTATTTGAAGCAGACTGCAGAATCCTAAAATATTGTTTACTGAGCGATGCTACACCTGATCAGACAAACAGCTAATACACGACAGTTACATTTATTGATTGTGAATCGTATAAAAAATAAAAGGAAAACCTTCGCGCATTATGGGAGATGTCTTTTACTTGATACAGTGGTACAGTGGCATGTGATACTTAGATCTCCCTAAACGCTTAGGTTGATGTGATATTTATTATTTGGTACTTGGTTGGTTATATGGTTGGTAGGTTGGTAGTTAACCCATGCAATTATGTCTAAAGTTGGTTTCGGGTTGCCCAATCCCTAATTACAATTAGAGAACATACGTGCATGGTTGACAATGGAACAAGTATGAGAGCGTTAGTGAATCGGGCCAATTCAACCAAAGCATCTCACACATGACCAGTCTAATAGTAGTTTAGCTTACAATCCTTATATACTAAAAGAATGAAAAACTTTGATAACGCGATTTAGGTCTTAATTCAATTTATACTGAACATCATAAGTTTTAAAACTGAATCCATATTGTGATGACCTCTGACAAAATTGTATTGCTTGGAGTTCAATGTTATTTGGTTTTCCTAAAGAATTTGCATTCCATATCAATAGAAACCAATATAAGCAACATCATAGCTTATTTCTATAACGTGTCTCATATGTCTAGCATTTGGTCTCAAATGGCGCGACTACGCGACGCCGCGTTCTCTTACACCCTTACTAGGAACATTATGCAGCACATAGATAGATAAATAGATAGATAGCTCTTTATTGCATTTATAAAAAGTGGTCACAATTACGGAAAACTTATGAAATGGTGGTCATATCGCTTTAAGTGATTTCTACCTTACAAACCGAACGTAAAAGGACATTGTAATATATTTTGACGGATAGTTGCAACGTGCAATATAAAATAAACTGAGGAAAAAAAACTATTATTAAATAAGATTTATATATATATGAATAATATAATATATAATAATATAATATTTAATGAACATATATACAGTACATGTCAGTACATGTCGATAGTGAAATTATTCCTTAAGGTACCTTTGAGATTTCGGATCAAACAGTACACAAAAAAGTAAAGAAAGTATATGAACATTTCAGCGAAAGTGAATAGGGAGCCACTCGAGTTGATTTCGAAATTGGGATACATGGTCATATTTGCGTAAACTAAATATGAACCGAATGGATAGATTCTGAAGACACTGAAGCTTGTTTAATTGCTCCATGGTAATATCAGTGTAGGATATATCAGCATAGTCTAAAATAGGCAACAAAATGGAATGTGCTAACGCAATTTTGATAGAACTGGGCAGGAAATTTCGAAGTCTTTTAAGACTTCCACAAGCTGCATACATTTTCTTACTTATCTGTTCAATTTGAGGTGCCCAAGACATTGTACTGTCAATTAGAACCCCTAGATTTTTACAACCTTACAGTTAGGAATAGCAGAATTCTCAAAACAAATGAAAGGCAGCGAATGCCAAGTAATTTTTTGTAGTAGTTTTTTTGCTACCTATCACTATTATCTGCGTTTTACTAGGGGTAACCTAAATTCCATAAGATGTGCATAATTCAGAAATAATTGCGAGATCACTATTTGTGGATAGCACGGCAGATGGAATATTATCGATACTTGTTTGAGAATATGTTTGGAGATCGTCTGCATAAAGATGGTAGAGACAAGTTATGCCTGAAGTGATAGAGCGTATGAAAATTGAAAAGAAGAGAGGAGACAACACACCACCTTGTGGTACGCCTGCATCCAGAGAACACCACGAAGAACAAGTGTCTTCAATACGGATGCATTGACGTCGTCCAAACAAGTAACTACGAAACCAGTCGGTTGCTGCTGGAGATACGTTAATAGAATGGAACACAGCTAGAAGTATATCAAAATAGACTGTGTTGAAGGCGTTGCTGAAATCAAGAAGAGTAAGAACAGTAACTTGCCGATTCTCCATTCCTACCTAATGTCGTCTGTGATTTTAATGAAAGCAGTGACCGTGTTATGGCCAGGACGAAAGCCTGATTGGAATGTATTTAAGAGGTTATTTAGATTCAGAAATAGACTACGTTGCTGTTGGACAAGACGCTCAAGAATTTTAGAAAGAAAAGGTAATATGGAACAATTTAGGTTTATAAATTTGGATTGGTCTGTCTGTCAGCAAATCAAGCTCATATTTCATATTATTATGTGTATAAAGTAAAAGATTTAAATTGTTGGTTCAGCATCTCAGTGAATAAATGTAATTTAATTTTAACTTGGGGTTTATTAATTCAACAAATCAAAGCCTCCGGGAGAATTCATCAAATACATAGGACCGAATATATTTTATAATTATTATGAAAATGAACAGAAACGTAACACATATGAATGTGGATGTATGTGATACTCTTAATTTGAAATTGGATGAAAATAAGTACAGTATTCTATAGGATTCTGTAAATAATATTATAGGATTCTGTAGTTCGAACCGTCACATCGGGCAATAGGCGGGTAGAATCGGGGGGATTCTGCAGCACGAACCGAGCGCATCGAGGTGAAGTGATGCAGAACTCCCAATTCTACCCTACTTATATCACTCACCTTCAATTTGCCGACGATATCACGGCTATAAACCACAGCGCGGGCCTTTGGACGGAAGTTGTGGTGAGTCAGTGTGCGAGTGTTACGCCCATGGACCTCGTTATCATCACGCCGGATGACGTAGTTGAGGCGGTCCGTAGGGCCTCGAACTGGAAAAGTCTGGAACTCGACGGGCTGGATCACTACTGGCTGAAAGGTTTCGTGGTGTGTTACGCTGTGCTCGCCCGACAGTTTCAAGAGGCTCTCGACCAAAAGTTACTACCGAGCCTCTTCAATACTGAGATCACTCATTTGGTTCCTAAAGACCGGGATTCCACAGATCTGAGCAAATACCGCCCCATTACGTGTCTACTCACTATATATAAGACACTGACATACATTTTGATATAGCGAATCATTTATCAACTGCACTTAAATCAGGTGATGTCGCGTGCTCAAAAGGGATGTCGGGGCGGTGGTCGTGGAACCAAGGAACCACTCCTCATTGACGCGGTCATTGGCAAAGTGATTAAACGCAACCGTCGGAACTTCTCCGCCGCCTAGATAGACTATAGAAAGGCATTCGACTCGGTGCCCCATACATGGCTAAAGAGGGTACTCGAGCTGTACAAGGTTGACTGCACAGTTAGACTTCCTCGAGCAGTGTATGGGGCAGTGGAGTACAAATCTTTGTCATGTAGGCGAGCGGGTGACGGATGCGGAAAGCCGCATGAGGATAAGAAGGGGTATCTTCCAAGGCGATTGTTTGAGTCCAATCTGGTTTTGTCTCTCCCTGAACCCGCTCAGTACCTTACTGGAGGATTCCGTGAGGGGATTTCAGCTTCGGAAAGGAGGTACAAAGGTGACCTACCTTTTCTATATGGATGATCTCAGGTTATTCGCCTCCAGTCGCTGCCATCTTACGGAATTGCTAAACATCACGTGTGATTTTAGTAATTCTATTAGAATGGAGCTGGGGACGGATAAGTGTGCAGTCCTCCATGTTCAAAGGGGAAGGGTTGCTAACTCTGAGGGCATAGACTTATCTATACCCATCAACTTAAGGACCCTTTCCGAGGCTGAAACATACCGATACCTGGGTATGTATCAGAACATTGGTACCGATGAGGCGGATATGAAACAGTCAGTTTGCGTTGTGTTTTATGCGCGCTTACCCCTCTATCCTTAGCCAATGAGCAATGGCAAGACCCGGCAGCACAGAGCATTTCTGACCGGAAGAGGGTATGGAAGGAGAAGGAGCTTCACGGGAGGTTCTCCAAGGCTCTACATGAACTTTTCGTAGACACAGTTGCCTCCCTCCACTGGCTACGTTTTGGTGACCTCTTTGGGAAAACGGAGGGTTTTGTCTGTACGTTACAGTATGAGGTTATTAAGACCAACAACTATCGGAGATAGATCCTAAGGGATGGCACCGTCAACATCTGTAGAGCTTGTCGCCATCCCGGTGAGTCACTTAGGCATGTCATCTCCGGGTGTTCGGCGCTTTCTAACTCTGAGTACTTGCACAGGCACAACCTAGTAGCTAAAAAGTTCTACAAAGTACCTTGGGATCTTAGTGAATTAATAGAGTATTTCATGACTGTCTCATGTCGAATTGGTTGCTGGCAGATTACGTAAATTAATGTGGATTTTTAAATACTAAAACACATTACAAATAAAAAGTTACATGATCGGATCTATATTGCTTTGGCACAATCTATTTTGATTTATTGTTTAACGATATATAGTCGTGCTGTAAAAACCCAATTTATACATTTAGAACGAGCTCAAAGGGGATTGTTAAAAATCATGTGTTTCAAGATACGTTGAAAACTGAAAGAACTGTATTTATATGCAGATTTATTAACAGTTTGTAAACTAATTGCACGTAGTTTTGAAAAAACATGTTCTTAAATCAGGACACTAATATTTTAACTAAAAGAAGAAAAGATAGGTCGCCACACTAAATTACACTAAGACTAAATTTGCTCACAATCCGTACAAAACATCTCATTTATATAAGAGTATTAATAAAATATTAGATATATATCCCATGACTTATCGAAACTGTAAGCATAAACTTACTGAATTGCTGAAGACTTTAAAATATATTGAAGTAGAAAACCTATTGAAATTATTAAGTATATAGTATAAGCTATATATATAAAGTATACATACATATAAATTATAAGCGGTTCTTGCTTTAGTAAATTCATTGATGAGGAAGGGGGGCTTACTTCTGATACGGGTTTCTTTGCATCCTAAAGACATGAATAACCATTTATAAAAAAAAACTATGATTGAAAATGAATTGAGAAAACTGAGTTTTATAGATTTGTCAGAGATGCAGCCATTAAAAAAACTGAACAAATGATTCGTCAGCCTATTTAATATTTTTGAAACGTAGCGTATAGGAAAGCATGAAAATAGCCTGTTTATTCCAAATGGAAATGGGATATTTTTTAATTAAAAAACTGAGCATAATTATTCGTCAGGGATGCAGACTTTTGAAAAGAAACTGAGCTAAATTGATTCGTCAGAGATGCAGTTTTCTGAATTGAAAACTGAGCCAAATAAAGATCCGTCAGAGATGCAGCCTTTTGAGTTGAAAAACTGAGCAATAGGTCCGTCAGAGGTGCAGCATTTGGAATTGAAAAGAAACTGAGCTAAATAGAAATTTTGATTGAGGAAGATCTGTAGAATTCTGATTAATTGATTGTAAATTTTGGAAAAAAACTAACTGAACACTATTTTAAGACGCTACTGTACACATATGTTTTTTCCATTCGGGAAAGAATGTGGAATTCTGGGCATTTGACACACAAAACATGCTACATACAGCTGACCATGAGAGAAGCACGGTTTTCTAAGTTGACCCCCTACCTGTAACGTTTGCCCTTGCGCTTTATTAATTGTCATTGCAAAACTGAGCTTAATAGAACTGCAACCTTTGAATTGAAAAGGAAGATCTGTGGGAAGTATAGGGATCCGTGGTATAATAACATTTTCACCTTTTCCTACGCCTGTCAAAATTGTAGCACCGATTATATTCCGTCCAAGATGTGTCACACGCAGCCTTGTCTCGTTACATAACCGAGGCATCTAAATTTCGCATTAGCATGACTGGGACGCCTAATTTTAATTGAAGCTAATGTGAGGGCACAACAACTCTAGAAATTTAGAAACTCTACGGGATATGAAGTGCTCTGTTCTGTGTCCATAACTGTGTCTACTGACAAATACTCTGTTATTTCTCCTGCTACTTTGCTTAATATATCTGAATTTATTTTGTTAACGCTCTCATTTTTTGGTGCAAGAATCGCCCTTTCACATAACCATTTGTCTTCATGCATGTTGTTCGTTAAATCTGAATAAACGCTCGCAATTAATTCGGAATGACTCTGTTAAATTACAAAATCTCTCGTCAATTTAACGCAGCCCTCAGCATCCGTTTCCAACCGCCCATCGCCAATTTTTAATAGTGTGTCAGTATAGTTTCCAGCATTGATATCATTATACAAATGAACTCTCATATTCGTAAGTAAACTGAATTTTGTCACCTTGTTCCATAAAATAGACGACTTGAGGATGCTTTAATTTCATCTGCAGGTGTGCCCTTTTGAATGACAGGTAAAGTTTGGCGAAAGTCACCAGCCAGTAAAACCACCAGTCCTCCCATTACATCGGTATTGCTGCGCAAATCCTGGAGCGTTCGATTTAGTGCTCCTACAGCTTTTTATGCGACATTGTACTTTCGTCCCACACTAAAAGTTTGCATTGTCGTAGCATTATACCTCGTGCACTATTTTGCTAAAGTTGCAGATCGGCGATTCTTCCTGGGCTAAATTTAGAGGTTTTAAAACAGAATGTGCAGTGCGGCCCCGCTTAGCAACGTGGCGGCTATACCGGAAAGCTACAGCCACAGCAATGTTTTTATCTTTCCGTACTTGCGCTAATAATAAATTTAACAAAATGTCTTCCCAGTTCCTCCAGGGCATCTAAAAGAAAAGTGCACCATTTCCAGATTCAATTTGTCCTAATACTTTGTCAAAACTCGTTTTTGTTCGGGAAGCAAGCAGGTACAAATTCGGCTACTACTGCTGCAAATCTGGTATATCGTAGTTTGTTTCACGTATAATTTCATGACTTATTTCATTTTCGGTTGTTCGCTGAGGCTTATCATTCCAAAGTCGCTTAATATTTTGCCTACCATTGCCATTACTTTATCCAATTTTCCAAGTGCTTCATTATAAATGTGTTCATTGTATGTCATGTTCGCGTGTGTCTGCTGTAACCTTCATAAAATATCTTCCGCCATGTACTCTTTATATTTGTCCCACAATTTATGTGCATTAGATAGCCCGCAAGATGATATGAGAGTTGCATAAAGATCCCTAATTTTGGCTGGTGACTGGCACTGCACAGCTTCCTCCATGGTTTCATCCCAGTGATTATCGTTTTCTAAAAGATGCAGAGCTTCACATGCTTCTCTATAAGTTGCGCATTCCTGACCGTTGACAGTTTTAAGGTCTTTATATCCTGTAGGACCCCGAACATGGTGCAGCAATCGTAAACAGAAACATTCAAAATTAGTTACATGGAAGATATACACACGACCAAGGGCATCTGATGACTTTACCGGGCCAATTTGCAACAGGCGCGCCTTGAATACAGCGTTCCACTCCTTCCTAGATGTGTTCCAAGTATAATAGCGGGGACTTCAGAATATAACAACGTTTATGCAAAGGGTCGGTTTGACAAAGTTGAAAGAAGGCTGTTAGTGTAGTTTTTGGCGGTGATGCAATTCCTTCTTGGAAATTTCTTTCAGTGAAATATACGCTCTCCATTTTCTAAGTGCACAGCAAGGTGAGAACTGTTGGGTGCCTTTCATGTAAGGAAATGAGACGCCACGCTGCCTCGTTACTGCTGACATAACGCCCTGCTTGAAAGGTCCTTCATTAACGGGATTTGCCTCACCTTCACTCCTGAAATTAAATATTGCTTTTGCCTTTATTTAAATACTTACAGATATACTTGATTGCGCGGACGGAGCTACATGCTTCTACATTAATGTGGGCATTAAACATTTTACATAGAATGGGCGAATACGGGACAATCCAGCTGTCATCTAAGGTTTCGAACGCTCCAGAGCGAGATTTGATTGTAATTTTCCTGCCACCATCTTCGAGCTCTGCGTCTGTATAAAATAGCCATTGTCATTGTGCACTGTTTCTTTTAATAGCTGTTTAGGGAATTTCTTTGTACATTTTCCTTCTTTCATACATGGCGATATTGAATTTCGTGCTCCACATGGACCGTGAATCATATTTCGGACGATGGTATTATACAATTATCTTGCTCAGGATCCGAATCTCGGCGCTTATTATGTCGTCTATTTGGCTGGGCTGCAACTTCTCTTTAAGCCATATTAGAATGTGGGCATGCGGTAATCCTCTTTTTGCCATTCAATTGAATACATGAAGCACTGCACCTCTCAAAATTTTCCTTTGTTAATTACATACATTAATTTTGTACTTTTAATCTAAATACTCTAGCAACTAAATCGTTTCTGTCAGTACTTTTGGCCATTTAGCTCCTCGGTTATTTCTTTCCATGTGGGATTGCAAGTAAAAGTAACAAAAGATCAGGTCTTCCGTAAGTTCATAGGCGAATGCGTCTTGTGTGTACTCATGTAGGTAGCAGGGACTGTTAACGAACGATGAGGGCAGAATTACCATTTACCTAAATCTCTGGTTTACATTGGCATCGCTAGAAACTGCATCTTATAAATGGATATAATTCTCAACGCGCAGCTTTTTGATTTAAAGATATATAACGGAGACGTTCACTTTCTACCTTCACATACATGTCTACAAAATTGATGAAATAATTGTCTACACAGTGCTAAGGTTAAAATCATTTCTCGCAACATCCTATGATACATAAAATCCATACATGATACTTTTTGTTCGGGTAGGCTCCTTTGTGACCAGGTTAATGAGTGGAATTTAAAATGATAACCCTCTTGTCCTTTGTAATAATAAATCAATGGGTATTGCAGAGTGTCATAAAACTTGTGTGTATCGGCTACCGTTGCAACGTATCATCACGTGCTCGCAAGACAATGTCTCGTGAAAAAATTGATCACCACTAATTACGGCTGCTATGTCGTTTATCAAAGGTGCATGCGCATGCCTCTCCTCGAGGGTCCAATCTGCGTGAATGACGACTTTATAATCCTCTTCAGTTAGGTTTTCTAAAGCAGTTTTAAATGTTTTGACTAAAATGATACGTTCATGCAAGAATCATTGAATTTTGAACACTGTGTCTCTCAACTCCCTGGATAAATTGGCAGCGACGGTCTACCTCAATTTCTTCATCACCCATAAAATATACTTGTAAAATTTATGCTGTTCGTTTTCAACTGGAAAAGTGAACCTATTCTATGATAAATTTGCCCTTGCACCGTAAATGTGGCGAAAATCCCGCATTATTATTTCGGTCAACTCGAAGGACGTCATTTGAAAGCATGAGTTATATTTCCGGATCCTGTTTAAAAGCGCCGTGACTCATTAGCATCATATAAAAAGAGTTTTCAAAGGTTCTTCTGGTTCCCCAAGTAACGGAAGAGACACTTTGCCATAACACAGCATGCCTGCGGTCTCATCTTTCCATTTTAAAGCGCTGCAAAATCGACACGCCTTGTCCATCAGTTCGATAACAACTAACCTGTGATTTTTATAATCAATCAACGGATCATAATTGAATGCTGCGTCATTAAAAACCGACCACCACGTTCAGCTTGGAGCTGTGCATTTGCATCTCTTCGCGCCTGTGTCTGTTCTGGTGTTTCAGATGCCCTTATAGTAGATTGACGTTCAGCTTGCTCAATGAGTCTGTGTTGAGTTTCATCAGGTGTTTCCGCGGCTCTTAAGGCGGCCTGACGTTCCGCTTGTTCAAATAGCCTTTGCTGACTTTGAGCAGTTGTTTCAGTAGCTCTTAAAGTAGATTGGCGCTCTGCCTGTTCAAGACGCTTTTGCTGACTTTGAGCAGGTGTTTCAGTAGCTCTTAAAGTAGCTTAAAGCTCTGTCTGTTCAAGACGCCTTCGCTGACTTTGAGAAGGTGTTTCAGAAGCTCTTAAAGTAGCTTGACGCTCTGCCTTTTCAAGATGCCTTTCCTGACTTTGAGAAGGTGTTTCGGAAGCTGTTAAAGCAGCCTGACAATCTGTCCGTTCAAGACGCCTTTGCTGACGTTGAGTAGGTGTCTCAGATGCTCTAAAAGCAGCCTGACGCTCTGCTTGTTCAGCATCTTCTAAAGATTCTAGCGATCGAGCTAATCTTTTCGCTTGTCTTTGAGAAGATACTCTTGAAAGGCTGGACTTATGTTTGCGAGGCATTATGAAGAAAAACCTATTTATAAAAAAACGTTAAAATACCTAAAAGGAATTAAATTTCCTTTTAAATATTTTTTTTTAAAGAAAGAAAGAAAAAAAGAAAGAAAGACATTTATTCACTGGAACTGTACACATCACAAAAATAAAAATAAACAGTTAAAAGTATGGTATTAAGAGATAAAATAGCCAGTGAAAAGGTTAAACTAGCGTAATGCTGCAGGGTAAATGATGATTCTGCCACAACCACAACCACAAATCCAAAATATCTAAAATTAATAAATATTCCTTTTAAATATTTTTTAAAATCATAACAACAAAACCAATTCAAGACACAACACGAATCTGAAAACGATAGCCAAAAAATCGAATCAACTAAACCAAATCACAAAACAAATCAGAAAACCAAATCGAAAGCAGTAGTCAATATAAATATAACCAATGAAAGAAGTAAGTGTATAGGTACTGTATACACTATCTATACTATTAATATTCCTTTGAAATATTGTTAAACAACCTAAAACAACGAAAACCAATTCACAATTCTAAATAAACAAAATCCAAAATCAAAGCCAGAGTCTAAATATGTATAAAGGAATACCAACCAAATCAACAAAACCGATCCAAGAAAATACACAAATCCGAAAATGAAAGCCAATATAAATCCATTCAACCTTAACCAAATCACAAAGCAAATAACAAACAACCGAAATCGAAAGCAGGAGTCGAATAGCTACGAAATAGAAACATTTATAGTAACGTATAGTACCGTATGCACTATAAGTTGACGCGCGGCTCAACGGCGGAGTTAAGTACATGTCAGGAAACATTTCGTTACCGCGTTTTAAAACCTAGTAACGACATCTAGCGGAATCAATTTAAACTATGTATACGTTAGTTAACAAGAACTCTCAAAAATATTTTTCTTATAATTTTGCACAATTTTTCTTATTGTAATACCGATTCATTCATAACCACATAAGAACTGTATTCATTTCCGTTCAATAAATATTACTAAGGCTTATTAATAAGGCTTACTAAGAACTGTTTCTACCATTGTTAAGTAATAGTTAAGGGTGAAAGCGTGACAGGTGGTGATAGTATTTCTGATCCATACTTATAATCACGCCTGTATCCCCGGGTAGGCAGAGCATCAACGGATTACTTAATATCGTCTGCGAAGTTATCGCTTATTCTGTGAATTACGATGCACCAAAACGTTTGAAGAAAATCATCTGGTGAATTTTATGTTTTTATCGCTCTTCCCGGTCCTGCGGAAAAATACAGATCCACACATTTTTATCTTAATTTTGTAAAAAGACATAATAATCCAGATATTCTGACCTTCTGTGTTCGTCCATCGTACCGTCGTCTGTCTTGTAGAATCACGGTGGCGCCACCTAGCTGAATTTAATTTTGCAACATATTCGATTTTCCCACGGGAATGATATGTTTTTCCGCTGAAAGTAAATGCCATGTCACTCTACAGCCACCGAACTATCCCCATACAAATAATCATGCCGACGCTCTGTTGCGACGTGAAAGAAGGACAAACCAGCAACATATTCGATTTTCCCACGGAATGAGATGTTTTTCCGCGGAGTAGCCTATGTCACTCTATAGCCACCGAACTATCCCCATACAAAATCATGCCATGCCGACGCTCTGTTGCGACGTGAAAGAAGGACAAACAAACAAACAAAACACACTTTCGCATTTATAATATTAGTATGGATATCTGTCTGTCTGTCCGCCTGACTATCTGTCTGAAGTGACAAACGAACTCATAGCCCACTTGATAGTAAGTGGCTACTACAGCCCTTGGACACCTGCAAACAAAGAAGGCTATTCAGATGCGTTGTCATATTTGATGACAAAGATGTAATGCCTCATGAACGGACTATAATGTTTAATTAAATATATATGAAATATCCTTTAACCCTCATCCCTTAAAATAATGCTTAATTTAAATAATTTTATAAATTTTATTGTAGTAAATAATTTCACCGCAATTTTCTCCGCAACTTAGTACTACTTAAAGAATATGGTTGCCAAACACCTTGAATACTGTTGGACAGTCACACAATGATAATGAATACAAAATCTACGTAACGCATCCCTCCTGTCACGAAATCCTTACAAAATAATGTTCTTTGGATAAATTCCTTTCCGTTCCGGCTCCGTTCGTATCCGTTCGTTTGGTTAATGAATACTTGAACTTGAAACTTTAAGCATGCTGTTTATTGTAAAATTGACTATGGACCACCATGAAAGCTCTTCCCATACCATATACTAAGTAACTTTACGTTATATAAATTATAAATATTTAAAACATATTAAGTGTATTTTTATACTCGTAACAATAAAATGTCAAACGAATTTACAGCCCACCACCATCATGTTGAATCTCTCAAAGGTCTCTCGGTTTAGACCGGAGAGCAGCAATATTCTATTGAAGCACCAACATTCTATTGCAAAATCAATCTCTTAAAATATGCCTTATATTACTTACATTTAATCGAAGCAAATTAATGTAATTAATGAACACAATAATTGTCGATCTTTTAACAAAAAAGGGCGTGAAAGTAATTTAGCAATATCCAACTCTTATTGAAAAATTTTTGAATGTTCATTTCTGTAGTAACATTTCTACATAAAAAATCTTTTACACTCAAAAACATTAATGAATACTGTTTTATAAAGCTTGAGTCTTGTTTTGTAATATACGGAACATGTTACGTAACTTTTTAGTCCTTTCGCGTTTTAATCTTACAGCTGGCTATACTTAATTGCACGTTGAATTCACTCCGGACTTTTTACAGACTAAATTATTATTATTAACTCGACTAAAGCGCCCCCATTCGGATTTAGATCTTGCGATTTTCTTCTCTGGCACTAAACAGAGTCATTTTGATCCATAAATTTAGAATTTACTAAAGCACCAACTATCGAATCCTAGCATAGCTATGAACCATCGTTTCAAACAAAATAAATACCTATATTGTATGAAAATAATTTCGTTCGTAAGTCGTACAAAAGTCACACTATACACTGACGATTATATTTATAGAAATGTATATCTTATGACGTATGTAAGTAAAAATGAAGAAAATACATACATAAACATTTTTACGTGGTAGAGCCACGCTGCAACTATATTATACAGAAAAGGAATGGGTCATTCGACTGGGTAGGACCACGCTCTCACAGAATACCAGCGTAAAATAGCAGCTTAATGCTGCTGTGTTCCGTATGGTGAGTGTAGAGAACCGGAGACCCTTTTTACTAGAAACGAGGCATTCCATCTTAGTCCTCAAGGGTGACAACGCATCTGTATTTTGATTCTTAATTAAGGATAAATGTAGATGTCTATGGGCCACAGTACCCACTCACCATCAGGTGGACTGTGTGCTCGTTTGTCACCCTATGCTATAAAAAAAAAACACGTAATTTAATACTTCCGCCCCATGAACTGACCATATCCATCAGAACAGCGACTGTTGGCTTCAGTGGCTTTATGACCGTTCATTACAGTGACCAAGTAAGGTTTGATTCAGTGTGAAATGAGACACAATTTATCTACGGTCGCTCAGAATACTAGCATAAAAAACAATATAATGCTTCTGTTTTTTTGTATTTTTTTACCGGTCAGTATAGGTGCGTTCATTGTACTTAGCGCATCTGCATTTTGATTTTAATCGAGTGATGGGTGATTTATTGTCCCCCATCCACTTCAGTCGTGAGAGTGTGATTTTGTCACTATTACTTCAGAATATTAAAATCACTGAATGTATGAATAACTTTCGAGACAAATGACATTCATATAGGATCCCAGCAGACGGCAGCACCATCCATCTTCTCTATTGAAGTTGGGATATTTTTACAATAGCCCGCTAATCACCTCCTGGTGAACTATCTTTTGGAGATTTGTGGTGCTCACCCAGATTGACCGTTCACAGAAAACAGCCGGGCCACTATGACATCGACGTCAAACACCAGTCCCCGTGACCTGGGTGCTGTAAACACCCGAATCAGCCCCGACGAGTAATCGAAGCACTGTACCGTAATCACCCACCTCACGGTCAACACCTGTCGCTCGCGTACCGCATCGGCCAGCGATACCGCCTCGAGTTACCGGCTCAATTCCAAAAACATGCCTGATATAAAAAAAACAAAAACAAAACGTTCATTGAACACTCGAGTTCATCTGATGCCGCGCCGTCTGCCACCGGGCGTTGCTTGCGCCTAACCGCGCCGTCACTTACAACCAGACACCGCAGACCACCCTCAATATCACCAGTGTCAAAAGATGAGGAAACTAAAACAGAGATTACAGCTCATAAAACGCACAACCGGCATGGTTCATGGCAAAATCTTCGAGTTGGCGGCGAGGTTACCAGCAGTAGACTTTATATGGTTAACACGTTTATGAATATTTATACCAGGCCTCGATTCCACGACAGCTCACCGACCACCGTTAAACGTTTAAAATTCTTACCACCACCACATGGCGATCCAACTGTATTTGCAATACAAGGCGGTTTGTCCCTGACCCACATATCTGAAATAACATAAAACGGAACATGAACAGGCATTTCGCGATAAACAGCCTCTATTAAACAGCCTTGTCCGTCTGCTGAGCCGATTGCACCACGCAACAAGTGGTAAAATAAAAAATTTTGTACAACCGACTTCAATATAAATTATTAAGGACAACTCAAAAACTACTGGTCAGACCTCAATCAAATTAACACGAAACCGCATGAAAAGCACCAGCTTTCAAATAAAAAAAGAATCATCGAAATTGGTTCACCTAGAAAAAAGTTATGAGGTAGCACACATAAAAAAGAAAAAAAAAACATACAGTCGAATTGAGTACCTTCTCCTTTATGAAGTCGGTTGAAAATGAGGCTTATAGATAAAAGTATGTTACATTCCTCTTACACCGTAAATATGAATTAGCAAAAACTTTCATTCATTAATCAATTAAATGAAACTAGTTTTACGGATTTTATCGCGCTTAATTTTAACTTTTTAATTCCCGACGTTTCGTGTGCTTTACAGCACCCATGGTCACGGGGTGGAGTGAAGTGTACAACGTCCCGAGGTCATAGTTAGCCTGGCTACCTTCAATTTTTTGAATATTCTTTAAGTCTTTGTAGAAGGACTTCACTCGTAGAACGACTCAAGCGGAATCTCGCACGGCACCTACAGTGAACTTTATACTGCACAAACGAGTGGGGATTTCTCGATATACCCTCAACTCAACCGTTATTTTATATATATATATATATATATATATATATATATATATATAATACATAATACGCTTTTACCACAATATCCCAGAATATATAAAAAGTTTTCCTCCTCAAAATTCAAATACTGTATTAGACAAATTTTGTGTAAAAAGGCTTATATAATATTAAGGAATTTATATATGATGATAATAACCCCTGGGAATGAGGTGATCGATGCTACATACATAATTTGTTTTGTGTTGTTAATTGTTTAACATAAATGTGTTAACATATTATGTGAAGCAGCCTTCCATTAAAATTCGCCGAAGAAGATTAGTCAATGTTTACCATCCGTCAAGTGTTATATCCCTCAACAAAATGCAGGAGTGTACAAGCTTGATTATGAATGCGGTCTCTCTTACATAGGACAAACAAAACGATGTATAAAAACCCTCGTAAAAACATAATATAGCTAACGTGAAGCACCGACGCTCAGGGAAGTCTGCAGTGTGTGAACATGTTCAATCGTCCCCGCTATTATATTAGATTTGATAGACCACAAATCCTCTTACAAAAACACCGATTCCTTCCAAGGATGATTCGCGAGGCTATTGAAATTAAAACAAAAAACATATTAGTTTCAATAGAAAAGGAGGTTGGGTACTAACACCTGCTTGGGATCCTGTGATTAATAAAATTAAATCCCAACCCAAGCATACCACTGCAGGACTTCAAGATACTGTAAGTTCGGTCTGTGTAGATCGGACCAAAAATGAAATTTTGAGTTGTCCTTAATAATTTATATTGAAGTCGGTTGTACAAAATTTTTAATTTTACCACTTGTTGCGTGGTGCAATCGGCTCAGCGACGGACAAGGCTGTTTAATAGAGGCTGTTTATGCGGCGAAATGCCGAACCTAAATCCCATAAACCTGTTCCGAAAATTCAATTATTAATAATTTATTTCAAGATATGTATATGTAAGGTCAAGGGACAAGGGCTCGCATTAATATTGCAAAATACACGAGCAACGCGGGATTAATCGCCGGCACCAATGAATTGTTAATTGCAATTTTAAGAGCTGATTTACGACGTGGTCGTCGGTGAAGGAAAACATCGTGAGAAAATCGAAATTACTGAGGTATAAAATATTCATAAGACGTGTGAAGCCCATATAAAAGTCTACTGCTGAAGATTAGCCTCCGCCATAGAATGGCTCAAAGAGAGATTTTGCCATAGTTGTCACGCTAGTCTGCCGGATTGGTAACCGCAGTTTTTTTATAATATTGAGCTGTAATCTTCTGTTTTAGTTTCCCTCTGTCATCTTTTACGACACCCACGGGACGATATTGGGTAGTGGATATTCTTACACCATCACTACACGGTTAATGCGAAGTTTACCAATAGTAATAGAAGCAGCGCGGTTAGGCTTAAAGCAGCGCGGTTGGATTTAAAGCAGCGCGGTTAGGCTCAGGTGTTGTAGTAGTTGTTTTGATTTTGTTTTTTTTTTCTTAATAGTATGTTTTAAATTAAGAGCCGGTAGCTCGGGGGCTAATTGCTCGCTGTAAATGTTACAGTACGCGAGCAACCCGGGTTTGATCCCAGCCGGCACCAATGAAATTGTTAATTGCAATTTTTAGTGCTGATTTACCACGTACTCGGCGGTTTTAATTCCCGACGTTTCGGGTGTTTTACAGCACCCATGGTCACGGGGGGGACTGAGATGTTTGACGTCCCGATGTCATAGTTAGCCCGGCTGTTTTCTGTTTTTGAATATTACTTTTTGGTCCAATCTACGCAGAATGAGCTTACCACAAATCCTCGCAAAAAGATAATGATTCCTACCAAGGATGATTAGCGAGGCTATTGAAATTAAAAAATATCCCAACTTCAATAGAGAAGATGGATGGGTGCTGCCGTCTGCTTGGGATCCTATAATGAATGAAATCATTTAATCTCGAAAAGTTATTCATACAGTTCAGTGATTTTAATATTCTAAGAAGTAATAGTGACAAAGAATCACACAGCTCACCTGACGGTAAGTGGATGTTGGGGACAATAAATACCCACATCTATACTCGATTAAAATCAAAATGCAGATGCGTAATTACTCCTGTGGACGCTTTATACTTTGATACCGGTAAAAAGGCTCTGCGGTTCTCGTCTCGCAACATACAAAAAACAGAAGCATTATGTTGTTTTTTTATGCTAGTATTCTGAGCGACCGTAGATAAATTGTGTCTCATCTCACACTGAATCAAACCTTACTTGATCACTGTAATGAACGGTCATAAAGCCACTGGGCCGCTCGGAGTCGCTGTTCTGAGTGGATTTGGTCAGTTCCTTAGGGCGGAAGTACTAAATTACCTGAGTATGTATTTTCTTCATTTTTACTTACATACATCATAAGATATACATTTCTATAAATATAATCGTCGGTGTATAGTGTAACTTTTGTAAGACTTACGAACGAAATTATTTTCATACAATATAGGTATTTATTTTGTTGAAACGATGGTTCATAGCTATGCTAGGATTCGATAGGTGGTGCTTTAGTAAATTCTAAATGTATGGATCAAAATGACTGTTTAGTGCCAGAGAAGAAAATCGCAAGATCTAAATCCGAATGGTGCCCCCATTCGGATTTAGTTGACCTTTAGTCGAGTTAATAATAATAATTTAGTCTATTATATATTATTCTTATAGTTATATATTTGTAAAAAGTCCGGAGTGAATTCAACGTGCAATTAAGAATAGCCGGCTGTAAGATTAAAACGCGAAAGGACAAAAAGTTACGTAACATGTTCCGTATATTAAAACAAGACTCAAGCTTTATAAAACAGTATTCATTAATGTTTTTGAGTGTAAAAGATTTTTTATGTAGAAATGTTACTACAGAAATTAACAATCAAAAATTTTTCAATAAGAGTTGGATATTGCTAAATTACTTTCACGCCCTTTTTGTTAAAAGATCGACAATTATTGTGTTCATTAATTACATTAATTTGCTTCGTTTAAGTGTAAGTAATATAAGGCAGATTTTGAGAGATTGATTTTGCAATAGAATGTTGGTGCTTCAATAAAATATTGCTGCTCTCCGGTCTAAACCGAGAGACCTATGAGAGATTCAACATGATGGTGGTGGGCTGTAAATTCGTTTGACATTTTAATGTTACGAGTATAAAAATACACTTAATATGTTTTAAATATTTATAATAATGGCACCAATGAATTGTTAATTGCAATTTTAAGAGCTGATTTACGACGTGGTCGTCGGTGAAGGAAAACATCGTGAGAAAATCGAAATTACTGAGGTATAAAATATTCATAAGACGTGTGAAGCCCATCTAAAAGTCTACTGCTGAAGATAAGCCTCCGCCATAAAATGGCTCAAAGAGAGATTTTGCCATAGTTGTCCAATAGCAACAATGCTTACCTCAGTGTAACACAGGGCAGCCTCTCAGAAACACCATCCTTGCCTGCGCCAGAATAACCACCAAGACGGATAGAACCACGAACTATCTTAGTACTTGTCTCTTGTCTTAGTACTTCACTCGTAGAACGACTCAAGCGGAATCTCTCACGCACGGCACCTACAGTGAACTTTATACTGCACAAACGAGTGGGGATTCGATATACCCTCAATTCCACCTCGATTCAATCGTTATTTTATAGACGCACCGACATATATATATATATCTATCTATCTTTTTATATATATATATATATATATATATATATCATCACCCAAAGAATGAATTACTGACTCAATAGAGTCGAGTAACTGGTACTACTAGCTCGTGGCTGTTCCTATTCCAGAAAGATGCGGCTGACCATTTCCTTTTTCATATTCCCTTTGTTGTCTCTTACGACATCCCACGTAATGACAATATGTGGTAGTGATATCTCTTACGCCGCTAATACATGGGAAAGCAAGCACATACACAACGTTTAACTTGAATGTATTAAATGAGTAACTTTGAAACTACTCAACTTGAAACTTATATTATACGATAAGTGTATTGTTTCAAATAAAGAAGTTTTGTATTAGAAATATAAGTTTCACAACTTTATAGCAAATGAGGATTAATATACTTACTGTATGAGAAATATATATTATATTAAGTTTTAGTCTGATGTTTTAGAAACAAAGTTTTTTAATATCTTTAATGCAAACAAATAATCCTTTATCTTCAGTTTCAGTATTTCTATTGTACTCCTTTTTATTTAATTATAATGATAAATAAATGTATATGGTAGAGATATTAGACACTAATGTCATATGGTTACGCCGTGTAGTAGAGGCAGTCTTTCTCCACTACCCTAAATCATGCCTTGGGTGCCATAAGAGATGACGGACAGAAACTGAAAAAGAAGATGGACAGCATCTTCCTGATAACAACTCAAAATAATAAAGAACTACGATTGCCAACCCGCCTGCCATGCGTGGCAACTATGGCATATATTATTTGATGAAATCTATGTGAGTGGCGTATGTTTAGCAGAGGAAATTGATAAGCTGTAATGAGAATGGTGGTAACATTTGAGAGCTATCGCCTCATTTATTCCTGTGGCTGTCGTAAAAGGTGACTGTCGGAAAGGCTTTCTCACCTCGTTAATGAGACGTAAAATTAATAGAATCAGGTGTTACCTTGTGGAAATCCGTTATATGAAAGATGTTAGAAATTAGTTAATGATTAGGAAGGAAAATGAATTCATTACAATAGATAGACACCAACTCATTGTTAAATCTGCGGTTTGAAAAAAAAAAAACAAAGAAAACTTTGTATATTCTTTATTCAGACTAGCAAAAGGAATTTTTGCTTTACCCGATTTTATCGATTGAGAAATTACACATCATTTAGTATTAAGACAAGGAATATTAAGGCTTTAAGAAGCCTGAATGACCTTGATGAAACGGCGACCGCAGAGATTTTAGCCGACGTCAACACCGTCTAGTGACTACTTTCTGTATTACTTAGAAAAGTGCAAAGATTAATAGACTGCAGAGGTGACAAGTATGTAAGTGATATACTGACTATTATGCTTGCGCGTCACTGAGAGTTATGTCGCGGTTAAGCATCTTCAATTACATTGCACGATGTGGTGCTGTAGCTTCGTCCGGTAGGCATCACGAGCTATCAAGTGTTTAAGTTTTAAGTACGTAAGAGTTTTATTATATTCGTTGAATCGTACTTATTTGTGTCGTATCAGTAGCTCTGGGTCTAAGCGCTCGCTGTAAATTTCGCCCGGGTTTGATCCGCGGCAGCACCAATGAAATTCTTAATTGCAATTTTAAGACACGTGCTCGGCGGTGAAGGAAAACATCGTGAGAAAACCTGCATATGTCTGAGGAATAAGAAAAAAAAAATTCGAAGACATGTGAAGTTCACCAACACGCATTGGGGCAGCGCGGCGGAAATTTCCTTGCCTTAAAACCCTTGCAGAAGTAAGAGGAGGCCTGTGCCTAGCATAGTGACTTACATAGCCTGTTATTTTACTTTTGTATCGTATACATATGCAATATTCATATTCGTTTCAGATACAGAAGGGTACCTAATGCTGACAAAAATATCATGTGGAGGCCACGAAAACGTAAAACATCTTTGTACCTAGATAAAATGTTCTAGTCATTGTCAGTCATTTCTTATGCTACATTTTCTATAGAGTTTAGAACGTTTCAGATAGGGCAAAATAAAAAATAATACAAAATATTATTGGAATGATTTATAAATAATATATACATTTATAGGTACTTAAAATAAAAATAATGAACAAGCTGCAAGGTTAAACTGATAGTGTTTCTTGTAAACACAATTGTAAAATTGCTGTTCTCATTTTATCAGAATTGATGAAACGTAGTCAAGATCACTTTATATAAAACATATTTTATTAAATTGGCACATGGCGTATTTGGCCTTCTACTTAAAACTCGGCGGAAATTTGAAAAGAAAGATTTTGATTTTGTTCTTAATTCTCTTGTGTACACCACTTTTCACAGAAGTATTGTTTACAACTGGCGTGGTTTCCAAAAGCATGATTAAGTGTCAGCTCTATATCGTCAATCAGATCCTCAACTTTTTTGACATTTATTTCTGTGTCTTTTCGTTACATCTTGTAACCTTTTTAAAAACTGACACAAACTCATTAGTTTATTATTTGTTATATTTTTTTTCTGTAACGTATTAGGTATCTTGGATAAGTTTGTATTTTTTTTTATTTTATCACAAAATTTTTGCAATAAATTATTACTTTTTGTACAGTGAATCTCTCCTCTTAGTTTTGGCGTGACTGCAGGATGTTACATAGGTACTGAGTAACCGTCAGTTACTAAGCGGCTATAAATTATTATATGTATGCATAAACATACAGATCTACATTTTTTGATTTTATTATTTTTGATTTTTTGAATTTTGGTTGATTTTTTGAAACCTGGTAAAATTTATTCTTTTTCCATACCATTTAATGGGCCTGAGTTGTGCTCTTTGGCTGAAGTTATTTTTTATTTTATGCACAATTGCAGAAAAAACAATCTCTAAAACCAAATTTTACCTCTTATCCTTCTAATAATAGCTCCTGCACCTGACACGGCGGAATCATTTTTTCTATAAGACCTTTTTTTTTGTTTTTTAAAAATTGTTATTTACAATAACAATTTTTGTTAACAGTTATGAGTTTAACATTTTTATCAGCTGCTTTATTCATAGTGCCTTGAGTATCACTTTACCGGGTTCTGTACAGAAAATAATAATTTAAAAAGACTAAAAAAACAGGCGTTTGTAGATAACCGCGTGGGGTGCTTATTAAGATATTTTTATGATGACGTTAATTTTATAAATATCCACAAAACTATATACAACAAATGACATCAAGCACCCCACGCTTTTTTACAATAAAATTATTTTTTATGTTAATCACTATTTTCTTATTTTAAACTAATTGAAAATTATTTTCTACTTTTTAGTTCGGTTACCTACAAAAGCGTGTTTATTTAGTTGTTTTAAACCATTATTTATTTTCTATTTTTTAGTGCGGCAAACTACAAAAGTGTGTTTTTTTGGACCGAAGTTCTTTTACGCGGCTTACAGTAGATTGAACTGGCAGAAATCGTAGTTGTTTTATGAATTAATCGCAAATCCTGAGGATCCTGGTAAAGATAATGGGACAAACTATTTAAATTATTGCATTGTCATAGGTCCTTGATAAGTGTGCGAAGTTTTAAATCAATGTGGCGTTTTGAAGTGGATGAAAATCACATTCAAAAATTCCGTTATGATGCTGGCTTTGGTATTTCTTATTTGAAATAATTCGTAGGCCGATAAATATAATACCTGCTATGTTACACCTATTTACATAGAAACTTTAATCATCTTATTATATTAAATTCTAAATAGCACTTTTTACACAAGAAAGTAAACTTTGAGATCAGTCAATCTTATTTTTCGCTAATTAAGTGAATAGTAAAACAAACCAAGAGGTCCGTGATTTAAAATTTCTTGCTGCTTTTTAAAGAAAAGCATGACCTTATCGTAAAATGTTAGTTAATATTTAGGCATCTGATCTGAAAATTTTTAAGTGTGCCAGTCATAGATTAATGATGATATTTTGGTCATTATACTGGAAATAGTCTATTAAATATTTTATAATACAATTAATCATCTTCTCTTAAACCTGATAGTAAATGGTTATGTAGCCTAAGATGGTGAAGCGCACTGACTTAACAAAAGCGTATTCACTATTGCCTAATAGTAGTAGATAAGTATTATTTGCGACTTATTTGCGATATATGCGCGTGTGTGTGTGTGTGTGTGTGTGTGTGTGTGTGTGTGTGTGTGTGTGTGTGTGTGTGTGTGTGTGTCTGTGAGAGTGAGAAAAGCGTATGAGAAAGAAGATTGAGTATTCGTAGTAAGTACATTTGGCTTCATTATCATCATCATTATAGCCCTTCACAAGGCATATATATATTTTTATGTGGTAGAGCCATGCTGCAGCTATATTACTGGTATAGTTGTAGCACGAATGGGTCGGCTCGACCGGGGAAGGACCATGCTCTCACATAATACCAGCGTAAAATAGCAGCTTAACGCTGTTTCGTATGGTGAGTGTAGAGAACCGGATACCCTTTTTACTGGAAACGAGGCATTCCATCTCATGAAGGCCTATTATATTTATATCATATATATAGGATATATATATCAGTCCCCCGTGACCATGGGTGCTGTAAAGCACCCGAAACGTCGGGAATTAATAAAATAAGTTAATTAAACGCGATATAATCCGTAAAAGTAGTTTAATTCAATGTGTAGTGTTCGCGTAAATATAAGAAATCATTATGTAAACCAATATTAATATTTTTAATTGAGAGTTTTATTTCTATTCCCCGTTTTACTCGAGAAAATATCATTTTTCCCCGAAATTGAATATTTTCGTGCGAGCGTGCCTGCTCCGTCGCCCTTAAATATTTTTATGAATAGAAATACTTAATTTAGTTAATATCTGTACATTGGTAACTGTAAGTATAGTTTTCTAAATAAATTAATTTTTAAAGTGTCCAAAGAAGAAGAAATTTTCGCGGCGACGTTGATTAGTGAAATTGAAAAATGCATTTTTTCATAATTTACATGTGGAACGACCAACATGCTCTCGTTACTTAGATTTCGATAGTTTTTAATACCTTTGTAATTTTATTGTTGCATGTTTTTATTAATTAGGTGATACTGAATTTTATACTTATTTATTATAATAAAACGCTATTTTTATGAGTATGACTTTAATAGAACATTATTGGGGAGGGAAATATAGATACAGATACTTATATTTAGGTACACTATTATAAAATTATATAAAATTATTTAAATAAAATAAAAGTGTTGCTTCCTTAAGAGCATAAAAAAATAAAGAAATTCTTGTGTTTATGTTTTCTTTAAATGTTAGAGAAACCATCATCTGAAAAATATAAAAATTTTAAATTGGAGAGAAGTTTCTCTTCGTGATAAAGTTAGAAACGAGGATATCCGCAATAGAACCAGAGTAATAGAAACACAGCCCAACGGATTATTAAAGTGAAATGGCAATGGGCTTGCCATGTAGCTTCGAAAACCGATAAACAATAGGAAGAAAGGTTCTCGAGTGGCAACCTCGTACCGGTAAGCGAAGTGCAGGGCAGCCTCCCACTATATGGAGGGAATATGTCTTCCCTAAGTAAGAAATGCAGGAAGTCGATAGATGCAGGTGGCTTAGGACCATGCTTTCTGGCATTCCTTGGGAAGTCAGTCAGTCCCACGTGACCATGGGTGCTGTAAAGCACCCGAAACGTCGGGAATTAATAAAATAAGTTAATTAAACGCGATATAATCCGTAAAAGTAGTTTAATTCAATATTAATATTTTAAGACCATTTTTTAGTGTAAAAACTATTTAAAGAACTTGTGCCGTTTTGGAGAAATTTTGCAAAATATGACAAAGATAGGGGGATTATTTGGGGATTTTTTTTCTAATAAGGGATTGACCAAAATACAATTTTGTTTAATTAAAAAATTTAGTAAATACTCTTCTGTCACCCTGTATTTTTTTTGCGGATTAAATGAATAGTTATTGTGATTTTTTTACATAAATATCCAAGAATTTAGGCATTTCAACCGCACTCAAGGCCTTAATCGTATACAGCTAATGGATTCTATTACGAAACACCTTTTTAAAAATAAGATTTTTGTTACCATAGCATTAAAAGTATAGCAGCTTGTGCATGCATATTCTTTGTCACCATTTAAACTCAACATCATGGGAGTAGAAAATTACTAAATGAATATTTGTGTGAGTCGTGTTGACTCGACTTTTTCCATAAGACATTGCATATTTCTATAAGAAATAAATAATACATTAAGGTATAGCTTAATAAGGTAATAATAAATATTTAAAAGGAATAACTGTGTTACAATAACGGTCTAATTATGTCTTTTTATCTTTAAAAATACACGTAAAACTAATTTGGGATGTGTAAGCTAAACTTGGGAGGCGCATAATCACATTTTTTGGCTAAAAACCAAAAAAATCTGTGCTTGGGTTGGGCGCTAGGCTGATACATAGTACATTGAATGCCTTTACTCTTACTTTACTGGTCGTGAAAAGGATTAAGAGAGGAACGCTTCAATAGTTTGGACATATAGAAAGATTTATTTTTGTAGTTTAGTTTTTTTTTTTAATTTGTGTAAATCGCAATAGAAATAAATAATTTTAATCTGGAGGTAGCCGTGGTTAACTATGACATTGGGACGTCAAACACCTCAGTCCCCCCCGTGACCATGGATGCTGTAAAATGTTCGAAATATCGGGAATATCAAATAAATTTATATACGCGATAAAGTCCGTAAAACCTAGTTTTATTTTAATAATATAATTATGTAAACATCCTCCATGATACAGGAAAAAATTCAAGTGTTACGTTTTCTTAAAGAAATATATATATATATATATATATATATATATATATATATATATATATATATATATATATATATATATATATATATATATATATATATATATAGAATAGAATAGAATATCGTTTATTTTTAGCATGGTAATTACAGATGTTGAAATTATAGAATGATTCACATATACTACCGTATTCGGTGTAGAAATATTACAATTAGAATAATATTTAACACTTTATAGTACTTATTTAAACAAATTTATACATTTATAACATTATATAAATTATCAATAAAATATATATTATTATTATTATTAATACAATATTGGGACATTCATTTATGTATAATTTATAAATTATAACTATGAAATCGTTAACAGAATAAAACACATATCCAAAAGCAAGAAAATATTGCATGTTTAAATTTATTTATAGGCACTGTCTGATCTGTGGTGGCAGCTTATTAAAGATTGTTATTGCCATGCAGTGGGCATTACGACTATACAAATAAAGTCTTTGGGATGGTGCCACCAATTGGTTTGGGTTTCTGTCTTGGATCCTCTTGGAAACACGTTCATTTATTGAAATAGATAGAATATCTCTAACGAACAAACATATTTCAAAAATATAGAGACAGGGCAGTGAAGTATCTTTAATTTTTGAAATAATGGCTTACAATGACTAAATAATTAGCGCCACATGGATCTAATACATTTTTTTGTACTTTAAACGCCCTGCCTATATTCACTGAATTACCCCATATAACTAATCCATAGCGAAGTACTGAAGAGACGTACCCATGATATGCACTGAGGACTGTTTCTTTTTACTGGCTGTGAGTCTTAGTTTGCGAAGAGCAAATACAAATTTATCGAGTTTACTACACACTTTATCTACATGTTCTTTCCAGTTCAATTTACCACAATAATTATACCAAAATAATATTGTACTGGTAAAACAGTATTATTATATTGTATTTAACAGGTGGCACTTTGAATTTAGAGTTTGGTACTGTATTAATTTAGTTTTATTTAAATTTACATGTAGATTATTCTCTTGTAGCCATTGCACTGCATTTTGTAACTATTATTAGTTTCAAATTGAGATTATTTTTGTTTAAACAGCTTATGGTTAGTGTAGTGTCGTCAGCAAACAATGTGCATTTATGTTTTAGGTTACTACAGAGATCATTAATATAAATAATGAATAAAATGGCCATAGAATGCTGCTCTGCGGCACACCACAACTATTAGGTTTAAGTTCAGATTCATATGTAACTTCGAATTATTTTCATTTTGAGAGTAATGTTCTTTGCTGGCGATTCGACAGATAGCTTTTAAACCAATCATGTGACTTTCCTCTAATTCCATACCTCTCAAGTTTGAAAAGTAATCGTTTAGCGAGACAAAGTCAAATGCTTTGCTCATATCTAGAAATATTGATATTGTCGACATTTTGTTATTAAGGTCAGACCAGCTTAACTAAATTAAAGCAAGCTAGTGCAGTGGAGCTACTTTTTCTAAACCAAATTGATTGTCAACAAGAATATTATTCTTATTATTAATTACTAATTTTATCATGCATTATTTTTCAAAAATTTGCCATTGGTATTAATGTGATAGGCCTATAATTAATGTTTGTACGATCACCTTTTTAAATAGAGGTCTAATTACGGATATTTTTAGTCTAGAAATATTCTTGTTCTAACGACAAATTAATTATGTAACTCAGAGGAATTGCTATATGTTTAGCACTTAATTTAATTATTCTTGTTGTGAGTTCTGTCACAAACCGTGTGTGTATCATCCAAAGAGTTAATAATTTTCATAATGTCAGTGTCGGTTACTGGGGTTAAAAACAAGCTATCTCTTTGAGCGGAATATTAATGTTATTCAAGTCATTATTCAATTCATCAAAATTATCTTTATGAGTAAGTTCAATAAAATAGTTGTTAATAAGGTTACATATATCATTAGGGTTATTAATAGTTTTATCTTTGTAACTAAGTCAATATTACTTTTATCAACAGAAATCAAAATTATGTTTTATAATAGACCATGTCGCTTTACATTTATTTTTAGAGTTAAAATATATTTATCATTATTTATCGTTGAGATTTTGATATATTTTTAATATTTTAGAATATATAAGATAATTTTTCTTGTGAAAGTTTTGCTTATAGCATCATGTATATATTTATAATATAATGTTCTTTTTTATGCACGATAATTTTAATCCCTTACTTATCCATTTATTTTTACAGGTTTATTGCCTTTCTTAACACGTATTACGGGAAAACACAATTTGAAAAAGAGTATAAAGGTCATGAAAACGTTAAACGACTTGTTGCAGCATGTTTCTCTGTATACTTCATCAAAGCTTAAAGCTGTTATGCATTCTAGAAATTTATTAACGGTTTGTTGTAACTTTGAAGTTGCATTGACATTAAACAATAATCTTTAACCATAGTATACAGGGTTATTTTGCAATAACCGGCCAAATTTGCAGAGAAGGTTCAGAATAAGTAATATAGGCAAATGGTGAAGAAAAATTAATTAAAAAAAAATCTCAAACATTCTGTCCTTTTTATCTTTTAAATTCAAAATGCGCTGTAATGCATTGTTTTAACTGAGCCGAAGTGCGATTACACTTAGTTCTTGCCGGCTAGAACTAGGTGCGGCCAGCAGTAGTTGGTTAAATTTAGGTGTACTGTTGAATTTGTAAAAACACGGATATACGTATCAAGTAATATCAGCGACAGTAGGTTAAGGTGCCAATCGCACCATTTATCTAATTTATAAACTATCACACACACACACACACACATATATATATATATATATATATATATATATATATATATATATATATATATGTATATATGTTACACCTAGGTTCACCTAGGAGTAGCCGGCTAGAACTAGGTGTAAGCGCACTTTGGCTATTAGCCGTAACATATATATGAACTTAAGTTTAAAACTTGGCTACTCTTTGAAAACTAACTCTGTATATAAATAACAATATAATATTATACATAATTATGATTTTATAATGTTTAGCAGTGGTTTAAAAATTTGTTTGTCTGTGTAAACAGCACATCATGAACGCGTGTCGATAGTGCGAGTGGGTTGTTCATTAGCGTCATAAAGACATAAACGTCTGTATAAACGAGATAGTCGGCATAGTTGTTATCTCGTTTTCTTGATAATGATTACATGTTGTGTATATAATACAGGAAATTTGTTGTAAGACAAGTCATAGTAGTCTTACAATCTATCAATCACTTACTTGTCCTGCCCTAGTTTTATATAATACTTCAAAACAATCACATCATATTATCATCATCAACATCATTACAGCTTTTCAAAAGGTGAACAAAGGCCTTACCCACGGAATGCCTCTACAAGATGCAGGAGTGTACAAGCTGCATCTTGTAGAGGGATATGACACTTGACGGATTGTGAATGTGGTCTCTTTTACATAGGACAAACAAAAAGATCTATAAATACCCGCGTAAAAGAACATATAGCTGACTTGAAGCACCGACGTATCGGGAAGTCTGCAGTTTGTGAACATGTTCAAGATCGTCCCCGCCATTACATTAGATTTGATAGACCACAAATCCTCGCAAAAGAACACTGATTCCTACCAAGGATGATTCGCGAGGCTATTGAAATTAAAAAAACATCCTAATTTCAATAGATAAGATGGATGAGTGCTGCCATCTGCTTGGGATCCTATAATTAACAAAATTAAATCCAAACCCAAGTATACCACTGCTAGGCATCAAGATACTGTAAGCGCATTCTACGTAGATCGAACCAAAAATTGATATTAAAAAACTGAAGGTAGCCGGGCTAACTATGACATCGGGACGTCAAACACCTCAGTCCCCCGTGACCATGGGTGCTGTAAAGCACCCGAAACGTCGGGAATAAAAAAGTTAAAATTAAACGCGATATAATCCGTAAAAATTAGTTTCATTTAATGTGTAGTCTTCGCGTAAATATAAGAAAACCTTAAGTATTTAAGACAAAAAACAACAACTGTATAAACACGTATTGATATATTTTATTTTCGTATAACCTTTTCTCCTAAGATACCCATCGTATTTGCATAGAGCTTGGCGATGTGGAGAAATAAAATTAATATTTATGAAATTTTAATATTCCAACGTAGGGAAACGACCTGTTTAACATATTATAAGATATATTAAATGAAATATACTTTTACACTTTTTTCACCGTTTAATTAGTTTTTTAAAATAGTAAAAACTGAGGGCACCAAATCGCCTGCCAATCATGGCAAATATGGCCAAAATTTAGAGGCAAATTTTGAGGCAATCTACGGAAAAGGATATTCGAAACAGAAATAGAAATTAAAAAAATATTCAAGGTAGATTATACTTTTTTTCATTCATTCATTACAGCATATCAAAGTCCACTGAAGAAGTTTGGCCTTCCTATAGAATGCCTCGAAAGTGGATGCCCATCTCCTGGTTAGTTTCCCTCTGTCACCTCTTACGACCCACGGAACAATATGGGGTAGTGGATATTCTTACACCGCCACTACGTAGAACCGGCAAGAAAACCCAGTGGGAATAAAAAAAAAAGAAACAGTTTTCAATTATGTATTGTTAAACAATTAAGTACTTATACAATCAAATCATAAATAGCTTGTAATGATTTGCTACATTGACTATAATAGTAAAAATTAAAGTTTTACTACATAATATCAGTTTTACTACAAATTTTCACAGAATACCAGCGTAAAATAGCAGTTGACAATGCTGTGTGTCGTATGGTGAGTGTAGAGAACCGGATACCCTTTTTGCTGGAAAAGAGGCATTCCATCTTAGTCCTCACGGGTGACAACGCATCTGCCTTTTGGAAGATAGATGTAGATATTTCTATGGGTCACAGCAACCACTTAACATCAGGTGGACGGTGTGCTCATTTGTCACACTATCCTATAAAAAAAAATCATTTCATTTATAATAAATTTATTTTCTGGCAAATACCGTTTTAATTTATTTTAACTCCATTTTAAGAATACTTTATATGATCATCTCTTAGCCATTCAATTCCATTAACGATTTTCGGAAGTGAAATAACTATTTGATTTTTTCAATACTACGTATTTTTAGCCGCTTGTATGAATTTTCTTATTATAGTTATAACTAGTTTTTGATTTAAATTCATTACTGAAATAATTATCCAAAATTATCTTTGTTTGCCTCTCTTTTTTATGTAAAATTTTAGATATTGTATTATAGTCTGTTTGATAGTTTTAAAATTTTCTTGTTTTATATATTTTGTTAATCGGATTTATGACTATTTAAAATATCTAATATATAAAAAATAATGTTTTGTTTATTCGTATTTTATGCGCTGCTATACCGTTCATCAGATTGTGCTAAAACTTTGTCTACTTATTGCTTGCACTTGCGCGAACGTTACGGTAATTAACTTAGAGTAGGAAGCTCGCCTATCAAATTTATTTAAAGTTATATATCATGAAATTTCAATGAATGTATTATCATTCTAATTAAACAATAGAACTCTTCCAAATTTAAAACAATTTTTCCACAATTATTTCTTCTGCGGCAGCGACGCGCTGGTTACCAGCTAGTTTAAAATAAACAACTTAAAAAACTGGCTAAGTGCGTTTCGGGCCACGCACAATGTATAGGTAGGGTTCCCTAGTTACCCGTCAGAATATGTGGGCTTTCTTGATAATGAGCATAATAAGTGAGTTCGCTATTTGACGACTATAACGACTAAAAATGGGCCCAAATAGGAAGATGGTAACTGAACGACTTATTTTAAAATCAGACTTATAGGGAGTGGTATACAAAAAGATTGAAAAACTTTTCTATTTTGAAAATTACACAATTTATCAAATCATTCACATGCCAAGTAAGTACAAAGATGATCATAGTTGACTATCTATCTATACTCGTATATTCCCGGCAGTGCAACCCCAAGATATACATATATGACCGTAACGAACCTTCACGTTGTTCGGGAGTATAAGGGAAATTTTAAAATAATGCAACTTGAATGTGGTCTTGGACGATTGTATTGATTTTAAAACAGTTGAGAGGGTAGTAAAATATTGAAAGTACAAAGAAACTGTTTAAAATTAACGTAACCTACCGACGTAGTTACTACGAGTACGTTGTTTGACTCGTTGCTCAGAAAGTAGACGCAGGCGCTTCAACATGCCCCCGGGCGTTGAAATCTTTGATTTCAACCAGAATTCAGTGACACCGGCAATGGACAAATCCGGTTAAATGCCCTCTTGACAATCCCAGTGGAAGTTCTGATGTCTGCAACTCGAACAATGCCATCGGCTCCTGGGTGAATTGCGACGACTCATCCCAGCTTTCATTTCAGCGGAGGAAGGTTGTCCTCCTTGACTACCACCAAATTGTTCATCTTCAAGCTATCTTTGCAGGAACGCCATTTTACTCTCTGTTGAAGCTCTGAGACGTACTCCTTGCTCCATCGTTCCCAAAAATGCTGACGCAGTTGCTCAGTGCGTTGGAATCTGGTTAATATAGGAGTGGATTGATGCTGGTAGTCCGGTTGCGGCAAAGAAGTCAGCGTACGCCCAATTAAAAGATGTCCCGGAATGAGTGGCGTACAATCTGCAGGATCTGAAGATAATGAAGTGAGTGGCCGGGAGTTTAGGATTGCTTCGATCTGGGTCAACGTGGTGTAAAGTTCTTCATACGTTAAGTGACAATTGCCCAACACTCTAAGCAAATGCTATTTTGTCGATTTGACGCCCGCCTCCCAGAGAAGTGAGGAGTATACGCCGGAATAAAATGAAAATCAATATTATCATTGGCCATACTTTCGCTCAAAGAATCGCAATTGCTTTTTAAAATTTGGATAAGTCATTGCATGCACCAACAAAAGAAACACCGTATAAGAATAAATATTAACTGGCTTACCTCTTCCGAGCTATAAACTTGCGCAATGCCAGCAAATAGTTTTTGCTCGTTAAGTCACCTACCAACTCTAAATGAATTGCCTTGGTGGTGAAACAGACGAAAATACATATATAAACCTTTACCAGTCGACACCCACGATCTTGACGAGTGGCACACATAACAGGGCCCGCATAATCGACTCCTACCCTTTCAAAAGCAAAGCCACCCGAAAGGAGACGCTGATGTGGCAAGTTTTCCATTAGAGGGTTCAAACCTTACCCTTCATGCGGTGACATCGTATACATTTATGATAACAGGCCTTCGCTTGGTTTCGACCACCTATCGGCCAATAAGTATCTCTAATGTTTGCTAACAGTAACTGTGGGCCGGCGTGCATTAGCTTTTTGTGTTCATGGTCAAATAATAATTTCGTAAATATATGATTGGACTGTAATAATATAGAGATGCTTTTATTATATGAAAATTTAGAATTATCAAGACGACCACCAACACGCATTATTTTATTTTCGTCTAAAATACATCGAATTTAAGAAGTGGGCTTTTCTTAGGTAAATTTTGTTCATTCATAATCAATTTATACTCTGGAAAGGAATTATATTGGCATTTTGAAATTGTAATATTTAACGCGTTTCGTAATTCTAATTACTATAAGTAATTCGAAGAAATAAGCTGTCTTTTACAAGAGATAATGAATCATAAAACGTAAGCCACGGAACGTACAAGGCGTGAATAATTCGAGAAACTACTAAAATCAATGAAACAATCATTATTATTTAGATGAGTAGTGACTGCATTTAATATGATATCATGACGCGTTACAGGCAATGTTTCAACATACTTAGGCTGAGAAGGCCATTTTGATATGTCATTCATTAAAAACTCTGGACCTGACCACCACAATCTGAAACCTGCCAGAGCACTGATATCCACACCACGAGATATTAAGTCTGCTGGGTTCTTATCTGTTGGGACGTGTCTCCACTTATGGTCTCTGGCCTTATGCAAAATTTCAGCAACGCGATTACGTACGAAAGGCTGAAGTTTACAAGGCAACATTGGAAGATTGTGTACCTGTACATTTTCTCCACATCTGCAGACAAAACGTATTCATGTTGCCTAAAATTTAACAAAATAGACGTCAAGTCGTTCTGAACTACAGGACCGACCATTTGTGATTCGTTAACCGAATTACCTGACGACGTCGGGCAACTTGCATTAAAAACTACTCTTAGCTCAGTCGTAGTGCTGCTTTCACGGAGTACGCCATGATTGGGTATGAAATACGCGCCACTACTTAAATGAAGTCCTTCATATAACGTCATATGTCCTACTGGCTGATATTCCGACATAAATTTATGATACATCTGTTTGATGTCAGGCATACTTTTTAATCCCTACGCTCTAAAATGTGTAGTTATTCGAATGTCATCCTTATTATCGCCGCAAAAATAAAAATCAGTTTTAGCAAAGTTACATCGTAAGTCATTTGACATTAATGTAGAAATTAAAGTTCAATCCCAAAAGAGATCAGCCCCAATTAAAATATCAACATCGGTAGGCTTATAAAATGCAGGGTCAGCTATGTAAATATTCGACGGAAGTTGAAGATCACGTATCCTTAATTCGCGACCTGGGGTATTGCCAGTTATTGATGGCAAAATTAAACAATTAATGTTAGCGGAATAACTATTATCTAACGACTTTAAATGGACCCAACTCCTTTTGCTTACATGAGAATACACCCTATTAATGCCCAATATTGACCTATATATTTTGACAAAATCTAAATTTAATCGTTTGCGCATATTCTCAGTTATAAAACTAGATGTACTACCGCAGTCTAATACTGCGCGGGCGACGTGTTCGACATTATTACAATCGATTAATTTTATTAAAGCATTTCACAATAATACATTTTGTTGATCACTATGATACGCTACGTTTGCCGATAAAGCAACGTTGTTCACATCAGTGCCTGCAGTTGACGTCATTGACGAGGAAGTCCCACCCAGTCCGTGTGCCCGTCTCATTCTCGAGCGAATAATTATTTTTACTTTGTACGATATGAGTTGCTTGCGGTTCGGTAACGTGAATCAGAATGTTGTGACGGCACTTACATACTATACAACCAGGCTTTTTGCAATGGTTTGCAAAATGTCCTGATTTAAAACAATTATAACAGATCTTATAAGATGGCAATAATTTCAATGTAGCCTCATTGCTGAGTGCAAGTAACTGTGGACATCGACCTAAATTGTGACCGCCGTTACATTTTAAACAACATTTAAATTCTTTATTTGATTCTATATTAAACTATTTGGTTGCTGCACCGAAACCATAGATTTTAATTTAGGACTCGGCCTATTCGGTGCAAAGTGAACTTTACGCGACGTCTCTAAAGTTTCGAGTAGATCAGCTCGGCTACACATAAACTAGAGGAATATATGAAATGTAACTGATTCATCTTTTTTAAATGACCTTTAAACTCCTCCCACTCACGGTAGGTTTTCTGATCCAATTTATGTGTAACTATATAAATTAGAAGCGTGTCCCAATGCCGAACTGGTTCGCCTAACGATTCCCAATGCCCTCAGGTTTTTACTTAATAAATCGATTAAGCGCTTTAAAGTGACAGACGACACCTTTGTAATAATTTCAAGGTTAAATAAGGCCGACACATGATTCTGAATTAAAAATCGTTTGTTGTTAAACCTTTCACATAAAACATTCCATGCCACAGCATAGTTACTTGCAGAAAACTCAAATGATTGAATTACCACAGCAGCGGACCCTTCGAGAGACGCCCGTAAATAATGAAATTTATTAATTTCATCGATCTCATCATTAGAGTGAATAAGGCTATTAAAGGTATCATGGAACTCCAACCAGTTCTCGTATGATCCACTAAATTTTGGCAATTGTATAGTAGGTAACTTAACGAACTTAATACTGACTCGAGAACTCTTGTCACTACCTGCCGATTCAGAGAACGCTAACGTTATGATGATCGCTCAGTAAAATTTGAGCTTTGGCTAGCGCCTCATAATACTGAGATTCAAAGCATGAACGCTCAGTTAATTGTAAGTCGGGCTTGTCAACAATACATTCCAAACGTAACTTACGAACAAATGAAGGTAGAATGGTAATCTCCCACTTGTTTTAGCAGTATAAAGTATCGAACAGGCGACTAAGAGGCATATGCACCTGCGCCCCCTTTCCCTAAGAGGGGTCGCTTCCGATTCGGCAGAAAGGCCATACAGGCCTAAGCCAGTCCCACAGGTGGTCTTTAGTGGGTAGGCACTTCATAGTGAGTCCCACATAACCACGCAGCCGGTTGCGTGGTATGCTACGAGCATTCACCATCCCCCTTCCTCGCTTCCGGAGGGTGTTCCTTGCTTTGGGCGCAAAAAAAAAATAAGAGGCATCAGTCTGCAATTCTAAGAGTTCCACTGTCGTTTCTATACCCGTTGGGGTATTCTACTAGTGTAGGCAAGGAAGGTCGTGTTGCTGAGAGGCTGCCCTGTGTTATATTGAGATGGGTAGTGATGCTGTTGGTTTGCATACTTTGGTGTTATCATGTAATTGGGGTCCTGTTAGTAAGCAGGGTTTGTTACCGAGTAGTGTTCTTTTATTTAAGTACTTTTGGAATAATTTCTAACATCAGAAGTGGAATAGTTTCTTACATCAGAAGTGGGATTAAAGCCTTTTCCTGTAGCTATACATTGTAATTTCTTACAGATTAATTTCTAACGGTACTCTTACAATATAATTTCTTACTTAATTACTGCAAATTATCAAAAAAATTGCGAATGTTAACCACAACGCAGTAGGTAACTAATAATCGATAGAAACAATAAATTCACTAAACTTATAAGTACGGTGATTTATACACCAAATACAATAGTATTCTAATAAAATTACCTTAACTAGAGTTTTGTATATATATATATATATATATATATATATATATATATATATATATATATATATTATCTTTAACACCACGTAAATACTGCAAATTGAGCCACATTCTTGTTGGCGGCGACGTTATTACGTCCACTATATTTACCATATACGAGTATAATATAAATTCTGGTTCTTATTGTTTTATATCTGGCGATGATCCAGGACCATGTTCGGGAGTATAAGGGAATTTTAAAATAATGCAACTTGAATGTGGTCTTGGACGATTGTATTGATCTTACAACAGTTGAGGGGGTATAAAATATTGAAAGTACAAAGAACCTGTTTAAAATTAACTTAACCTACTGACGTAGTTACTACGAGTACGTTGTTTGACTCGTTGCTCAGAAAGTAGACACAGGCGCTTCAACACGTAAACCTCCACAGTCCTAAATTATCCTGAGGTCGCCTGTGTAAACTGTGTGACGAATGACACTGTATGAGGCTATATGATTGTATGAATACTTTGAATGAGGCCTACAATAACTACCAACTAAAAATAAGTGAAAGTAGTAAGTAAGTAAGAAAGAAAGATCCTCCATGCCTATCCCGCAAATGAAAAAGTAAAGCTATAGTAGTAATGCATATAAGTCGTTTTCTTCATATAATGTTTATTTTTTACAGTTCATAACAACATTACATAATGCAGCTAGTTTTAGGCCATTTCCTATGGAGTTGTAACGAAATTTTTACTAATCCAAGTGCATTTTATAAGTTGGTCGACTATTACTCGTTAACTTCTTAATTCTACTTAGTTGTGATAATTTTCCTTTTAACTTCATTATATATACTACTATCGTGTATACTTTTCACATTTCCAAAAACAGTGGTTTAGTTGGTAGAGGGGGGTACACATGACTCCAATGAAAAATACCACTTTAAAGCTAGATATTTCGCAAACTGACCCCTGAATCGAAAAGATGTTGTTCCACATCCCAGTGGTATTGAAAGACCTATCCAACGATACCTCACACGATGGAATAGACGGGTAAAAAAAATCATCCTCCATTTACTTGTATGGGAAGTAAAAATGTTTTTTAAGATTGTATTTCATAGTTTTATAGGCGTGGACGGACATGGCGAAACTATAAGGGTTCCTTGTTGTGTAACTACGGAACCCTAAAAAGCATTTGTCTTATGTTTATATAAACTTAAAAACACATGATTTTTTGTTCTAGTATTTGAACGCATATCTGTATTTAAGAGTTATGTGGTACTGGTTTTGAAACTTAGTATTCAAATCAATTGTTATTCTGATTGAATATTCTACTGTCCCAAAAAATTCGACGTCCTTTTACCTCAAGGGTAGGTACTTAAATCCGGTTTAAGGATACTGATTTTCCAAACTGACAAAGATTCAGCTATATGTTCTTCTACGTGTGTTTTAACGGTCGTTTTGTGTATTCATGAGGATTTCCCCGCGATAAAAAGGAGTCTAACCACAACATTCATTTACCGTTAGGTGCTCGTATTTTACCCTTACTTGTTTATCTATACAAATAAATAAAAATGAACTGTCTGTTTATAATGTCAAAATAACAGCTTGTAGTAAACATGCATATAAAAGGATATACGGTACTTATAACAAAAGCACAATTTTTTAAATTTTTGTCTGTCTGTCTGTCTGTTTGTTTGTTCCGGTTCATCTCTAAAATGGCTGAACCGATTTTGACGGGACTTTCACTGGCAGATAGCTAATAAGGAGTAACTTAGGCTACTTTTATTTTAGAAAAACAATTAGGGTTCCGCGCAAAAAAATTAAAACCTTAAAATTCACGCGGGCGAAGTCGCGGGGAACAGCTAGTAAAAAATATAAGGACTTTTATGATAAATCTTCTTAATGATACTAAAATTTTATTCGTAAATTAGAATTACTGTTTGTAAATTTAGATAGGTAAATTGAAATATTTTTTATAATAGAAAAAGCAACAAAAAAGGCTTCATTAAAGTTAATTATTTAAAACTGACACTCGGTGATCACTGAATATCTTATTTGATATAATGGAAAATTTAACTGAACATTATTTTAGTATGTTATTCAGTTTATATCTGTCGTTTGTATAACGTTCATATTCGTATAGTAATATCTCCTTAACCGTCACTAATGGTTAAATCATGTCAAGTCTCGTTCGAAAGAAAAATAACCGCAAAAATTCGATTTCATTGTTAAAAGCGATAAAATAAAACAACAGGAGTCTTTTTTATTGATAAATGGCGCAAAACCCTTTTAAATAAAATAAATAAATTTGATAAGAAATAAATAATTAATAAGGGTTAAAACGAAATCATACCGAGGTTTTTGGGTTCAAAACCAATGTCATCTTTGGCAAAGACATTAGGCAGTATCATAAAATGTCCTTGGGTTGTGTTGATATTTGACATGACTGCTTATTAGAATACCTACATTATTATCACATATGCATTAATAACATCGAGCACGTCGTGTTATCGGTCGTTTAGTAAGAACAAGTGTCTCCGCTATGGCGCGTACAGTTATGATACTTACTATAATTGTGGTTTTATTGTTTAAAAAATTAAAGTGACTAAATAAATGACATTCCACTTGATGGTAAGTCCATGGACACCTGCAGCCAACTTTAAATAAAGGTGGTAACAGATGCTTGGAACCTCTGAAGACTAAGATGGAACACAGTAGTGCAAGCACTGTTATTTCGCGTCAGAGTTAGGAAAGATGGTGGTACTACCCAGACGTACTACTAGGTAGAAAAGAAGTCCTACTACGTAGTCAAAGGTTTTTGTTGTGATGTAAATTACATTAAGGCTCCGATAATATTCGGAAGTTGCCGCCATGGTCGTAATCGACCATCCTCTACAATGCCTTTGTAAATAGTCCATAGAAGATAATTTAACAGATCAAATAAAATTTGGAGATCTGCTTTTATACATCGTCTCGTCATCGTTGAGCAAGCTTAAAATCTAAATTAATTTACAGTTAGGTATTAAATAAAATTACGAGTACGTCACATAATTTTGTTACCAAAATTGAACCCGTCTACGTTTTTGGGTGAAATTTAGTAATTTCTAAGTTAGTAATTTCACCGTCTTTCTGATGATACAGGATCGTTTAGTTCACCAGCGAATTAAAGTTAACTCGAAAGGCATCCGTCTATTATAGTCTATAAAAGTCTACTGCTGAACATAGGCCTAGCAATACATTGCTTCTTAGGGGAGGGACGTGCTATAGTTGCCACGCTTGGCTAGCGGTTTGGCAACCGCAGTATTTTATAATTTTGAGTTGTTATCAGGAAGACGCTGCTGCCCATCTCCTGGATTGTTTACCTTTGTCGCCACTTACGATGCCCACGAGGCGAAACGGGGTAAGGGATATACGAAAAGCACACTTGTAGATTTATTGAAACTTTGCCATATCGTGGCGGAACAGTGAAAGAGAATATCACATCATTTTTTCCCGTAAGTGTCGTAAAAGCTGACTCTGAAAACGGAAACCGAACGGAACGGACAGAAAGAACTCATGACTTTCAATATACGGCGGTATAAGCATCTCATTCACGCTGGATGAATATACTCAGACCGGCGATACGGGGAAGTGCCAAACGTCTGGTACTGCGATCGTTAATTAGAGAGGCCATTTGTAATTCTTTTTATTAAGGTGTACAATAAAGTGTACCTAAATAAAAAAATATAAATTGCCACAAAGCATGATCCTGAGCCATTTTTATCCCTCGCCTCCATGCATGTTTCATCAGGTCATCACTCCGTCTAGTGATAACAGAACCATTATTCTTTTGTCTTTCGATGGCCTATGATAGTACACAGTATGGTTGGCCTATGACCTTATTTGTTCTGGATATTTTAATTACGGATTTTCACGCATAGTAACCTCGCGCATAGTCCTCTCCAAAACTTGCTGAATGACTTTATTCTTCCTTATACAACTTGCATTGAAGGTCTAGAGGGTGATTATTTTGTCATTATCACAGTGATTTTGTCATTAGCAGATTAATGTTGTGTGACTGTAGAAAAACGGAGACCCATTTTATTGATTACTAGCTTTTGCCCGCGATATCCAGTTATAATTGTGGCTTGTACCAGCAGACTCTTTTTCACACATGGGCGCGATATAACCGAACTCCACAAATCTTTCTAATTGCCTTTTAAAATCTTCAGATATGTATTCTTTGAATTTCCCCAAAGGCTTAAAGGGTCTGATACTTGGCAGAACACTAAAATAATCGTAAAAAGATCCCGAATCATTTGCGGTGATTGGCAAAGTGCTGCCTCTTCCATTGCTGCAAACAAATGCTGATCATCTTCAAGCAAGCCGAGAGCTTTGCACGCTGATTGGAACCTGGAATATACAAAACCATCTGCAGTTTTTAACGCTTCAAACGAAATTGGGCCCCGGATCTCATGAAGAAGCATGCGAAAGTGATAGCATTATGTATTGTTCAGATGCACAGTATAAACCCTGCCCAGAACGTGCTCTTTTTTAACCCTGGCCAGCCTTCAACGTTTGCTCCTCTCTTTCTCCTTTGGAACTTTCTTTTATCCCAAAAGTAGTATGCAGGTACTTCTAGGTAGAGCAATGTTTTTGCAAAGTTATCCACTTTACACAAATCGAAAAGGATAGAAGTGTGGTTGTTGGAGACTATTCACTCTTTCACTCAGATTTTCATTAAAATAAACCCTTTGCCTTTTCCAAATGAACAGCGGACTACAGGTGGGAAACAACTCATGAATGGGAAATTCAAGGATTCGCCATACTGCCTCCGATGAACTTATATATCTTCCACTTGTGTAGGTTTTAACTTCATCCTTCTCATTCTCTAAAGCAAACGATGCCCGGTCTAAACCTTTATTTACGTATATACAAACGTATTTTATTGATTTCACCGAATGACAATATTCCTCGTTTAAGTGAGCGTTAAATGTTTTTAATAATACTGGATTATAAGGGACTAACCAGCGATTATATATGGTTGTGCCTTTGATATCAACAGGGAACCCACGGCATCTAGTAAACGTCTCTTGTACTGCGGATAAACGTCTTCACCAGTTTGAGTTTCCCTTATGAGAGCCCTGGGGTATCGTTTACTGCCCATGTTATCTTTCATACATGGTGACTTTCGATTTAAAATTCCACGTGGACCATGTATCATATTACATTTAACGATTTAGTGAAGCTCTGGGTCACGTTTGGGATCCGGTATTTCAGCACAAATTATATTGTCGATTTGATCCGGAGTAATGCGTTTGTGAAACCATAAAAATATGAATATGTGGAAGACCTCTCTTTTGCCATTCCGTTGGTACATATAGCATCGCACTTCATGAAATATTTTGCCCTTTGTCAATAAGTTCATGATCTTTTTCACCGTTAGTCGAAACACCCCCGAAATTTATATCCTGTCTATCATGAGATTGTTGTCCTTGAAGCAATTGCTCTTTTATCTCGTCCCAGCGAGGATTGCATGAAAGTGATAAAAAATCAAATGAATTCCTAACATAGGTCATAGTGTCCTGTGTTCTTTCGTGCATATACCTAGGTCCCCCCGTAAAAGATGATGATGTTGGTTGGCTTCTGCGTCTTGTCGTGTCTTAGCATCTTTTAAGTGGATGTAACTCCACGCGAAAAGCATGTAATTTGACTTGACTATTTTTGACATAATTTAATCTCTTTGTTTCTATTTTGGCGTATTCATCCACTAAATATTGACTAAAAAGGGCACGATAGTTGACTAAATAGTTATCTTCTCCTTCTTTAAACATTATTCTATACGAATAGAAACTTGCAGAAGAGACAGTTTTATTAAGCGGCAACTTAGTAGTGGGATCGTGTTGTGGTATGTTGATTGAATACCCATCATCATCCCAGTAAAACATCAACGAATACTGTAGCGCATCATATGCTCGATTTATCTCACTAATACTTTGGCTCTCGAGGATGATGTCCCTTCGATCAAATTGTTGATCCACTAACACTAAAGCCACATCATTTGTAGTTGGTGCATTGTACTTACCTCTATGTTCTTCTGGTGGTTTTTTTATCAGCATGTATGACAACTTTGTATGACTCTGAAGGAGGGGCTTTATCAATGGCTTTTTTCAGATCTTTTATATACGAGTTCACTTGACGCGGCATATTCTGCAATTATTTGATTAAATTTGGCTTTAAGTTAGGAAATTTAGAACATCAAATCTTTGCTTCTCGATCATCTTCACCTACAAAATATATTTGAAGGTACTGAGCGTCATGTTCGGCTTCTGGTAATATACTTCCAATTAAATGGTAGACCTGGCCTTGTACTTTTAAAGTCGGTGAAAAACCATCTGCTGTTATCTGTTTACCACCAAAGGAAGTAATTACAGTTAGAAACAGGCATTATATTTACGAATATTACCCATAAAATGGTCATGATCTGGGTGTAGATCATTAACATTGCAACACATACCAGGTGTCTCATAATTCCATGTCAGCGCATTGCACCACTGACACTTGTATGTCATAGAACCCAAGGCTACACTGCTGTCAGTTCTATAAGCAATATCAGGGTCGTACTCCATAGCGGAATGAACCTTGTTTTTCCATAAACGCAGTGTAATGTTTTCCTCATACCGTGACTGAATTGCTCTATGCACTTGTGGATTCGCAGTTTGGTAATTTGCAACAGCTTGCCTGTGTACATCGGGATATTTTTTCTGATAAGCGGACACAGCTTTACGATTTGAATCTGGCTATATCTTTCTTGTGCACTTTTTAATTAACTTTTTCTTGTGTAATTAGTAAATCTCGACCTTCGTTTATTTTTCTTTTTTTCATATTTTAATGTCAACGATACAGATTGATCTGTCCCGCTGGTTGGAGATGATATTTCACTGTTTACAAAAGAATTAACAGTTAAATGGTCAAGCTCTAAAAAAGGATCACGCTTTTCGACAGGTACCTCCATACGACGCTGTGTAATTTTCTTCGCAACAATAGGCAGATAGGCGTCAAAATGTCCATTAGATAAATCATGGCTAAATCGTAATCGCCTTACTGAACAGATATCTGTTCCGGACTCAGTGTATAGCAGACCGTTTCGATAAACTTCAAACTGAAACGGAACTACCAATTCACTACCCTGCAGCTACCAATTCACAAAGTCCACCGTAAATTTCATTTTTTAACATATCGGCTGAATATTTATTGGCTGTTAAATAATTATCACCATTTCTGTCGTGGGTCATAAATGAAAACCTAGGCCAATCATTTACCACAAATGTAACATTTTGTGAACGCACCACCATCGCATTTACTTGGGTTCCGTACATTAAAAATGAAAGAGCACGAAGCAAACAGGCGCCATCACCTATAATAGGGACGACAGTATATTCCTCCATTTTTCCTTTAACATTAAGAGTTTCTGTAGTCATTTTTTCAGTGAGAAAAAATACTTCTATCAACAATACCTAAACACAAAGCAAATCTTAAACCGTAAGCAAGCAAAGTCGAAGTCTAGTCAAATATCCGTTAACAGTGAATAGGTACCGTATGTGGTACAGGTTGAAGCGCTCATTCACCATTTACTTATATTAGTTCGAAAAAACACAACGTTACCGCGGTCTAAAACGATACCAACGCCATCTATTGGTAGGGATTGGAACTTGAAGATCAATTGAATAAAACTACTTTTACGGATTATATCGCGTTTAATTAACTAAACGCGATATAATCCGTAAAAGTAGTTTTATTCAATGTGTAGTGTTCGCGTAAATATAAGAAATCATTATTTAAACCAGTACGGAATGGAAATAGCAAATAAAATACGCTGACTAGAAGATCTCAAGACCAAGCGCGAAAGATATGTAACATCATTAAATTTCTTGAAGAGATGCAGAGACCATTATCTCATTCCTACGTGTGTCAGGATATCTACTAAAAAAGACATTCGAGGAAGCGCTAAGATCTTAAATCAGGCAAGCAAAAAGTTGTTAATAACGGTGATTCAGCAAAAACGTAAAATCTATGTTTCATAAATAAAACCATAGACAAATCGTCCAGTGATCTAAAACCAGTTTTATCGACATTTGATTATAAGAATTGCATGGAAACTTTAGATAAACGGAATACAACTAAATATAATGAATTCAAAAATAAACATATAGATAAATACCAAAAACTAACAACTAAATCAAATGTCCAACACCTACGTCAAAGTAAGAACGGAACGCAACCATTGACAACAGACGCGAGTAATAAACAACGCGCGGTCTATAACCTGTCAAAACAATCTCTGGACAATAAAAGTTTTGGCCAAAGGTATGAATTTCGCAATAACACCGCGAAAAATCCCGTATAAAAAATTATCTGTAGTGTTGAGGACTGTCTGTATAAAATAATATTGGTAAGGAAGATAGGCCATACGTCAAGATATTTCTTCTTTGTTACGTTGAAGCTCAGTGCCGAAATTAAATCTTCCCAAAGATGAATTTAATGCTTTGAAAAACTTACGCAACAGACCAGATCTAACGATTCTCCGCGCAGATAAAGGTAATGCTACGGTTATAATGGATACGTCGGATTACAATTTTAAAATACAACAACTTTTATCGGATGAAAGTAATACGCTAAAAATAACTAATACGCTTAAAACAACTAGCGATCTAATTAAGAAATACTCCGAGAAATTGAATCTAGACGTCAATTCGATAATACCTGCGTGTGCCAAACCACCGAAGTTGTATGGGTTACCAAAAATACACAAACCGAACGGTCCATTACGTCCAATAGTGAGTCAGATCGATTCGTCAACTTACAGATTGGTTCAACTCTTAGCAAAAACACTATCACCACTCAGAGGACACACAAAAGCACACACTAAGGATTCATACCATTTTATTTGTGAGATAAAAAGTTAACTAAACGCGATATAATCCGTAAAATAATTTTATTCAATGTGTAGTGTTCGCTTAAATATAAGAAATCATTACTTGAAGATCAATACAAAATAGGTAGGTACCTAAGTATTTCTTTTGGTTTTGCCATTTTATTAATTTGTAAAAAAATATATTTGGTTTGGTTAACCAACCAAACCAAATATATTTTTTTACAAATGAATTTTCATAGTTTTTTAATTTTTAAATTAGTATTTTTTGTTCAGGTGTAATTTTGTGCAAATTTTTGTACAAATCTCTTATCTATTTTGTTTTGTGTTTTGTGCAATAAAAATATATTCTATTCTATTCTAATAAATTAAATTTAAAATATTTATCAATATCATTTACTTTAACTGAAACCTTAAAAATGACAGCCCAGAACCTTTTCATGATGATTTTTACATACAACATACATCCATCCATCCTTCCATTCATGTTGGTTTCAAACCATAATCGATGCCATTTTCGTAATTAACGTCCCTAAAAACCATAAAACGACACCCATATTGACATTTCAACCACATCGCACTCCCACAGGGGATGATGGGGACCATAAAAACGATACCCATGTTGATTTTCAGAATTTGTCACCCCTTTTCAACCTTTTAGGGGTTGAATTATGAAAGAGCCTGAAACACTTAGTTATATAGTTCTCTTGTTAAAGTTCGAATAAAATAGTTTCGCTAATCTTGTTTCCCCATAAAAACTTTCAACCCCTTTTTCACCCCCTTGGGGGTTAAATTTTCAAAAACCCTAGGACACGTAATTGTTTGTTTTTAATCGTTAACCTAAAAACAAAATTTCAGGCTTCTAGCTCTAAAAATTACGGACGAAATCCGTTCAGTAGTTTCGGCTGTGCGTTGATAGATGAGTCAGTCAGGTTTGCCTTTTATATATATAGATGGGGCATTCCATCTTAGTCACAGAGATAACAACGCATTTCCATTATAATTTTTAATCGATAGTAGGTGTAGATATCTATGAACCACAGCATCTACGGACCATCAGGTGAACTGTGTGATCGTTTGATGAAGGTTAACGCTTATTCTATAAAAAAAAACAATTCTGATACACTTTATCTTTAAAAAAATTAACTTGTAATTACATGTAAGAGCCGACTTCAAAGAACTAAAAAGAATAAAATAATTTCATATTCTAAACTCGGTGCTAAGATATTGTGACTAGATTATAAAATGTCACCATCTCAATGTCGTCTAAAAGTTACATTTAAAACTTTATTCCCTATTTTGCCACCCTTAGGGGTGGAATTTTTTCTCTAAATTGAGCCCTGAAGTAAATCTTGTTCAATAAAGAAAGAATAATCGGTTCACAGAACATATAGTCGAATTGTAAACCCCCTCTTTTTATTGTAGGAGAGAGTGACTTTAAATTACATAAGCATCAGCTAGCATAATAGAATCCATTACAACTAGTGGGTAGAGTAGCAATTAAGAAAACTACTGTAGAAGAAGACAAGCTATTGTCCTTGTATTCGTATCATGTCCAGCATTGAATTGTGCGGACTTAGTGAGATAATTATTTTGATTTTCCAAAATTATTACATTATTAGAGATAAGTTATTACAATTTAATTAATAGTAATAATATATACATACAGGCTAATTTTAATGCTGTATGATTTATTATAATAGCCTGCTTTAATCAATCAACTCTTGATTAAGTTGCGATGTAATTTTCTGTTAGAATAATGATTACTCGTCAACTCAGTCCCTTTGATGTATTATTTATTAATATATGAAGCGCTTTCAGATGTCAATAAGAAAATATGATTATCTAAAGGTTTTGGCGAATTCTGGATTGGAGCAATTTTTTTTTACTTTTTTTACTTACGGAAATGCCCATGTCCAACAATGACCAGTGGAGCTGGGTTTTTTTAAATAGGATTAGGGTGACAAATGGTTGGTGGTTAATTGAAGAAAAGTAAATTATTGCGGTTGTTTAGTGTTATATATATATATTATAAGAGTCATTGTATTTTAGTGTAATAATAAAAAATAATAAGAAATGGGAAGAACGGGTATATAATGTGGTTGCTTGAGGAAATGCTCTCGACTTAAAATTGTATATCTGATAATATTGTGTAACCGAAACACGGAAATAAAAACATAAGCAATTAAGGCACCAGATTTTTTAGTAGGCATTAAAAAGTTTTTCATCTCACACTAGGAATTTCTCCTATAAAGAGGAGGATTTAACGCCTGTATATAAATTATATGTAAATATATGGCCTGACCTGTTATAAAATATGTTTTTTGTCTGTTTTATATGCGTTCCTACACCATTCACCCAATTACGATAAAACTTTTGAGTTGTTGTGCGCGCGCCGAAAAAGTTTTTGACAAAAAAGCACTCCGGTAAAGAAAAACATCGTGAGAAAACCTGATTGGTAGAAAAATAAAAAATGGTATTTTAATGACATAATTTGTAAACCCCGATAACAAGTATTGTGTTAGCACGACCTCCTTCCTCCAGCATATTTCTGATACAAATACATTACAACGTACTTCTTTCACGTTTTTGTAGGGATATAAATTATGAAAATTGTGTAAATAAAACTATATAAATTTATTTGATAGATAGTACGTATCTTACACAGAAGTACCAAATTAGAAGAGAACAATAGAATAGCGTGGTGCTAAGAAACAAACATATTTAATTCCATAGAATACTATAATACACAATACAATGGCCGCCAACCTTATTCTATACGAGAACCGGTGTCGCCGGGAGCACACATACAAGCGATTACGTCGCATTATCACTACTAGAAACCCAATTCGCTCATTGGTCATACAAATTTTAATAAATAAATGTTACATACGCAATTTCATAATTACTAATATTATAAAGCTGAAGAGTGTGTTTGTTTGGTTGAACGCCCTAATCTCAGGAACTACTGATTCGAATTGAAAAAATGCCGCACGGCTCACGTACGTGGTCGGCTCCCAACAGAACGGTCTTGTTCAGCGAACTGCTTTTTTATAAGTTTTTGCGATATCTCATCGTATAATAATACTTTTCAAATAAATTAGTTTTTTTTTAATTTCTAGACGTTTTTTTAATTATTTGTTAACAAAGTAGGTAGGTACTTACTTACCATTGAACATAGGTACTTATATAGGTACATAATTTGATTTTGTAGTAATTGTCTATTGGGTTTTATTTGGTCACTTATTATCTAAGTACTAGGTATATAAGCAAAAAAAAAATTTGCGAAACAAGCTAATTTTTTTAACGTTTGTTTTTTTTCTAATTAAATAGGTATAATATTATTATCACCTACATTAGTCTAAGATCGGTTTCAAAATACCCCCTCATTCTTTTCCTTGAAGAAATAATTTTTATAAATATATATATATATATATATATATATATATATATATATATATATATATAAATAAATACAAATCGGTGTGATTGACAGCCTATGTTTTGGCAAAGGCTATTTTTAGTTAAAAAATATTTAATTATTTTTTTTACCGGTTACGGTCATTCTTTTCCTTGATAAAATTGGTCTCAATCGAAAAAAAAAATATATAGAAAATGCCACAGCATGGTTTACTACCTTTTTCCATGCAACTATACCTGTCTACCAGGTGTAAACAGGTAAACTGATATAGTAATTTACCCTCATTCTTTTTCCTAAAAAATTTAATTTGTAAATATAGATATTTTTATTGCGAATCCAATGGTACATGGTTGACTTTTCAAATCGTGGCAAGACTAGTGATTGACACGATTTAACGTTTCAATAATTTTATTTTAAAGTAGAGCGTCACAGAACACTATATATATATTATTATGTGCGGTAGGGAAGGATGCACGATAAAGGCGCGTGTGTTCAGTTCTCTATGTAATAGAGAAAGATAGAAGATATTCTCCCACCGAAAATTATTCGGGAGTAATGGTGATTAATTTAGCGCATAGCGCCATATTATAGCGCGCTATCTTTCCATAGCGCACAGCGCGTGCTATGTGAGTAGCCCCCATGGCGCTATGGCGCTTTGGCGCTATGAATATCTAGCGGCAACTAGCTCTAGCAGCAGCGCTGGCATCTAGCTATCGCGTGAGCGCTGTTGGGAGTGGACGTGTGACACAAATTTGATCTAGCTGCACGCTATTAATCGCGCGCGACCGTATTTAGTATTAGACGTTGATTAGTTAGTGTATACTGTATATTTATAAATGATCGAAGGACACGATTATCTGCTACAAAAGTAACCTAACTAATATTTTTAAATGTAAATAAAATATAGATTCAAAAGTGTATATAATAGTGTATGTAAAAAGTTGACTTTTGTATACACAATCAATAAACTTTTAAATACGCCTTTAATTGATTTATAATTTACATTAATGTTAAAATAACGTTTAGATAGATTATAGACAGTCCTAAGCCTGAAAAGTATGAAAGAGGGTTCATTGGTTTTGCTTTATTTCATTTTAGTCTAAAATGCGACTTGTTACGAAATAATATTCTTATATAGCACGCGGCCTGTACAACGAACGACATGTAATGTAATGTAGATATAGCGTGCTGCAAAACTTTACGCGCTTGCCAGCCTCCAAAACGCCTTCTTATGAATAGCGCAAACGAATTATTGAAACGTTAAATCGTGTAAATCACTATTCTTGCCACGATTTGAAAAGTCGACCATATACCATTGGATTCGCAATAAAATATCTATATTACACATTTAATTTTTTGGGAAAAAGAATGAGGGTAAATTACTATATCAGTTTACCTGTTTACCTCGTAGAAAAAATTGCCACATAAGGAAAATGATCAACCATGCTGTGGCGCTTTCTATATATATTTTTTATATTGAGACCAATTTATCAAAAATGACACAACAACGTAATAAAAATAAATAACAGTAAAAATAGCCTTGCCAAAACATAGGCTGTCAATCAACCCAATTTGTATTTATTGATATAAGGAAAATAATGGTGGGTTTTGTTTTTGGGGTTGAATTTATTTTTTAAGCCGGATCCTCCACTAATACGAGGGTGACACTGAAAGTTCTTAGAAAATCAAAAACTGAACAAACTAGCAAGTTATTAGTTTTATTATGTCTTTTCAAAATAGTGTCCATTTACATCAATACATCGCTGCATCCGATGGAACCACTGAGAGAAGTACTTTGCCCACTCGTCCTTAGGGGTCTCTTTGACGGCACTTTGAAACGCAGCCACTGCTACCTCGGCGCCCATAAAACGTTTTCCTGGAAGTTTTTCTTTTATTTTCGGAAATAAATAACAATCGCAAGGTGCGATTTCGGGACTATAACCCACGGTGGCTGACCCAGTAATTCCACGTCTGACGTCGCCAAGTAGTCGATTGTTTGTTTGGCAGTGTGTGACGAGGCGTTGTCGTGGTGAAGGGGGATCCTACAGCGAGGTCGTTTCTCCCGAACTTTTTCCAAGACAAGTGGCAAACAATTGTTAGTGTACCACTCTGCAGTAACTGGTTTTCGATTCTCTAAAACAATTGTTGCGTAATGACCTGTCCTTCCGAAGAACGAGGCCACCATTGTTTTTCCCACGCTTCGACCTCTTTCTCTTCTTTAGTTGGCAACTCCTCGGAAAACACCCAGACAGCAGACTGTCTCTTGGTTTCAGGATCATAACAATAAATCCACCACTTTCGTCACCCAGTATGTCGAGACACATTTGAGTCACCTCCGTTAAATCTTTGAACCATTTCACGACACAATCAACGACGGAGTTTTTGGGCCTCTGTCAAATTATGAGGTATCCACCGGGCACAAAGCTTCCTGACCGCTAAATTTTCATTTAGGATTTTGTGCACTTGACTCATACCGATGCCTAAGCTTGTCCGAATCTGCTGATAAGTCACTCGTTCAGTCGTCGCCGTAGAAGGCCGTCCCTCACGCAGATTATCGGTGAGATTAGTGCGATCACGTTTAAACTCATTAAACCAGTTGTAAACAGTGTCACGAGATGTGTCTTCATTGTGAAAGGCCAATCGAAGTCTATCATAACTTTCTTGTTGACTTAAATGACATCGAAAGTCATAAAAAATCATTGTACAAACATTTTCTCGCATTAAATTCATGCTGACGTGACACAGACAATCTTCAATTTGCCGCCAAATCGAAAATAAATGACAAATTAATAAAATGCATACACAATAATATTGGCAAAGAGTTCGATTTTCAAAATTTTAACTTATTTTTTATTATATCGTTTACAAGTAGCCATTTCTAAAAACTTTCTGTGTCGCCCTCGTACTCATTCACTACTTCAAGAAGCTAGTTACGTAATTTATCTTTTAAGTTTTATATAATTGTTTTCTTAATTATATGGTTAGTTTCATAGAATACTGTAATACACAATAGAATGGCTGCCAACCTTATTTTGTACGAGAACCGGTGTCACCGGGAGCACACATACAAGCGGTTACGTCGTATTATCACTACTGGAAACCAAATTCCCTCATTGGTCATACAAATAGCAATAAATAAATGTTACAAACATATTTTTATATTACACAAAAGCATACTTTATTCCAAGGCAATATTTGTAAAAAAAATAACAACGGATTCACTACGAATATTTACAGACCGTCTCTTTCTGAAAAGAGAAAGAGGAGGAATAATTGTGTTGACAGACTGAGTAAATTTGCACATCGTAGAAGATGTTCACGATCATAATAGTGTGACAATTGTTATAACAATTTATTCAAAGGTCATTAAACTAATTTTTTTACCGTATTTGATCGTATCGAGCTAAATGCTCGTCATTATATCAAGTACAATTTTAAAAAGCGACAATATTTCCCGGTTTACCGTTTATCAGTAAAATTTTGTTACATCCCTAGTACTGTTGTTTTCACACATCAATATTTCTTTAATTTTGTTTCTAATATCCACAAAATATAAATAGTTTCAATTACTGGTGAAAGGATATACTACTTTTATTCAAATTCCACATCCGGCTGTTTTTCTGACACATAATTATGGCACAATTCGGCATTTTTGAAATAAATAGCACGCAGTAACGCTTGATACAAAAATTGGGCAGTGACTATGACGTCAAAAGAGATGTATTGAAATTTAAACGTGTGAATTGACATGTTAGTGGGTACACGGTAAAGATGAATGGTGGATTGGCGTATTATTTAAAATTATGTTACATAAGTCACTGACACTATGCACGGAACCAAAGAAAGCAGGCAATGTAACCCTAGAAAGATTTCTCACACTAATACCACTAAATTTTATAGATAAAATAGCTTGAGTCCAGGCTGTTGTACTTAATGTTAAATTTAGAATTTTTTCTATAGCTATTTTAAGATTATTATCAATATCTTTTAAAATATCCGAACATTTCCAGAATGGACTCGAGCGTAGTAAGTATGTAAGAGACAATATTTTAAAATAATTATATATTATATAAAATAATAGTAAGAACAATGTGGGGGTTTAAGTTATACAATTTATCAACGTGGTTTAAAACTGATCAAAGGAGTCAGTCGTTTTGGGCCCACTAGAAATTTAACGACCCTTAATGGTATGCATACAAAAAAGTTACCAATTTATTATAATAAATGGCCTATACATTTTATGAATATCTAAACGGAATCAAGAAATCTAAAAAAATGAGTGGTTTTGATATTCCGTGTTCTGGTTAATAACATGGGAAAATGCGTGTAATGAATCATTTTGCAGTTTCTATTAAAAGAAATGTATTTTTTACCAAGATAACTTATTATATACATATTATATTTGTACTTATTTGTATATTATATATTTATTACTAAAAAGGATACCACTGAGATTTTTATCCTATTTCTAAAAGTGTTAGCTTATATAAAACATGGTTCAAAGACACCGTGAAACGAAACGCTATTTTGTCATTGACTTCCGTGCTGGGTAAAACCGACAGCCATATTATCATAATATAAGCATCATATCTATGTCTGTGCTGGCGGCCGGGTATTAACAGCATTGACATTCGTCACGCTGCTGTTTTTGTGCCTTATGTGGAAGATCAGCATACACTGAAAACAATTAAATAATATTTGTGGATTTCAACACTGTGCGAAGACAATAACTAGCCGAGACAGGAGCAGATGTGCGCCAACTTTTATATTTGTGGATTTCTCAAGAGGTGAGTATCTTATCTTATGGAATGCGAAGAATCCAACTGTACAAAACCTACAATTGATTTAAAGTTTCAAACTTTTATGTGAAATATATCTTATTTTGTCACTCTCAGTTCTAGTCAAAAATATTATAGTGGAAACGAAAACTACTAAGTTTCGTTTATAATGTATTACATTTATTTTATTTTACTGAATATTGAGATATGGTACGATTTTTAGAAATAAAATAAACGACCACACCCACAAACACTTAACGATCTATACATGTTTTAGTACTTAATTATTTTAAGTTTGTAAAATACTAATAAATATCCTTAATATTACTAACAAATTAATATGTCAATGTCTAATCAATGCAACAAGTGTTGGATTATATTATACAGGTTAGCCAAATATTCCACATTATGTATTTAATCCGCCAATGACATTGGAAAATGAAAACTGACGAGTTTAATTAAAAGTATATGTGAGTGTATAATACTAGAATTTTGGAAAATCTATAATTAATGTTGAATTACCTAAAACATATGACAAACACAATTCTTATTAGTATGTTAAAAGTGTCAAAGTATTGAAGTGTTATGTTATTGGTAAAATCTAATTTAATTAATAGAGAAAATAAAATCACACAAAATATACACAAATCTATGTTAAAAGTGTCTGTCAGAGTAACTATATCCACAACCGTTACATCCTATCAAAAGCCCATTGCTGAACATAGACCTTCCTCAGATTTCCTCAAGGAGGATACTTGCTATAGTTGCCATGCTTAGTAGACGAGTCAGCAACCACAGTTTTTATTGGTAGTTGTTAATAGGAAGACGCTGCTTAAATTCAGAAGGATTGTACACATTCCTGAATTTAATATTATAGATATAGATAACATAAAAATAAATGGATGTTATTAGGAATACATATTAGTGTTAATATTTAATCAAATACATCTACTATTTATGTTTATTATTTTAAACTCCATCAGGGAAGCAAAATTTTGTTTACATTATTTTTATGTTATTTTGTTGATTGTAGGTAATGTATTTCTTTCTGAATTTAATATTTTTACTTCTTTATTTTTATTTGCATTCCCAATTTTTCAGTTACATCTACTTGATGCAGTTTGTTGTAACTGCCTAATAATATTACAAGAAAGTATTGAAACTGCTCATTCCATTAGAAGATTGTATTCTATGTGGATCTTCAATTTTAAGAGCTCATTTTAAGAACTCAGCAGAAAGAGATATTATTTTGCAGTGGATACCATCACACCAGGTACTTACTTTACTTTAACAGCCTGTAAGTGATCCCTGCCTGAAATAGGCTTGCCCGGAGGTGGCATAATTGCTTTGACACAGATTGATGTTTGTAGTATCATACACCTCGCACTACAAACAATTTGGCTATTCACCACCAGGTTATCTTTAACTACAGCCTATCAAAAGTCTACTGCTGAACATAGACCTCCCCACAGATTGCCTTATAGGGAGATATTCGATAACCACAGTTTTTTTCTTTAGTTGCTACTTCTTCCTTACCTTACCCCATATTGTCTGCCTTTGTACTTAATACACAAGTAATATTTTTACCTTAAATGAAATTAGTGTAAATGTAAAACGTCTAGGAACTTACTTAGTCAAATAATGTTATAATTCTAAAATAACTACTTCCTTGTTTACCTTTCTGATTTGATGTATTTTTTTTCTTTTTACCTTAGTGGAATCTGGTTTACACAAAAGTATTATGAAGAGGAAACAGTACATGCTATTTATATATAATTTAAGAGACATTAAGACTGTTTATTAGTAATAAAGATTGAAATAAATAAAATATTAATAAATATCATTATTTGGTGGAGACACTGTAAAACTATAGTCTGTTCAGTTAGTTGATGAAAAAAAACACTTTTCAGGTGGATCATTTAGAATGAGTCTGCAATCTTGTCGGCCGAGAGCAAACTGTATGGAGACACAAATGATAACAGGGATATGGATTTACAATTCATGAATATTGAAGACATCAGTAACATCCAACAAACACCTTATGCCTGTAACTGTAACTCCTGCCATTTCCAGAGAGGCATCAACAATTACTATAATATGCAGACCTTTTCTATCAAAAGGTTTAAATTATTTCTTAAGCAAAAATTGTCTAGTAAGGTTATTATACTACTAGAGAGTAAATGACTGATAATAACCCTAGAATGAGGTGATTGCTACCATGCTGTTTCAAAATATTTTCAAAACAATTGTATAAAAAATTATATTGTAAATGTGCTTTTTTTAAAAAGTCTCGCTGGGTTTCTTGCTGATTCTTCCCAGGACAGAGAATTTTTGCGAACCAGTGGTAAAAGTAAAAATGACTTTTAATAAGTATTATGTATTGTAATCTATATTGAATAAAATGATTCTATTCTATTCTGTGCTAGTTATAAGCGTGCTGCTTCTACTTCCGACACTGTATTTTTAAGTTATGTAATCATTTATCTAGATTCTTAATACCTAAACTAAAAGAACTACTAACCTAAAAGAGATTGCTGATTGATAACTCATTTTATGTGCCACTGTGCGCTCGTATTTGTGAATACCATTAAATGAACCTCACAATGATTGGAATAATTTATACACAAGTAGTAATGATGCATATTTATATAGTAATATAAATATGCATCATTAATATATAGTAGTTTTTACAGTTGCTACGCTTGCTTTTGTGGTATTCTATAGGGAGATGTTGCTGCTCATCTCCTGGTATCTTTATTTTACTCTGTTACGACTTTACGACACCATACAGGACGAAACGCGATGGCAGTTGACGGAAGGGCTATACAATATTTTACATTATATATTTAATTTAGGGAAGACCTATGTTCAGCTGCAATTGTTGTAATGATGACGAATAATAATCAATAAAACTTGTAATTGTTGCTTACTTGACCTGTTTCTATGTGCCTTATTATAAATAAAGCGCCTAATTTATAAATAAACGCCGAGCAAGTTGAATAGATGCTCTGGTACCTTTTCGTATCTCTTTCAATTGACAATTTCTTTTGTTTTTTATAGAATAAGTGTGACAAACGAGCACAGTCCACCTGATGGTAGTAGATGCTGTGGCTCATAGACATCTACATTTATCCTCGTTTAAGAATCAAAATGCAGATGCATTGTCACCCCTGAGGACTAAGATGGAGTGCTTCGTTTCAGTAAAAGGACTCCGTTCTCTACACTCACCATACGAAACACAGGAGCATTAAGCTACTATTTTACGCTGGTAGCGTTTTCCGTGAAGCGTGTCCTACAGTCGAGCCGTATCCGTACACAACTAGTTTAAAACTTCTTTTATCATGCAGCCTATAGCCCTAGGCCTATGTTCAGCAGTGGACAAGTCCCCAAGGAATTATACAGCACGGTCCTGAGCCACCTGCATCCATAGACTTTTGAATATCTTACCAGGTCGTCACTCCAACTAGAGGTAGCCGTCCCACACTGAGCTTACCGGTACGAGACTGCTACTCGAGAATTTTACAGTTTAGCTTTAATTGCAGTTGGATGTAAACATGCTAATCAATGAACACATATTAAAAATGTCCTGGCACTGCACCTCGCGGCCTGTGATACTTATAATAGACTGCTTTAAGAATATGATGATTTTACAATAATAAACAATAAAATGCAGTGACAATACAGTGTTTCTTTTATCCTAACACAAATAGTTCAAAACACCTTACATGCTATTTATTTTTCGTGGTTAATATCGTAAAATCGGATATGTTACTATCCAGTCATTTTGGTTTTAATGGTACTTGGAATGTAAACATGTTATTCAATCAATACAAATTAATAACAATGTCCTGACACTGCACCTGGTGGCATGTGTCACTTTTAATACTGCTTTAAGAATGTGATGATTTTACAATAACAAATACAGTGACAATACAGAGTTTTTATCCTTACACGACCAGTTCAAAACATCTTACGGGATATTTATTTTCTCAATCGCTGTAGAGGTAAAACTCGCTAAACACCCCTTAATAGTTCACTGTTGGACGCACATGCACCTAAAACCGTGTTACTGGTTGCAAATGATAGATAAATAAGTATGTGTGCTTGTTTCAATATTCATTAACTTTTTCAGGTGGGTTGCTTAGAATAAATGTGTATGTCTTGTAGGCTGAAATCTTGCCGAGCTGTTCGTAAGCAGAGACAAAAGTATATGGATATTGAAGACAACAGTCTTATATCACATAAAATATCCTTATGATTCCTAACAATTTCATAAATGGACATGTTATTATCAAGTTATTTTGAAAAATCTTTTGGAATGATAATGACTGACAATAATAAATACAATTAAATTATACATGTGTTTTTAATCCACACAACTAGTTTAAAACATCTCACTTCATATTTATCAACATAAATAAACATGATATTACCTAGTCATTTTGGCTTTAATGGTGTTTGGGGTATAATAACTAATCAGTTAATATATTTTAAAGCAAAGTTTACACACTGCACCTTTACTAACCAACAAAGATATATCAAAATAAAGTCTTAACACCGCGCCTGTCTGTCTGTTCCACTATTAATAGACTACTTTTGAAATGATTACAGTAATAAATACAGTGGTATTTTACTTTGTGTTTTATCCTTTACAACCAGATTAAAACATCTTTCTTACTATATAGCATGTAAAGGTAATATTATAAATGAACATATTACCTTTTATTCATTTTGGCTTTAATCATATTTATTTATTACTGTAATGGTGTGTTTGTGATGTATATTCACTAATCAATCAATACAAAAATAGCCTCCACGTCATGTTTCTTGGTCAGTGTACTATTTTTGCCGGAACTATTAAAAGGATTTTCATCAGTCTAAAAGTACCTATAAATGTAAAATGTACCTGCAACTTTGTTTTATGCTATTAATTATTTAGCTGTCCTATTCTATTCTATATACACTATTCTAACTCACAATACTAATACAACTTTTAGTTTAGGCTCAGAAGGGCTAGAACCCAGAGCCGTAAAGCCAGATTAAAAAAAAATAGCGTTTAGTTTCTTTTAGGTTATTGTGATATTCATATTTTAATTTCTCTGAATTCCCTTTAGATGCGATAAAACTAATATTAATTTTGCAATCTATAGATTATAAGGAATAGATCGACATACATTTCATTAAGTATCCCTAAAATTTGTAGTGGGCCCATTCTCCATACAAAAAGAAATTGTCTCCTTTTGTTTTTAAAACATATCTAATACTATCTAAAAACAACGGGGCACCTAGCAGGTATAGCGATTTCGTACTAACAGTTTTTATTCCTAGAGAAATATGATTGATATTTTGAATTAAAGTGTCTCTGTTAGAACTAGATAAATTATTGGAAAAAAATATTTCACATTTATTGCTATTTGGTTCAAGACCAATATTATTAAAATTTCGAAAAAATATGAGTAAGATCACTGAGGACGTCACTGCTCTACCTCCCAGTGTACCGTCGTCCAGATACCAGACATTCAGCTTGGATTTCAAATTTGAAATAATGGGTTGAATTCCCTCACTGAAAAGTGCTGGACCTAGTAGGTCACCCTGCTGAACACCGACAATAGAATCGATAATATGGTTTTCGTAAAACAAGTTAGTATTTTGACTGTTACATTTCCAAACGTAATGATAAATTTCAGGGGTATTGTTTGCCACTTTTTTCAGCAGGGTTACCCTATTGATAGAGTCAAAAGCATTCCTTAGGTCAACCTTCACAAGAACATCTGCATCAGAGTTTGTTAAAAATGTACGGACTGAATGTACCGCCGCCTCGCAGCCATCTCTAGTGCCAAAGCCTAGTTGAGTAGGCTGAAATTTTGTCTTAAGGTTAGAGATTATGTGCCTGCTAGCTAATTTTGAAGTTAAACGTCGAAATGTGGAACCAACAGCAATAGGACGGATACCGTTATCCTTTTTTTTGAAGGCACATAATCTTGCCCCATATAAGAATGGAATGAAATTTGGATTACCATTACCAGAAAGCATAAAATTATATAATTTTGTAATGTCGTTAAGAAGTACTCCGCCGGCATCACCGGCAGAAGCGCTTACAAGATCTTTAAGATGTTGAGGCATAATTTCGTCAATGCCGAGAGCAGAGCCATTCGAAAATGACATAATTGCTTCTAAAGTGTATTTTTCAGAAATTTGTAAAGGTTGCATAGAAGTCTTGGAAAGCACCGGTAAACTTTGAGAAGGATTGAACAAAGGCTGCTTCTGACGAAGGTCTTCAAGAGTTTCGACATTACGAGGAGCCAAGATGTCGTCTGAGAATAAAATACGGGATGCATTTTTTAAGTCGCCATCCATTACTTTCGACTCAACTACTTTTTTTAAATCAAATTTAGGACGAGGTCTAGGTAAATAAGTATTAATTGGGTAATCTAAATTTTGAAAAGATGTCTCTTTTAGTTGAGACGTAATTTATTTATTTATTGTTTTATCAAAGTGAAAATGGGAATACGCGAAAGTATATAATTTTGCCAACTATTTTCACTATTATTGAAACAATTTTGAATAGTGCATGACAATGCTTTAGTAAGCTGCATCCTCGCATCTCTAGGAGTTCTTTTAACCACTGGTACATTACGATGATAATTGTAAATTTGCTCCGAAAAAAAGGAAACATTTGTGTCATTAGAGAAATTACTAATGGAGTAGGCTGTGAAGCCGAAATACTTTTACTATGGTATCGTTTAATATGTATATTTAATCCCCTTTTACCTTTAAACAGCCTACCATTGGTACAATTTTGACACTGTAGGAAATCCGACTACAAAATATCTAGCGATTTTGCTCTATAATTTTTTTTTATAGGATAGTTTTATTTATTTTATAGGATCCCTTGATTTGTTCGTTTGATGTTTGATCCCCCATTGCCCGGAATCTCCTCGCGGTGCAATACTATGCACCGGTCGTGGGAGCCGTCATGGAATTGTTGATACGCTGTCAACCGAACAGCGGTCCGGAGTTCGGTTCACCGGTCGCTACATATTGGTTTCATATAAAAGTTAAAGTTGGCCTATCTGCGGAATTGTGGATTGATACTCGACTCTCTAATCGCTATAGAGAGGAGTTCTCTTGGTAGAGGTCACCCGTCTAGTGGCCGAGCATGTAGAGGTGCTAAGTTGTTAAGATGTTCATGTGGCTCGTTGTCAGCGCGGTCGAACATGCCGCGCGCCATCCGAGCCACGAATTCTTGGATGCTCTCCATCTTCAGGTTGGCCGCGATGACGTCATTCCAGACGTAGCGACCTGCGCCGACGATGGTCCGTAGTGATTGGTTCTGCTGGACCTGCAGCCGCTGCTTCTGCCGTTCGCTCAGGAGTGCGTACCTGGCCGGAGCGGCGTAGGTGACCTTTGGTCTTATGTACATCTTATAGATTTTTATTTTGGTCTTCAGTGCAAGCTTGAATGCCAGGACGGGACGGAGCATCACCCGCGCACATCTGGCATTGCAGACGACGATGTCGACGTGCGCAGTCATGCACAACATCCTGTCTATCTGGCACCCAAGGTAGGTCACGGCCTTCTCGTACGCTATCTCCTGGCCTCTTAGCTTCAACGGGGGCGGGAATTATCTGCAGCGGCGGGTGAGGAGAGCGGTCGTTTTGCCAACATTTACGGCCATCCTCCACTCATCCAGCCACGGTGGCAGCAGGTTCAAGCTATCATCCGCATATAGCGCCAGTTCTACGTCGTCCTCCCATTCGCGTAGGTGTCCTGCCAGTGTAGGGATGTCATTTGTATAAGCCGCGTACAGGATCGGCGAAAGACAGCTTCCCTGTGGTACGCCAGCTCTTATGGTTTTTACTGCGGATTAGGCATCTTCGACACAGACGTAGAAGCTCCGGTAGGCTAGAAATGACGCCACTAGCCGCAGCATAGCCGGAGGGACACTCGTCTGTTGTATCATCTCATAGAGTGCCACACCCTGGCGAACGCCTTCTCGATATCGAGAAAAACGCCCAACAACGTGCGATCCCGATTGTGTTCGGCCGCCAGGTGGTGCAGCACTCTGATCAGCTGAGTTGCTGTGGAGTGCCCGCTCCTAAATCAATGTTGCTCCGCCGGAAGTTGGATGCACGGACGGATTCTTCTTAAGGTAATTCTTTCAAATAATTTGGCTATGTGCGGTAGCAGCGTTATAGATCTGTAACTAGCTCCTCTACGCCTGTCCTTCCCGGGTTTCGGCAGAACTATGACCTTGCCGATTTTCCAGTCCCGGCAAGTGTGAAGTCTGCAGTATGCCATTGTAGAGTCGTCCTAGTTCTACAATGGCTCTATGGGCAGCTGTCGAAGTGCTTTTCAGGACCGGTCGTGCCCGGCGCCTTCCTTGGTGCAGGCGGGTTACTGTCCTCCGCAATTCAGCGGGGAGATGAACCACTCTCCTGCAAGCGGTGGCGCGGGCGACGACAGGAACTCCCGTACGCGGCTCTCTTGGGCATGAAGCCCATGAACTCCGCACTTGCTAGGTTCGGCATAAATTGCTCCTCGAAGTGCTCGGCTAGGATATCCGCTTTACCTTTGGCCTCGTAACAACGTTCGCCCGCATTGTTGGTCAGCGGGCAAACGGGTGGTCTATTCTTAGTTAGCTGCCGGTTCAATTTATAGAGCAATGCTTCCTGATCTTCGGCTCTCTACATGCGTCGCTGCCAGGCCTTTCCTCTGTGGGCCTGGATTGCAACCGACAGCTCATCCGTCAGCTTATTCAAATTTGTTTTTATACGTGGGCAGCGAGAGCGTGCCCAGAGCTTCCTCAGCGCTCGTTTCTGGTTGAGCTGCGCACGTAGCTCTCGTGTCAGCTCATCTCTACGGTTCGATAGAGGGACGATCGTAGAGACCGCGTTGAGGGCTTCTTGTATGGATGTTGTGATTCTGGTTGCAGCGGCCTATACGCCGTCCGCTGAGTTGATTGGAGTATGTACTGGAGGTGTCTCCTGCAGGTGTTGTTGGTAGAGCCTCCAGTTAATCTTGGTGTTAAAAGCTCTGGGCAGCGTCGTCACCGCCTTGAGGCCAAGGGTGATCAATATCGGGTGGTGCTGTGTGCTCAGGTCGTACAACACCTCTACCACTATCGGGCAGTTGACGTTCCTAGCGAGCACGATGTCCAATACATCCGGACTTCTCCTGTGGTTGGTTGGAACGTGCGTAGGCTCTTCAGGACCTAAAACGTCGTAGTTGTTGAGTTCTGCATCTTCGTATAGTTCACGACCCGGCGGGGTGATCATTCTAGATCCCCAAGGCCGGGTGTTTTGCGTTTAGGTCCCCCGCGATGATGGTAGGTGCTGTGCCTTCCATGATCGTCCGGATGTCTGAGGAGTGAAATGGATTCCCTGGCGGGCGATATGCTGCGAAGATCCTTAGTTCCTCGCCTGCCGCCGCCATTTTTATGCCGATGGAGCGCGTCGTATGGTATGACGGTAAATCGAGCTCTAGGTGGACGATGTCCTTTCTCACTAGAACCGTCGTGCCTCTATAGGCGATTCCCTGAGCATTGACTTTGTCCCTCCTGTATATATGATAGTTGGGCATCTTGATGTGCGTAGATGTTCCCCAGCGCAGCGGACACACTTTATTGGTCTGTGGTAATTTGCAGATGCGTGGCCAAAAGCCTGACAGCGGTGGCATTGGGCCGGGCCCACTCGTCCTTGCCAGACTTCTATGACGACCCCTCTCATGTAGAGTAGTTCGTCAGTCTGATATAATTGGTTGAGCCGTTCTAGGCTTAGGTGGTCCAGCTGCGCATAGTAGAGGCAACCAGGTCTACCTCTACGGGGTGGGATTGCTCTCACATATTTAATGGGGAATCCTTTGGCCCTGATAGCCTCTTCTATTTGGACGGTATCCGTGCCCACTGGCAGCCCCCGGATGCCCACCTTAGTGGGCTTCTCTTCCGCCGGGATATAGCAGTACCAGGACAGTGCTGGTACCTTTTCGGTCATCTCAATGAGGTACTTCTGAATGGCCCGTAATTATTCCGGGCTCTGTGGGGTAAATCGGACCCCCTTCCCGAACGGACGGGCGTTGGGTAGATGTCCTAATTTTCTGTTTAAAATTTCAAAGTGCCTCGTCCAGTCCGGGAGGCACTCTACAATAATGGGTGGGTAGCGTGCCTTATCTTCCTCCTGTTGAGGTTGAGGTGCTTCAGGTGTCTTAGGTCTTGGTACTACTGGCATCGCTGCCAGTTGGGCATAACTGGTCGAGAGCCTTTGTCCATCATCTTGTGGTAGGCCTGACGGGTTAGACGGCGCTGAAGACGTAGACTGTCCGGTGGTAGCAATCGTCGCATAGGATGTGGAGTCCAAACCGTAGGACTCCTCTCCTCCTTGCTCGAACTCGGCCGCGTCCATATTGCTCCTGCGGCCGGGTGAGGTTGGCCTCAATGGGGACGGTGATTTGGGTGGCGAATTATAGACCCTATATTTCTCTGTTGTTGGAACTCCTTCGTCTTCCGATTTTGATGAAGACGATGATGAAGATGATGATGATGATGATAGTCCAATACATTACTTTTTGTGATGAGAGGTGGTGATGGCTGCAACACTTAGGCGCACTGCCTACCCCTTTCCGACGAAAGGGGAATCGAACTCCGGAATTTTCATTCGACGTTTTACTGAATATATTTGCTTCTAACATGAATTAAGTGCCTGTCATAATTAACTAGCAGTCTTTCGAGTCTAAAATTTTATTGTTGCTTATCACATGAATTTGAGTAAACAATATAAAAAAAAACAATCTTGTGAATTTTCTTAACATAGGTAGGTACCGAATTATTTTGATATTTACATGATTTTGATAGTTACTTAGGAACATTAACATATACAGTTTGAAATGGATTCAAAATTATTTATTTATTAATTTTATTTAAATCTTTATTTGCATAAAACATGGTAGTACAGATAAAGTTCCTACATTTGTAAATGAACATTCATGTTTAATCGATCTATCTATAAGTAAATATTTTATCATTTTCATGCAATCAAATTACACAATGAAAATCAATTAAATAAATATAAATTACAATAAAATTATTACAAGTCATAATAATACAGAATGTCAGCATTTGAAAATAAAATGTCAAGATCCATAAATAAATTAAGCAATGCTAATCAATTTTTAATACATACGGAACAAAATCATGCAACTACCAACAAGGTCAAACTTATATCACTTATGGAGAAACAACAAGATACAACAAGAAATTATAACATTTTAAAATATATCTTAATTATATTATAAATTAAATAAATTAAGCAATGTTACATATTTAATCCGCCTAAAATAATGAGGCTCAAAATGTTTTGAGCATACACTGCTAAGTTTTGTTGGTTACCTATAATCAAAACCAGTAGCAATTATCCAACAATTACGGATAGATGATTCCTTAGGAAAGCTGTAAAATAATATATTTAAAAAAATAATTAATATACTAAATATATAGTACACTTTTATATCAAGGTATTTAACGAGTATCTGTGCATAAATACAATATAACAATTAATACAATCTCAAATATAAATCATATTGTATAATTGTTATAAATGTTTATAACAATTATACAATATGTACATATTTTTTTTTGTAATATACATAATTTTTTTAAATATTTTTTAAACATTTAAAAAAATTATGTATTCATTAAGCTTTAGATTAATGAATACATGAGTTCATTAATGCATTTAGAGAATCACAAATGCCCTACATAGCTGAACATAGACCTCCCCTATAGTTTGTCTGCAAAATAACTGCAGTTGCCAATCCTCCTGCCAAGCGAGGCAATTATCACATAATCTATAACTTTTGACTATTGATAATGACTAATGGTAACGGTAAGTATATTATTATCAAATTTTTTCTACATCATTAATTGAGAATATTATCTTGTTGTTGTGTTATTGTGTATCTTAAGATTAAGACTTATTTATTTATTATTTTATCTATATTTATATTTATTTTTATATAAGTATGGCATATTTATTTATTTTTTAAATAAATATTGTAATTTAATTGTTGCTAATGTATAATAGAATTAATGGAATGTAATAAAGTTTTGTGCATCTGATTTCAGGCAGTACATATTTTGTGAAATTAAATATACTTTGCCCAATATTCATGTACTTAACCCAAACATGTTTTCAGGTAAACTTGATACTTACATATTATTAGTGACGTCTATGTAGTATAGAAAATGTTTGAAGAGTTTTAGGGCAATAAGGAATGTTTCCTTTAAAGCTGAACATAAAAATGTATCTATATGTATGACATTATGTCATTCATATATGGACATAACTACTAATCACAATAAAAATTATTATTGAACAATGGGAAAACATTATTGTACTCGCTGACATCCCTAAAGTTTCCATAATCCTACCAAATCAAAAAGTACACGTTTGTTAAGACTTCAAGCTTTCGAATGACCGTTCAAATTAAGGAGCATTATCATGAAGAATTTACAATTTGGGAGTCCAAATATTTGAAAAAATACATCACAAAGGACATTATAAACATGAAATGTTACATTTTATATTCAAAACAATAGATAGTGTAGCAAATGTAAGCACAAAAGAAACTTACCGATGAAAGGTAATATTATCAATTTTTCGTTCACTTATGCTGAAATGCTACAACTTATCACCTTTTTCGTCTCACTAAATATCTTAAACCCACAAAAAACGCAAAATTCAATTACATATTTGCTTAAAATATCTATGTTATTCACAAAAGCTTGACATCAATTATGTCAAATAAAGGAGGGAAAACAATCATTACCATCGCAAAAAACGCATATCTAGAAAAAGACAAGAAATATAGTTTTGCTTCTCCCTTACTCTTATGTCTAACTATATACGTGCGTTCTTTTCACACGCTGATGACGCCAGTGAATGTTTAGTCTATAAGATAGTTATAATTTATCTATGTTATTTGCTATAAAATTAAATTTGTATCTAATATTTTATGCTGCACTTGTGCTTTAAAATTATCATATTAAATAAATCATTTGCCTTTAAATCTTTTGAAGTATTATTTTTAAAGGTGGAAACATTTTACTTTGCAAATATCCGCTCAATAAAATAAAATGATGTGTCTTACCTAGTTTGAAGAGCATCTCCCGCCCTCAATCAATTGCGTGCACTATTCCCGTCACCACTAATCCAAGTACCACTACTCCTACCACCACTACACTAGGAAAGACAGATATTGGCAAAGTAAATAGCTAGAGAGAGGATATTGGTACACTTATTTTTTTCCAACTTTAATATAATGGATTTCCGCAAAATAACGCCTGATTCTATTAATTATCTTATTAAGGCTAGCACGGCCGACCAGGCAAAACTCTATGTCAAATTAATAAAACTCCATCGTATTGCTGCCCAAAATGTTTGGATCAATCAGCAGTGCAAACAACTTCATGTTATTCCCAATTATATCCAAATACGTTCTGGCGCGAATAGTCGAGCGGCCAATATTGCATTTCTAAAGCTCAGAACATCTGGCTTAATGAGGAGTGTCGTCGTTGGTTTTCCAATAGAGATAATTTAAAAATCTACCTTAAGTATTATTTTCTGAACTTTCATATAATTACATAATATTGAATTTGAATTTGAATAGGAGTACCCATAACCGACGAGCGTGTATGCGTAGATATATGGATGTAAAGGAGGCGAGAGAGGTGTGCCAGGAGCGTGCCAAATGGAAGTCCGTAGTCTCTGCCTACCCCTCTGAGTGACAGGCGTGAGTGCTTTTTTTAATTTATTTATTTATTTATTTATTTCATAGACAGTAGGAAGTATAACAATTAATAAGGTGTAAACATAAACTCTTTTGAGTTTTACCGTACACCCCACGCCGTCGATATACAATAATAAAGATAAAAACTATTTATAACAATATTTGCTACACACTTCATATATACATATTTAAGAAACAATCATAAGACAGCCACACATTTTATAAACACCATGCGGGTATATCATAAAATAAAGTTATGTAAAAACCTTTTGTGGACGTTCCTATGCAGCACTGTCTTCATTAATTGATACTTTTTTATTCTACAGAATGATGTATAAAGTGTGGTTTGTGATTATTATTATATAGTGTTGTTAGTTTATTATTTATTACATATGTTTATTTTATGTATATGTTTTGTATGTGGATAATTTTGTTTTCATATTATAAAAATAATAATATTTTAGTGTTTATATTATGTATATGAATACGTGAATTTATTAATTGCTATTATGTAGATAGATATAATTATGTTCAAATATATTAGTTAATGTGTATTATTGTGTGTAATGCTTAAAAATTCTGATGTATGTTATGTATTTTTTGTTTATTATTTGTAGAAAATATTGTTTCTAGATTTTTTAGATTTTTATATGTTATTTTTTCTAATAGCATTGGTATAACGTTAATTAGGTAAGGTATTATTTAATTTAATCGTCTTTTACCATACAGGTTATTATAAGAAGGTAGTTGTAGTCTAAGGTTATCTTGTCTACGGATTGAATAATTTTGTGTAGTTTTGTAGATTTTCAGTAAAATAATATTGTGATAAAGAGTAAGTTCTACTATTTCATGAATTGGTAAAATTTTACAAAATGCAAAGAGCTTACGGTAATCTTTAAAGGAATCTTTTATTTTTATAGGAACTATTCTTTTAGTATACGTAGCTAGAGTGAAAAATATTGTCTAGGTGTGTTTTAGAGGTTTTTCCATAACTGGACAACCCATAGGATATTATAGACTCAGCCAGGGACTTATAGAGTAGTAGAAGTGTTTTATAAGGTATTTTAGATTTTATAATTGAGAATTTGGCTAATATTACCCTTAGTTTGTCTCTCACATGGTTAATATGCTCCTTCCAGTTTAGCCGATCGTCGATTACGAGTCCAAGGTATGTGTATTTACTTACTTGTTCTATGGTGTCACAGTTACACAGAGTGTTATTTGATTGTTTTAGATGTAGACATTGATGGTTGTGTGCTATAAGTTTTAATCTAAAAGTGCTTCTGTTTTACTAGAGCTGATGTAAATTAGTTTGGTTTTATTGGAATTAAGTACAAGTCCAACATAATGAGACCATTTTACTAATATGTCAAAATCGCTTTGAAGTCGAGTAAGGCCATCTTCTATGTTTCGTCCTGTGGCAACTAAACATGTGTCGTCCGCAAACTGGTACAGCTCACACTGTTTTATTGCGTTTGAGAGATTATTTACGTAGGTGAGGTAATGTAAGTGTCCTAAGACGGAGCCTCAGTGCCTTCGGTTGCTAAAACTGAGAAACTATCTACATTATTGACCCTAACTTGATAGCTTCTATCATGTAAGTAGTTTTCGCACCGTTAGTAGATTACCTCTGACCCCACTGTCGTTCAAGCTTTTAGTAGCTTGTCATGTCTGAGAGTATCAAATGCCGTACTTTAGTCAACGAAGACGACCAATATATGCTCTTTTTTATCTAAGTGGTTATAAATACTGTCAGTGAAAGTGGATAGCAATTGAGTCGTGCTTTTATGTGGTTGAAATTCGTATTGGTTGCAAGTTAGTATACTATTATTGGCATAAAAGTGTTGTGTATTTGAGTTCCTACATATTTTTCTACTACTTTGTTGATCGTAGGCAATATGGTTATTGGTCTATGGTTGAGGTAGTCCGCCTGGCTACCTTTTTTTATGAATTGGTCTCACAATGCCGGTCTTTAGTAATTTTGGGTATTTGCCAGTGAGAATGCATGCGTTTATAAGTTTAGCAATGGTTAAAGAAATTTTGTCACATATCTTTTTTACATCAATGGCTCTTATCCTATCTACTCCGGGAGTTTTGTTACTATTAAGAGATTTTAGTATTTTTGTTATTGATTTGGGTTCTGCAGACTTAAATCTCATACTCACATTTGCTGATACTGCATAGGTTTTTTTGTCGAGCAATGGTTCGGGACATTTTGATATTATTTGTTTGATACTATTATTGAATGTGACAGCGAATTTATTTGCAACGATGAGTTGTTATTGCTGCCAAAAGAGCGTTCTAAGCCTTCATCTATAGACGACTTTATTCTACCTGTTAATCTGTTTAAGATAGACCACAAATTTTTAGTATTGTTTTTGTTGGATATTATTTCTGACTTAGTGTTTTTGTTTTTAGTTTTTTGAATCAATGCATTGGCATTGTTTCTAGCTTTATTGTATTTTAATTTTAAAATCATATTATTTGTATTTTTTATCCATTGAAGAAATAAATTATCCCTATACTCACAGGCTTTGATGATTTTATTATTTATCCAGTTGTTATTAATTCGCGTACTTTTAGTATTAATTTTGATTGAATATTCTGATTTTTTTATAGCATTCTGTAAATTTTGTACAAATATAGTTGTAAATATTTAAAGGGCAGGTCATGTCGTAAGTGGGCGCCCAATCTATCTGTTTTAACAGTGAATTGAATTTTTTATTATTTAAACATATTTTATATGTTGGGACAGCCTGTGTTCGTGGTCCAACGCAAGCTATTATAACCGCCCGATGGTCGGCCAGTGTCGTACCGATTGCTGCTGTGTATAGGTCTTGTGTACGGGATCGTGCGTAAATGTGATCTATGCAGGTTTTACTTATCCTTCCATTACTTAGTTCGATCCTTGTATGTGCTGTGATCCCGCACAAAAGACCTAGGCTGTGTAACATGTTGTTGTATTTATGTTTTGCAGGATTGTCTAATTTCAGATCAATGTTTATATCGCCTAGTAAGTATAAGTCTGTGTCACAAGAGTAATTGTCGATTAGGTTTAGGAGTTCGTCAATAAAAAGGTTTTTACTCGAGCTGGGAGGGCGGTATATGGCACATATATTCGTAATGTAATATGAGTTAGTGGTGATTGTTAGTAATATGTTTTCAAAGTGTTTTGTTTTTATAGTTTTTATGTTGCATTTGTGTTTGTTACTGACGTAAATGATTATACCGCCACCCCTTCTAGTTTTTCTTAACGCCGTAAACATTTGATAGCCATTGATATGAAACAAACAGCTAGTTATTATCCATTACATTAACTTCAGTTAGAATTACGACATCTATAGGTTTATTTGACGTTATTATGCATTGTTCAAGTGCTGTGAAATTTTTAATTAGGGATCTGATATTAAAATGAATGTACAATAGATTAACATGGTAATTAGGAATATCTTTTAGAAATTGATTTATATAGGCAGTCAGATATCTCACAAATGTCATCTAACATAATTCAATTATAAAATGAGTTTAGACCTTACGGCTAGGTATATGGATAAGTACAAATTTAAGAAAGCTTAGTTAGAACATTTAGATCATGCAGGGTTTTCAATGTATAAATTTTTGAACCGTCATCCTTACGTGCCTTTACATATCCCTTCTTAAACCATACATACTTATAATTCTGGTTATTTTTTAAATCCTGCTTCGCCTGCCACAATATAATTTTATTATATTTTGTCATTGCTTCTCTGATGTACACGACATTATTGCTGTTCTTTTCTGTAGGATAGATATCTGCTACGGTAGTCTTAGTGGATTTTGCTGCTGATATCCATTTCTCTTGTGAAAGCTCGTCTTGAAATTCTACCTTTATGTTCGCCGGATGGTCTTTTTTTCCAGGAAGTCTTCGAATACTTTTTATTCCTTCGAGGGGCTGTTGGAGTTTCAGAGCGATGCTTTCCACCAGTTTTTTGGCATTTTCTGTGGGCTGGTAGGGAACATTTGATATTTCTATGCAATTTGTAAGTTTTTCTTGCTCTAATTCTTGCAGTTGCTGTTCACACTCACCGCGTTTCCAAATTGTTGTTCTTATTAGTAAGCTCTATATTTTTTCGTTCTAGAACTTTAATGGTTTGTTTAAATGCATCTATACATTCGACTACTTCTTCTAGCTTAGCACTATGAAACTGTAGAGACTCGTTCAGTTCCCGCATTTCACTTTTTATTGCTTTTTCAACTTCCTTACTTATTGAACTCAACAAGTTTTTGGAGTTTATTAAGACGCGTTTATCCTCTTCTTCATCGTTTTCTTCTGGGATTACAATAGATGAGTTCCGTCTCGGTGATTCCTGCTGACAATCAAGGCAAGTCCACTCCAGGCTGGAGGCCGCTTCAGTGCTGTGATTTGTTTGTTTGTCAAGCCACTGCATTTCGTGTTAAGATGCACAATTTTTTCACACTTACTACTCCAATCCGGAAGAGATTTTGTAAATGATTTTTACAGATACCACATTTGGACATTGTAGGTACTTTGAAGTAATCCGATTTACTCATTACAAAAGCGTGTAGCACTTACGACTGCCGACCGACGACTGAATTGACTGAACTGTTTATGTATATGTATGTATTGAATCTGATATTTTGGATGGGAAATCCTGAGAACTTGCTTCAATGGCTGTTTATAAGAAATATCAAATTCGACTTGTATCCACTTCATCCCGTAAACGTAATAACGACGTACATACTGAATATCACCAACTTTATCCCCGCGTTAAAAATCTTTCCGATGTCCAGTTTACAAAGGATGAGTTGTCCCTTTTACATAAATGCCTAAAGTATAATTTAACACCTTCGGTCTCCCAAAAATCGTTAGAGACTGTGGCCGTTGACGCGTAGATGGCCGTTGTGATCGGGAGAAAAGATAACATCGTTAAAAGTTTGGTAGCTAAAGAAATTCGGGCTGTTCCCGTTATAGTCCTGAGTTCCCTATTTATATGTCACTAAAGCAGATAATAAAGGAAAATGACCTCATTGTTACTAAAGCCGACAAATGCAATACTGTGTACAGCCAGAAGGTTAACGATGTTATTCAAGGAGATGACTTTGAGTTATTAGAGTCTGACGCAACCAAAAAGTTTACTTCGGATATTAAAGTATATATACAACAGTCATCATATGTTTTTCCGATCACAACTTGTCTTGGAGCAGTCTTTTTCCAATGAATCCTCAAGCACCTATTTTATATGGGTTACCTAAAATACATAAAAAACATGTTCCTATTCGTCCAGTTGTCTCATATGTAGGTGCACCAGCTTATTTTCTTGCTAAAAAATTAAACTTCCTCCTTCGGGAGAAATCTGGTTTCCACCCAACTTACAGCCTTAAAAATAGTTTAGATCTCGTTTCCAAAAATTAAAGATATTCGTATTTCTCCTAAATCCATGTCGTTATCTTTGGACGTTTATAGTCTTTTCACAAATGTCCCATCCCTGACTGTTTGCGTATACTTGCAGATCTCTTTAATAAACGTCGTCTATATCCCGGGCAAACAAACAATCTTCCTAACTTAAACTCTCTCTGTATGAAACAAAACTATTTCCGCTTTAATAACCGTTTCTATCTACACAAAGAAGGCCTAGCTATGGGGTTACCTTCTAAGTCCTCTTATGGCGGAAATTTTAATGGATAATTTCGAAAAACAACATGTAATTGTCAATCAAAATATCTTGTACTATTATAGATATCTAGACGACATAATTATTTGTTGGAGTGGCACAAGGAGACAACTGGATGTTTTCCTTAATGAAATAAATAGAGTCCACGATAAAATTAAATTTAAGTTTGAATTGGAACAAGATTGTTCCCTTAATTTCCTCGACTTAACAATAACAAGAAAAGAGTCATTGCATGTTTTCCAAATCTATTGAAAGTCAACTCATACCGACACGGTCATCCCCGCGTCATCATGTCATCCGTGGCAACATAAATTAGCCGCTTTTTATTGTTATATTAATCGTTTGTTTACTGTCCCATTAAGTAAAGAAAATTATTTAAAAAAACTTAACGTAATTTATCAAATTACGGTCTCTAATGGTTTTTAAAAAAAAATCTCATTAACAATTTAATTAAAAAGAAAAGCATGCCGTTCGCAATTCTCTGTACGCGGTTCAACCTCAAAGTGTTCGTCGATATGTGAGCAGTTTGACCTACTTATCTGAAAAAATAGCTAATACTCTTAGACAGAGCGGCGTTTACGTTAGATATTCATCAAAAGTTGGGTGTTTACAAACTTGTTTGTGACGAATGCCACGCCGTTTACGTGGGTCAGACTGGTCGCAACTTCGAGACACGTTACAAAGAGCATTTAGCTGCGTACAGGAATTGCAATCCCGATAAATCCCATTTCGCTAAATATCTCTTGGACACTGGACAAAACCTTACCAACGACCACTCCTTTAAAGTCTTAAATACTTGTAATAAAGGGCTGCGACTATGTGTAATGGAGCAGTTGGAGATATTAAAAAATAAAAATAGTAATGTTGCACTGCTGAATGAACAAACAAATGCTTCTAACTCACCTCTCTTAAACATCTTTAAACCTGCTCTCTAATAATGGACAGCCTCGCAATAAGGTCGTTCGTCACCTTCACGGTGATCAGCGATTGGTTGCGTGGTTGGAGGGTAGGCGAGCGTTTCTCAGCAGTTTGTTATTTATTTAATAGCAGGCAGCTGCGTACGTCATGTGGTGATTGGTCGCATGTTTTATTACATGACGCGGTCGCTCGCTGATTAAGCGGAGCGGTTGCATCGGTGAGCATTATAAATAGCAGCTGCTTTTGGCTCGCCGCTCACTTAGCGGTCAGCCACCGTAGAGTCTACTACACCTGAAGATGCCTCGTGTAGAGGCGAAACACGTGTCGTATTGTCGTCGGTGGTTTTGTTTTTACTAGTGAAGTGGTGGTGGGAGTAGTGGTGCTGGAATTAGTGGCGACGGAGATAGTGCACGCAATTGGGAGAGGGCGGGAGGTGTTCTTCAAACTGGGTAAGACACATAATTTTATTTTATTGAACGGATATTGGCAAAGTAAAAAAAAATCCAACTTTAATATAATGGATTTCCGCAAAGTAACGCCTGATTCTATTAATTATAGTGTCATTTTGATTAAACCGTACGAAAGGATTTTTTAACTCATAGATGTAACGCTATTGGTTGAATTAATTAGTGGTTTATGTTAATTTTATATACTTATTTGTTACGCTATTGGCTGAAATTTTGGTTGGTATTGATTTAAACGAAGCGCGTCAGCTTAATACTATTTTGTTTAGTCTACATTTTCATCAAAATATTACAAGGTATTTATACTGGGTGGCGAAATATTACAGAGGTAAATACAAGATCTTATATGTCTGTTAAAATAATAAAATAAACAATTCTACCAAAAATAAAAAATGCATCTTTCAAACATAAGAAATAGCGTAAAATTGACACGAAATAAATCACCTTGATAATATTCGTTTACTGACCTGAAGTGACCTGTAAAAGCGGCAACGGTGCGGCAGGTGCGCAGTGCTCACGCGGCATCGACATAGGTAATTATTTACCTACACTTTCCCATTCATACGTAATTCGGCAAAAAAACGAAAAAAAAGGGCTACCGCGACTAGAATGTTAATTGTTATATATTTTTTTAGTTGTATATGTCCAAAGAACGTTATATAGGATAAGTCTTTTTATTCAATGTGATAACTTTATAGCCACCCCGTATAAAAAGTTGGAAAACAAATACTACGGAAGTTAAATTGAAATTGTTTTTTTATTATTTAGTGTAGTGTATAAATATAAGATTTTAGTTAGAGTTTAATTTTCACCTTTTATGGTAACACACAGCGGTGGGACCATTTTGAAAAATGTGTCGGAGGCGAAAAGATGGCAAAATGTAATTATTGTTAAAAAACTTTATCGTACAAATAATGTTTCTGAACATAAATGAAACATAACTAATAATCATGTCTACTTAATAAAAGAATCAATAAAAACTAACAAAGAAAATGTGAAAGGAAGAAAATATAAAACATTTATATTAAGTGTAAATACCTAATAATCATTGTAAATAATCAATATTTTATTGTAAATTATAATAAAATGTAAATTTTAAATTAATAAACTTTTAAATACACTCAGATTAATAAGACTTTTTAATACTAGAGTCCTGTACCTATTAAAGTATGAAGAAATGTTTATTGAATTAAAATTTCATGCTTACAATTTAAGCAATAAAATTAACATCAAACGATTAAAAATAAAAATTCAATACAAATAGTAAGTTTTATTTTTAACGTTTAATGTTATCTGTTAAAAAAATAACAAATACTTTTTAACCAATAAATAAATTTTAACATTAACGTCATGTCTACTACACGGGAACCGCCCACTCCCCCATTCTATTGTGTATGTATTATAGTATTCTATGTTTGATCCCATCATTCCATTATTTGAAATTTGAAATCTGCGCTTTGACATAAGTATAACCATAAGTATATTAAAATATACTGGCGCACAGAACACAATTATTTTCTACCGAGAGTACTGGCGTAAATATAACCATAGACTTAGAACAGTATATTCTAAGTCTATGAGTATTCATAGACGTAGAATATGCTGGCGTATAGACCACATAGTGTGCAAGGGAGAAGAAAATTCTTATGGCAAAAATGCAAGATAGAAAACGATACCAAATCTCATGACTCTGTAACCGATTTTGAATGACAGGTCGGCACAAGTCGGCACGCAAGAAACAGCTCCTAGATATTTTGTAATTTTTTAGAGTGTAATAGTGGTTATTTTTATTAAGTAACTTTTTTCCAAAATGGTTACTCTTGTTCTGTGAGCGACTGTGGTGTTAATAATAGAAATAATCCTGATAATTGCACATTTCGCAGGTAAATACTCAAGACGTCGTCAATGTTATGAAGCGTTATTTTTGGGTTAAAATTTATGTTTTTATAATGTTTAAAATTTAGAATTTTTTCAATTATTATTGTTTTTTTTTGTTATTTTGCACAGAAAAAAGTGACGTTGTTGATAATTTGCATGAATTTGGTAAATACATTTTTATACAAAATATTTTACATGTACGCTAGGGATTGACTCAACTATATCAAAATTAATGTCGATATTTATCTTGAATGTTTATAATGAATCAATAGACTTGCCCACACAACAAGGAAATAAATCCTCGGTTTGCATTCTAAAATGTTATTTTATTTTGCCGTTTGTCAAACAGATTCCTTCCATATTCTATAATTAGAAAAAAATGGTTAAGGTTAATTGGAAGGGTTGGCTGGATTCCAAAGAAGAACTCAACAATATGCAGCAATTTTCTTGAGAAGTATAAAATAAAAAGTAGAATAAAAACAATTTTATTAAAAGGAGTCATTTCTACATTATTTGTACCAGTAAGTATGATATTGTTATAATTAGACTTCAAAAATTTTACTTTCAAAACTTTAGATAAAAATAGAGACAGATTATAAAATATTAAAACTGTAGTACATTAAAGATAAAAAAATCTTGAGATTATCCTATTTAAGCCATTATGAACCCAACTAAGTATCTTCTTATCGACCAAAATAAATGTATAACCTTACCTAACCAACCGCACAGCCTCATGGTCCTAGTGTGACATTCATAGTATCACGCTATTTTCCCCAAGGGGTTGAGCAGAGCTTCAGATTATATTCCCAAGTCACACCCAGTTTTTAGCGTAGTTAGGTATAGATATTTAGTAATGCTTCTGAAGCGCCACTAGACGTCCGCGCATGAGACGCGATAATATAAATTCCATAGTATTTGATGCAACGCTCGATGCATGCTTGATGGCCGACGACATTGTGCCGAGGGCTTAAATAGCGTGGTTCATCGCCTACAGCGTTAGTCGTAGAGAAGAGGAACTCGTGGTTAAGTAATAGCTGCGCGGATCACTAGATCTGAGAGATTAAGTTGCACTTGCCGTGGTCAGTCCCTGAATGAATGACCATTTTCTTAACATATCGAGATTGAGAGAATAGAGAGTGCATCTGTATCTTCAGACACTTGGTTCACTTTACTCTGTTAAGATCATTATGTTTTTATAATTCATGCAGCTAAAATGATAATAAGTTTATTATTACTTTATACTTTCAGGGACAGATGAAAGAATATAAAAATGAAGCATGATGAAACCTCATGACCATATTGGCCTTTAAACAGAGCAATATTATTTAACTGATTCCTACAAGTTTCCTTACTTAAATTATTAAGTTTACATTCATATTTAATTCGAATGTTAAAATAAACTTCTATTATGTATTTAATTATTAAATATTAAATGTTTGTAATAATCAAAAGTAATACTTATATGAAGAATAAAGCAGTCATTATGTACTCCATGTCCCCGTTTTTTATTTCCCCATCAAAACATTTTATAAAATATGTAAAATATAAATAGGTATATATTTAGTTAAGTATTTATATTACCTATTTATATTAACAAATCAATAAATCTCTAATAAAATCGAACAAAAAGCAGGTAGGTTCAGCTTATTCCCAGGAACATGTCATATGAATATTTTTAATTATTTTAGAACTATCGTGGTAAAAATTCAGTTAATTTTTGAAGTTATTCAATTTCATGCACTAAACAATTTTTTAAATATTTTTACCGCTTCCTCAACCCTACATAGCTAACCTTTCTGAACTACTATGTTAAGCTAACCATTCGAAATTTTTTAAATGTGTTTTTAATTAAAAGTTTATTTTATTTTTATCTGGATTATTATATTTATATGAAATAAGGGATATAAATTAAAGATAATTATTACAAAAATGAATATTCATTTAACTTTTAAGTACTAAATCACAATATTAAATGACACATGTTTTTTTGAGATCACTAAATATTACAATGACTAAATTAGGAACTATTGTTTAGAAATTTCGTTTTTCTTTATTGTTTTTAAAAAGTAAGACCATTAAAATCAACGGTAATTATCAAATGACTCAGACTTTTTTGGCACAAGTTGGACAAAAGTCGTTCGTTGTATGTTCGCCACAAATGGGAACTCTGCAACTATTGCAGTAATTCTATGTCATGTGCCTTTGCTTATAGGAATACACACGGCAGCCTTTTTTACTTGTTTCGAGGGCTCAGGGTTTCTCTGCTGATAAACTTAGGAATAAGGATATCCGCAGTAGAACCAGAGTAACCGACATAGCCCATCGGATTAGTAAGCTGAAGTGGCAATGGTACGGCCATATAGCTCGAAGAACCGACAACCGATTGGGAAGAAAGATTCTCGAGTGGCAGCATCGTACCGGTAGGAGAACTGTAGGGCCCACTAGATGGAGTGACGAATTGGTAAGACATGCAAAAAGTCGATGGATGCAGGTGGCTCAGGACCGTGCTTTGTGGCATTCCTTGGAGGAGTCCTATGTTCAGCAGTGGGCTTGTGAAGGGCTGTAATGATGATGATGATGATGATGATGATAATGATGATGAATTCCAGAAAATAACTTTCTACGTCATCTACCAACAAACCATCCTCATTCTCACTATTAAAACAAACATCATTTGTATTATAGTGTTGATATTATCTTCATTATCTAGCAACGCACGAACTATGCCGTCATCTGTGATCGACCGCGCTGCTATTCTTCACAACCAACATTATAACTAAAAAAAAACAGCAAAAATCAACACAAAGTACCGGTGTAAAAGTTACGCATAAGCTAACCATTCCTCATTTTAACGAGTATGCAGTAGATATCTCAAAAACAAAATTACTTAGGTACTGGCTAAACGTGACCACTACGCGACGCATTCTGGCGGTCATTAAGTTGGCGCGAAACCGCGAGTGTGTAGGTAAAACCATTAGAAAGCGAGAAGGAGATATTTATTAAATGCTCGTCATTTTGACGAACGTTAGCTAACTAGGGTTAACAATCATTTTTCGATAGTCCTTGTAAGTAAAATGTACATCACTAGCTAACGCACACAATGACAAATCAAAATTAGTCACGCGTTTTCGGGCTGTCAGGTCGTTTTTACGCCAGTATATTCTAAGTCTATGAGTATAACGTAAGGCGAGTACAGCCAGCATAGAGCAACACGCGTGGCCCGTGTAATTTTGCATGTATTTATGTAATAAACATTCTAGTGTGTATCTACATAAAAAAAAATACTAATCTTTTTATGTAATGCCCTTCGTACCCGGCTGAAGAACATAAAGCGACGGCGTGATGAAGTGACAAGTAGTAGATTGCTAGGAATTAAAATAGGGCTGCTCTTAAAATAAAGAGATAATTCATTTAAAAGTAATATGTAATTATATAGTTAACAAAATAAGGTAAATTTTAATAAGCTTGGTAGCAGGGAACTAAACACTCGCCGTAACCATGCAAGCACAGGGGCTCAGTACTTGCCGTAAATTTATAGTTCAATCCCCGCCAGCACTAATGGATTCGTTTATTGCAATTTTAAGCACTTAATAACTTGGTGCTTGGCTTGAAGGAAAACATCCACAGCAAACAGTGGTGAAAAAATTAATAAAAAGCAAAAATATTAAGAAGACATGTGAAGTCTTCCGCGAAGAATAAACACGTACAGCGTACACTTCTAAAACCCTCCTGACGAGCCTGTACCCAGCAGTGGGACGTATGTAGGCTGTATTTTAACTAACTTTTTGATTTTAAAGTTGATTTAAAGGATAATTAAATAGGTAATTTTTATGAAAAAAATAATTGACTATCTCAAATAACATTACATATCGATCCGTGGAAAGAGGCAACAGCATCTTTTGATAATAACTAAACCAAGTAAAAACTGGAGTTGCCTACTCGCGTGCCAAGCATGATAATTATGGCTAATATCCCCCCTTCGAGGCAATCTATGGGAGAGACCTATCAGTAGCAGTGGTCTTGATAGGTTGTAATGATGATGATAATAATGATGCGAATAGAAATACATAGAATGAAACTATTTTTATGGTAAATTTTCACATGGCAAATCGTAAATTGGAAAAATAAATTAATTTGAAATAACGCAATAAAAATTAGTTTCGTTTAACGTTGTCTTAAGTTACATTAAAGTCAGTTTTAAGAATTAAATAATTATAAGTCAAATATAGTAGTAGTAGTAGTAGTAAGTAGTTAGATTTAACATTTTTGTGTTGTAGGACTGCATGATAATTAAGTTATTAGTTTTAGTTTTTTTTTTGGAGATTACTGCCTGAGAATCGATTTCATATACAAAGTATAATGTACGTATAAAGTATGTATAAAGCATGTATGTATAAAGCACGGGGTTTGAAAATTTATGCGGAGTAAAATCAAACGTTACGACATGCGTTACGTTATATATTCATGTTTCCATGACTACATAATGTCGTGCGCAGCTTATCTTGCGCAGCCCGCAGCACAGAGTACTCTCGGCTGTACTACTTTATATAAACAAATAATCGTTCGTAAGGAGCTCTTGGTAGAGAGTAATTGCGTTCTGTGGTAAGGAGTAAACTCCAGTCGTGCGACGGAGCTGACACACACACTTTTTTATTATAGTTTTTTAATATTGTATTTAATAAAACATTATATATTTTCTAACATTGCTTATCTTTTCCGTACATAAACAATTTCAATTGATAAGTGTGGAATTCCTCCCTTTTGCATTTCTTTCGATTTTTGTTATTCAAAATTCTTTTTTTCTATTATTATACCACGTTATCCCATACTAGGATTTTCTCCTGTCAAAAATCATCATTAAATGTCCTGACTCGGAACAATTATTTGTAAGCCATACAAAGACTTGTTCAGTGTGGGATTTGCCCCGTATCTCTCAGCTCCACAACTAAATTTTAAGCCATTCTCTTTAGTCCGTTTAAAGACATAGTTCTCATCCATTGTAAAGAGGATTTGCTTTATTCACCGCGTAATTATGCACGCACGTGGCACGCTAGTTAACAATAGAAGTACGCATCGTGCCTTTAACACTGTTTTCTGTGGCATATCCGACCAAAGTATAATAACGGATACTAAATTGGGAGAAGTAGAAATTCATTGGATGCAGTTGGCTCTGGGCCGTATTTTGTTTCATTCTTTGGGGAAGACTTTGTTCAACAGTCGACTTGTGGATGGCTGCAATGATCTATGTGTGATAATGATGATAACGATTATAATGATAACATTAAATTTCAAAGTATCCGCACAGTCCCATTTCGATGTACTGGCACCACCGCACGCACCATTATGAATTGCAATTTTAATTGCGGATTTCACACGTGCTTGGTAGTGGAGAAAATATCCTAATAAAACCTATGTATATTGTTTTTATACGTAGTAAAGCCACACGGGAGCGTATAGCGGCAGTATGAATTGGTCGGCACGAACGGGGAACTACCACGCTTGCATATAATACCAGCGTGAAATGCTGCTGTGTTTCGTATGGTGAGTAATGGGAACCGGAGAACCTTTTTTTTATTAGTAACGAGGCATCTTAGTCCTCGAGGGTGACAACGCATTTGCATTCTGATTCCTAATCGAGAAACTAAGATAATTGTTTTTCTTAGTTTTTTGATTCCATTTGGATTTTCATAAAATCTTTAGGCCATTTACTATAATAAATTGGTATATTTTTTTGTGTCAATACCATTATATTCTTAAAAATTTCTAGTGGGCCCAAAAACGATTGTCTTCTTTGAAGATATATAATAAAAGTAGATTAGGAAATTAAAAATAAATGGAGCATTTACTGAAAAAGCAAAGAACATAAGGAGTCGTTCGTTTTAATAAAATCCGATTAATTTTCTATTACTAAGAATTTCTCCTAAAGAATTGACATTCTTGAAAACTATAATAACACAGTCTAGCGATTTCACTCGACAATTTGTATTGACACCACTTAAAGACTGACAGTGCTTCTTTTTAGTCCCTGAACATAAATACCTACTTTATTTGTTTTTCTTTTATAATATTCCTGGCGTAGCAAGTGTTATAATTATAAAAGCAGTGTTATATTTGCCGTCGACGGAATAAAGATCTCTCGTCAAGAAATATTGAGAGTAAAACGTTCTATGTAGTAACAGAGCTTAAATATACAGTTGTTTCGAAATGCCACTATCGTTATAACTAGTTATTGTGCTACTTGTTTTTGTAGAGTAAATAAAAATACGTGAACTTTTTCTCCAAATCTTCGATATTCCCTGCACGCGGTAAGCTCTGGTCTACATTGAATCGCTACAACCAACTGACTGAAAATCCATCTAAAATTCTAAAAATCCCTAATCCTTATTCTTCCAATATATATAGGAAAAACTCATAGAGTGGCTGTAACTTTTTATATAAAGAATAATAAGTAAACCGATTGGTGATGAGCAGCAGCATTCCCATTTGCCACAGCTCGACTATACATTTAACAAACCGTCTGCCCAGCATCGTGAGCGTGGTAAATCTCTCGAGTAGTATAGGTAGTAATTCATGCCAAGATGCCAAGCTAACTCGCGCATTAAAAAGTCTTGTCAATTGCTATAAAATTTAATTCAATTGCATAAAATTAATTTTTTTAAATGCGTAGTATTTCTGTAAATATAAAAAATGTTTAAATTTTGTCAATTTTTACTTACGTTACTTAAATTGCTATTAACTACTCCCAACTGAGCTTGAAATTTTTATTTCTTATTTAAAAAAAATTACTTTGTTTCAATTTCCCTAAACCAAGAGGCTAGTATTGTTTCCTATGACTGTCTCGTTGGTCCAGTGGTCGGAAGCGCAATTGTTGATCATGGAGTTTCGGGTTCAAATCCCGGGTCGGACCAAATTCAGCTCTTGGGTTTTTCCGTCAAAAAACTCTTAGTAGCAGCCCGGAGACCCTTGGAAACATAAATCCATTTATCCTGAGCTTGATCTCTTTAAGGTCGTGTCAGATTACCGCCCCATCGATCTACGAGAGTAAGGGAATAGAGAGTAAGGGAGTAAGACTCCTGTCCTGCGCAGATGTCTAGTCTCTGTTGAGACTGGGCACTGTGACCGAAATTTCGAATGCAGTTAAACAGTTATGAATTGCCATAATGAAATTACATTTAAAATAAAACAATTAATACCCAATTAATCTTTAGAACAAATCTCTCTTTGTGAAGAAACACTTACCATTTCATTTATACTACAGGTCCCAAAGTAAATACCACAGGCCACTTCAAAGAATATAATATAATACTCTATGAAGGGTCTTGCACGAGTGGCATATTTGAAGTTACTTCGTTAGGTACGTTGAGACCATAGACTTAGAATATTCTAAGTCTATGGTTGAGACTCACGCGCGAATGATAACGAATTCGTCATTTGAATTAGACCATCAAAGAGAATTCTGTGGCATCACACTTTACAATGCATGTTAATTGCTTCCGATTGAAAAACAAAAGTAAAATTATATTTTACAGTCGGTATAAAAAATATATTTTTTAAAATTCCTGGTGCTCTATTCAATAGTGTGCTACTCGACTCGATGGAATTCTTCTACGAGTATTACTGTGGTACTATCTCGTTTGATTTGACATTTGATTTGATTTGATATTCATATTTGAAATATAAGAATGGTATTTTATTGTTGTTATTTGTATTCAAATTATTCGCAATATAGAAGTATAGCTAGTAATATCCTTTTATCCTTAATAATATATAATATTCATTATTTTTTTATAGTTTTAGCGTTAACAATCGTTGAATCTCATTTTGGCTAACCCCGCAGAAACCTAGCTCAGTTTATCTTGGCATACGACAAGGATTATATCTTTCGTATGTATGTAGTTTTGCGCGCCCAGCCACACTGAACATACATGGTCTTGTATCACAGTGTACAGAGTCAAAAACATCGCTGCTATGGCTATGGCTTAAAGTTGACTGCCTTACTCGTTTGTGCTATCTTGCGAATTATAAATTTATTAAAATATTTTAATTTTTTTATGAACAAGACTAAAGGTAGAGGCACACTGATCCCACGTACGCAACGTATGCAACGCATTATGACGTCTGGACTCTTGATTTTGTATGAAAAACTATGCATTAGAATCACACTTATCGTATGCAACGCAATCACACGCGTCCGACGCAACGTCGATCTGCGATGTCTAGATCGGCGTGAGAAGGTGGAGGGGATGTTCGTACACAATCCCACTAGTGTTGCCAACTTAGTGGATTTTCCACTAAAACTGGTGGTTTCGACCCTTCTTGTAGTGGCGAAGTATTGCTTTTAGTGATTTTTTTTTTTTATAGAATAAGGGTGACAAACGAGCACACAGTCCACCTGATGGTAAGTGGTTGCTGTGGCCCATAGACATCTACATCTATCTTCGTTTACGAATTTAAATGCAGATGCGTTGTCAGCCGTGAGGACTGAGATAGAATGCCTCTTTTCCAGTAAAAAGGGTCTCCGGTTCTCTACACTCACCATACGAAACACAGCAGCATTAAGCTGCTATTTTACGCTGGTATTCTGTGAGAGCGTGGTCCTTCCCCGGTCGAGCCGACCCATTCGTGCTACAACTATACTATTAATATAGCTGCAGCATGGCTCTACCACGTATAAAATGCAATGATGCAATACTTCTCCAGCTAGTGGTTTTTTCTAGTGGGTCAGTAGAATTAAGTTTCAATTTGTGGAAAGATGATCACTTGACTGTTAAGCCACTTATACGTTTCGAAGTATATATCTACGACATTTCAGGAGAATTTACTTTTACTGTGTAGGCAAAAATGATTCACGATGGACATGACGTGCGTTATCGGATCCATTCCAGTTGAATTAAAATTTGAATTATTAGCGACTTTTGTGATTACTCTGTAATAAGAAACAAGCAGAGTAATAGAATGAAATTTAATTCTTTAACAGCCATTATAAGAGTACGCTGCGGTATGAGGTTGGTAGGAAAATGCAATTACTAACATACCTATTTTTTTCTTTCGTAATAAACAAAAGTTTATTTAGTGGAAATTTTAGGGATTACAAGAGTAAGGTCGCTTTTTGTTAGTGGTTTTCTGGTGGTTTTAGAAGTTGAATCTGGTGGAGAGCTAGTTTAGTTGTTGGCAATACTGCGTACATTGCATACTTAGGTCAAGTGTGTACACTAACGTAGCAGCGTTGCATAGCATACGTTGCGTACGTGGGACTAGTCTGTCCCTACCATAAGAATTTCGTAAATTTAATATCGTAATTTGTTTGTTAATCGTAGATTTAAAAGTATAAATATAGTCTGGCATTTGATATTATGAAAGATAATTTTGTCTACAATTTTGTATTAAAATATTATTTTCAGTCTATCAATCGGTAACAATCTACTGCTCGACGCAGGCCTCGCCCATTGTAAAGATTTGGAATATAGCCACGCTTGACAGACAGATTGGCGAACACAATCTCAGGTGTATCGAACTTATTTCGCTGCTCGCCTTCGTCAGTCTGGTTATTTAATATCTTACATTATGGAATCAGCGGACATTGACATTATACGAGATCTATTTGGCTGTTTTTACTGTCATTGATTTAGAACACCTAAGGGACAAAATGAGATGAATGTATGATCTTACGCCGTCCCCAAGGTAAATGTTGAAATATTATCGTCGTGAATTTTTATTCCAAATTTAAATTAAATAAATTAACGACATGAAATTATTATCAAGATTTTTCCTTTTATAAGTCAGTAAAAGTAAAGGAAAGTTACAACCTTAATACGTCCCACTGCTGGGCACAGACCTCTATTCCTCTATTCTCTATTTTAGACGCACAGGTTTCTGAAAGGGTTACCGCCGCGCTGCTCAAATGTACTTTGATGGACTTCACGTGTCTTCGAATTAATTTATTTCTTATACATTGTTTTCCTTCACCGCAGATCACATGGGAAAGTAGCACTAAAAATTGTAATTAACGATCTTTTTTTGTGCCGTTGGGGATCTAACCCGGGTTCCTTGTGTACTTTGAAAAATTGAGAACGAACTGCCGTCATTTGACGTCTTCTTAATTGGTGTAAGATTCTTTCTTAAGATATATTTACTGTATGTTGTTTATAACCTATTGAAATTGACAGTGGCAGCATGCCTTGCTCTAATCGTACCGATTGATAAAGTTAATTGGACCAATGGACCTTGAAAGGATATAAGAATGATGAATTTGTTACAAAAATTACGAAATTTCTATAGCAGTGAAGTGCCCCGTGTAGTGGCGGGTAAGAAAACCCACTACCCCATATCTTCCCGTGGGTGTCGTAAGAGTCGCAGTTTTTTGTTGTTGTTTTGCTATCATCTTTCTGATAACACCAAAACAATAACAAAAAACTGCGGTTGCCAACCCGCTCGCCAAGCGTGGCAACTATGGCAATATGGGTAATATGTTGAGAGCGTACAGGCAACTGAACAGACAGATATCCAAATGCATGCGGCGGGACTTACGCAACTTCAATACAGCTCGTATTGAAGAAGCGATGGAGCGGAACCAGGGCTCCAAAGTCTTCGCTAGAGATCTGTCTGCCAGACAGAGCCAACTGTTGAAGCTGAAGACCGAGTGTGGCAGCGTCGTTTCCGGAAGTTTTGAGTGAGATTGAGAGGTTCTACGGGCAGCTGTACACATCATCGTTGGAGCCACATGCAAGTGTGAGTAACGATCCAAGAGTAAGTCTTATCCGATACTGTTCCGATGATATTCCGGACGTCAGTCTGAGCGAGATTAGAATGGCTCTCCAGCACCTTAAAAACGGCAAGGCCCCAGGCGAGGATGAAATTACAGCGGAGCTTCTGAAAGCGGGTGGAAAACCGGTACTTGAGGTCCTTCAGAAACTCTTTAATTCCGTCCTCCATGGTGGCACTACACCGGAGGCGTGGAGCAGAAGTGCGGTGGTCTTGTTCTTCAAGAAAGGCGACAATGCTCTCTTGAACTTGAACTACAGACCGATTTCCCTTCTGAGCCGCGTCTACGTGCTGTTTTCGAGAGTCATTACTAATCGTCTCGCACGCAGACTCGACGACTTCCAGCCTCCCGAACAAGCCGGTTTCCAAAAAGGCTTTAGCACCATAGACCACATACATACCTAAAATAAATATATGATTTAATAAAACTACGGTGTTGTTTTTGCCCCTTAGCTACAGTGCAACTACTTTTTTGATTCTGTAAGATCCAGTGTGATTACAGTTAAACACATAAAAACGCAACCACCTGTATCCTATGAAAAAGCATATTTCGTTTTTTTACAATTTGTTGCTTCATATCCCTAGAAGATTAGTAACTCTTTCTAACAGGTCATTATATCCTCCGCAATGTGGTTGTCTGGTAGAGATCGCTTCTAAGCAATGAGGCCGCCAATTGTATCTTTAAGTCATTTGTTCTTTTTTTGTTGTACAATAAAGTATATTTCATTCATTCATTCATTGAAGATTAATTTTATAATTAATTAATTATTGCCAACTATTAGGTGGAAGCGAGTTTCTTTCACTCTGAAGTGATAAAAATTTTGACTTGCTTATTTACTTTTCACTAAGAATGTTGCCCTAGTTTTTATGATTATTCCGATTCCATATTATCTTGTTAAATTTCGTAACATTCTTCAAAACTACAACAACACTATTTTTACAAAGAATGTTTCGCTTTTTAAAGTTTGTAAGTTTGCTTGCAGTGTAACTATCAACAAAGAGCAAGACCACACTTTTCAACTTTGAGAAACCATGTTTCTTATAAAATTCGTTACAAATTTCACACTCACGAGTTGGATTGCCTGATGATACTTATTAGTATAATTATATTTACAGCCGCATCAAGAATATTGCATATGTAGCAAATAAACAACTGTTCTAGAAAAAAGGATATAATAAAATAAAATAAATCCTGTTATATTACAGGATAGCAATAGAAGATATTTTTTTAAATTGATGCAATAATTTATTCTTTTACAAAAACTCTCTTTTATAATTAATTACGTACATAAACAATTTTAAAATCAAATATACTACGTTTTAAGATACCAGTTATCAGTTATCACATGCTTCTATTTGTTTTGCATATTCGTAATATATTATAACAAATATTTAAGATGCAAAGGAAATACGAAGTTCAAAATACCTACGTCATATTTGTGAACTGCATGTCAAATCAATCTGAAAGATTATTGTTACGAAACAGGTAATATACTCGCATAGATTCCGCTTGTGTAATAATCCGATAATAAATTATTGGAATCTTCTCATTGTTTTTAATTCTATATGCAATACTTATCAAGTAATAATTTACCTATATATATACTTATATAACAAATTGGATTACACAGACAAGACAACGTCTGTCAGATTTTAGTAGTATTTGAACTTAACTAACTTAAACTTAACTACTTTTTATTGAATATAATATATATATACTTATTTATTATATTCAATAAAAAGGAAAACTTTGAAAGCGTGTTTATGAGTGAAAAGTCGTCTGAATTAAATGAACTAGAAGTTCTTAAAGAAGTGGTAAGAGGTAGGAAGACAAGTGTAGATGAAATAATGAAAGCAATGAAAAGTATGAAAGCAGGTAAGGCAGCCGGATATGATAGAGTATCACTCGAAATGCTAAGGGCTAGAGAGGGAGTGGTGGCAGGCCTGCTGTACACCTTGTTTAATTTATGATGGGAACGGAAGCAGGTACCGGAAGACTGGTGCAAAGCCGTCATAGTCCCAATATATAAGGGAAAAGAGTCACAGCAGGACTGTAAAAACTATCATGGTATCAGCCTGATTAGCATTGTAGCTAAACTGTATGCTAAGGTGTTAATTGAAATAGTTATGAAAGAAACTGATGGAAAATTTTGGAATGTGCAAGCTGGATGTAGAAAGAGAATGAGGTGTACGGATCCATGCGCATGATCGCGGAGAAGTTTTTGGCTAAAAACCAGAAAGTTTTTGTGCGTTCGTGGACTTGGAAAAGGCTTATGACAGTGGACAGGAATGTATTATGGCAAACCCTGAACTCATTGGGTCCAACGTTGTTATGATATTAAAAATATTATCGCACTCAAAATAATCCTAAAGCATATACCTATAAATTTTAAAGAATATACACTACAATAACAAATATTGATATTACTTATACATGAAAGATTATCAAGTGATTGCATAGACACGCGCTCTTCAGTACATTAATAAACGTTATAAAAATAAACAAACTTATGACGACATTATATTTGTACGTATTTATGTAACAATGAACTACATCAATATTTCTGCATGTGCTGACGATTGTATATAAGCGGAGGCAAGCGACATAATATTGTCATAGAATGTTTATCACTCATCACTCGTCTATATCATTGCTGATAAAGTTCAAGATCAAATATCATTAAAGTATATTTATCGCTATATTTAATTCAAATATCCTAAAGGAATTTTGTTTTTAAAATAAAATCGTAAAGCAGATCTTACTAAACTGTTATATAATAAAAATAGTTTTAAAAACGTTACTTCATCATTTCGATGAGTTCAGAAAATTACGAGAAGGAAATTTTCTACAATGGATAAAAGACAGCTAATCGAAAGTGCTACGCGATACATCGCTGGAGGACATGCTGTTCAGACTGTGTACTGGAGGAAGTCAGCAGATGGGAGAAACAGTCTTGTCAAAACGACCAAATTAATATTTTTCGAGAACAAAGGTCCAGATAAAATTGACAGTGGAGAAATGTTTGCAAGAGTTCGCGATAAATACGGCATGTAGGTTTAAGAATGGACAATAATTTTATTTATTTATTTCTGTGATATTTTTGTAACAGTAATAGTGTATATGAAGGCAAAAAAGTAGAGCCTATATAAATTTCTCTGAACGTGGTGGCGGATCTCACTTCGATTTTTTTAATTTTCTCAGACTTGCAGGTTTCCTCATAATGTTTTCCTTTCCTTTGCCGGGCACGCATCAGCACATGCAACTGTAATTAACAATTTCATTGGCGCCGGCGGGGATCAAAACCGGGCTGCTGGCGTACTGTGAAATTCACAGCGAGCACTTAGCTCCTGAGCTACCACGGCTCATACTCGATGATAGTGTAAGTAATGTTATTACATTTATATTTCGCTATAAAACTTTTAATGTTATGTTTTTATAGCTAGAAGACTGTAATGTGTAGAACACTTATATTTTCGTTATTAAATACTATTTATAGGATAAAATTCATTTTAACATAAAATCATAATCCAATAATTTAATAATTTTATTTTCATCAATACTTGAAGAATTAGTGTAGTAGTAGTAGTGAATCTTATTATTTAATTTAAGGAGAAGTATTAAATAAAGTTAACTGTGTTATCATAACCTTATAGTACAAACTATTTTAACATTTAATAATATTAGTACCTCGGCCTGTATTTCATTATTTTTTTATTAAATGTGTAAATAAAGCAAATATTTTTATATAAATATGTGTTTCAAATATATACTCATTCCTTAAAAATTGTCTAGAAAGTGTTATATATAACTAATAAAAAGTATTATTAATTGTAAATACTGATGTCAGTATAAATTACAGATGTTCATTTGTCATAATTATATATAATATAATATATAAAATTTTAATTATTTAAAAAGCAGTTATTAGCTTGGGACACAAAAAGATATGGTTTTCAGGTTTGGTTGATTTATTACAGTTAAATAACTTTCTGTAAAACTTTGGCCTAGCTAGACCAGGAGACTTCCACCGGTCCTGTTGCATAAGCTTTGTATGAACAATATGATAGCCACGTTGGTCTAATGGTCGTAAGCGCGACTGTTGAAGATGATGTGGTCCGAGTTTCAAATCCCGGGTTGGGCTAAAATCAGCTATTGAGTTTTTGTCAAAAAAAATTAGTAGTAGCCTGCAGTCAGGAAATTTGCAGTGTTTCGTCCCCGTGCATCGGAAAGCATATTGTAAAACCGTCAGTCCTGCGCCTGATCTCGAGCTCATTTTTTTTTATAAGATAGGGTGACAAACGAACACACAGTACACCTGATGGTAAGTGGTTGCTGTGACCCATAGACATCTACATCTATCCTCAATAAAGAATCAAAATACAGATGCGTTGCCACCCAAGAGGACTAAGATAGAGTGCCTCTTTTTCAGTAAAAAGGGTCTCCGGTTCTCTACACTCACCATACGAAACACAGCAGTGTTAAGCTGCTATTTTACGCTGCTATTTTGTGAGAGCGTGGTCCTTCCCCGGTCGAGCCGACCCATTTGTGTAACAACTATACTACTAATATATCTGCAGCATGGTATGCGACCACGTATAAAAATCATTTGAGCAACATGGTTAATTTTTACCATTATGTTGATCATCACAGCCTACAAAAGTCCACTGCAAAACTAAGACATCCCCCATAAATTTATAACATTATAATATAATAATGAAGCTTGTGAATAGTTTAATATAACAAATTAAACTAATTTTGGCATCGACGTAAAACAACAATTATTATTGACGTACATTAACAATTTATTGGTTAGTTTTGTGCATTATTAATAAACAAATAGAGTTTATATTCACACTAAGCTCTAAGATGTTTATTCTAAACATTTATTGCTGTATTATAATGACGGTATTATTGTATACATCTAGTCTAGTTTACCTAATATTAAAGTAATTGAACCCAAAATATTTGAATGTTACTGTCTGGTAATTTCCATAAGTGTAGATGTGGCTATTGTCGCTATTTATAGACCATACGCCTTTAAAGATCCCTTAAAATTTATTCAGTCTTTGGATTATGTACTCACGGATCTTAAATCATACCGAACTATTATTCTTGTAAGAGACATTAATATAGATATTTTGTTACTTACACAATTTATAAAATAAATATATACTAGGATAATGAAACTAAAACTAAAAACCTTAAAAAATATATTGTAATAACTAAAATATATTATTAAAAATAGTCCCTTTAGGCAAGGTTCCGAAGATACTGGCAACGTTCCCCCTTTGAATAGCTATACTAATTCTTCTGGTAGCTGCCAGCTCTTCGGTCTCCTGTGACGTCGACTAAACTTTTTTCTATTTCCTTAAAAAGCCTTATAGCGCTAGGACCCCACGGACCAAGGGTCTCGACACCGCATGGGACAAAACATATTCGAGCCTAGACCCTGTATTTGCATGCTTTAGCTTTTCAGCCGCTTCACAAGCCGCACCAGCTCTGTTGTTGGTTCCATGTAGATGGGAAGGGGCAAGTGTGTCTGAACAGGTTGCATCCCATACCAGCACCCGGCCCATCTTCCATGGAATCAAACTCATACCGTCCGGTCTCTTGCCATCGTCTCTTGCAATACCAGACGGCTCAAGTAGACTGGCACGTTGACGGTGGCAAGAGACCGGCGTATGATATCGTTAAGTGCTGCATGTCTCGAAGCGGCCTGCACTTTTGGCATGATAGTTCGTGATGTCCTAGCTTGTCGACGTCACTGCCACACGGACATTTATGAGGAACGCAGACCGGAACCCCAAGCCGTAGACAGGTTGCGATTCGGAGCGTGTCAGGCTCAAGAAATGTTCCTGTATTTGACGAAGGGTACGCGTGAAGCCAGTAGCCGGCCTCATGCGTACCCACGGCCAAAAGCCTAGCACGCGCCGAACCTGTACTACAGCTCAAAAGATTGTCATAAGTCAATTTGCAGTTTATGTTGTCCCAGCTCCTTTGTGAATTTGGAGAAACAGGAAAATTTTGACCTGGGCATTCAATTAAGAAAGCGTTTCTAGCTTCTTCCAGGCCAGTAATCTCAAAGTTTGAAGGGGATGCCCTTAAAATTTTACTTATGAGATTTGCTGAACTATGGAAAGAAGATAGAAAGGCTGGTAAAGAGACACTGGAAATTTTGCGAATCCCTAAACCACCATAACGGATGGGTAGGGATGCTTGGGTCCAAGATTGCTCGTTTAGGTGCATATTAAGAATCGATTCTAAATTTATTTTGATTAAATTGTCTACTTGTGTCAAGAGGTCTGGGTGATTCCAAAAGGAGCAGCAACGGAGCACATACGTAAATTTTGGGACGAAAAGACAGAATTTTAAGATGCAAAGTGCATAATGTGGACTAATTTCAAGGAGACGGTCAGCGGAATTTTGAAATTTAGTAATTGAATTATTAATATATTCAGAAATAGATTCATTAAAAATTGGAGAACCTAAAAGGTAAAGGGAATTACTGTTAACTATTTTAATATTTGGAGCCAAAATATTAAATTTTTGTTTTACGTCATTTAAATTTAAGTTGCAGTTATTTATAAAAAGTTCGCATTTGCTAAAATTAAGCTCCAAACCAATGGCTTCAAATTTATTTTTGATTAAAAAAAGGTCCGTAAACACAGTATCCATATCACCTCCTAGAGTTCCGTCGTCCAAATACCAAACGTTGAATTTAGAATTTAAATTTTTGATTTTTTTTTTTTATATAGGAGAGGGGGCAAACGAGCCTGCGGTTCACCTGATGTTAAGTGACTACCGCCGCCCATGAACAAATGCAACACCAGGGGAATTGCAGATGCGTTGCCGGCCTTTTAAAAAGGAGTAGGCTCTTTTCTTGAAGGTCCCTAAGTCGTATCGGTCCGGAAAAATCGCTGGTGGTAATCGGTTCCACAAGGAAGTTGTGCGAGGAAGAAAACATCTTCTAAATCGCGCAGTGGTGGACCGCCAATCATCCAGATGGTATGGATGGTATCGCGAGTTTTGTCGCGATGTGCGATGGTGAAATTGAGCGGCTGGAATTAGTCCGAACAATTCCTCAGAGCACTCCCCGTGGTACGAGTACATGCGATAAAATACGCAAAGAGATGCAACATCTCTACGCAGTGCTAGTGAGTCAAGCCGATCGGAAAGAACTCGGTCGTCGACGATTCGATCCGCTCTGCGCTGAATGCGGTCAAGTGGAAGGAACTGGCACTGGGGAGCCCCTGCCCAGAGATGGGAACAGTATTCCATGTGAGGCCGAACCTGCGCCTTGTAAAGTTGCAGGCGGTGTGCCGGCATGAAATACCCCGCTCTACTGAGCACGCCAAGCTTTTAGAGGCTAATTTTGCCTTCTCTTCCAAGTGACCACGAAACTGCACGTCACTCGATATGTCAACGCCGAGGATTCCGATACTGGCTGAGGCAACAAAGTGCCTTGAAACTGGGGTGATACGACAAGGGTTCCTTTAGCGGTAAACGCGCAAACTTGTGTCTTCTGGGATTGAACTGGACTAGATTTAGTCGCCCCAATCCGAGACTTTGTCCAACAAAGTCTCGACTTCAGACACAAGTTTGTTCCGGTACTCGGCGACGTTTTCCCGAAATATTGGCATGGCCGGTGTATAGAGCATCACCAGTGCTGTCATCCGCATAGCAATGAATGTTACCGGTTTGCAACATATCATTGATATGCAGAAGAAACAGCGTTGGTGATAGCACGCAGCCTTGTGGAACACCAGCGTTAATAGTCTTGTAATCGGAGCACGCACCGTCTACTACGACCTTGATGCTCCGATCAGCCAGAAAACTGGTGATCCATTGCACAATTTCTCAGGAAGCCCATAGGAAGGAAGCTTCGAAAGAAGCGCTGTGCCAGACCCGATCGAAGGCCTTCGTTATGTCCAATAACGGCCAATGCCTCCCCTTGGACTCGATCGCCTGCGCCCATCTATGTGTTAGGTAAACAAGAAGATCAACAGCTGAGCGACCCCGACGGAAACCGTACTGGCAGTCACTAATCAGCTGGTGCTCCTCAAGTACCGCATGAGCTGGCAGTTAATAATTGACTCCATTATTTTCGAGAACAAGGAGGTGATGGCGATAGGTCTGTAATTGGACGGATCAGGCGGTTACCTTTTTAGGGATCGGTGCACGAAAGCTGTCTTCCATGAATTCGGGACAACACCTAGGGGTAGGAGTACCGAAAAAGACGCGTTAGAACCGGTGCCAACTCTGGGCGCACGTCCTCAGCACAATTGGCGGGATTCCATCAGGCCCTCGACTTGTGGATGTCCAGGAGAGTGCTTTGCGTACTGAGCACTGTGTGAATCGCACATCAGGCATAGAGCACTCACACTGCGGGATGGTCGGCGGTGTGTTTCCCCTGTCATCAAGAGTCGAGTTGGACGCAAAAAGGGAGCCTAAAAGGTCGGCTTTCTCTTTTGCGTCGTGGGCCAGTGAGTCATCCTCCCTGTGCAGAGATGGTAGTGATGGCTTACAGAAATTTCCTTGGACAGCCTTGGCGAGAGACCAGAATGCACGGGTTCCCGAAGGAAGGCGAACTAGTTTCTCGCCAATTCTGCCTATGTGCTCTGACTTTGCCTTGGCAATAACTCTTATATTAACGATTATCGGATTTATAGCCAAACTAAAAATTGCTGGCCCAAGGGGATCACCTTGTTGACAACCTACTTCCGAGGACAGTTCATTAGAACGATATAACAATTTTGTTGGGTCTGCGTAACTGAGAAAAAGATAATTGTATATTTCCGGTATATGTTGTTTTATTTCCGTCAGCAGGGTATCCTATTTACCGAATTGAAAGCATTTTGACATCAATTTTGAGCAACACGTCAGGATGTCCGTAAGTTAGGAAGAGCGTAGGGCATGGACGGCTGCCTCACACCCTCCTTTTACACCGAAGCCTAACTGTACGGGTTCAAATTCCGAATTTAATTTTGGTAAAATATGTCGAACAGCAATTTTGGAGGCCAGGCGTCGTAGTGTTGATCCAACAGCAATTGGCCTCACCCCTCCGTCCTTTTTGGTGAGGGCAATGAGGTTCGCTCCGAAAAGAATGGGAACAATTTCTGGATTGACATTACCGGAATACATAAAGTTGATTAATTTAGTGATCGAATTTACAAGTTGCTCGCCTGCATATTGATATTGCCCACAGGTCTCCATTCTACAAACACTTTAGATTATCTTGATACACTAGCGCATCATGGACTTCTTCCTGGTCACATCTTCCCAACTCATAGTTCTACCTGTCTTGATCATGTTAATTTGAAAACCGCTTTTTCCACCAAGGTTGTAGTTCTAGAAACTACCGTAACAGACCATTTTGCGGTTATGTTTGCCCTCTCAAAAACTAAAATTAAAACAAACGAATCTAAAATTTATAAAAAAATTAAATGAGGATAAGCTCACTCATGAATTATGCAGTATTAACTTTGACTCTGTCTACTCAACGAATGATCCTAACTTAGCTGTTAAATATTTGATTGAACCTATTATTTCTGTTTTAGCCAACAACACCAAAACTATATTTTTGTCTCGTAGACGTAGACCTATTAAGCCTTAAATCAGCTGATGAAGCTGGACTTTGTTAAAATGCATGCAAAACAGAGATAATTTATATAAAAAATCTAAAAAAATCCATCAAACCAGACTCTTATAATTACTTATAGAAGGTACTGTAACTTCTGTACCAACCTTCTGCGAAATGCTAAAAGTAATTATCAGAAGTTGGAATTTAAAAAAGCCGGCAAAAACTCCAAGCAACTGTGGAAAGTCATTCAAACTGTTACAAATTTATCCAAACAGCAATTTAAGGCGTCTGATCTCCTAGATCTCAACGAATTATATACACAAAAGTCTGTTGACGATATTAATACATATTTTTCTAATATAGGAAGATCACTGGCAGATAAATTAAAAGAGGCTCTGTAATATTCCCGCCATCCGTTACTCATTCCAAATCCTTTGTTCTGCTTGAAACTGACGAGAGTGAAGTTGAAGGCTTGATTATGTCATTAAGTAACAACCGAACAGCTGGATAGGATGGTATTTCTTCTGAACTCTTAAAGAAACACAAAAATGTTATTATTCCACCTCTTACATATATTTGTAATTTGAGTCTCCAGCCAGGTGTTTTTCCTGATTTGTTTAAAAAGGCAATACTTCACCCAATTTTCAAATCTGGCGATCGAAATCGTGTCGAAAACTACAGACCTATATCAGTTCTGCCTACGATGTCGAAGATACTCGAGAAAATAATTAACACAAGGCTTGTTAAGTACTTAGAGTCCAATAAATTGCTCTCTAAAAATTAATTTGGGTTTCGAAGAAATTTGTCTACGTCTGATGCTGTCCATAGCCTTATTGATTTTGTCGTGCTGAAGGCAATCACTCATTCGCGCATTTCACACTTAAATCACTTCAGGCATTAAGCCTGAACATGCTCCCGGCCGTTGAAAGATCACTTTCAACTCTGAAGATCCTCAGCTGTCGGAAGCTTACGAGAGAACGACGCACGCAGCCTCTGCTTGTGTTGACATCTGCCACTCTAGCGATTCCATCAGCTCCCATAATGAGCCGTAGCACACGGCCAAGCTTCCATGAAAGCGGAGGGGTATTGTCTTCCGCCTAAAGTACCATGTCCCCGACGTTTAGGTTGGCAGCACTACTCTTACACTTTGTCCTTTGCTGCATTTCAGACAGATAGTCACGCTGCCACCGTTACCAGAAATGTTGCTACATTTTCTCTAGGCGTTCGTAGCGTTGAAGATGACTTTCTTTCGCTTCAACCAGATACCGTGCCGGCGCTGCTGTTAATGGTCTCCCAATAAGAAAGTGTCGGAGATAAGGAAGAAGGTCATTGGGAGAAGAGGACAGAGGGCATAAGGACGGCTATTCAAAATAGCCTCCACTTGGGCAAACAAAGTGCCAATTTCTTCGAACGTTAGATGGCTGTTTCCAATGACACGCTTTATGTGGTGTTTCATAGATTTAACACCGCCTCCCATATACCGCCAAAATGAGGTGTAAGCCGGTATAAATTTAAATTTAATAAGTTTTTGATTTGCAAACTCAAGTAGGGGTTCTTGATTTTGTTTTATAAATGAGCCTAATTCCCGTGAAGCGGCTACAAAATTGGTCCCGTTGTCACAAAATATTTCCGTTGGCTTACTTCGGCGTGAAATAAAACGTCTGAGTGACATTATAAACGCATCCTTAGTTAAATCGCTTACTGCTTCAAGGTGGCTGCATTTATAACGAAGACAGACAAATAAACACAGATAACATTTAATTACTCGACTCCCGCGGCCTTTACGATTTATGATCGAGAGCGGCCTAGCAAAGTCGAGGCCCACTGACAAAAAGGGATAGCCTGGCGTGACGCTTAGGGGCGGAAAATTGCCCATTTTAGACTGTAAGGTTTTCCCGCGCATACGTCTACATCGAACACAATTATTAGCTGTGCGCCACGTCAGATGTCGTCCATTCACTGGCCACACTGTTTGCTTTACCGTTGATAACAATAGTAGTGGACCTGCATGCATATGTGTTATGTGCTCCCTTTTGAAATAAAGTTTTGTCAATCTATGTGCGGCATGTAGCAAAATGGGATGCTTCTGGTCATATGAGTAATTATCTGCCGCACCTATGCGTCCCCCAACACGTAACAACTTGTTATCGGGAAATGGAGAAAGCCCAATTATTTTGCTTTTACTACTTAAAGGTTTGTTTTTTACAAGTAAATCGTATTCAGCAATTCGTTAACTGTTAAAATTCCAGTTCGTTTTTGGTTGGGATTTTTAGTATTAAATATAAATCTAAGAACGTATGCGAATAGTCGCTGCAATCGATTCAACGATGAGTATTTTTCAAAATCTATAACAGGTTCAGTCATTGTCACAGCATGCACCTTCAACTCTGGTAAAGGCTCGGACTCTTTAATTTTTAATACTGGCCATTCGTTATCATTTTTGATTAAAAATTCAGGACCTGACCACCAAAGGGATAAAGACATATTTTTTTTTGCATCTACTCCTCTCAAAATTAAATCCGCCGGATTCGATTCTGTCGGAACATACCTCCAAGATAATGGTGAGTTAAGATCCACGATTTCACTTACACGATTGGCCGCAAATGTTTTGAGCCCTTTGATATCACCTTTGAACCAACTCAGGACCACAGTTGAATCACACCAGTGCACTATTTTCGTTGGTTTGTACTTAAGAGAGTCTAGTATAGATTTGGTGAGTTTGGCGGCTAGCAACGCGGCACACAATTCAAGACGCGGAATGCTGGTAGGTTTTAGTGGTGCTACTTTGGACTTCGCACACAATAGCCTGACAGTGACATCATTATTTGCACTAATTGATTTTACAAATATGCAGGCGCCATATGCAGATGGCGATGCATCACTGAAAGAATGTAATTCTATATATTTTGGCGAGTCACCCAACACCAATCGCGGGATATGTACATTATCCAAGCTTCTGCAAACTTAAACCATTCATTTTCTATCTCTGAAGGTACAGTTTGATCCCAATCAATTTTTTGCTACCACAGCTTTTGAAGCATTATCTTTGGCAACACTATTAGTGGGCTCAAAACAGCCAAAGGATCAAATATTTTAAAAGAATTTGACATGATCGATCTTTTTGTTATAGGCACATCTTGTTCCTGTGTTTGCTTTATAGGAAAATGCAGTGTAGTAGAAGAAATCCATCCCAGACCAAGAGTACTGGATGACTCACTGATTGTTAACTTATCCTCCTTGTCAATATCGATACCATCGAAAATAGCGGGACAATTGCTTTTATATTTACGCAGATTGAAAAAACCTGATTTTAACGCATTTGACACCGACTTCTGTATATAAATTAATTGTTGAGGGTCATCTGCTCTTGTGATTAAATCATCGACATAGAAGTCACTTTGTATAATGTCTTTTATGAGTTCGTCGTCTTATTCTTGCCCTAACTGCCATAAACAACGGATGCTGAGGTAGCTTGCACTTGTAGTGCCATAGGTTGCCGTGTTCAAAGCCAAAGTCTGAATGGGTTGTGACTCATTCTCCCTCCATAAGATTAGCTGTAAGTTCCTATCACTCTTATTCACTAATATCTGTCTGTACATTTTTTCAATGTCGCCTGTAAGTAGGTACTTATATTGTCTAGCACGTATCAAGATGGAAAAGAGGGTATCTTGAACATTTGGGCCGATCATTAATATGTCATTCAGAGAATAGCCTGTAGTGGTGGGGGCAGAGCCGTTAAAAACCACACGGAGCTTGATGGACTCGTTTTCCTGCCGTATGAATGCATAATGACACACATGGTAAGATGGGTTAGGGTTCGGTTCATTATTGTAATTGTTTATTGAAAGATGTCCTAAGTCAGAATACTTGTTTATGAATTTAACGTATTCCGATTTGAGAGCTGGGTTGCGTTCAAACCGTTTTTCTAGATTAATAAATCGTTTTTTTGGCTAAATTGTAACTGTCACCCAAACACTCAACCGATTTTTACAAAGACAGTTTTACACAAAATTTACCTTCCTTATCTCGTATAGTATGAGGAAGAAAGTGACTTTCACATTTCTTTTTCAGGCTCATTCATGCTACATTTAGTGGGAACTTCTTCCAATTCCCAGAACTTAAACATTAATTGTTCAATATTTTCATTTTGTGATTCAGTGATAATTGCGTGATTACAATGTATCTTTTTGCTAGATACTGTTGAATTTATTGGGCCAGATACTATCCAACCAAGATGTGAACTCCTTAACTTAGGACAATTGGGTCCTAGGGACTGTTGCTCATTGCCTCGAATGTCCCAGAAGAGATCAGCACCTATTAATACATCTATGGGGGCTGGCTGTTAGAAATAGAAATAGAATAGAACAAGTTGCCGGATTCAAGGATTACCGTGTCCTCCCCCTCTCTTCGGACCTCGGATAATCCTATAATATTCCAGCGCAACTTGTCTATTTCTTCTTCCAGCTCCAGGATCTACTCGTCAGTCCTCAGGGTGAGTGCGTTATAATTCGCCAGGTCTAGTCGTCGAAGGTGGCAACCGAACCTCCACCGGAGATTCTTAGCACCCCCGCCCCGCCGTTACCATGGTCGCCACCGTAGCCAGGGATAGCGGGGCCGCTGGGGACTGGGGGCCGTCTCTTCGTAACTTTATTCATTGGGGGGGTATATTGCCATAGTTGCCGTGCTTGGCGAGCGGGTTGGCAACCGCAGTTTTTTTATTGTGAACTGTTATCAGGTGGATGCTGCTGCCCATCTCCTGCCTGTTTCCCACTGTCACCTCTTACGACACCCACGGGAAGATATGGGGTAGTGGATATTCTTAACCGCCACTATCTTTATTTCTCTCTGTGTCTGTATTTTATATATTTATATTATATGGACATTTGTATGATATATGTATAGAATACTTTTATATATAATCTTATATAAATATATTCTGATTTACTTCTGTTTAACTTCGATACCTTTTTTCTCATTATTAGTTGCTTAGCCTGTTTCCTGGGAGAGAATGCCTTAAGGCATTAAGACCGCCAAATATACGATTTTATTTTTTGTGCACATAAGTTTAAATAAATAAATAAATGTATATCTGTGGGCCATATCATCCACTTGCCATCAAGTGGACTGTGTGGTCGTTTGTCATCTTTACTTTTATGAATAATTTATTTGTATACTGCGAGTGGTAGCGCTTACAAGATTCAATATTATTATCGACCAGAAGTAAAATTCTATCTCTAATATAACAAAACTTATATTATAAATCTCTCATAACATTTTTTAATATTAATTAATAATTAACGATTTAAGCTATTATCTAGTTCCGAGCACGTCCACTCTCTCCGACCGTTCGAGCCAAAATTGCTACTGCAACCGCGACCGGCTTTCTGGGCGCAGAACTCACACCATATCGGTGGGGCAATCATTGGCCACGCCCTCTGTTTAGTCATCATCGTGTAACACGTCCTCTCCTGACAGGCTGTTGTCCTCGTCTACAACCTTGATATGTTCGGGATTTGATCTCACCTAAGCCTCCCCTGAAGCATCATAAAAAGTCACAAATAAATTGGACATTAGAATTGATTATTATGGTTTATTAAGAACTAAAGCATACTCCTTCCAAAGCAAATGTTCGTACTTCATTACATTGCACTCATTTGTGTTACATAAACGTTCAAGCTATTAACCACATTCATGCACATCGATCTCTGGAGGGCCCCCATACATCAGTTGCCTATATTACGGTAGTGACTAGTATACCGTGACAGCGCCCCCTTTGGGCTAACTGTCCTACCATGGTAGATAATTACACTCGATACTAACGTGAACATGGAAACCTCCGAATGAGTAGTCCATCTGCCGTGACAGAGAAAACATTTCAATGTCAGCGTGGATATGAAAGAGATCCCTTTGGAACCTTTCATCTGCCATAGAAGAGAATCACACTCGATGCCATCGTTAACATGGAAAACTCCGAATGAGTAGTCCATCTGCCGTGACAGAGAAAACATCTCAATGTCAAAAAAAAGCACAAGTCTCCGGAGTCCACTTTCCCGCCCACGGCACCATGTTTTGAGCTGCAGCTTCTGTATGCTTCCCGTACGAGCCAGCCAAAAGCTCCAATTGATACTGATGACGTGGAAATCTTTTCGATACCTTGTAGGGTCCACGCATACAGGAATTTAATTATCCCGCTGACTGTGAAGCCTTAATCACAAATACCTTATCGTATACCAATCTCGTTAGGTGATCTACGGCCTTTATTCACATGATCATCTTATTTTTGCTGGTTAGTTGACAATAGTGATGACACAATTTGTCTCTGCAACGCCATAAGCCCTTCAATGTTTGGAGTAGCAATATCTATCGCAACATATCAGACAAAAACACGTATAACAGGAGTATAAGAGTCAATTTCGATAAGCAATTGAAGGGGATTAAGACATATTCGGCATACTGTGTTTTGTACTATTTAAAATAAGTTGGGTCTTCCACAACACATCAGTCCAACTTTGACCTCTATGGTTAACTTCAATACGAAGAAAGTTCAGTGAAGTTCGGCAATAACGCTCAGCCTGTCCATTTTCATGGTGCATATTTGGCGTAATGAAGTGTTATACGTTATAATAAGTTATAATATGTGTGCAATAATGAGTATAAATATAAATAAAAAAATAAAAAAAAATATTTTTGACTTCTTTAAGATAAATGCTGGAAAATTATTACACTCTATTGCGGTACGCATTACGAACGAACGAACTGTATTACTGTAATTAATTTAATTTAGTCGATCACAACCATACCGTGTTATAATGTGAATTTTGAGACGTAAAATAATTCATTCTAAAATATACACTTAGCTTCTGTCAGAGCACTCACCTAAAACACGATAAAGGCCTAAAAAAACATAATACTAAGATGGTTCTGACACGTACATTGTTCTTTACTTTGCACTCTGTTTATTTTAACCTTTCCCTAAAGGTTCCAATTTTATTTTAGATTTCGCAAAATTTGATATTAATATTAGGTCCTTAGATATGAAATTAGCGCTTTGTCGTACTGACCACTTTGATCTGAAATATCTCCTCTTTGGTTAAGAATTCCAAATTCAAATTTATAAATTCATTTAGCTGGTACATTTGAGTTTTGAAAACATTCGTTCATTTGTTTTTTCCTCATTACATTTTCTTTGGCGTCGCTTAATACCCCACAATGGAAAACATGAAATATCGGTATACGAGGGGTGATCCAAAAGTAATGATAATCGGTTACTTCAGGTCCGCATAAAAATCCAAAAAAAAATTTTTTTGCTTGCTTATATACTCACTACGTCAGCCTAAAAAAATCATATAAATAGATCACGATTTCCGGGAGATACATTCATTTGAATACGAACTGTCAAAGAGATAACATCAACATGAAGAAAAACGAAATTAGAGCTGTCATCAAGTACCTCTGTTTGAAAAAAAGTCTTCAAAAGATATACACAGTGACTTAGTGGAAACATTGGGGGACTCTGTTCTTCTATATTCTACAAGTTGCACGCTGGGCCAAGGAGTTTAAACTGGGCAGAACATCCACTGAAGATCAACATCGCGAAGGACGCCCATCCACGTCCCTCACTGAAGACAACGTGAAAAAGTCGAAGATGTTGTGTTGGCAGATCGAAGTGACCATCAGGCATGTAGCTGAGGTCACAGGGATCTCATATGGCAGCGTTCAAAGAATCCTTGCGAACGAGTTGCATATGAAAAGGTCTCTGCGCGTTGGGTACCCAGAATGTTAACCGACGAGCAAAAGAAAAATCGAGTTGACATTTCGAGGTCAATCTCGAAAAGTTCCAAACAGATCAAGAAAATTTTTGTTCCGTTTTGTGACTATGGACGAGACCTGGATCCACCATTTTGATCCTGAAACGAAACAACAATCGATGACTTGGAAGCGAGCCTCCTCACCGACGCCAAAGAAATTTAAAGTTTCAAGTTCGGCGGGAAAGGTTATGGCATCTGTTTTTTGGGACGCTCAAGGCATAATTATGGTGGAATATTTGGAAAAGGGAGCCATTATTACGGGTTCTTACTACGCAGACCAAATAAGAAGATTACGGGAGGCCATTAAGGAAAAAAGACCCTGCAAACTGCGAGCTGGAGTGCTGTTTCACCAAGACAACGCACCGGCTCACAAAGCCGCAGTTGCGATGGCTGCCATTCAAGAAACGGGATTCTAACTGCTCGAACACCCTCACTATTCGCCAGATCTAGCTCCTAGTGATTTCTACTTCTTTCCTCGGCTCAAGGAACGCCTCCGAGGCAAGAAATTCGAAGACGATAGCGAAGTAATGGCCGCTGTTGAAGCGTTGAAGTGTTTGGTGGACTAGCGCCGGTGTTGTTCACTACAGCTTTCTAAAATCTGGCCAAACGATTACGGCAGATATCTATTGTCAGCTACTGCAAACCATGAAGGAAGAACTAGCTGCTAAACAACCGAGATTGGTCAATCGCTCTAGGCCACTGCTGCTTCACGACAAAACAAGACCACACACTGCACAACAAACAACCACTAAGTTAGATGAGCTACAATTGGAATGTCTGCTACATCCACCGTACTCTACAGCCTGTAATTATACTGGCTCTTTGACCCTTCAAATCGAAACACTGCAAATTGACTCTTCATACCATACAGCCTGTAATTATACTGGCTCTTTGACCCTTCAAACCGAAACACAGCTGATTGACTCTTCTTACCATACAGTCTGTAATTATACTGGCTCTTTGACCCTTCAAATCGAAACACAGCAAATTGACTCTGCCTACCATACAGCCTCTAATTATACTGACTCTTTGACCCTTCAAATCGAAACACAGCTGATTGATTCTTCTTACCATACAGTCTGTAATTATACTTGCTCTTTGACTCTTCAAATCGAAACACAGCAAATTGACTCTTCCTACCATACAGCCTGTAATTATACTGACTCTTTGACCCTTCAAACCGAAACACAGCAGATTGACTCTTCATACCATACAGTCTGTAATTATACTGGCTCTTTGACCCTTCAAATCGAAACACAGTAGATTGACTCTTCATACCATACAGCCTGTAATTATACTGGCTCTTTGACCCTTCAAATCGAAACACAGCAGATTGACTCTTCATACCATACAGTCTGTAATTATACTGGCTCTTTGACCCTTCAAATTTAAACACTGTAAATTGACTCTTCATACCATACAGCCTGTAATTATACTGGCTCTTTGACCCTTCAAATCGAAACACAGCAGATTGACTTTTCTTACCATACATTCTGTAATTATACTGGCTCTTTGGCCCTTCAAACCGAAACACAGCAGATTGACTCTTCTAACCATACAGTCTCGTGCGATGTTCAGGGTTGCCGAGGTGGGCGATATTTGCGGCAGTAAAATTTTGAGCTCCCCTTTATTTCCATGGCCCAAGGCCAACAGGTTCTCGAGTGGTGGCCTCGTACCGGCGGACGAAGTGTAGGGCGTCCCCCAACTAGATGGAGTGACGACCTGGTAAGACATGCAGGAAGTCGATGGATGCAGGTGGCTCAGGACCGTTCTTTGTGGCATTCCTTGGGCGAGGCCTATGTTCAGCAGTGGACTTGTAATGGGCTGTAATGATGATGATGGCCAACAGTGGAAGGAAAATGTAAGGAGAGGGAGGGGGTAGTTTTATTATTTGATAAAATATTTTTGTGTGTGAAAAGTCAAACAACAACATCAAACAATTTAATAAGCAAAAGTTGTATTAATAAGTTCAATGGTTAAAACTGTAATAAATAACAAAACCAAAAAAGAAAGAAAAAAAGACAAATATTATATGTCACTTCTACAACTAAGGCAAATCTAACAACATCCCATATGTTAAAATCCAATATCTATATGTTAAAATCAAATAACTACTATGTAGAAAGAAACAAAGACATAGAAACACTCGAAATTTCTTAAAGAAAAAAAAGTTAAAAGTTAACTTTTTTTACAGCCTATATACATCCCACTGCTGGGCACAGGCCTCTCCTCATTTCTGAGAGGGTTTTAAGGCAAGGAAGTGTCCGCCGAGCTGCCCCAATGCGTGTTGGCGAACTTCACATGTCTTTGAAATATATTTTTTTCTTATTCCTCAGACATGCAGGTTTCCTCACGATGTTTTCCTTCACCGCCGAGCACTTGGTAAATCAGCACTTAAAATTGCAATTAACAATTTAATTGGTGCCGGCGGGGATCGAACCCGGTCTTTGTCGCGTACTGTGAAATTTACAGCGAGTGCTAACCATCTGAGCTACCACGGCTTTTAATGAAAAGAATATAATTATATCGATATACTCAGTAGGAGCCTCTGATAAATATAAAAAAAAAATCATAGGTATATTATTTAGTACGCTATTTTAATGACCATCGCCATTTTTGTTGAAAACAACATAAAACAACATAAAACGTAATTTTCGCACATTGGACTTTGAGGAATATGAAAATTTGTGTTCTTTACATGATTTGTAGTGATAACTCACACTTTATATTTCATTTTCAGTTACTTCTGACTACTTTATTTCATACGTGAACGACATTGTATTTGAAATGCAAATTTTATAAAGTGAATAAAATTGTTACGAGACAAAATATAAGCAAATAACTTTTAAAAACGGTGTAATTACTTACCTTTGATATAAAAAAAACTAACAACAAATTTTATTTTGTACCCACTTAATTTTTATTAATTTTGTAGTTGCCTCTTGCACTCACGCGACGAAAGAAATAGAGTGAAGTATATGAAGTAAACGGGACGCGTAGGTAACGGCGGAAACTCGCGCACGACTACGATTCTTACGGCACCACGATTCGGATAGATCTCGACGAGATACGCCGAAGAGTATGAATAAAATTTTTCGATATCTCGCATAGTTTCCGAGATATCGATACTCAAAATTTACTTTTTTTACACAGGAATATTGACCCAAAGTTAGTTCTGCAAGGGCTTCGGCGCTGCGGGAAGTGCAGCTACAGCGGGCGGGGGCTGCTCCCCTCCGCACCTACGGCTTTACAAAAGGTGTAGGGCAGACAAGACTACGTGGAGTCGGGACGTGCTCATTCAGTTTTAGTATTCGATTTTTGAGTATCGATATCTGGGAAACTAAGCGAGATATCGAAAAAATTTACTCTTACTTTCCGGAATCCGCCTTCAAATTGTGGCGCCGTAGGAACCGTAGAAGCCCCGAAACTCGTCATTAGAAGTATATTATCTCAATTTAGAGAAGCGTAATTTAGTAACGAAAATAATTAAAATTTTAGTTGTATAATTCTTATAAATAACATTCAAAAAAGGATTGTTCTGAGCACCCTTATCTAAGGTTCTGAGTAAAGGTAGTGATTATATACTCTTTGGTTCTTTTTTTTATAGGATAGGGCGACAAACGAACAAACATTCCACCTGATGGTAAGTGGTTGCTGTGACCCATAGACATCTACATGTATCTTCAATAAAGAATCAAAATGCAGATGCGTTGTCACCCGTGAGGACTAAGATGGAATGCCTCTTTTCCAGTAAAATGGGTCTCCGGTGCTCTACACTCACCATACGAAACACAGCAGTGTTAAGCTGTTATTTGAGGCTGGTATTCTGTGAGAGCGTGGTCCTTCCCCGGTCGAGCCGACCCATTCGTGCTACAACTATACTACTAATATAGCTGCAGGTCTACAAATTTATCACGGAGGAGACCGATGTAGACCGGCAGGGACAGATTAAAATTTAATCCCCTATTTTGCCACCATTAGGGGTGGAACATTTTTTTCAAATTTTTATAGGACTACCCGTGAAGTACTTTCAATTTAATAAGAAAAGAGTTATCAAAATCGATTGACAGTTGCCGAAGATATCACGTAACATAACATACATACAAGAAAAAACAGTCGAATTAACCTCCTCCTTGTTTGAAGTCGGTAAAAATTTTGTTTAGTTTTTGAAATTAAAGACAACGCTTCTTACATGAATCATCCATGTCATTTATATTTATTCATAGTTATTTAAATATGTATATAAATGTATGTATATGGATGTATGTATATAGTTGTATATAAGGTCGGGGGAAAAGTTTCTTCGTATTTTATATACAAATCCAAGACATTTTTTTTCAAAGTTTAACTACATTTAATTATAATATATATGTGCCATTTTGTTCGATAACTTGTTGCCATCTTGTAGTTAGTGACATAATCCCGTTGCTTTAGAAATCTTGGGATTTTTGATCAAAAAATGCGACAAGTAGTTTTGACAGTCCTCTCTTGATGTTAATGTAACACTACCCAAATAATTCTGAAGATACCGAAACAGGTGAAAATCTAAGGGAACAAGGTTAGGACTATATGGTGGATGCATTAGCACTTCCCAACCAAGCTCTATCAATTTTTGCTGAGTGGGCAAAGATGTGTGTGATCTGGCGTTATCATGGTGAAAGAACACTCTTTTTCTGTTGATGAATTCCGGCCGTTTTTTCTCAATTTCTTGCTTGAGTCTCATTAGTTGTTGTCAGTACAGATTCAAAGCAATGGTTTTGCCCGGCGGTAAAAGCTCACAATAAACGATGCCCTTCTAATCCCACCATACACACAGCATCACCTTATTGCGTGTTAATCCGGGTTTCGCTACAGTCTATGGAGTTTGCTACCCTTTCACCATGATCTTTTTCGCACGTTCTTGTCGTAGGTGATCCACTTTTTATCACCAGTGATCTATCTTTTCAAAAATGGCCCGGATTAATTACGTTTTAGTAGAGAATTGCAAATGAGTACACGATTCATTAGGTTTCTTTCAGTAAGCTCGTGTTATACTCAAATATCGAGCTTTTTTTGTATAGCCAGACTTTTTCAAATGCGTCAAAACTGTTTTAATGTCAATTCTCAATTCCTCGGCTATGTTGTAACTACTAATATGTCGATCTTGCTCCACTTTTTCTAAAATCGCATCGACATTGTCCGTATGAGGTACGACCAGAGCGCGCTGCATCATTGATATCCAAATTCCCGGACTGAAAGCGCTTGAACCAACTTTGTGCTACTCTTACTGACACTGCGTTAGGTCCGTAAACGTCACAATTTTTTTGTCGCGATTGAGCCGCATTTTTTCCTTTTTTGAAATAAAACTTCAAAATTTATCGAATTTCTTCATTAGATTCACTCATTTTGGCGGACAGAAAAACAGTTGAATAATATCGGGAAAGTGTTTTTTACTCTTTATTTTTCTTTTTCTTAATGTCCTATATGTATTGATATTAAAACCAGCCAGATACAATCAGTACAACCAAAGAGATTTTTCTTCAATTTTATACAAACAAAATACGAAGAAACTATTATGTTATGTCTGATTAGGTTATATTTGTATAGTTTATTTATTTTATATATTAGTAAAATGTATATATTACGGAGTTAATAATTATCATTTTTATTTTGTTTTTTATTCTATATTGCTACACCTACGTCAAATTCTCACCACTGCGGAGTTTTGGCGGGAACTTGATCGGCGGCGGTTTGCTGCTCCTGTATTATTGTTTGAATAATGGTTTGAAGTGGATTTTGATATGTAAAAGTGGTGCGATTTTGTGTATTAAGTGTCTGCGCATGTAAACTATTAGTGGAAACGGTGAAACAAGTGCTCTGATGGTGATGTGATTCTCAAGATAAGGTGTCTATCTGCTTAGGCGCCTTGAGATACCATCGCCAACTGTCAGCTGTCTGCTGATTCAAGTTGCCGTCAAAATTTCCAAAGGGCTGCACAATGTGACGCATCAATATATTGTGAAGCAGTGTACTAGGAAGGATGAATAAACATTTGGGGAAATTATAATAAACCGAATAAAAATACCTAAGACTTGGCCTAAAGGTCTAGATACCAGGCCATAACCTCCAAAAAAAATCTCACCACTGCGGTAGAGAATGCCTCAAGGCATTAAGACCGCCTTTTGTATTATTTTAATTTAAGGAATGCAATAAAGAATAAATAAATAAATAAATAAGCATCATAGTAGTTTGCAGTGTGTCCCTCTGTTTTAAAATTTTCTATTGTAATAATATCTCTAAATAGCATTTGAAATTGAGAAAAATTGAGGGACAATCTGCACAATGTCGTCGTCTTGTTTCGTCAAAGCTCATTGCACTTGGTCCAATTTTTTTATTTATTAATTTTGATAAAATAGTGGGCAAACGAGCGTGTAGCTCATCTGACTTACTGACTACTCTGACACCAGTCAGTACTTCCTCAAAGGTCAACAACAACGTCAGCGATTAAGAAATTGCAAATGCGTTGTCAGCCTTTAATGGGAATAGTTTACCAGAGTCTATAATTTTATTCATATTTAATAGTTGAAATCGCACGAATCATAACTTAAAATGGGTTTAGATAGAATTATCTTAACTCTCAAAATCTTAAATATTTAAGGATAGACCTAACTTAACCCTCTAAAGTAGTAAGTAAGATATTTTCGCTGAAGTATTATTTAAATATTTTTGCAACAAAAGTAAAAAGCCTCTAACGGCTTTCATTAAAATATTTTTGTTGTTTCTAAACAACTTCTTTTAGCACATAATTATTGTTTCAAGTACTATTTACTGCAAGAGTTTTGAACTTTTATTGATAATTTAAGAATTTTTAGGACAACATTAAGTGTAATGTATTCGGCATCTTTAATACTTGGTCGTTCAATCTTCATTAATATAAATTAAAAAAATATATTATATTTTTCGATCGTGAGCCATGTTGTGGCATCGTAAGATAATCTACTACCCCCTAATATCCTCCTTTGGATGCCCACTTTCTTAGTTTTTACCTCAAGATAACAACTGAAATGGTAACCCTTTCGTGTGGATTTAGGATTATCATGAGCTCAAGCTGGAATATCTTGTAATATTCCTAATTCCACTCAATAAGACTGAAATTTTTACTTTTTAAATAGAAGTAAAAGCCGACTCCTAAGAACAAAACGGCTTAAAAACCACATTTAAGCTTCAAATGTCGGTGCCCGCCATGGACGCCTGTCCGTAGAACCTTAGGTGTTTCGGAAATGATGCTACCACATTTGGTCTTTAACTTCGCTAGTTAACTCTTTACGGCAGACAGATCTCCCACAGAATACCAATATAAATAGAAGCTTAATGCTGCTGTGTATCGTATGGGAGTGTAGAGAACCAGAGAAGCTTATTACTGGAAACGAGGCATTCTATCTTAGTCCTCAGGGGTGACAACGCATCTGCATTTTCATTCTTAATCGAGGATGGATGTAGATGTCTATGGGCCCACAGCATTCAATGATCATCACGTGGACTGTGTGCTCGTTTATCAACCATTTCTAGTTATTATCTATACTTCTATTATCATCATTATCATTATTATTATTATATATCTATATAATATTAGGTCCTTACATATGAAATTAGCGTTTTGTACGGGAGGAATATAAAGTCAATTTTTTTTTGTAAAATATATTTAATTAATCAAAGTATGCACCGTTGTTATCTATGCACTACTAATAAATAATACTGAGCTACTATAATAACACAAAGTTACTGCAAATTGGGCCTTGCGCTAGAGATTCCGTCGATCAAGCTAATAGCTACTTTAGTTGTGTAGGTAAGTAAAACTTGGCCGATGCGATTGTCCAACCAAACAAAAGACAATTTATGCACAAGTATTTTACAATTTCTCAGCCATCATCTTTTGTTATCTATGATACAGATATGGAAGAAGTACACTCTATTCTGATGGCATTAAAATCTAACAGTGCATCAGGATGGGATAACGTTCCGACTAGTTTCTAAAAACTTCCAAGAGCAGAAACTGTATCAGTTCTCTGTCATTTAGTCAATCTTTGTTTCAGCAAAGGTCCGTCCTTGCTCAAGGAGTCTCTAGTAAAACCGGTTCATAAGAGTGAAGATGAGAAGGAATTTCGGTACTACCGGCAATCTCAAAAGTTATAAAAAAACTTATCCAAAAGAGGCTTATAAGTTTCCTCAATAAGTTTAATATCTTATCCAGTGCACAATTTGACTTTTAAGCTAGAAAATCGACCGAAGATGACGGCTCCGTGGCGTAGTGGCTTAACAATGAGTTGTAGCGCTGGGGGCCGTGGGTTCGAATCCCGCACGCAACAAGTATTGGTATGGCCTACAAATAATAAATTAATAAATTGTCAAGATGTACAAATATTCCGACACCGATTTATAATATTGATGGTCATCCATTGGCAGAAGTAGAGTCTATTCGGGATCCAGGCGTGGTTCTTGACAAAAAGTTGCGTTTTCATAAACACATTGACGGAATTGTTACAAGGGGTTTTCAAATGTTGGGGTTCTTGTTGCGTAACTCCAAAAAATTTAAGAGAACCTCAACAAAAATTTCCCTGTACAAGTCTTTAGTCTGCTCCAGCCTCGAATACCTGGCTACAGCCAGGTCTGGTCTCTATTTTATGACGTTTACGTGAAACGTATAAAGCGTATCCAAAAGCGTTTTTTGTGGCATATTTCGTACGAAACCTACAAAATAAAGGATCTACGCACTTACGAAGACCGATTGACGTATTTTAAATTAAGTATCCTGCGGGAGCGGAGGGTTTTGCTGGATCTCATGTTGCTACACAAAATCGTCAACGGAACCATAGACTGTCTATATCTACTAAGTTTAATAAATTTCAAAGTGCCATTTAAGCTAGCGCATGTCAGCCGAACGTCCCCTTCTCAGTTAAGGGCAGTAAAACTAATTTGGGTCACCACGCCACCATAAACAGGTTACAGAGGCAATATAACCAGCTTTGCAAGGCATGTGACGTCGATATCTTTGCTGATAGGCCACAAAAATTCAGGCGTAAAATCTTGCAGTCCTTTGCAGTAAGCTAACATTTGGGTCTAGTTTAAAAATAAATATTAATAATAATTCAAATTTCTAGAATAATTATTTTAAGAAACATATTTGTTTACCACATTGCATGCCGTGGCAACCTTTAATTGAGACGACACTTAGATATAAACTTTCCTGTTATTTCTAGTATTTACATTGTGTTCGTGTATGTCTTGTTGGTTGTCCTAATAAATAAAAAAAAGATCTAGATGTTTGTCCTTGTGCAATTTATGTTTGTAAACTACCTCCACGATACAGGAGAAAATCATAGTGAGGGGGTAATTAATTAAAAAAGACAAAAAAAAGACACTGTTGAAGCCCTTACATCTGTAGTTGTTGATAATTTGATAAAAAGTCAAACTGCCTCACGGTGTTTATTGGACTCGGAAATACATTTGACACCGTGTCTACCCCCATTCTGTTCCAGAAGTAAGAACATTGTGGGATCAGAGGTGTGCCTCTTGACTTGATTAAAAGTTACATGACAGGTAAGACTCAGAGGGTAAAATAGGTTCACATGTAAGTCAATGAACTAGTGTAACTTATGGCATCCCGCAGGAAAGCGTCTTGGCGCCCACCCACTTTTTAATATACATAAACGAACTCTGCAACATCATGACCCCACATGCTAACATATTCTCATATGCTGACGACACTGCCACTGTGTTTACAGGCGACTACATGAACAATTTAAAGGTCAATACAGAGCACGCAGTCAGAGAAATCCCGTGTAGTGGCGGGTAAAAATACCCACTAACCCATATCTTCCCGTGGGTGTTGTAAGAGGCGACAGAGGGAAACTGAGGCAGAAGATGGGCAGCAGCATCTTTCTGATAACTGCAAAACAACAATAAAAAAACTGCGGTTGCCAACCCGCTCGCCAAGCTGGGCAACTATGGTAATATACCCCCCATTATTAAAGTTACGAAAAGACAGCCCCCAGTCCCTGGCGGCCCCGCTATTCCTGGCTACGGTGGCGACCATGGTAATGACGGGGCAGGGGGTGCTAAGAATCTCCGGTCGAGGTTCGGTTGCCGCCTAAGACGACTCGACCTGGCAACATATAAAGCACGCACCCTGAGGACTGACGAGAAGATCCTAGAGCTGGTTGAAGAGATAAACAAGTTGTGCTGGAATATTATAGGATTATCCGAGGTCTGAAGAGAGGGGGAGGACATGGTAATCCTTGAATCCGGCAACTTGTTGGAGGGTTGGAGGGTGACCATCTGTTCCAAGGAGGTGTCGGATTTATCGTCCACAAGTCTCTCGTTAACAACGTTGTAAAGATTGAGAGTGTGTCGACGAAGTTTGCGTACCGTATACTCAGAATCACCAAACAGTATTCGCTGAAGATCATAAAGGTTTACGCACCAACCTCGGCACATCCCGATGAGGAGGTGGAGGAAATGTATGAGGATATATCTAGAGCCATGCATTCCTCCAAAATCTACTATACGGTGTTAATGGGAGACTTCAACGCAAAACTAGGCACAAGAGAGAACGGCGAGCTGAAGGCCGACTTCATGGAGAAAGAGGGACTCTTTATGATGAACTCTTTCTTCCAGAAGCGGCCCCACAGGAAGTTGACCTGGTCGAGCCCCGACGGTTCGAAAAAACATTAGATTGACTTCATTATGACGACCAGACGACAACTGTTCAGTGATATCTCAGTGATCGCGGGTGAAAATTGGCAGAGATCACCGATTGGTGAGTGGCACACTGAACCTTAACGTTTAGGTTCAGTGTGCTTCATTCAGATGGAGAGGTCACGTCTAATAAAGTCAACGCTGGGTCCCCCTCGTGCTCTAATCCAAAGTCCCGAAACCTTTCAGCTCAAGTTACAAAACCGTTTTCAGTGTCTAGAAGATTGCGATGCAGTGGACAATATGAATGACAAGCTCGTGGAAACTGTCCATGCGGTCGGAGCTAAGTTTTGCAAAACCCACCGCAGAAGAACACAAAAACTCTCCGATCACACTGTTAATGTCATGGCTGTTAGACGGGAAATGAAGCTGCAGTCTTCACTAGATTTGACAGCATACAGGCAACTGAACAGACAGATCTTCAAATGCATGCGGCGGGACTTACGCAACTTTAATACTGCTCATATTGAAGAAGGGCTCCAAAGTCTTTGCTAGAGATCTGTCTGCCAAAAAGAGCTAACAGTCGAAGCTGAAGACCGAGTGTGGCGGCGTCGTTTCCGGGACACCTGAGATTTTAAGTCAGATTGAGAGGTTCTATGGGCAGCTGTACACATCATCGTTGGAGCCACATGCAAGTGTGAGTAACGATCCAAGAGCAAGTCTTATCCGACACTACTCCGATAATATTCCGGACGTCAGTCTGAGCGAGATTAGAATGGCTCTACAGCACCTTAAAAATGGCAAGGCTCCAGACGAGGATGGTATTATAGCGGAGCTTCTGAAAGCGGATAGAAAACCAGTACTGGAAGTCCTTCAGAATTTCTTTAATTCCGTTCTCCATGGTGGCACAACACCGGAGGTGTGGAGCTGAAGTGCGGTGGTCTTGTTCTTTACGAAAGACGGCAACGCTTTTTTGAAGAACTACAGACTGATTTCCCTTTTGAGCCGCGTCTACTTGCTGTTTTCGAGAGTCATTACGAATCGTCTCGCATGCAGAGTCGACGACTTCCAGCCTCTCGTACAAGCCGGTTTCCGAAAAGGCTTTAGCACCATAAACCACATACATACCCTTCGGCAAATTGTACAAACGTCCGAGGAGTACAATTTGCCACTATGTCGGGCATATGTGGACTATGAGAAAGCCTTTGGCGGTGCTGCAGTCCATTCAGCGGTACCAAGTTGACTGTAGGTATATCGTAGTGCTGAAGTATTTATACAGTAGGGTTACGATGGCTATCCGAGTACAGAACCAGAGTACGAAACCTATCCATCTGCAGAGAGGTGTAAGACAGAGTGACTTTATATCCCCAAAACTCTTCACCGCTACATTTGAAGACGTTTTCAAGCTTCTGGACTGGAAAGGATACGGTATTAACATCAAGGGCGAGTACATCACTCACCTTCGATTTGCGACGATATAGTCCTTATGGCAGAATCGCTGGAGGACCTAAGCGCTATGCTCAATGACCTCAATAGTGCCTCCCAACGGATAGGTCTTAAGATGAACATGGACAAAACAAAGATCATGTATAACGTCCATGTCACACCTATGCCGGTAGTTGTTGGGAGCACTAAGCTCGAAGTTCTTGACGAATATGTTTACCTGCGACAAATAGTCCGACTAGGTAAGTCAAACTTCGACCGAGAGGTCAATCGACGGATTCAACTCGGCTGGGCAGCGTTCGGGAAATTACGGCACATCTTCTCGTCAGGTATACCTCAAAAATTGAAAACGAGACTGTACAACCAGTGCGTGTTGCCAGTGATGACCTATGGAACTGAGACGTGGTCCTTCACTGCTAGCCAGATGAGAAAGCTCAAGGTCGCTCAGCGAGCTATGGAGAGGGCTATGCTCGGAGTTTCTCTGCGCGATAAACTTAGAAATGAGAATATCCGCAGTAGAACTAGAGTGACCGACTTAGTTCAACGAATTAGTAAGCTGAAGTGGCAATTGGCCTGCCATATAGCTCGAAGAACCGACAACCGATGGGGAAAAAGGTTCTCGAGTGGCAGCCTCGTACCGGCGGACGAAGTGTAGGGCGTCCCCGCATTAGATTGAGTGACGACCTGGTAAGACATGCAGGAAGTCGATGGATGCAGGTGGCTGAGGACCGTGCTTTGTGGCATTCCTTGGGGGAGACCTATTTCAACAGTGGACTTGTGAAGGGCTGTAATGATGATGACAGAGCACGGTTTGGCTGTGATTTCGGAATAGATAAGTCTGAACTTACTAAAACAAATTATATTTTGTTTTTCATAAAAAAACAAGTTTGCCTGACTTTCCCAGCGATATTTAGATTTACAGCTGTCAGCCGCTACTTTGCACAAACTGTAACTGCCCTACTATAACCAGAGTAAGTTCTACAAAGTACCTTGGGATCTTAGTGGACTAAAGAATTTCATGGCAGTCTCATTTCGAATAGGTTTCTGGCAGATTACGTAAATTAATGTGAATTTTTATGACACTTAGACACGTTGTAAATAAATCGCTACTTGGTCAGATCTATATTGGCTTCGAACAATCTATTTTGAGTTATATACAATAAACGATATGAAGTGGTGCTGTAAAAACCCATTTTATACAATAAGATCGAGCTCAAAGGGGATTGTTGAAAATCATATATTTCAAATTCAAAATACATCAGTTTTCAACGAATTCATTGTATTTATATGCAGATTTATTGACAGTTAGTAAACTATTGCACGTTGTTTTGAAAAAACATAAATGTCTTTAAATCTCGACACTAATATTTTAACTAAAAAAAGAAAATATAGAGTCACCACACTAAATTACACTAAGACTAAAGCTCGTAATCAGTACAAAAGCATCTCATTTATACAATAGAATTTAAAAAAAATATTAGATATATATCCCCTATGACTTATCGAAACTGTAAAAAAACTTACTGAATGGCTGAAGACTTTAAAATATCTTGTAGTAGAAAACCTATTGAAATTAGGATTTTGATATGAGTATATAAACCACTCACCATTACATACATACAAACATCAAACCCCCATGTACCCCATGTAAACAACTCCTCTGCTCAGTGGCTTAAGTGCAGAGGGGAAACGCATAAACGCATTCACACAACACACATATGTACATTACACATAAACTACACACACTCTTCACATTCACTACATACACACACAGTACACACACTATTTTTACTTAATTTTTTTTTTTAGTTATATTGTTTACGCTCAGCGTTAATTTTAGTATAAGCTGTTCTTATTAGCGGTAAATTTCTTGATGAGGAAGAGAGGCTTACTTCTGATACGGGTTTCTTTGCATCCTAATTTTTTTTAAATAATTATATTAATTTATAAAAAAAATCTGTCTGTCCGTCTGACTGTGTGAAGTGACAAACAAAGTTATAGTACGCTTGCTTTGCTATGCTTTTAAGTGTCTACTACAACCCTTGGACACCTGCAAACAAAGAAGACTATTCAGATACGTTGTCACATCTGAGGACAAAGATGGAATGCATCATGAACGGACTTAATTTTACTTAATGTTTAATTAAATATATATGAATTGACCTTTAACCCTTATCCCTGAAAATAATGCTTAATTTAAATAATTTTATAAATTTTTTATATTAGTAAATAATTTCAATAATTTCGCAACCTAGTGCTATTTGAAGAATATGGTTGCCAACCACCTTGAATACTGTGGGACAGTCTCACAATGATAATAAATACAATAGCCTTTCAAAATCTACGTAAGGCGTCCCTCCTGTCTCGAAATCTTTACAAAATCATGTTCTTTGGATAAATTCCTTTCCGTTCCGGCTCCGTTCGTATACGTTCGTTTGATTAATCAATACTACGTCGACAATTATTCATTAACTTGAAACTTTAAGCATATTGTTTATTGTAAAATTGACTATGGACTTCCATGAAAGCTCTTCCCATACCATATACTTAGTAACTTTACGTTATATAAATTATAAATATTTAAAACATATTAAGTGTATTTTTATACTCGTAACATTAAAATGACAAACGTACTTATGGTCCACCATCACTCCTTACCATCCCTGAGGACTAATGTGCAATCTCCCACAGGTCTCTATAGCCTTTAGAACGGAGAGCAGCAATATTCTATTGAAGCACCAAAATTCTATAGAAAAATCAATCTCTCAAAATCTGCCTTATATCACTTACTTTTAAATGAAGCAAAACAGTGTAATTAATAAACAAAATAATTGTCGATCTTTAAACAAAAAGGGCATGAAAGTAATTTAGCAATATCCAACTCTTATTGCTAAAATTTTTGATTGTTCATTTCTGTAGTAACTTTTGTACATAAAAAGTTCTACTACACTCAAAAACTTTAATGGTTACTGCTTTATAAAGCTTGTGTTTTGTTTTAATATACCGTATACGTTATATATATTTATCGTCTTTTCCCGTTTTAATCTTACACTGAATTTTTTTAATTGTACAAATAGCTCAGCACTCTGGACTTTTTACCGTGGTAGCTCAAGCACAAAGCGCGCTGTAAATTTTATAGTACGCGAGCAACCCAGGTTCGATCCTCACCGGCACCAATTAAATTGTTAATAACAATTTTAAGTGCTGATCACATCATGATGATGATGAAAACATCGTGAGGAAACCTGTATGTATAAGAAATAAGAAAAAAAACTTTCAAAGACGTGAAGTTCGCCAACACGCATTGAGGCAGACCCTCTCAGAAATGAGAGAAGGCCTGTGTGCAGCAGTGGGACATTATAGGATGTAACTTTACTTTTAACTTTTTTTACAGAGCAAAAATATAAGATTTATCGCCCCCTGTCGGTTTCAGATTTTTGTGATTTTCTTTTTCGGCACAAAACTGTGTTATTTTCGTCAATACATTTAGAATTAACTAAAGCACGACCTATCGAATCCCAAAATTTCAATCGGTCAAGTAGTCCAAAGTTACACTATCATAAATAGACGCACCGACGATTATATTTACAGAGATCTTATGTTGTATGTAAGTAAAAATGAAGAAAATACATACACAAGTAATTTAAAACTTCCGCCCTAAGGGACTGACCAAATCCACTCAGAACAGCAACTCCGAGCGGCCCAGTGGCTTTAGGGCCGTTCATTACAGCGATCAAGTAAGGTTTGATTCAGTATAAGATGAGACACGATTTATCTAAGGTCGCACAGAATACTAGCATAAAATAGCAACATAATTCTTCTGTTATTTGTATGTTGAGTGATGAGAACCACAGGAATAACCAGGCATCTGCATTTTGATTTTTAATCGGGATTAGATGAGTGTATCTATGGGCCACAACATCCACTTACCTTCAGGTGAGCTGTGTGATTTTTTGTCACTATTACTTCTTAGAATATTTAAATCACTGAACTAGATACGAATAGATTAATTAATTTCCACCCATATTACTGTCTAAAACGAAAAATAACGCAACAATGTTTTGATAATTTGCTCGCCACATGAAGTGGGTTGTATTTATATCGCTTTCACGAGCTAAGCTCTTTTTATTGATATTCGAATGCAATCAATCATTTTGGAAAATAAATTGGTTTGTTTGCTTTCATTTTATTTCATCTGTCGATTCGATTTTAGTGTCCCAATATTGTGAATAGAATAGGTACTTAAAGCGATTTACTTTGCATTGTACGTTTTTAGGAATTAATGTAATGTACATAGATAATCCTGACTATGAAAACTAATAAAATCAGTCAATGCAGTCAAATATAAGGTCTATAAGCGTTTCTTGGCCTCATATGGCCACGATTGGCAAGCGCGTTGGCAACAGAAATTTTTATTTTTAGTCGTTATCAGAAAGACGCTGCTGCTCATCTCCTAATTTATTTCCCTCTGCCGCCTCTTACGTCACCCACGGGATGATTTGGGAAGGGGTGATGATATTGAATGGAGCAGCACTGCGGACTAATTGCTCTATAACCTTCTCATAAATAAGGGGTGGCCTTGGCCCTTCGTGGGACGTTATTTTTTATATAAGAGGGATATATAAGCGGAGGAAGCATGCGGCTGACCTTTTTTTATAGAATAAGGGTAACAAACGAGCACACGGTCCACCTGATGGTAAGTGGATGCTGTGGTCCATAGATATCAACATCTATCCTTTATTACGAATCAAATTAAAGTTGCGTTATCACCCCTGAGGATTAGGAAAGAATGTCTTGTATCCAGTAAAAAAGGTCTCCGATTCTCTACACTCATTATACGAAACAGCAGTATTAAGATGATATTTTACGCTGGCATTCTGTGGAGCGTGGTCCTTCCCCGGTCGAGCCAAATCATTCGTGCTACAACTATAATATAGCTGCAGAATGACTTCTACATTAACTGATGGTGACTACCGCCGCCCATGAACAACTGAAACACCAGGGAAAAACGTGAATGTAGGAATATATAGGCTGTGAGTAACCAAATAATATGTCAATTTTTTATTTTATTTAAGGTAAAATAAATTTGAAAATTACATAGTGACATCATTGAAGCATAACCAAATCGCTTAGAGTCCGCCCAGTGAAGCTTTATGCTAATCCACGTTTCAAAGCTCGTCCTCGTCTTTCCCACGGAACGTTATTATGCAGATGGTATGGTTAACGAAGTTACGAAGTTAGTAGGACTTACTTATCTTGACGAACGAAGGGAGCTCAGCTGATGGTAAGTGTTGATCGCCGCTCATGAACAAACTGTAACAACGGGGGAATTGCAGGGACGTTGTCGGTTTTTTGAAAAAGAGGAAACAGTCTTAACAGAGACTAGCCATCAGCACATAATCCTTTGGGGATTTGTTATTTTGCCAGTCCCTCATAGTCCGATGGGATGGAAATTCGACAGGTTGCAACGCCGCCAACTTCCAATTGACTCCGGGCTTATTATTGCCCGACAAGGAATTGCAGTTGCGCTGACGACCACTAGATCAACAAGGCAGTCTGAGGCAAAGAGGCAGCCTCTGAAAGGTATAGAGGGCCAATATAATTACAGGCTGTGAGCCATTTCATCTTAGTCTCCAGAAGTATGAACAAATTTGTAGTCTTCTTTATTTGAAATTGGTTGCAGGTGTTGCAACCAATTCAAATAAAGAAAGGGTTGCAGTAGCTACATATCATCAGGTGGACTGTAAGTTTGTTTTTATCTTCAATTTTTATTTAAAAAAACTAATGAAGCGCATCTCATACTTTATCCCTATTTATATTTGTGGCAGCCGCCACTTAAAATAGGATAAGCTTTGCCGCATTTTCCTTACTTTGTACTTAATCTACCATTGAAAATGGAGGCGCCGAATAATGGAAGGGATTTAAATAATAATTTACAGTTTTATTTCAATGTTAGTATTATATAATGTTTCGATTATATTAAAACCTCGAACAATTTTTGTTATCAACATAAGACAAAAATTATGGGTAATATTTTTCTAATTGCATAATATGCTTCTATCATTTCATCTAATGTTATTCCCATTGTGTTGCATTTGTTCATGGGTGGCGGTCGACACTTATTAGCCAGTGACATGCTCGTTTGCCCCCCTTCTATAAAAATACTATAAACATACCTATAAATATAACGAAATATAGTAAATATTACATTTATGTCACTTGCAGAATATTTTGTGACTGCACTAATAATTTATTTTTGAACGTGATAATCCAGTGGCTATGGACGTATTTTTTAATTTTTATAATGTCCTCCGGACCGGTCACAGCAGCCAGTCTCAACGGGCACTGGACTGCGCTGGACACGATTATTATGCACGAATGTGTGTGCAAGTATAAGTGCAGTATTTTCCCTGTCTCTTGTAGTCCGATCGGACAGTAATCCGACACCACTAGAGCAAGATCAGGTGCAGGATCATAAACTCTACGTGCTTTTTAGACACGGGGTAGCAGCACCGCTAACTTCCTGACTCCAGGCTACTACTAAGAATTTCTCAATAGAAAAACCCAATAACTGATTTTTTTCATTTATTTTTGCTTTTACATATGACAAAAGGATCAATTATTGCCAATGAATCTCATTAACAAACCATATTGTTTACCTTGTGAGACAACATATTTGGGCAACAATTTTACTGCAAAACCTGTTTTAAATTTAATTCAAGAAAATTAGAACTAGTGCCAAAAAGATGTATTTCTGAAAAATATTTATTATACATGTTGGTGGAATGACATATAAAAGAGTTACGTGTAAAGTTTTTATGGAACCGAGGAGGAATAAATAGTGGTAATGAACGTGAGGAGCGCACAGGAAAAGGAACGCTTGCTGGATATGAAATCATAGACAACAGAGTTGGTGAATCTATTTATGAATTTAGAATTTTGTAAAGAAGAATAATTTCAAACATTTTACGTCTGTTAACAAGACTTATAATTTTGTGTCTGCACAAAGCATCATTATATGATTCGTTCTCAATATTACATACATATAGTTAAGCGATTTCAAAAACTTTTTTGTACTTTTTCTATTCTCCCAATATGTATTTGATAAAAGGGGCTCCATACTGTGCTACAAAAATCAAGGTATGTACGTACAAAAGAAAAGTATAAACATATATCTGCAGGGTGGCTCTATCACGTATAACTTAACCATATATTAAGAACGCACCCTCACGCAGACAACATATGCATAGCACACATATGATTTTGGGTGCACATGTGTGCGTCTAGCATCCAATTTAATGGACTACTAAAGAAAGAAAGAAGTTGTATGCGTGAGTACATGTCAAGATTGAGCATGGTTTCGGCGTCACTTGCAATGTACTCAACACTTCGTCTATCTTTCTTTGTTGGTCTGTGTCCTACAATCAATGAGGCTCAAATCCAGTTGTGGACTGTTAGGAGTTCAAAAAGAAAAGAAAAAAATAGGAGCAGTATTAAATATATTTTTTTATTTTTTATATTGTACATGAATTTGCGTCTGACACGACCCATGGACCCTTGTCAGCGTGACATCTTACGTCTTTTATTAATATTATTACGACTATTTTCATTATATTCCTTCGTTTTTCTATTAAAATTTTCACCTTCAAATCACATGTTAAAAAAAGTATTTTATCTAAATAAGGACTTCAAAGTATTCTAAAAAAAGCGAATATGCTTAAGGAATGTAATGCTATTTAATTGATTTAAATGAAAATATAGCCACTATTTTTCTGATCACATTACAAACGAATGATAGTAATTCCTTTGAAATGTTACCTACGTTATTTGAAATTACTGAATAATCATCATTAGTCTGAGTCCGCTCACGATTAAACGTAAGCTTGTCTCGCGCGGGTATTGTTGGCAAATTTAATAGTATTGGTCTTAAATTTATTCATATTCATTATGAATTCAATCGCCTCAGAGGTCTTGCTAACCTTTTGTTACAACTAATAATACAACTGCAGCATGGCTCAACAATGATTACGTGGTGTAACTATAATTTATGTATATAGGGCTTATATTTACCCACACCAAATTGAATTATGTACCCGTTTACATAACAAAACTGGTTTCGCATATTCTAAATATTAATATTTCTTTATCGTTACCGTTACAGCCTCTCTAAAGTTCACCGCTGAACACAGGCTTCCATAAATTGATTCATAGGGGGGATACCATATATTTTTTCATGGTTTTACGTGGTGGTGATGGATTTTATGTAGTAGAGCCACGCTGCAACTATATAATGGTTGTAGCATGAATGGGTCGGCTTGACCGGGGTAGAACAACGCTCTCACAGAATAAGCGTAAAATAGCAGGTTAATGTTGCTGTGTTTCGTAGGGTGAGCTCAGAGAACCGGAGAGTTTTTCTGGAAACTAGGCATTCCATCTAAGTCCTCAGGGGTAACAACGCATCTGCATTTTGAAACTTAATTGAGTATAAATGTAGATGTCTATGGGCCACAGTACCCACTTACCATCAGGTGGACTATGTGCTCGTTTGTCACCCTTATTCTATAAAAAAAGATATTAACCATAGTTACCAAGTTTCGCAGGCGGGTTGGAAACCACACTTTTTATTTTTCTGGCTCCCATAGTCGCCTCTTATGGTACCCATGGAACAAAATGGGGAGATGCGTATTATGAGATCACCACACGGCGTTATTGCGTTTAATTCACTTGTTATATCTACGAAAATATGAATGAAATAAATACTACATATTACCCCTTTTAAAATAAAAGGTAATAGCCTACATACATCTCACTGCTGAGCAAAGGTTGCAGAGGGTTTTGGAAATATTAGAATTACAGACAAGACTTTTCTGCAGATTTATTATATATATAGATTCGTTTTCCTTTCTCAATATAACATACATGAAAGTTTTTACAATACTCTCAGGCGGCATTATGGAGAAAATGTCATTCATAAAACTACTATCAATCATGTTTATAATATACCAATACTGTGCTCATACTTAGTCATCTTGTTTTATTATATCTGACGTTTCGCATGCTTAGTATAAGACTCTATTGGTATTTTTAATGAAATAAAATTAAAATCCAACTAAAATCTTCAAATTTCAGTCGATAAGTCGATATGTACTACAGCTTTTTTATAGAATAAGGATGACAAACGAACACACAGTCCACCTGATGGTAAGTGGAGTCTGTGGTCTTATAGACATAAACATCTATCCTCAGCTAAGAATCAAAATGTTGTCATCCTTGAGGACTAAGACGGAATGCCTTGTTTCCAGTAGAAAAGGTCTCCGGTTCTTTACACTCTCCATACGAAACTCAGCATGTATATCATGAGCGTGGTCCTTCTCTGGTCGAGACGACTCACTCGCTATGACCATAATATAGATATAGATAGCTATTTTTTCTATAGGAGAGGGCGCAAACGAGCATAAGGCTCATCTGATGGTATGTGACTAATAACTGTAACACCACGAGAATTGCAGGTGCGTTGCCGGCCTTGTAGAAAGGAGTAAGCTCTGTTTTTGAAGGTCCCTATGTTGTATCCGTCCGGGAAAAATGGCGGCTGGGATTAATCCGAACAATTCCTCAGACCACTCCTCGTGGTAGATGCGAAAGTAAATGCAAAGGGATGAAACATCTCTTCTCAGCGCCAGTGAATCGAGCCGATTGGAGGGGACTCGGTCGTCGACGATTCGAGCCGCTCTGCACTGGATGCGGTCAAGTCGAAGGAGCTGGCACTGGGGAGCCCCAGCCCAGACATGGGAACAGTGTTCCATGTGAGGCCGAACCTGCGCCTTGTAAATTTGCAGGTGTTGTGCCGGCTTGAAATAGTGTCCCGCTCTGCTCAGCACGCCAAACTTTTTAGAGGCCAATTTGACCTTCTCTTCCACCAAATGACCACAAAACTGCACATCGTTCGATATGTAGATGCCTAGGATTTTGATACTGGCTGAGGCAATAAGGTGAGTGCCTTGAAACTGAGGAGATACGACAAAATTGTTCATTTTAGCAGTAAACACGCAAACTTTTGTCTTCTGAAGTTAATCCTCAGAAGACAAAAGTTTGGACTGGACTAGATTTAGTCGCCCCCAATCCGAGACTTTGTTCAGCAAAGACTCGACTTCAGACACAAGTTTTTTTGGTACTCGGAGACGTTTTCCCGAGAAATATTGGCACGGCCGGTGTATAGAGCATCACCAGTGCTGTCATCCGCATAGCAATGAATGTTACCGGTTTGCAACATATCATTGATATGCAGAAAAAACAGCGTTGGTGATAGCACGCAGCCTTGTGTAACACCAGCATTAATGGGCTTGTAATCGGAGCATGCACCGTCTACTACGACTTTGATGCTCCGATCTGCAAGAAAGCTGGTGATCCAATTGCACAATTTCTCGGGAAGCCCATAGGAAGGGAGCTTCGAAAGAAGCGCTTTATGCTAAACCCAATCGAAGGCCTTCGGTCCAAACTAACGTCCAATGCCTCCCCCTTAGACTCTACTGCCTCAGCCCATCTATGAGTCAGGTAGACCAGAAGATTACCAGCAGATCGACCCCAACGAAAACCGTATTAGCGGTTACTAATCAGCTGGTGATCCTCAAGGTACCTCATGAGCTGGCAGTAAATAATAGTTTCCATTACTTTGGGGAAGACGGAGGTGATGGCGATAGGCCTGTAGTTGGACGGGTCTGAGCTGTCGCCGTTTTTAGGAATTGGGTGGACCAAAGCTGTCTTCTTTGAATTCGGGACTACGCAGTGGGAGTAGAAGTAATGGAAAAAACGCGTTAAAACTGGTGCCAACTCCGGAGCACACGTTTTCAGCACAATGGGAGGGATTCCATCAGGCCCACTCGACTTATTGACGTCCAGGGAGAGGAGTGGTTTGTGAACCTAGCGCTGTGTAAAGCGTATATCCGAAAATGAGCACTCACACCATGGGATGGTCGGCGATGTGTTCCCCCTGTCATCTAGAGTCGAGTTGGATGCAAAGAGATAGCCTAAGAGATCGACTTTCTCCTTTGTGGCATGGGCCAGTGAGTCGTCCTCTCTGTGCAGAGATGGAAGAGATGGCTGACAGAAGTTCCCTTGGACAGCCTTGGCAAGAGATCAGAATGCACGGGTTCCCGAAAGAAGGCGAACTAGCTATGACCTTGCCTTGGCAATGACTCTTTTGAAGGACCTGGAGGTGGAATTATATTCCTTTTTAAGAGTGCTGGTTTTTACATCCCGAGACGTTTATGCGTCTGCCCAGGCCTGGTAATACTCCTGGTTAAAGCGTGATTCTCTTTTACAGGAGCGTCCAAACCATGGCTGGGATCTGCCTCCGATGGGCAACACAGAAGATGGAATAAAAAGTTCCATACCCTGAAGTACCACATCAGCGACAGAATCAGCAACAACGCTGAGATCCTCCAGCGGTAAGGAAACCCGTCCCCAAGGGTAGGTTGCAAAAAAGACCGCATCCTATCCCAATCGGCCAACCTATAGTGCTAAACACGGCGGTAGCCTGCAGAATGCAACCGCGACATTAACGTGAGTGGCACCAAACTCCCGACAAGACAATAGTCTGAGGAGCCTAGAGGGGCGTTGACGGAGACCTGATATCTGTCCAGATGATTGGTCAGCAGAAGGTCCAACAGGGAAGGTGCATGATCCTCCACATCTGGAATCTGCGTTGGCGTAGCAACCAGCTGTGTAAGACCATATGCCAAGGCAAAGTCTTAAACAGATCTCCAAGCACGATCGGTTAAATGTGAACCGAGCCAAGAAGCACGATCTTTGCGGATGGGATCTGCTGTAGCAAGGAGTCTGTAGCCATTTGGACGTGGTCGATGAGTCGGTTTGTTTCAGTATTATGGGACCTTTAGAGGCACCCGTAGACGCGCGAATGGTCGTCGCTGTATACGCGTAGTCAAAGGATGGACAGGTCTGAACCTTCATGACTTCCGAGGCGTCGAGAACAAATATCCTCTATGACGTATACGCATTCTACAGCCCGAGGCACAAAGGAGTGTTCCAATTTGTACCCCAGGTTGGAGAGATACGAAGTATCAGCCGGAAAGGACACCTGCGTCTCGGTCAGAAAAACCAAGGCGTCTCCAGATGGTAGTAGACGGCGTTTAAGTACGAATGAAGTCCCCTGATGTTGCAGAAATTCACGGATAGCGTGGCAGGGGTCGCTGCGATATAGAAACTCAGCGAGGGATTATCCATTACCAGGGATGCTGGTACCCCCTTGGGGTAGTATTTCATTTAAATCCGCTATCATGTTGATGGAGGGAGGGGGGGGGGTAATTAGGCCTCCGGCCACCTGCACTCACCAGACGAAACGCAGAAGCAAAGCTTCTACTTTACGCTGGTATTCTGTGAGGTCGTGGACAGCAAAAGCTGCCGTGTGACTCTACCACTGTAAAGGTATGGTAGGCAGTATATAGATTACCTTATTACTTAGTCAAAGAGGTTTTTTTTTATTTACACATCTTTGACCACCTACTACAACTAGGTCTATACTTGAATAAGAAGCAAAATGCAGATGAATTATCACTCTAAGGACGAACATGGAGTGCCTCATTACCAGTACAAAGAATCTTCGGTCCTGTACACTCACCATACATACCATATCAGCAAACATACACGTTACGTTGGTTTTAGGTGAGATCGTGAACCTTCTTATGTCGAGCTGCCCGACATTTGTGCTGCAGCTTACAAACAGCAGCTACAACGTGGCTTTTCTGTATATTTTTTAAAACCTGCACAGATGAAATTAGCAATTTAATTACTGATTAATATCATAAATTATTAGGTCTTAGAGTTCAAAGTCCAGCTTTTATTGAATTGTGGGTCCTGTGTTCGAATTTGAGCATTAAAATTTGTAGTTAAACATAATTTTTCAGTTTTCTCTCTATGTAGAAATTATGTTAAAAGTTACGTTAAATTCCCCCCGACTTGAGGGAGTCTCTTCTTATGGGTGGACTATTAAAGAATAATGTATATGAGGTGTATTGAACATGGAGTTTTAAATACTAAATGTGAAAGTCATCCAAATCAGTATTGTGTAATAAATATGTAAAGTTAAATAGGTTTCTATTTTTCCCTTGATACAGATGAAAATAAATATTTAGTATATAAAGTAAGCAAAGTTTGCGAAACATTGCTACGACCGGGGGCACATAATAACTCTCGGAACGTGTCCGTAACCTCAATATTCTCTAAGCGTTATTGTTTTTTCGATCTAGCAGAAAATTGAGTCCCCGAAAATTTGACCGCTTAAAGAAAAATTTCACGATATATTTTGTTTTCGTGAATAAATATATATGAACTATATCACAACACTAAAGTTTTAACAATCTCGTAAAGAAAATAGAAAAATAAGAAATGGAAATAAGTCTACCTTTTATTTCGTAGTAACGTAAACAATCTAAGGGTTGATCCCAGCCAGCACAATTCAAATTATTCAAGGCATTTTAAAAACACATTATATTGAGGTTTGATATTTGGAGAAGGTAACATATTTGTCTTTAATTAATACCCAAAATTAATGTATAGTTTTGGGTTTTAATTAAATTATATTATTTGTGTAATAATTTAATATTTCCATGAACAGTAACGTTGTATCTGTCTAAAACTACTTGACGTAGAAATATGAGTATAAACTACTATGTCAAGTAGTTTCAAACTAGCTGGGGCCTACGTTTGTGCCAACATACAAATTTCTAGTTCTTTTCTTTCGGTCCTTAATCTTTTGTGATTATCACTGTGTCTCCCTCTGACTGAGCCTTGCACCGATTTCTACGCAAAAGCGTTACATTGTATACGGTGTAGGCTAGGGCAGGACTATATAATACAGGCTTGGAAAAGTTATAGCCCCTGTGTAAAGTAAGCTTAAATTGTGGTTTAATATGTTTCCGTCATTTATATATATTGTGATTCTGATTAAATTACCAGCTTGATACGGTCACTGAAATTTATTGTAGTGTTTTAGTTAAAAAAAAAAACATTATTTTGAAAGTCATTCATTTAATACAGGTCTTTAAAAGTTCACTACTGAAATTAGGCCTCCCTCATTGACCAATAGGGGTAATTAATATTTGCCTTAGTTGCCACGCTTGGCAGGCGGGTTGTCAACCACAGTTTCTTATTATTTTGAGTTTTTATCAGGAAGATCTATTATTTCAGTTCATCTCACAACCCACGGGATAATGTGGGGTAGTGGAGAATTACACCGCCATTCCATGGCCACGCGGCATTTTATGTTATAATAATTTCTCTAATATTTTTAAAAACACGTATGACGTTTAATTATAATATTACTATAAAATAAAAAGGACTACGACCGCTACGCATTGCAGGTGGGTTAGCAACCGCAGTTTTTTTTTGTCATAGGGTTCTTACGAGAAAGATGGTGCTGCTCATCTTCTTTTTCAGTTTCTCTCTAATTCTATAAAATATAATTTGTTGCTATAGATAAACGTTCTAAATTAATAGGCAAATGTAATTAGTAATATGATTTGCCATTTTTTACGTTTTTTTCTAGTTCTATTGTATTCTCTTTATTTATTTTCTTCTCGGTTGTAGTTGTGCGTTGGCCAGGCATATAAACCTCCTTATATGGACTTTAGTGCTTGTGTTAGGATCAACGGGGCCTACTCGGACTGGTTTGGCATCTATTAAGGTCTTAGGTAGGGTTGTGTTGGTTTTCTGTGGCAGTTAACTCTATTTATAAATAGTTGTTTGGGTAGATTGGGCGCTTAAGAATGTGGGTTAGGTATTGGTGAGTTAACCGTCAAACTCCCTTGATGATAGATAACGAGCGAGTTTCAAATGATGGTTACATTAATGAAAAGAACGTGATGTAAGTTAATTAATGTAACTAATTTCTTTTAAAAGAAATGGTAAGGAAAGTGAACGCAAGTAAGAGAAAAGTGATGGTCTTTGAAATAAAAGAAAGCCAAACGATATGTGAAATAAGAATAGAGGTTAGTTGAGCAAGTGAGTTTGTGTATTTAATATGTGTGCTTATTAGGGATGGTAGACATGACAAGGATATAATATAGAACGATAAATTCCACTCTTTTTTGCAGCATATAGAGTGAATGGGGCTTTTCATATTATGGTAGTGAAAGTTATGTGTTTAGGTGTCTCGTGCAAAAGAATCACGAGAGTAAAATTTATGGTGTAGAAATGCTATTATTGAGGAGTATTTTAGGAATTACTCTGAATGACATAGTGAGAAATTGAGTGATGAGAAAAAAGTATGGTTTGCAAGAAGATATTGTAACCAGGATTAAGAAAGAAATGCTTCTGTGGTTTTGTCATGAAGAAATAATAAGTGTAACAAAAAAGTATAACAAATTTATGTCGCAGAAGTTAGTTGCAGAGTCGGCAAGGGATGCCCGCGAAAAAAGTCTAAAGTCCCAGTCTATATACTAGTTCCCTATACCCTTGAGCTCGGAATTAGGCTATGCAAGCACTGCTATTTGGAGACCGAAATAAGTAAGATGGTGGTACCTATGCAGACGGACTCCAAGACAGAAAAGGATTCCTACCACCTTGTGTAGTTGTTAATTAGTAAAATTGCGTTGTTATGTAAATGTTTTACTGTGTGGACTTGTTGTATATGCTTGTGTACTTTATTCTATAGTACTTTTTTACAGTACACTTTCTGAATCTGAATGACAAAGTAATAAGTGTGGTTTGCAATATAATGTTGTGACCAGGATTATGAAAGGAACTAGCTGTTACCCGCGGCTTCGCCCGCATGGTCACTGGGAAATGAACTATCCATTGCTTTTTGAATTGAAAGAAAACTGAGTTTTATAGATTTGTCAGAGATGCAGCCATTAAAAGGAAACTGAGCAAAATTAATTCGTCAGCCTATTTAAATGTTTTGAAAAGCAGCGTATAGGAAAGCATGAAAATAGCCTGTTTATTCCAAATGGAAATGGGATATTTTTTTAATTAAAGGAAACTGAGCATAATTATCCGTCAGGGATGCAGACTTTTGAAAAGAAACTGAGCTAAATTGATTCGTCAGAGATGAAGTTTTCTGAATTGAAAGGAAACTGAGCCAAATAAAAGATCCGTCAGAGATGCAGCCTTTTGAGTTGAAAGGAAACTGAGCTTAATAGGTCCGTCAGAGGTGCAGCATTTGGAATTGAAAAGAAACTGAGCTAAATAGGAAATTTTGAATTGAAAGGGAAGATCTGTGGGAATGCTGATTAATTGATTGTGGGAATTTTGGAAAAAACTATCTGAACACTATTTTAAGACGTACACAATGTTATATGTTTTTCCATTCGGGGAAAGAATGTGGAGATTCTGGGCACTTGACACACGCGAACGTGCTACATACAGCTGACCATGAGAGAAGCACGGTTTTTCTAAGTTGACCCCCGCTACCTGTAACGTTTGCCCTTGCGCTTTATTAATTGTCATTGCAAAACTGAGCTTAATAGGGAACTGCAACCTTTTGAATTGAAAAGGAAGATCTGTGGGAATTATAGGGATCCGTGGTATAATAACATTTTCACCTTTTCCTACGCCTGTCAAAATTGTAGCACCGATTATGTTCCGTCCAAGATGTGTCACGCAGCCTTGTCCTGTTACATAACCGAGGAGCATCTAAATTTCGCATTTGCATGACTGGGACGCCTAATTTTAATTGAAGCTTATGTGAGGGCACACCTGACAACTCTAGAGAATTTAGAAACTCTACGGGATATGAAGTGCTCTGTTCTGTGTCCATAACTGTGTCTACTGACAAATACTCTGTTATTTCTCCTGCTACTTCGCTTAATATATCTGAATTTATTTTGTTAACGCTCTCATTTTTGGTGCAAGAATCGCCCTTTCACATAACCATTTGTCTTCATGCATGTTGTTCGTTAAATCTGAATAAACGCTCGCAATTAATTCGGAATGACTCTGTACTAAATTACAAAAATCTCTCGTCAATTTAACGCAGCCCTCAGCATCCGTTTCCAACCGCCCATCGCCAATTTTAATAGTGTGTCAGCATAGTTTCCAGCATTGATATCATTATACAAATGCACTCTCATATTCGTAGTTAAACTGAATTTTGTCACCTTGTTCCATAAAAGAGACGACTTGAGGCGCTTTAATTTCATCTGCAGGTGTGCCCTTTGAATGACAGGTAAAGTTTGGTGAAAGTCACCAGCCAGTAAAACCACCATTCCTCCCATTACATCGGTATTGCTGCGCAAATCCTGGAGCGTTCGATTTAGTTCTTCTACAGCTTTTTATGCGACATTGTACTTTCGTCCCACACTAAAAGTTTGCATTGTCGTAGCATTATACCTCGTGCACTATTTTTGCTAAAGTTGCAGATCGGCGATTCTTCCTGGGCTAGATTTAGAGGAGTTTTAAAACAGAATGTGCAGTGCGGCCCCGCTTAGCAGCGTGGCGGCTATACCGGAGGAAGCTACGGCCACAGCAATGTTTTATCTTTCCGTACTTGCGCTAATAATAAATTTAACAAAATGTCTTCCCAGTTCCTCCAGGGGCATCTAAAAGAAAAGTGCACCATTTCAGATTCAATTTGTCCTAATACTTTGTCAAAACTCGTTTTGTTCGGGAAGCAAGCAGGGCACAAATTCGGCTACTTGCTGCTGCAAAGCTGGTATATCGTAGTTTGTTTCACGTATAATTTCATCACTTAGTTCATTTTCGGTTGTTCGCTGAGGGCTTATCATTCCAAAGTCGCTTAATTTTTTTCCTACCTTTGCCATTACTTTATCTTAAATTTTTCCAAGTGCTTCATTATAAATTTGTTCATTGTATGTCATGTTCGCGTGTCTGCTGTAACCTTCGCAAAATATCTTCCGCCATGTACTTTTATATTTGTCCCACAATTTATGTGCATTAGATAGCCCGCAAGATGATATGAGAGTTGCATAAGATCCCTAATTTTGGCTGGTGACTGGCACTGCACAGCTTCCTCCATGGTTTAGTCCCAGTGATTATCGTTTTCTAAAAGATGTAGAGCTTCACATGCTTCTCTATAAGTTGCGCATTCCTGACCGTTGACAGTTTTAAGGTCTTTATATCCTGTAGGACCCCGAACATGGTGCAGCAGCAATCGTAAACAGAAACATTCAAATTAGTTACATGGACGGTATACACACGACCAAGGGCATCTGATGACTTTACACCGGGCCAATTTGCAACAGGCGCGCCTTGAATACGGCGTTTCCACTCCTTCCTAGATGTGTTTCAAGTATAATAGCGGGGGACTTCAGAATATAACAACGTTTTTGTAAAGGGGTCGGTTTGACAAAGTTGAAAGAAGGCTGTTAGTGTAGTTTTTGACAGTGATGCAATTCTTTCTTGGAAATTTCTTTCGGTGAAATATACACGCTCTCCATTTTCTAAGTGCACAGCAAGGTGAGTAACTGTTGGGTGCCTTTCATGTAAAGGGTAGCCAAGGAGACGCCACGCTGCCTCGTTACTGCTGACATAACGCCCTGCTAGAAAGGTCTGTACTTCATTAACGGGATTTGCCTCACCTTCACTCCTGAGATTAAATATTGCTTGGTCGCTTCCTTTACTTATGTACTTACAGATATACTTGATTGCGCGGACAGAGCTACATGCTTCTACATTAATGTGGGCATTAAACATTTTACATAGAATGGGCGAATACGGGACAATCCAGCTGTTATCTAAGGTTTCGAACGCTCCAGAGCGAGATTTGATTGTAACTTTCCTGCCACCAACTTCGGGAGCTCTGCGTCTGTATAAAGGGTAGCCATTGTCATTGTGCACTGTTTCTTTTAATAGCTGTTTAGGGAATTTCTTTGTACATTTTCCTTCTTTCATACATGGCGATATTGAATTTCGTGCTCCACATGGACCGTGAATCATATTTCGGACGATGGTATCATACAATTCTTTATCTTGCTCAGGATCCGGAATCTGGGCGCTTATTATGTCGTCTATTTGGCTGGGCTGCAACTTTTTAAGCCATATTAGAATGTGGGCATGCGGTAATCCTCTTTTGCCATTCAATTGAATACATGAAGCACTGCACCTCTCCGAAAATTTTCCCTTTGTTAATAACATACATTAATTTTTGTACTTTTAATCTAAATACTCTAGCAACTAAATCGTTTCTGTCAGTACTTTTTTGGCCCGGCATTAGCTCCTCGGTTATTTCTTTCCATGTGGGATTGCAAGTAAAAGTAACAAAAAGATCAGGTCTTCCGTAAGTTCGTACATAGGCGAATGCGTCTTGTGTGTACTCATGTAGGTAGCAGGGACTGTTAACGAATGATGAGGGCAGAATTACCATTTTACCTAAATCTCTGAGGTTTACATTGGCATCGCTAGAAACTGCATCTTATAAATGGATATAATTCTCAACGCGCAGCTTTTTTTGATTTAAAGATATATAACGGAGACGTTCACTTTCTACCTTCACATACATGTCTACCAAAAATTGATGAAATAATTGTCTACACAGTGCTAAGAGGTTAAAATCATTTTCTCGCAACATCCTATGATACGCATAAAAATCCATACATGATACTTTTTTGTTCGGAGTAGGCTCCTTTGTGACCGGGTTAATGAGTGGAATTTGAAAATGATAACCCTCTTGTCCTTTGTAATAAATCAATGGGTATTGCAGAGTGTCATAAAACTTGTGTGTATCGGCTACCCGTTGCAACGTATCATCACGTGCTCGCAAGACAATGTCTCGTGAAGAAAATTGATCACCACTAATTACGGCTGCTATTTCGTTTATCAAAGGTGCATTGTAGCGCCTTTCATGCCTCCTCGAGGGTCCGATCTGCGTGAATGACGACTTTATAATCCTCTTCAGGTAGGTTTTCTAAAGCAGTTTTAAATGTTTTGACTAAAATGATACGTTCATGCAAGAATCTTTGAATTTTGAACACTGTGTCTCTCTCAACTCCTGGATAAATTGGCAGCGACGGTCTACCTCAATTTCTTCATCACCCATAAAATATACTTGTAAAATTTATGCTGTTCGTTTTCAATTGCAAAAAGTGAACCTATTCTATGATAAATTTGCCCTTGCACCGTAAATGTAGGGAAAATCCCGGCATTATTATTTCCCGGTCAACTTCGAAGGACGTCATTTGAAAGCATGAGTTATATTTCCGGATCCTGTTTAAAAGCGCCGTGACTCATTAGCATCATATAAAAAGAGAGTTTTCAAAGGTTCTTCTGGTTCCCCAAGCAACGGAAGAGACACTTTGCCATTGGAACAGCACATGCCTGCGAACTCATCTTTCCATTTTAAAGCGCTGCAAAATCGACACGCCTTGTGCATCAGTCCGATAACAACTAACCTGTGATTTTTATAATTAATCAACGAATAATAATTGAATGCTGCGTCATTAAAAACCGACCAATTGTTTCTTTGAAAATTTTGTCGACGTTCAGCTTGGAGCTGTGCATTTGCATCTCTTCGCGCCTGTGTCTGTTCTGGTGTTTCAGATGCCCTTATAGTAGATTGACGTTCAGCTTGATTAATGAGTCTGTGTTGAGTTTCATCAGGTGTTTCCGCAGCTCTTAAGGCGGCCTGACGTTCCGCTTGTTCGAATAGCCTTTGCTGACTTTGAGCAGGTGTTTCAGTAGCTCTTAAAGTAGATTGACGCTCGACCTGTTCAAGACGCCTTTGCTAACTTTGATCAGGTGTTTCAGTAGCTCTTAAAGTAGCTTGACGCTCTGCCTGTTCAAGACGCCTTTGCTGACTTTGAGCAGGTGTTTCAGAAGCTCTTAAAGTAGCTTGACGCTATTCCTGTTCAAGACGCCTTTCCTGACTTTGAGAAGGTGTTTCGGAAGCTCTTAAAGCAGCTTGACGCTCTGTCTGTTCAAGACGCCTTTGCTGACGTTGAGAAGGTGTCTCAGATGCTCTAAAAGCAGCCTGACGCTCTGCTTGTTCTTGCCTTCTCAGTTCAGCATCTTCTAAAGATTCTAGCGATCGAGCTAATCTTTTCGCTTGTCTTTGAGGAGATACTCTTGAAAGGCTGGACTTACGTTTGCTAGGCATTATGAAGTAAGAAAAAACCTATTTATAAAAAAACGTTAAAATACCTAAAAGGAATTAAATTTCCTTTTAAATATTTTTAAAGCAACTAAAATATCTAAAAGGAATAAATATTCCTTTTAAATATTTTTTAAAATCAAAACAACAAAACCAATTCAAGACACAACACGAATCCGAAAACGATAGCCAAAAAAAATCGAATCAACTTAAACCAAATCACAAAACAAATCGCAGAAAACCGAAATCGAAAGCAGTAGTCAATATAAATATAACCAACGAATAAAGAAGTAAGTGTATAGGTACCGTATACACTATCTCTACTATTAATATTCCTTTGAAATATTGTTAAACAACCTAAAACAACGAAAACCAATTCACGATTCTAAATAAACAAAATCCAAAATCAAAGCCAGAGTCTAAATATGTATAAAGGAATGTGACGGCTCCGTGGCGCAGTGGCTTGGCAATGAGTATCTGCGCTAAGGGCCACGGGTTCGAATCCCGCACGGAACAAGTATTTGTATGGCCTACAAATAATTGTTCCGGGTCTGGATGTTTGTCCTTGTGAAATTTATGTATGTAAACTGCCCCCACGATACAGGAGCAAATCCTAGTGTGGAGGTAACGTTTTTTAAAACAAAAAAATAAATAAAATAAATAAATAAATACCAACCAAATCAACAAAACCGATCCAAGAAAATACACAAATCCGAAAATGAAAGCCAATATAAATCCATTCAACCTTAACCAAATCACAAAGCAAATAACAAACAACCGAAATCAAAAGCAGGTAGTCGAATAAGCTACGAAATAGAAACAATTTAAGCGTATAGGTACCGTATGCACTATAAGTTGACGCGCGGCTCAACGGCGGGATTTAAGTACATGTCAGGAAACATTTCGTTACCGCGTTTTAAAAACCTAGTAACGACATCTAGCGGAATCAATTTAAACTATGTATACGTTAGTTAATAAGAACTCTCAAAAAATATTTTTCTTATAATTTTGCACAATTTTTCTTATTGTAATACCGATTCATTCATAACCACATATAAGATCCGTATTCATTTCCGTTCAATAAATATTACTAAGGCTTATTAATAAGGCTTACTAAGAACTGTTTCTACCATTGTTAAGTAATAGTTAAGGATGAAAGCGTGACAGGTGGTGATAGTATTTCTGATCCATACTTATAATTATGAGGTTATCACCTATTCTGTGAATTACGATGCACCAAAACGTTTGAAGAAAATTAGCTGGTGAATTTTATGTTTTTTATCGCTCTCTTCCCGGTCCTGCGTGGAAAAATACAGATCCATACATTTTTATCTTAATTTTGGTAAAAAGACATAATAATCCAGATATTCTGACCTTCTGTGTTCGTCCATCGCACCGTCGTCCGTCTTGTAGAATCACGGTGGCGCCACCTAGCTGAATTTAATTTTGCAACATATTCGATTTTCCCACGGGAATGATATGTTTTTCCGCTGAAAAAAGTAGCTTATGTCACTCTACAGCCACCGAACTATCCCCATACAAATAATCATGCCATGCCGACGCTCTGTTGCGACGTGAAAGAAGGACAAACAAACAAACAAACACACTTTCGCATTTATAATATTAGTATGGATGCTTCGTTGGTTTGGTCATGTAGAAAGAATTAACGAGAAAAGAGTGACAGGAAATTTATGTTGCAGAAGTGAACGGCAGAGTCAGGAAGGGACGCCTTACACGGAAGTTTATCGACCATATTTGGAATATATTGAAGATAGGCCAGATTAAGAGTAGCCCTTCCCGACGAGCATATATGCGTAGGTATATGGATGTAAAGGAAGCGAGGAGGTGTGTCAGGATCGTGGCAAATGAAAGCCCGTAGTCTCTATCTACCCCTGCGGGTGACAGACGTGAGTGTTTATGTATGTATGTAGTATACATTCCTTTAATAACTAGAGGTATATTGACAAATAGTTATTATGTTTATAATTGTACTGCTATGATGACTGCTCATTGGTGTTTTATTGGCGCTGACGGAATAACAGCGTCATTGCAATATTTATGAAATAAAACAAATTTTACGGATTTTATCGCCTTTCATTTTAACTTTTTTATTCCAGACGTTTCAGGACGAGGGGGGAGGGGACTGAAGTGTTTGACGTCCTGATGTCATAGTTAACCCGGCTACTTTCAGTTTATGAATATTAATTTTTCGTCCGATCTATGCAGAATGAGCTTAGTATCTTGCAGTGGAATACTTGTGTTTCGATTTAATTTTATTAATAATAGGATAGAATCCCAAGCAGATGGTAGCACCCATCCATCTTCTCTATTGAAATTAGGATGTTTTTTTTTAAAATTACAATAGCCTCGCGAATCATTCTTGGAAAGGATCGGTGTTTTTTGCGAGGATTTGTGGTCTATCAAATCTAAATGTCCATTACATTAGATTTAGGGGACGATCTTGAACATGTTCACAGACTGTAGACTTCCTGGAGCGTCGGGGCTTCACGTTAGCTATATGTTCTTTTACGCGGGTTTTTATAGATCGTTTTGTTTGTCCTATGCAAGAGTGACCACATTCATAATCAAGCTTGTACACTCCTGCATCTTGTAGAGGGATATAACACTTGACGGATGGTAAACATTGGCTAATCTTCTTCGGTGAATTGTAGTAGGTTTTAATAGGTGTTCCGCAAAGATGCTGCTGACCATTTCCTTTTTTATATTCCCTTTGTCGTCTCTTACGACATCCCACATAATGATTATATGTGGTAGTGATATCTCTTACGGCGCTAATGCACGGCAAAGCAGGCACATGCACAACGTTCAACTTGAATGTATTTGATGAGTAACTTTGAAGTTACTCAACTTGAAACTGACATTATACGATGACTGTATTGATTCAAATAAAGAAGTTTTGTATTAGAAATATAAGTTTCAAAACTTTATAACAAATGAGGATTAATAAACTTCCTGTATGAGAAATATATATCATGATACTAAGTTTAAATCTGATGTTTTAGAAACAAAGTTTTTTAATATCTTAAATACAATAAATATATTTAAAAAATTTCAGTTTCAGTATTTCTTTTACCCTTTTACCCCAAATCATGCCTTGGGTAAGGAGACAAGAAGTGATGACAGACAGAAAGTGGAAACTGGAACCGACTATTAGTAGCAACATCTTCCTGATAACAACACAAAATAATAGAGAGCTACAATTGCCAAACCGCCTGCCAAGCGAAGCAACTATGACATATATTATTTGAAGCAATCTATGGAAGTGGCGTATGTTTAGCAGAGGACTTTGATAAGCTGTAATGATAATGTTGGTGGCGTTCGAGAACTATCAAGTAAATGACGCACCGTACGAAACTAAATGACTCATTTAGTACGGTATGTGTCGTAAAAGGTGACCGTGGGAAAAGCTTCCGAATGATCACATTATAACCACCTCGTTAATGAGACATAAAATTAATAGAATCAGGCGTTACTTTGTGGAAATCCATTATATTAAATAAATGAAATTAGTTAATGATTAAGAAGGAAAAATTAATTCATTACAATAGACACCTACAACTCATTGTTAAATATGCGATCTGAAAAAAAAAACAAAGAAATCTTTGTATATTCTTTATTCAGGTTAGCAAAATGTATTTTTGCTTTATCCGATTTTATGGATTCAGAAATAATAAATCATATAGAATTACGGCAAGGAATATTAATCGTATACTGCTAATGGATTCTGTTACGAAACACCATTTTAAGAATCAGATTTTTGTTGCCATGGCATTAAAACTATTGCAGTTTGCCCATAAAATTATTCTGTTGTTATTTGTACATGCATATTCTTTGCCACCATTTAAACCCAGCATCATGGGAGTAGAAAATTACTAAACGGATATTTGTGTTTGTTGACTAGATTTTTGCCATAAGACATTGCAATATTTCTTTAATAAATAAGTCATAAAAGGAATAACTTTGTAACAAAAAGGATTTATTTATGTCTTTTTATCTTTAATAATACACGTAAAACTCATTTGGAATGTGTAAGCTGGACATGGGATGCGCATGGTCACAGCGACGAAAATCTGTGCTTGGATTGAGCGCTATGCTAATACAAACATTTAATCCCTTTACTCTTACTTTACTGGCCGTGTTTGTGGAATACAAGGAAAGTATGGTTTGTAAGAAGATTTTGTTAAAAGGATTAAGAGAGGAAAGCTTTAATGGTTTGGGATATATAGAAAGAATGAACGAGTAAGGAGTGACGTAGCAAATTTATTTTGCAGAAGTTAGTTGAAGAGTAGGAAAGAGAAGGCCTATATCTAGATGAAAGTATATCAACCATATTGGTGATATATTAATGATGGGCCACATTAAAAGTTAACTCTTAACCGGCAAATATTTATGCATACTTATGTAAAAGAAGAGAGAGAGGTGACCACTTTGCACAAGATCGTGCTAAATTAAATGGAAATCTGTACTTTTGCCTGCCTCTCTGGGTGACAGGCGTGAGAGTTTATGTATATGTTATATAATATTATTTGTAATATTGATACTTTATTTGAAATAATCGTTTTATTAAGAATGCACCTGTTTATAGTACAAGCGTTAAAAATCGTGAGTTAGTACTTAAGGGTTAAGTAACGTAAAATATTTTTATAACATTGAAATTTAACAAACTGCACATATTTTATTTTGAACATTTCCAAATATTTTTTTACTATTTATTTTAATGCCTATGTATATATATATATATATATATATATATATATATATATATATATATATATATATATATCAATCAATTTAATGCAATGGACATTCAACCTTTGTTCCATAAAAAAGGCGAATATTTATGGCCGTACGCTTCCATTTGGCAGCATATAAAATATAAAAACTCATGATTTACAACGCTCGTGGTTGTGTTAAGCCTTTGGTTTACAATTTTAATTCTATTGTGAAGGATTAATGTATTAGTAATATATATAAAATACATAAATTAAGGTCCGTCACAAAAATTTGACATTGTATTAAAATTTTTCCATTACTTTATATATATACTCGTATATTTAACTCTTATGCTGATCTAGAACATAAATCCGTTAACTATGGTAAGTCCAATAGAATTTCAGTTTATAAAAATAAGACTAGACGCTATTAGTCAGACGTGTAATGTCCATGTCACACATAAGATGTAATGTATTTTAGCTGTTGGAAACACTAACCTCAAAATAGTTAAACAATATTTTTACCTAGGACAAATCGATTTATTTGACTAGGTACCTAAGTCTAGCTTGTAGAAATAGGTCAACTGTCGGATTCAATTCGGCTGTGTTTGCGAAATTGTGACTCAGCTTTTCGTTTAATATTTTTTTAAATGTTAATACAAAAGCCTACATAACCAGTAGTGCATAGCGTATTGCTAGCGTGGTTCTGGCCGTACGGAGAGAGTTATGTATGTTTGAAGTTTCTCTAAGTGACAGAATCCGTTGTGACAGTAATGATCCGCAGTAGGACTAGAATTATTAACTAATGTGTATACTATAGAGCTTGAAGTACCGAATACCGATAGGAAAGAAAGAATCGTGAATAGCTACTTCTTGTCAGTAAGCAAAATGTAGGGCGGCACCCTTCTAGACTGAAGTGTTGTTGATAAAATATGCGGAAAATTAATGGATGATGATGAGGTGGTGCAGAGTCTCAGGAGCTTGTTTTATGTGATTTCTTAAGGTTTATTATGTATTTTTTATAGATTAAGGGTGACAAACGAGCACACATTCCACCTGATGGTAAGTGATTGCTGCGGCCCAGACATCTAAATCTATCCCCGATTACGAATCAAAATGCAGATACGTTGTCACCCGTGAGGACTAAGATGGAATGCCTCGTTTCCAGTAAAAAAGGGTCTCCGGTTCTACACTCACCATACGAATTTTACGTTGGTATTCTGTGAGAGCGTGGTCCTTCCCCGATCGAGCTGACCCATTCGTGCTACAACTATACTACTAATATAGCTGCAGCATGGCTCTACCACGATTATTATTATTTATATATCATTTTATTTTATTATTATTATAATATGTATTCTAAAGCTATTAGGAAGACGCTGCCGCTCATCTCCATATTCATTTTCCTTATGATACCCGCGGATGATATGGGATAGTGGATTATCTTACGCCTCCCCCACACGGTCATCTTACCTATAATCTACATACATAATTCTAGTCATATTTCATACATAGTCATAATGAACCCTCGGGATACGAGTTCTGCTGATGGTTCTTCGGTTTTATTTTAACTTTCATAAATAAGAGATTACGTACAAATTTATATCCCCCTTTTGACAGACATAGGGAATGATTTTCGAAAAACGTTGAACCACGTCATTCTTAATTGAATTGAAAACGTCATCTTAATTCTTAATTAATTTTCATGGCTTTGAATCCAAAAATGAGATAATTCCTATACAAATTTTTGCCCTTTAGTTTATCCCCTGCATGGATATATATATATATATATATATATATATATATATATATATATATATATATATATATATATATATATATATAAAAGAAAAAGTGAAGTTACAGCCTATATACGTCTCACAGGCACTGCTGCTGAGCTCCTGAGCTGCCATGGCTCTTATATATATATATATATGTATATATATGAGTATGTCGACGGGGGTTGCGTACTTTTATTCAATATAGATCACATGTGTAATTCTTATTGAAAATCATTTTTTACTTTACCACTGGTTCGAAAAATCCTCTGTCCTGGAAAGAAACAGCAAGAAACCCAGTGGGACCTTTTTTTTTAAAAGTAAATTTGAAATTAATGCTTGTACAAACTATTTACAAAATTTATTTTAGAAATTGCTTGGAAGCGGCCACCTCATTCCCAGGGGTTATTATCAACCATGTATTCATTTATATTATAATAACCCTTTTTATACAGTTTCAGCTTAACAAAACATTTAAACTTGGTAATAGAGAGAGCCTGTACGCTTTCCGGGACCTTGTTGTAATAACGTATACATTGCCCCAAGAATGAATTACTGACTCTGTGGAGTCGAGAAACTGGTACCACTAGCTTGTGTTTGTTTCTAGTGTTTACAGAGTGTATATCACTTTTTTTACTAAAACTATCTTTGTTTTTGTGAACATACATTAAATTTTCGTAAATATACTATATTTATTTCTTTAAATTTATCTCTAAGCGACTCTCTCGGTTTTAGGTTGTAAATAGCTCTAATGGCCCTCTTCTGTTAAACAAAAATAGTTTCTGAATCAGTCGCATTTCCCCATATCAAAATACCATAAGACATTATGCTATGGAAATAACTGAAATAAACTAATCTATATGTCTCGATACTAGTGAGACCTTTAATCTTTTTTAAAACATTCTAAATATTGTGGTGTGTAATGTTGTAGGTGTTACTGTATGTCTATGATAGTGTATAGCCGAAAAACACTAGCGATTATAAACTTTAACACTAATTACTAATTAAATTAATAATGCGGTGCAACAGCGGGCGCGGATTAGCGAAGACTTATATTGAACTAGCTTTTGCCCGTGACTTCGTCCGCGTGGAGTTCGGTTATATCGCGCACATGTGTGAAAAAGAGTCTGCTGGTACAAGCCACAATTATAACTGCCATTATGCCAAAATTATCAGACTACTGGGCGAGCTTACGCGTGAGCAAGCCACATAGAATTGCCCGTATGAAAAACAATTTTCTCTCAAGTCTATATCCGCAAATTTTAATGTCTGGGGAATCAAGGGAATTCTTGGTAGAAATACAGTTTTCCCTTGCGCACATCCAGTTATAATTGTGGCTTCCACTACATTCCGATGTAACGCTTTTACTTTTAGTCTGGTTCCGTTGCACAGTTGAGGAGGTTTTAAGTTTCGCAACAACATAAAAGGAGAATAAGCTTATGATGTGGAAAACCCAATGGTTTCAGTGAATTAAGAAATTCGACAGGGTAGTTAATTGCGTCTTCTGTGTTAACCACAGAGTCTATTGAAGTGTACACCATTTCTTCCTCCTCAAAAGACATTAACAGTATATCGTTAATTGCCGCTGCTTGGTCGTTTTTCGGGGTTAGTATGGCCCGTTCACACAACCATTTCATTGGCTTATCGTGGATATGAGCAATATCTGGGTAAATTTTGGATATTAACTCGTCTAACGTAAATACAACTGTGCACAAATTATCAGGATGGTTATTATTCCGTCATTTATCGGGTAATCACCGTTGCCGATTTCAAGTAAGAGATTCGCAAATCCACTAGCAGGCTCTTTTTCTCATAATAGTACCCCCATATTTTTCGAGAGCTTGAGGATTTTAATTAGAGGCCATAAAGTGAATCTCTTAAGACACGCCTTAACTTCATCTGCTCTAGTTCGTTTTGGCACTACTGGTAGAGTCTATCTAAAATCTCCAGCCAGCAAAACCGTTACACCACCCATTAACTTCTTATTTCCTCTTATATCTTGTAGAGTTCTATTTAAAGCCTCTACGCCACCCTTATGAGCCATGGTAATTTCATACCACACTATCATTTTTGTATGTTTTAATACTTCAGCAAAATTACTTTTTTTCGATATATTACAAATGGGAGTATCAGCTATTGTTAAATTGAGTGGTAACTTGAAGGTAGCATGAGCAGTTCATCCTACCTTAACCGTGCACCATAAGCAGTGTAGCTGCGATCCCAGAAGAAACCACAGCCAAAGCAATTCCGCGAGTACTTCTAACTTTTGCTAATAGCAAATTTATGAGGAATGTTTTGCCTGTTCCACCGAGAGCATCTAAAAAGAATATTCCACCCTCATTTGATTTAATTTTTGTGTTAATTTGATTGTAAACTGCTTTTTGTTCGTCATTCAGTGATCCTTCATTATTTTTAACTGTGTTTTCTAATGATGCTTATTCGTAACTTGTCTCTTTAAGAAACTCTCTATTTTCAAATTGTTGTTCTTTGCTTGGTTGAGGTAACCCATACTCTTTTAATAGCCGACCACCCAATGCTAATACGGCATCTTATTTATTTATGCTTTATTTGCCCACCAAGTACAAAAATGCGAACTTAACGCAACATGCCATTCTTTACCAGTCTACCTCCAGGCTAAGCAGAGAAAATATGGTGGGTGCAAAGTGCAAACAGCTAAGTAATTCAAACTCCAATAAAAAATGTAAAATAAAAACAGGAAAAGGGAAAAGTTGGAATTTAAGGAAATCAAAATGAAATGAAAATCCACAAACTACTCCTGCAACGTTAGATAGTGATTCCAGAGCAAGCATTTTAACGATGCCTTGCTCGTGGCTGCGCATACACTGCCCGGTAACTTGTTCCATAATCTTACTGCATGGGGAGTAAAAGATTTTTGTAAAAAGCTAGTGTGACAGAGGGGAACATGGAGGTTAGATTTTTCCGTAGAACAGAGACAACGATTATGGGAGTCACCCTGATACTGAAATTTGCATTTCAGATATTCAGGGACAAGCGGATCGTGTAAAACTGAAAATAATGTGCACAGTATTCCGAAATATCTGCGATAGCGGAGAGGTAGCCATTTAAGCTGAGAACGATAAGAGGAAATAAGTCGTATTTACATAAACCGAAAATAAAGCGTATGCAATTATTGAGAAGTCGATCCAGTTTATTTAGAAGTTCTAGCGAGGCATCAGCATAGCAAACATCTGCATAATTTAGAATAGGCAACACTAAAGTCTGTATTAGCATTGCCTTAGTCCCTAACGGTAAAAATTCTTGAGACGATACAGATAACGCAGTGTTAGTGACCTTTTTGCTCACTTCATATATCCTCATATGAAATTGGCGTTTTGTACGGGAGGAATATAAAGTCATTTTTTTCATAAAATATATTTAATTAATCAAAGTATGCACCGTTGTTATCTATGTACTTTTGCCATCTCATAGGTAGTTCATTAATCCCTTTACTAAAAAACCCATGGGGGCGAGAATCAATAAACTCTTTGAAGGCGGTTTGGACTGTCGCATTGGAGTTGAATTTTTTTCCTTGTAAGAAGTTGTCCAAATTCCAGAAAAAATGGTAATCTGTTGGAGCAAGGTCCGGGAAGTACGGTGGATGTCGCAGACATTCCAATTGTAGCTCATTTAACTTAGTGGTTGTTTGTTGTGCAGTGTGTGGTCTTGCGTTGTCGTGAAGCAGCAGTGGCCTAGAACGATTGACCAATCTCGGTTATTTAGCAGCTAGTTCTTCCTTCATGGTTTGCAGTTGCTGACAATAGATATCTGCCGTAATCATTTGGTCAGATTTTAGAAAGCTGCAATGAACGACACCGGCGCTAGTCCACCAAACACTCACAAGTAACTTTTTCTGAGTCAATTTTCGTTTAGGGCAGGATTTGGCTGGGTCTCCAGGGTTCACCTATTGCGACGAGCGCTTCCGATTATCGTACAGTATCCACTTTTCATCACAAGTAATGATTCGATTTAAAATCCCTTCATTATAGTGTCGGTTGATTAAAGTAACACAGCAGTCGACGCGTGTTTGTAAGTTCGATTCACTCAATTCATGAGGTACCCATTGTTTAAGTTTTTTTACTTTCCCGATTTGCTTCAAGTAGATTAATATAGTTTTATCACTTACCCCGAAGCCAGCAGCTATCTCTGAAGTACTTTGTGATGGATCCGCTTCCACAATAGTTTTAATTCTTCATTTTCCACTTTGGTCTCCGGCCATCAACGGGGTTGGTTCTGGAGGTCGAATTTTCCAGAACGAAAATGTTGAGACCAAAAACGTACCGTGCTTTCTTTTGCGACACCAGCGCCGTACACATCATTAATCTTTTGAGCTGTTTCTGCAGCACTGGTGTCACGGTAGAACTCGTACTCGTAAATATACCGATATTTCATGTTTTCCATTGTGCGGTAATAAGCGACGCCAAAGAAAAAAATAATGAGGAAAAAACAAACGAATGACTGTTTTCAAAAGTCAAATGTACCAGCTAAATGAATTTATAAATTTGAATTTGGAATTCTTAACCAAAGAGGAGATATTTCAGATCAAATTGGTCAGTACGACAAAACGCTAATTTCATATGTAAGGACCTAATATGCGGTCGCCAACTAAGAGTGTTGTCCATAATTAAGCCAAGATCTTTAACAGTTGTTGAGTAAGGAACAATAACATCATTAAATATTGTGGGAGGTAGCGCCTTCATATCAATTTTAATCAGTCTACGAGAACTACCACAATAGCCTGACATTTTGATGGATTAACCCTAATACCAAATCTGTTTGACCAATTAGAAATACAATTGAGATCACAGTTGAGCTTCTCAATCACATCATCGATACACGCCACCTCAGCTTGAGCATAAATTTGTAAGTCACCAGCATACAGATGGTACGAACAGCGAATGTGTGATGTAATGAGATTTATAAAGACTGAGAACAGGAGAGGAGAGAGAATTCCGCCTTGAGGAACGCCAGCAGACAACGATCAGAGATAATCTAACCTACGCGAACTGCCTGCTGACGACCCCGAAGATATGAGGAGAACCAGTTCCACGCTGACGAAGAGAAATCCAGGTGACAAAGTCTAGTTAGGAGAATATCATGATCGACAGCATTTAAAGCGATAGAGAAATCTATTACGACTAACACAGTCAATTATGAGTTCTCCATTCCAGTACGCAAATCTTCCGTAACTTTCAAAAGAGCTGTGGTAGTACTGTGCCCAGGCCTAAAACCAGATTAGCATGTGCTAAGAAAGTTATTTTTGAAAATTTAACTAAAAATTCGTTTGTGGACAATAGCTTCAAGAACTTTAGATAAAAAGGGGAGAATGGATATTGGGCGAAAGTGAGAGAAAGAACTGGGGTTGTTTTTTTTTTGGCTGCGAAATGACAAATGCTTTTCTCCAAAGTGAAGGAAAATCCCCAGTCAATAGTGAATGATTAATGATGTGAGTAATAATAGGAGTAAAAAATTCTAGAATTAAGGTGATCATAAGTTTATTCACATCATCGAAGCCAACTGCCGTAGACTTAATACAATTAATGGTCTTTTTTATATCCTCATCAGCAACGGGAGGAAAGTTAAATGTGCAGTTATGAGATTATGGCATGGAATGCAAATAAGAAATGGTACTTGATTTAACAGAAGCCTGCATTTGGGTAGTTGAAGAAAAATGTAAGTTGAGATCACATATAGAAATGATCCACGTTAAACGTAGGTTTACCGAACCCGATCGTCCGGAGAAATTTCCATGTATCAGCCATAGAAGAGTTCATGATATTATTATCGTGAATATAGCGGCGTTTAGCGACTCGTACCATTTGATTACATCGATTTCTCGCAGCTTTGAATTTTGTCCAGTTAAGTTCACAACGGTTCTGCTTGACATTCCTAAACATCTGATCGCGCTTAGACACAGCCTTACGGATATTTTCAGTAATCCATGGCGCAGGCGTACATTTTAACCTAACGTCACGAATAGGTGCGTGTTTGTCAAACAGCTTATGAATATGAGAATTAAATGTCGTAATCTTGTCATCAATACTCTCTGCGTTAAATGTATTGCTTCAGTCTAAAAGCGAAGCGTCATGTTGGAGCCTTTCGACATTTAGCCCAAGCAAAATTACGCAGACGCACTATTACTGGCTTTACTTTGGGAGGTTTAATTTTATAGGAAATGAACAGCAAGTCATGTCGTGAGAAACCTGGAGCAGGGAGCTGTCCGTGGCAGGCAACGCGTTCTTCTGAGGAGACAAATATCAAATCTAACAATGTATCATCAGCAGTAAGATTGTGATGGGTGGTATCAAATGGAAGTATTAAAAATTTGCCGACTCAATAATTGAACGCAGTCCACGCAATCTAGGAGTATCACTGAGAAGATACGTATTAAAGTCACCCATCAAAATATGATGTTGATAATCAGAGCAAATTGAAAGAAGCTTATATTACCGAAAGGCATTTGTTAAATACTACATATGTTATGTGCTATACATCCACATCTCCCTGTCTTTCTAATTGCCTTTTAAAATCTTCAGATTTCCTTTGAATTTCTCCCAAAGGCTAAAATGGTCTGATTCTTAGCAGAACACTAAAATAATCGTAAAAAGATTTTGAATCATTTGCGGTGATTGGCAAAGTGCGGCCTCTTCCATTGCTGCGAATAAATGCTGATCACCTTAAAGCCAGCCGAGAGCTTTGCACGCTGATTGGAACGTGGCATATACATGACCATCTACAGTTTTTAACGCTTTAAACGAAATTGGGCCCCGGATCTCATGAAGAAGCATGCGAAGGTGATAGCATTATGTATTGTTCGGATGCACAGTATAAACCCTGCCCAGAACGTGCTCTTTTTTGACCCCTGGCCAGCAGTCAACGTTTGCTCCTCTCTTTCTCCTTTGGAACTTTCTTTTATCCCAAACGTAGTATGCAGGTAATATGGCTTGTTTTGCCTATATCCTTCTTGTGCACTTTTTAATTGACCTTTTCTTGTGTAATTAGTAAATTTCGACCTTCGTTTATTTTTTTCATAATTTAATGTCGACGATACAGATTGATCTGTTCCGCTGGTTGGAGATGATATTTCACTGTTTACAAAAGATGTAACAGTTAAATGGTTAAGCTCTGAAAAAGGATCACGCTCTTCGACAGGTACCTCCATGCGACGCTGTGTAATTTTCTTCACAATAATAGGCAGATAGGCGTCAAAATTTCCATTAGATAAATCATGGCTAAATCGTAATTGCCTTACTGGACAGATATCTGTTCCGGACTCTGTGTATAGCAGACCGTTTCAATATACTTCAAACCGAAACGGAAATATTAATATTGCAGCTACCAATTCACAAAGTCCACCGTAAGTTTCATTTTTTAACATATCGGCTGAATATTCATTTGCTGTTGAATAATTATCACCATTACTGTCGTGGGTCAAAACTGAAAACCTAGGCCAATCATTTACCACAAATCTAACAATTTGTAAACGCACCACCATCGCATTTTCTTGGGTTCCGTTCATTAAAAATGAAAGAGCACGAAATAAACAGGCACCGTCACCTATAATGGGGACGACAGTATGTTATTCCATTTTTCCTTTAATATTAAGAGTTTCTATAGTCATTTTTTCAGTGAAAAAAAATACTTCTATCAACAATACCTAATCACAAGCAAATCGAATTCTAAGTTTGAACAGTGGTTGTAAGAAAGACAAAATCAAGCAACTAATCCGAAACGCGAAGCAAATCTTAAACCGTAAGCAAGCAAACAAAGTCGAAGTCTAGTCAAATATCCGTTAACAGTGAATAGGTACCGTATGTGGTACAGGTTGAAGCGCTCATTCATCATTCACTTTATACTAGTTCGAAAAAACACAACGTTACCGCGTTCTAAAACGATACCAACGCCATCTTTTGGTAGGGATTGGAACTTGAAGATTAATACAAAATAGGTAGGTACCTAAGTTTTTGTTTTGGTTTTGCCATTTTATTAAGTTGTAAAAAATATATTTGGTTTAGTTGTTTATTTTCATTGTTTTTTAATTTTTAAATTAGTATTTTTTTGTTCAGGTGTAATTTTGGGCAAATTTTTTGTACAAATCTTCTTGTCTATTTTGTTTTGTGTTTTTGTGCAATAAAAGTATATTCTATTATATTGTAATAAATTAAGTTTAAAATATTTATCAATATCATTTACGTTATTTACGACCCAAAAACCTTAAAAATGACACCCAAGTCACCCAACCCATGATGATTTTTACATACAAACATACATCCATCCATCCTTCCATCCATGTTGGTTTCAAACCATAATTGATGCCATTTTCGTAATTAACGTCCCAAAAACCATAAAACGACACCCATATTGACATTTCAACCACATCGTACGCCCACAGGGGATGTGGTAGGTATTTCCCGTCTGCTACGTTGGATTTTGAAATAGTTGTTGTTTTCGTAATCAGCGACCCGATAAACCATAAAAACGATACCCATGTTGATTTTCAGAATTTGTCACCCCTTTTCCACCTTTTAGGGGTTAAATTCTGAAAGAGCCTGAAACAATTGTTTACTCATTTATTGATAGGAGTACTCCTGTGAATTTCCGAATTAAATAGTGTAACTAATCTTGTTTCCCCATACAAACTTTTAACACCTTTTTCACCCCCTTAGGGGGCGAATTTTCAAAAATCCTTTCTTAGTGGATGCTTAAGTCATTACACCTGTCTGTATGCCAAATTTCAGTGAAATTCGTTCAGTAGTTTCGCGCATGTTCGGCGCGACTATACTCCCGACCTTTGAAACTTTCCCTTTCAAAATATTTTAAGAGTAATTTATTTTTAATCACATATGTAAGTCAAAAAAATATATATAAAATATCTGAAATAGAGAGATATGATGCAGAACTACGGACAGTGTGTGATGACTAATTAAAATTTGCAAACAAGATATAAATAGTATTACGAAGTTGCGAAATTGACAATATATTAATATCTATTTTTAATCATCATTATTGTGTAGGTAGTGGACACATGGTCTCTTATAGTTACCGCGGCTAGTTTTGATAGTAGCTACTCGTGCAATCCCATCTGGACCTGGATGAACGTCAATTATAACTCCGTCTCCCACTGTAATAGTGGTACCTTGGTATCCTGTATTACAAGCACGACTGTACCAGGTTTGATATTTGTAGATGGAACGTTCCATTTGGCGCGCGCCTGTAGTGTGCTTAGATATTCGAGCGACCATCGGCCCCAGAACGACTGTACTAGTTTTTCAAACAGCTGATAGCGTTCTAACAAATGTACCTCTCGGTCTTCCACCGGGGCGGCGGGTAAATACTTAAGCGATGTTAAGGTCAAAAAATGCGTTGACGTTGTGAATTTAAAATTCGTCAAGGTATGATTTTGCACCTCGGAAATAACTGGCGTTGTCGTTTGAAGGCAGACATGAAAGCAGGAGTACTCAAGTCGGTGGTGAGTTCAATGTGAACCGCGCGAGTTGTCAAACATACAAATAGGCATATGTACGCTTTACGGCTATGAACGCCACGGCCACGTCTTGGAGTAATGAACAGCGGGCCTCCGTAATTGCAGCCCGTTTGAACAAATGCTTTGTGTACAACTTGAGTTCGTACCGGGGGCAGATCTGCCATAAGCGGACAAATCGATTTGGGTGATGCGCGAAAACAATGATTGCATTTATCTATTATCGATCGGATCGTTCGTCTAGCGGTAATAATCTAATACATACATATGTCTTAATAAACTATCTAATAAATTAGGACCAGTATGGCAATGCATGCGATGATAATGATCTACAATGAGGCTCACTACATGATCTTTCCTAGGTAACAAAATAGGATGCCGATGATCGAAGGTTAAGTTAGCGTTACTTAATCTTCCTCCAACGCGGATAAGCCCGTTGTGAAGAAAGGTATTTAATTTCTGTATGTGTTTCTAGCATTTATTGCCCGATTTTAATTGCTTAAATTCTTCGCGGAAATGGGTTATTTGCACAGCGATAAGATGTTTACTTTCAGCAAACTCTAAATCGGAAGCGGAAATAAAATTACTGGGCGGTAAATATTTAGGAAATCTATTAATATACACAACTGTTTTCAAAAAATTGGTCCATTTTGAATGTCGAGAAGCGATCTGACATAATAATGGGAATTCTTCGGTGGTTGTGGTGAGAGAAACCGATTTCAGTTCTAGAACGTCGTAAGAAGGTTCCAGATTAAAATATGTTATAGGCCAATCAGTCTCTTCTCTTTGTTTCCAGCTAAAACCATAGTGGATGAACTAAGAGTTGCGTAGGTAATAAACCGCGGGATAAACAGTAGCTGGGATTGTCACACCCAGGAATATGATAAAATTGTTTCGCGGGTAAGAGATGCCGAATTTTGAAAACCTTGTTAGCGACAAAAACTTAAAAATATGTCTTGTTCAGAGAGAATCAGGGCATCGCTGAGGTCCTCTATCTCAAAAAACTTGCTTAACTGATCATGAATTGAATGCGGGGAGGAAACGCTCGACAGATAAGAGTGAGATACGTCAATGGAGTCGTTGACATCAACTTGCGCGTCATCCATGACTACGTAGCCTAATGTCGTAAAAAACGCAGAGGGTTGTTGCAGAGGTCCAGTTAATTTACCGGGCAGCAACAGGTCAATAAATAATTTTGCCCCGAGAAGTATCTTGACTTCTGGCTTAGAGAATTCTTCATTTTTTTTAAGGATAAGGATGACAAACGAGCATACAGTCCACCTGATGGTAAGTGGTTGCTGTGGCCCATAGACAGCTACATCTATCTTCGATTACAAATCAAAATGCAGATGCGTTGTCACCCGTGAGGACTAAGATGGAATGCTTCAATTCCAGTAAAAAGGGTCTCCGGTTCTCTACACTCATCATACGAAACACAGCGGCATTAAGCTGCTATTTTACGCTGGTATTCTGTGAGAACGTGGTCCTTCCCCGGTCGAGCCGACCCATTCGTGCTACAACTATACCAGTAATATAGCTGCAGCATGGCTCTACCACGTATAAAACATATAATACATGCGGTCGTGATAAAATTATTTAGCGAACCTGGATCGAAGATGCACCTACAAGTAACCGTGTTATTATGGCGGTCTAGCACATTAACTTGCGCAGTACCTATTAATGTGTTAATATTTTGTGTCTTTAAAATAAGACATAGTTTGTTGTCTGCGCTGCCAGCCGACAGAAAGACTACACCACCGGATGAATCCCTAAGCTCTGGCTGTCGAGCTGAAGCGAGAGATCGCTGGCGCGTTGCAACCATGTTGGGATTTGTAACAATTTGAAAATACTTATCTCGCTTATTGATGAATTAACGAATGATGGCATGACCCACATATACGACAAACTTTTTGATTTTTAATTTTTAATTATGTTCTTAATACGTCTAACATGGCAGGTCTTCAAAACTACACCAGGCGTTGAACTCAGGAGTAACTTCAGGATCTAGTTCCATATTTATAGAATTAATGTCATGGATGTACTTGTGATATTCACTCCTGATATCATCAATGGCTTCGCACTGTGATATAAACATATCCTGAATAGCGGCATCGTTTATTGTTTTTGAAAGATCAAAAATACGTTGCATGCGAGTAAAATAACAATCACGACATGTTTCTTTAATAAGTAATTCCTTAGTCAGAGTTTTGCGAGTGGCTGAAATATTTTCGAACTAATGAAAACGAAGTGCAAATTACTGATGTAAAATTACAAAACACACAAAGTATTTACATCAGTATCCGCACAAATAATGGTTCAAATAATAATAAATGCAATATTTTAACAAGTCACACACACTATAAAATTATCAACGTCATCCAGAATACATGAATAATAATTGCGGGAAATAAAAACAATGGCGGGCGGTAACCGAAGAAATTAACCGACGCTATGTGAGAAATTTTAAATTTCGGTAAGAAATCTAAGTCCTCACACGAGGCACCAGAAAAATAATCAAGCCGGGCACGAGCTATCACCTTGGGGCCGTTAAATACTTGATTGTGCGCGAGAATATATGTATCTTAAATTAGGGGAATTAAATTTACTTACCGAGAAGCTCGTACTCACAATCACTAATCGGTGTTAATTCTAAATATTGTGGTATGTAATGTTGTATGTGTTACTGTATGTCTATGATAGTGTATAGTCGAAAAACACTAGCGATTATAAACTTTAAAACCAATTAAATTAATAATACGGTGCAACAGCGGGCGCGGATTAGCGAAGACTTATATTGAACTAATGACCTTTTCCTTTTGAAGGTGAAGTGAAGTGACAATTTTACTCACACCACTGAATAACTGCTGGGGAGATTAATTTGAGCGCATGTTCGGCGCGACTAAGTATTACTTTAATTTCCTGCCAAAATATTTCGGATTTATGAATATTTAAAATATAAAATCCTTTGCCTTATGTTTATTATATAAAGTTAAATAACATGATTTTTATTCTAGGATTTGATATCAAATTTGAACGTATCAAATGTGTATTTAAGAGTTATGTGATAATGGTTTTAAAACTTAATATTCAACTCAAATGTTATGCTGATTGAATGTCCTACTGTCCCAAAAATTCACAATCGTTTTACCTCAAGCCTAGGTACTTAAATCCGGTTTTTTTTTATAAAAGAGGGGGCAAACGAGCATGCGGCTCACATAACACAGAAAACTCCTGGTAAAACGCACAGTGGTGGACCGCCAAGCATCCAGACAGTGAGGTGGTATCGTGAATTTTGACGCGATGTGCGTTCGTGAAATTTGGCGGCTGGAATTAATCCGAACAATTCCTCAGAGCACTCCCCGTGGTAGATGCGATAGAAAATGCAAATTCAAACTGCTCTGCACTGGATGCGGTCAAGTGGAAGGAGCTGGCACTGGGGTGCCCCGGCCCAGAGATGAGTACACTATTCCATGTGAGGCCGAACTTGCGCTTCATAAAGTTGCAAGCGATGTGCCGGCATGAAAAACTATCCCGCTCTGCTGAGCACGCCAAGCTTTTTAAAGGTAAATTTGGCCTTCCCTTCCAAGTTCCATTCCGATGCTAGCTGCAGCAGCAAGGGGAGAGCCTTGAAAATGAGGAGATACGACAAAGGGGCTCTTTTTAGCGGTAAACGCGCAAACTTGTGTCTTCTGGAGATTGAACTGGACAAGATTTAGTCTCCCCCAATCCGAGACTTCGTTCAGCAAAGACTAGACTTCCGACACAAGTTTGTCCCGGTACTCGGCAACGTTTTCCCAAGCAATATTGGCACGGCCGGTGTATAATGCATCACCAGTGCTGTAGTCTGCATAGCAATGAATGTTACCAGTTTGCAACATATCATTGATATGCAGAAGAAACAGCGTAGGTGATAGCACGCAGCCTTGTGGAACACCAGCGTTAATAGGCTTGTAATGAGTGCATGCACCGTCTACTACAACCTTGATGCTCCGATCAGCAAGGAAACTGGTGATCCAATTGCACAATTTCTCGGGAAGGAAGGGAGCTTCGAAAGAAGCGCTTTGTGCCAGACCCGATCGAAGGCCTTCGCTACCTTGGCCCATCTTTGAGTCGGGTAGACCAGAAGATCACCAGCTGATCGACCCGACGAAAAACTTATTGGCAGTCACTAATCAGCTGGTGATCCTCAAGGTACCTCATGGCATGGCTGGCAGTTCATAATGGACTCCATTGTTTTGGAGAATAAGGAGGTGATGGCGATAGGCCTGTATTTGGACGGGTCTGAGCGGTCACCTTTTTTAGGGATAGGATGGACCAAAGCTATCTTCCACGAATTCGGGACTACGCCTTGAGAGAAGGAGTACCGGAAAAGACGCGTTAAAACCGGTGCCAACTCCGGAGCATACGTCTTCAGCACAATGGGAGGGACTCCATCAGGCCCACTCAACTTGTTGACGTCCTGGGAGAGGAGTGCTTTGCGAACCGAGCGCTGTGTAAACCGCACATCCGGTATGGAGCACTCACACCGCGGGATGGTCGGCGCGGCGGTTTCTTCACTCCGTCATCGAGAGTCGAGTTGGACGCAAAGAGAGAGCCTAACAGATCAGCTTTTTCCTTTGCGGCATAGGCCAGTGAGTCGTCCTCTCTGTGCAGAGATGGAAGAGATGGCTGACAGAAGTTCTCTAGGATAGCCTTGGCAAGAGAACAGAATGCACGGGTTCCCGAAAAGAAGGCGAACTAGCTTCTCACCAATTCTGCCGATGTGTTATTACCTTGCCATGTCAATGACTCTTTTGAAGGGCCTGGAGGCGGAATTATTCTTCTTTTTAAGAACGCTAAGATCGACCGGCGAGAAGTAAAACTGCCCCCAAGGGTAGGATGCAAAAAGAGACTAAACACGGCGGCCGCCTGCAGAATTCAAACGCGACGTTATTCACCACCTTCCACAAACGCAATTACGCAAACTCCAGCCCGGGGCACAAAGGAGTGTTCTAATTTGTACCCTGGTTAGGAAAGATATGAAGTATCAGCCGGAGAGGACACCTGAGTCTCGGTTAAAAAGAGCAAAGCCGGCTTCGCCGTCTCCAGATTGTAGTGGACAGCGTTGAGGTTGGAATGAAGTCCCCTGATGTTGCAAAAAATCACGGATAGCGTGGCCTTGGTTTTATTGCTCCACTTGTCCGGAGCAGTTTTAATAGCGAGCGGAATTTCACCGTTTAATTATCGGTCTTTTAGTGTATTCATGAGGATTAAAAAAGATAAAAAGGAGTATATGGACCACAACATTCATTTACCGTTAGGTGAACTATGCTCGTATCTTATCCTTACTTGTTTATAATAAAATATAAGAACTTTTATGATAAAGCTTCCCAATGATAGTAAATTTTATTCGTAAATTTGAATTACTATTTGCAAATTTAGATAAATTGAAAAATCCATACTAATATTATAAATGCGAAAGTGTTTGTTTGTTTGTTTGTTTGTTTGTTTGTTTGTTTGTCCTTCTTTCACGTCGCAACAGAGCGTCGGCATGGCATGATTTTTTGTATGGGGATAGTTCGGTGGCTGTAGAGTGACATAGGCTACTTTTTTCCGCGGAAAAGCATTTCATTCCCGTGGGAAAATCGAATATGTTGCACAAGTTTGTCCTTCTTTCACGTCGCAACAGAGCATCGGCATGGCATGATTATTTGTATGGGGATAGTTCGGTGGCTGTAGAGTGACATAGGCTACTTTTTTCAGCGGAAAACCATATTATTCCCGTGGAAAAATCGAATATGTTGCAAAATTAAATTCAGCTAGGTGGCGCCACCGTGATTCTACAAGACGGACGACGGTACGATGGACGAACACAGAAGGTCAGAATATCTGGATTATTATGTCTTTTTACCAAAATTAAGATAAAAAATATATGGATCTGTATTTTTCCACGCAGGACCGGGAAGAGAACGATAAAAAACATAAAATTCACCAGCTGATTTTCTTCAAACGTTTTGTTGCATCGTAATTCACAGAATAGGCGATAACCTCGCAAACGATATTAAGTAATCCGTTGATGCTCTGCCTACCCCGCAAGGGTTACAGGCGTGATTATAAGTATGGATCAGAAATACTATCACCACCTGTCACGCTTTCACCCTTAACTATTACTTAACAATGGTAGAAACGGGGGATGAGTCGCTCGCGGGGGGATGAGTCGCTCGCATCCGTAGGCTTCGACCACCTAACCCTAGGCCCACCCTACACGTGTCCCCCGGGTGGTGCTAAACGAGCGACAAAGCTGAAAGGATAGACTCGGCTCCTCGCCGTATGGTAGCGGCGTAAAATCTACCACCCCCTTAGATCGCACCATGAGCCAACACATTAAAGAAATGGCCCCGAGTTCCCGGCGCCCTTTAATGGGGCAGGGTGCGAAGAATCTCCGGGAGTAAAACCGGCGACGAGGTTCGCCACCGTCACGTTCTGTCTTCCGGAGGCGAAAAGTGGATTGCGGAGGCCCGTCTGGCTACGCTGAATGTATGGAGCAATGAATGATAAGATGGATGAAATATGCAAAATGATGAATGATAGAGGAATAGATGTGTTATGTAAATGAGACGAAACGAAAGGGAAAGGATGCCACTGCACATGGCATGTATACCGCTTACTGGTCTGGTGTAGACGAGACCGAGCGGGCATGCCAGGAGTCGGTGTCATCCTTTCAGAAAGAATGGTCAATGTGTGAAAGAGTATGAATGTAAGCCCAAGGCTGCTATCGATACGAATGAAAGTGGGCTTAAAGAAGTTGTTTGTGCTAGGGTGCGCCCCAGACATGTCTAAGCCCACTTATATCCGAAAGCAGTTTTGGGACATGGTAAGGATGGTGTTGATGAAATGTAAGGGAAATGAAAATATCATTATGTTAGGAGATTTTAATGGAAGGGTTGGGGTGAAGAGGTCTGGTTATGAAAGGATATTAGGAATGTTTGGCGATGAAAGTGTAAATGAGAATGGTGAAGACCTCCTCGCCGTATGTGAGGAAAAGAATATTTTTGTGACGAATACTTTCTTTCGCCATAAGAGGATTCATATGTATACATGGGAAAGAGGGGATGATAGAAGCATGATAGATTTCATAATTGTGGATGAAAGAATGCGGAGCGCAGTGGTAGATACAAGAGTTTACTGGGGTTCCAACGTAGGGTCGGATCATTACTTGGTCTTATGCCGAATTAATGGTCTATTCAAGCGTTGGCGGCATCGGACATCTGTGTCTACCACTGCGTTACAGCGTATAAGAACAGAGAGGTTACAAGGTGAAGGTGTGAAAGGGAAGTATAAATGTAGACTGAGGGAGAATATAAATGGTTTGAATGAAATATGTATGAATGATTTAGGCCTGAAGACTGTATGGAATAATGTTAAGAAAGTTTTGGTGGATGCAGCCACCGAAATATGTGGTGTAAGTAAGAGAACGAATGAAAGGAAAAATAATACGTTATGGTGGGATGATGAGATTCGGATGGAAGTTGAAGCAAAGAAGAGAGCATGGCTAGATTTACTGGCAACCAAAGCTGGTAATTCTGGCGGTATGAATGATGAGATTGAAAGAAAAAAGGCAGACTTTAGACTTATAAATAAGAGAGTAAAAGAAGTTGTTGAAAGGAAAAAGCAAGAAAGAACGGATAAGAATGATAGAAGGATATCTGATAACTTCCAGGCAAATATTAAAATGTTCTGAAACTCGTAAGAACTGCAGAAATTCAAAACAACCTAGAATGAATGCTATACGAGACGAGAATGGCTGTATGCTGAATGATGAAGTTTCAATTTAAAGAGATGGAAGGAATACTTTGAAAGCGTGTTAATGAGTGAAGGGCCGTCTGAATTAAGTGAAAAGAAATTCCGAAAGAAGTGGAAGTAGGGAGATAAGTGTAGATGAAATAATGAAAGCAATGAAAAGCATGAAAGCAGGTAAGGCAGCCGGATATGATAGAGTATCACTCGAAATGCTAAGGGCTGGAGAGGGAGTGGTGGCAGGACTGCTGTACACATTGTTTAATTTATGTTGGGAACTGAAGCGGGTACCGGAAGACTGGTGCAAAGCCGTTATAGTCCCAATATATAAAGGAAAAGGGTCACAGCAGGACTGTAAAAACTACCGTGGTATCAACTTGCTTAGCATTGTGGGTAAACTGTATGCTAAGGTGTTAATTGAAAGAGTTATGGAAGAAACTGATGGAAAAATTTGGGATGTGCAAGCTGGATTTAGAAAGGGAATGGGGTGTACGGATCAAGTATTTTCCATGCGCATGATTGCGGAGAAGTTTTAGGCCAAAAACCAGAAAGTTTTTTGTGCTTTCATGGACTTGGAAAAGGCTTATGACAGAGTGGAGAGGAATGTGTTATGGCAAACACTTAACTCATTTGGTTTGAGCGCTGGTTTGATACAGGCATTGAAGTCTCTTTATAGGGACTCTAGTGCTTGTGTCAGGATCAACAGGTCTACTCGGACTGGTTTGGCATCCAAAAGGTGTCAGACAGGGCTGTGTAGCTTCCCCCTGGCTGTTTAACCTATTTATAGACAGTTGTTTGCAAACTTTGAAAGTTGAAGAATGTGGGTTGAGAATGGGTGAGTTAACCGTCAAATGCCTTTTGTACGCCGATGATCAAGTCATATTTGCATCGTCGGCGGCCGAGTTACAAATGATGGTTACTTTAATGAACCGGTCATTAAAAGAAAGAGGTATGAAAGTGAACGCAAGTAAGACGAAAGTGATGGTTTTTGAAAGAGAAGAAAGTAAAACGTTATGTGAAATAAGAATAGAAGGGGAGTTGATTGAGCAAGTGGATGAGTTTGTATATTTGGGATGTTTATTTAGCAGGGATGGTAGATATGATAAGGATATAGAACGACGAGTGAACGCAGGAAATAGAGTGAATGAGGCTCTACACGCTATTGTGAAGAGTCAGAATGTGTCAAAAAAGGCACGTTTGGCAATTCAGAATGCTGTGTTAGTCCCTACTTTAATGTATGTTAGTGAAAGTGGGGTCTGGCAGAAGAAGCATGAGAGTAGAATAAATGCTGTAGAAATGCGGTCATTAAGGAGTATGCTAGGGCTGAATCTGAATGACAGGGTGAGAAATAGTGTGATAAGAGAAAAGTGTGGTTTGCAAGATGACGTTGTGACCAGGATTAAGAAAGAATGCTTCGGTGGTTTGGTCATGTAGAAAGAATGAACGAAAAAGAGTGACAAAGCAAATTTATGCTGCAGAAGTGAACGGCAGAGTCGGAAAGGACGCCCTAGACGAAGGTTTATCGACCAAATTGGCGATATATTGAAAATGGTCCAGATTAGGGTACCCTAACCGACGAGCGTGTATGCGTAGATATATGGATGGGAGGCGAGAGAGGTGTGCCAGGATCGTGCCAAATGGAAGTCCATAGTCTCTGCCTACCCCTCTGGGTGACAGGCGTGAGTGTTTATGTATTATATGTATGTTAACAGTTCTTAATAAGCCTTATTAATAAGCCTTAGTAATATTTATTCAACGGAAATGAATAAAGTTCTAACATGTGGTTGTGAATGAATCGGTATTAAAATAAGAAAAATTGTGCAAAATTATAAGAAAAATATTTTTTGAGAGTTCTTATTAACTAACGTATACATAGTTTAAATTGATTCCGCTAGATGTCGTTACTAGGTTTTTAAAACGCGGTAACGAAATGTTTCCTGATATGTACTTAAATCCCGCCGTTGAGCCGCGCGTCAACTTATAGTGCATACGGTACCTATACGCTTAAATTGTTTCTATTTCGTAGCTTATTCGACTACCTGCTTTCGATTTCGGTTGTTTGTTATTTGCTTTGTGATTTGGTTAAGGTTGAATGGATTTATATTGGCTTTCATTTTCGGACTTGTGTATTTTCTTGGATCGGTTTTGTTGATTTGGTTGGTATTTATTTAAATAAAACTAATTTTTTTTTACGGATTATATCGCGTTTAATTTTACTTTTTAATTCCCGATGTTTCGGGTGCTTTACAGCACCCATGGTCACGGGGGGGACTGAACATATAGCTGACTTGAAGCACCGACGTATCGGAAAGTCTGCAGTTTGTGAACATGTTCAAGATCGTCCCCGCAATTACATTAGATTTGATAGACCACAAATCCTCGCAAAAGAACACAGATTCCTACCTAGGATGATTCGCGAGGCTATTGAAATTAAAAAATATCCTAATTTCAATAGAGAAGATGGATGGGTGCTGCCATCTACTTGGGATCCTATAATTAATAAAATTAAATCCAAACCCAAGTATACCACTGCTAGACTTCAAGATACTGTAAGCTCATTCTGCGTAGATCGAACTAAAAATTAATATTAAAAAACTGAAGGTAGCCGGGCTAACTATGACATTGGGACGTCAAACACCTCAGTCCCCCCCGTGACCATGGGTGTAAAAGCACAGAAACGTCGGGAATTAAAAAGTAAAATTAAACGCGATATAATCCGTAAAAAAAAAATTAGTTTTATTTAATGTGTAGTCTTCGCGTAAATATAAGAAAACATTATGGTATTTATTTATTTATTTTATTTATTTTTTTGTTTTAAAAAACGTTACCTCCACACTAGGATTTGCTCCTGTATCGTGGGGGCAGTTTACATACATAAATTTCACAAGGACAAACATCCAGACCCGGAACAATTATTTGTAGGCCATACAAGTACTTGTTCCGTGCGGGATTCGAACCCGTGGCCCTTAGCGCAGATACTCATTGCCAAGCCACTGCGCCACGGAGCCGTCACATTCCTTTATACATATTTAGACTCTGGCTTTGATTTTGGATTTTGTTTATTTAGAATCGTGAATTGGTTTTCGTTGTTTTAGGTTGTTTAACAATATTTCAAAGGAATATTAATAGTATCGATAGTGTATACGGTACCTATACACTTACATCTTTTTTCGTTGGTTATACTTATATTGACTACTGCTTTCGATTTCAGTTTTCTGCGATTTGTTTTGTGATTTGGTTTGTTGATTCGATTTTTGGCTATAGCTTTTGGATTCGTGTTGTGTCTTGAATTGGTTTTGTTGTTTTGATTTTAAAAAATATTTAAAAGGAATATTTATTCCTTTTAGATATTTTGGATTTGCTTTTAAAAAAATATTTAAAAGGAAATTTAATTCCTTTTAGGTATTTTAACGTCTTTTATAAATAGGTTTTTTCTTACTTCATAATGCCTCGCAAACGTAAGTCCAGCCTTTCAAGTATATCATATCAAAGACAAGCGAAAAGATTAGCTCGATCGCGAGAATCTTTACAAGATGCTGAACTGAGAAGGCAAGAACAAGCAGAGCGCGTCAGGCTGCTTTTAGAGCATCTGAGACACCTTCTCAACGTCAGCAAAGGCGTCTTGAACAGACAGAGCGTCAGGCTGCTATAAGAGCTTCCGAAACACCTTCTCAAAGTCAGCGAAGGCGTCTTGAACAGGAAGAGCGTCAAGCTACTTTAAGAGCTACTGAAACACCTGCTCAAAGTCAGCAAAGGCGTCTTGAACAGGCAGAGCGTCAAGCTACTTTCAGAGCTACTGAAACACCTGATCAAAGTCAGCAAAGGCGTCTTAAACAGGCAGAGCGTCAATCTACTTTAAGAGCTACTGAAACACCTGCTCAAAGTCAGCAAAGGCTATTCGAACAAGCGGAACGTCAGGCCGCCTTAAGAGCCGCGGAAACACCTGATGAAACTCAACACAGACTCATTGTGCAAGCTGAACGTCAATCTACTATAAGGGCATCTGAAACACCAGAACAGACACAGGCGCGAAGAGATGCAAATGCACAGCTCCAAGCTGAACGTCGACAAAATTTTCAAAGAAACAATTGGTCGGTTTTTAATGACGCAGCATTCAATTATGATCCGTTGATTGATTATAAAATCACAGGTTAGTTGTTATCGGACTGATGGACAAGGCGTGTCGATTTTGCAGCGCTTTAAAATGGAAAGATGAGACAAAGTGTCTCTTGCGTTACTTGGGAAACCAGAAGAACCTTTGAAAACTTTCTTTTTATATGATGCTAATGAGTCACGGCGCTTTTTAAACAGGATCCGGAAATATAACTCATGCTTTCAAATGACGTCCTTCGGAGTTGACCGGGAAATAATAATGCCGGGATTTTCGCCTTCATTTACGGTGCAAGGGCAAATTTATCATAGAATAGGTTCACTTTTTCCAGCTGAAAACGAACAGCATAAATTTTTACAAGTATATTTTATGGGTGACGAAGAAATTGAGGTAGACCGTCGCTGCTAATTTATCCAGGAGTTGAGAGAGACACTGTTCAAAATTCAAAGATTCTTGCATGAACGTAACATTTTAGTCAAAACATTTAAAACTGCTTTAGAAAACCTACCTTAAGAGGATTATAAAGTCGTCATTCACGCAGATCGGACCCTCAGTAGAGCATGAAAGGCGCTACAATGCACTTTGATAAACGAAATAGCAGCCGTAATTAGTGGTGATCAATTTTCTTCACGAGACATTGTCTTGCGAGCACGTGATGATACGTTGCAACGGGTAGCCGATACACACAAGTTTTATGACGCTCTGCAATACCCATTGATTTATTGCAAAGGACAAGAGGTTATCATTTTCAAATTTCACTCATTAACCCGGTCAAAGGAGCCTACTCCAAACAAAAAGTATCATGTATGGATTTTATGCGTATCATATGATGTTGCGAGAAAATGATTTTAACCTCTTAGCCCGTGTAGACAATTATTTCATCAATTTTGGTAGACATGTATGTGAAGGTAGAAAGTGAACGTCTCCGTTATATATCTTTAAATCAAAAAAGCTGCGCGTTGAGAATTATATACATTTACAAGATGCAGTTTCTAGCGGCGCCAATGTAAACCCCAGAGATTTAGGTAAAATGGTAATTCTGCCCTCATCATTCGTTAACAGTCCCGCTACCTACATGAGTACACACAAGACGCATTCGCCTATGTACGAACTTACGGAAGACCTGATCTTTTGTTACTTTTACTTGCAATCCCACATGGAAAGAAATAACCGAGGAGCTAATGCCGGGCCAAAAAGTACTGACAGACACGATTTAGTTGTTAGAGTATTTAGATTAAAAGTACAAAATTAATGTATGTAATTAACAAAGGAAAATTTTCGGAGATGTGCAGTGCTTCATGTATTCAATTGAATGGCAAAAAAGAGGATTACCGCATGCCCACATTCTAATATGGCTTAAAGAGAAGTTGCGGCCCAGCCAAATAGACGACATAATAAGCGCCGAGATTCCGAATCCTGAGCAAGATAAAGAATTGTATGATACCATCGTCCGAAATATGACTCACGGTCCATGTGGAGCACGAAATTCAATATCGCCATGTATGAAAGAAGGAAAATGTACAAAGAAATTCCCTAAACAGCTATTATAAGAAACAGTGCACAATGACAATGGCTACCCTTTATACAGACGCAGAGCTCCCGAAGATGGTGGCAGGAAAGTTACAATCAAATCTCACTCTGGAGCGTTCGAAACCTTAGATAACAGCTGGATTGTCCCGTATTCGCCCATTCTATGTAAAATGTTTAATGCCCACATTAATGTAAAAGCATGTAGCTCTGTCCGCGCAATCAAGTATATCTGTAAGTACATAAATAAAGGAAGCGACCAAGCAATATTTAATCTCAGGAGTGAAGGTGAGGCAAATCCCGTTAATGAAGTACAGACCTTTCAAGCAGGGCGTTATGTCAGCAGTAACGAGGCAGCGTGGCGTCATCTTGGCTTCCCTTTACACGAAAGGCACCCAACAGTTACTCATCTTGCTGTGCACTTAGAAAATGGAGAGCGTGTATATTTCACCGAAAGAAATTTCCAAGAAAGAATTGCATCACTGTCAAAAACTACACTAACAGCCTTCTTTCAACTTTGTCAAACCGACCCCTTTACAAAAACGTTGTTATATTCTGAAGTCCCTCGCTATTATACTTGAAACACATCTAGGAAGGAGTGGAAACGCCGTATTCAAGGCGCGCCTGTTGCAAATTGGCCCGGTGTAAAGTCATCAGATGCCCTTGGTCGTGTGTATACCGTCCATGTAACTAATTTTGAATGTTTCTGTTTACGATTGCTGCTGCACCATGTTCGGGGTCCTACAGGATATAAAGACCTTAAAACTGTCAACGGTCAGGAATGCGCAACTTATAGAGAAGCATGTGAAGCTCTGCATGTTTTAGAAAACGATAATCACTGGGATGAAACCATGGAGGAAGCTGTGCAGTGCCAGTCACCAGCCAAAATTAGGGATCTTTATGCAACTCTCATATCATCTTGCGAGCTATCTAATGCACATAAATTGTGGGACAAACATAAAGAGTACATGGCGGAAGATATTTTGCGAAGCAGACACACGCGAACATGACATACAATGAACACATTTATAATGAAGCACTTGGAAAAATTGAAGATAAAGTAATGGCAATGGTAGGCAAAAAATTAAGCGACTTTGGAATGATAAGCCCTCAGCGAACAACCGAAAATGAACTAAGTGATGAAATTATACGTGAAACAAACTACGATATACCAGCTTTGCAGCAGCAAGTAGCCGAATTTGTACTCCGCTTGCTTCCCGAACAAAAACGAGTTTTTGACAAAGTATTAGGACAAATTGAATCTGGAAATGGTGCACTTTTCGTTTTAGGTGCCCCTGGAGGAACTGGGAAGACATTTTTGTTAAATTTATTATTAGCGCAAGTACGGAAAGATAAAAACATTGCTGTGGCCGTAGCTTCCTCCGGTATAGCCGCCATGCTGCTAAGCGGGGGCCGCATTGCACATTCTGTTTTAAAACTCCCTCTTAATCTAGCCCAGGAAGAATCGCCGATCTGCAACTTTAGCAAAAATAGTGCACGAGGTATAATGCTACGACAATGCAAACTTTTAGTGTGGAACGAAAGTACAAAGTCGCATAAAAAAGCTGTAGAAGCACTAAATCGAACGCTCCAGGATTTGCGCCGCAATACCGATGTAATGGGAGGAATGGTGGTTTTACTGGCTGGTGACTTTTGCCAAACTTTACCTGTCATTCAAAAGGGCACACCTGCAGATGAAATTAAAGCATGCCTCAAGTCATCTATTTTATGGAACAAGGTGACAAAATTCAGTTTAACTACGAATATGAGAGTGCATTTGTATAATTATATCAATGCTGGAAACTATGCTGACACACTATTAAAAATTGGCGATGGGCGGTTGGAAACGGATGCTGAGGGCTGCTTTAAATTGACGAGAGATTTTTGTAATTTAGTACAGAGTCATTCCGAATTAATTGCGAGCGTTTATTCAGATTTAACGAACAACATGCATGAAGACAAATGGTTATGTGAAAGGGCGATTCTTGCACCAAAAAATGAGAGCGTTAACAAAATAAATTCAGATATATTAAGCGAGTAGCAGGAGAAATAACAGAGTATTTGTCAGTAGACACAGTTATGGACACAGAACAGAGCACTTCATATCCCGTAGAGTTTCTAAATTCTCTAGAGTTGTCAGGTGTGCCCTCACATAAGCTTCAATTAAAATTAGGCGTCCCAGTCATGCAAATGCGAAATTTAGATGCTCCTCGGTTATGTAACGGGACAAGGCTGCGTGTGACACATCTTGGACGGAACATAATCGGTGCTACAATTTTGACAGGCGTAGGAAAAGGTGAAAATGTTATTATACCACGGATCCCTATAATTCCCACAGATCTTCCTTTTCAATTCAAAAGGTTGCAGTTCCCTAATAAGCTCAGTTTTGCAATGACAATTAATAAAGCGCAAGGGCAAACGTTACAGTTAGCGGGGGTCAACTTAGAAAAACCGTGCTTCTCTCATGGTCAGCTGTATGTAGCACGTTCGCGTGTGTCAAGTGCCCAGAATCTCCACATTCTTTCCCCGAATGGAAAAACATATAACATTGTGTACAGTAGCGTCTTAAAATAGTGTTCAGATAGTTTTTTCCAAAATTCCCACAATCAATTAATCAGAATTCCCACAGATCTTCCCTTTCAATTCAAAATTTCCTATTTAGCTCAGTTTCTTTTCAATTCCAAATGCTGCACCTCTGACGGACCTATTAAGCTCAGTTTCCTTTCAACTCAAAAGGCTGCATCTCTGACGGATCTTTTATTTGGCTCAGTTTCCTTTCAATTCAGAAAACTTCATCTCTGACGAATCAATTTAGCTCAGTTTCTTTTCAAAAGTCTGCATCCCTGACGGATAATTATGCTCACTTTCCTTTAATTAAAAAAATATCCCATTTCCATTTGGAATAAACAGGCTATTTTCATGCTTTCCTATACGCTGCGTTTCAAAACATTTAAATAGGCTGACGAATCAATTTTGCTCAGTTTCCTTTTAATGGCTGCATCTCTGACAAATCTATAAAACTCAGTTTTCTTTCAATTCCAAAAGCAATGGATAGTTCATTTCCCAGTGACCATGCGGGCGAAGCCGCGGGTAACAGCTAGTTTCTTATATTTACGCGAACACTACATATTGAATAAAACTATTTTTACGGATTTTATCGCGTTTAATTCACTATTTTAATTCCCGACGTTTCGGGTGCTTTACAGCACCCATGGTCACGGGAGGACTGAGGTGTTTGACGTCCCGATGTCATAGTTAGCCCGGCTACCTTCAGTTGCGTCGGGAATTAAAATAGTAAATTAAACGCGATAAAATCCGTAAATATAGTTTTATTCAATAATTGAAAAATATTTTAAATAACAGAAAAAGCAACAAAAATGGCTTCATAAGAGTTAATTATTTAAAACTGATACTCGTACACTGAATATCTTATTTTATATAATGCAACATTTAACTGAACTTATTTAGTTTATATTTGTCGTTTGCATAACTTTCACATTCGTGTAGTAATTTCTTCTTAACCGCCACTAATGGTTAAATCATATCAAGTCTCTTTCGAAAGAAAAATAACCGCAAAATTCCGCTTTCATCGATAAAAGCGACAAGGGAAAACAACAGGAGTCTTTTTTATCAATAAATGGCTCAAAACCATTTTAAATAAAATAAATAAGTTTAGTGAGAAATAAACAATTAATAAGGGTTAAACCGTAATCGTACCGCGGTTTTTGGGTTCAAAACCAATGTCACCTTTGGTAAAGACATAAGCCAGTATCATAAAAAGTCCTTGGGTTGTGTTGATATTTAACTTGATACTGCTTCTTAGAATACATTATTCTTCTTCTATATATGTAAAAGACAAACCTGACTGACTCATCTATCAACGCACAGCCGAAACTACTAAACGGATTTGGCTGAAATTTGGCATACAGATAGTTGTAATGACGTAGGCATCCGCTAAGAAAGGATTTTTGAAAATTCGCCCCCTAAGAGGGTGAATAAGGGGTTAAAAATTTGTATGGAAGTCCGTCATTTTTAGAGCTAGAAGCCTGAAACTTTGTTTTAAGGCTAACGATTAGAAATAAACAACTACGTGTCCTAGGGTTTTTGAAAATTCAATCCCTAAGGGGGTGAAAGTTTGTATGGGGAAACAAGATTAGTTAAACTATTTTATTCGAAACTTCACAGGAGTACTCCTATTAATAAATGAGTAAACAATTGTTTCAGGCTCCTTCAGAATTCAACCCCTAAAAGGTGGAAAAGGGGTGACAAATTCTGAAAATCAACATGGGTATCTTTTTTATGGTTTATCGGGTCGCTGATTACGAAAACAAAAACTATTTCAAAATCCAACGGAGCAGACGGGAAATACCTACCATCATCCCTTGTGGGGGTGCGATGTGGTTGAAATGTCAATATGGGTGTCGTTTTATGGTTTTTTGGGACGTTAATTACGAAAATGGCATCGATTATGGTTTGAAACCAACATGGATGGAAGGATGGATGGATGTATGTTTCTATGTAAAAATCATCATGGGTTGGTTGACTTGGGTGTCATTTTTAAGGTTTTTGGGTCGTAAATAACATAGATGATATTGATAAATATTTTAAACTTAATTTATTAGAATAGAATAGAATATACTTTTATTGCACAAAAACACAAAACAAAATAGACAAGAAGATTTGTACAAAAAATTTGCACAAAATTACACCTGAACAAAAAAATACTAATTTAAAAATTAAAAAACAATGAAAATAAACAACCAAACCAAATATATTTTTTACAAATTAATAAAATGGCAAAACCAAAACAAAAACTTAGGTACCTACCTATTTTGTATTGATCTTCAAGTTCCAATCCCTACCAAAAGATGGCGTTGGTATCGTTTTAGAACGCGGTAACGTTGTGTTTTTTCGAACTAATATAAAGTGAATGATGAATGAGCGCTTCAACCTGTACCACATACGGTACCTATTCACTGTTAACGGATATTTGACTAGACTTCGACTTTGTTTGCTTGCTTACGGTTTAAGATTTGCTTCGCGTTTCGGATTAGTTGCTTGATTTTGTCTTTCTTACAACCACTGTTCAAACTTAGAATTCGATTTGCTTTGTGATTAGGTATTGTTGATAGAAGTATTTTTTCTCACTGAAAAAATTACAACTCTTAATTTTTCATTCATTCATTACAGCCCTTCACAAGTCCACTGCTGAACATAGGCCTCCCCCACGGAATGCCACAAAGCACGGTCCCGAGCCACCTGCATCCATTGACTTCCTGCATGTCTTACCAGGTCGTCACTCCATCTAGTAGGGGGACGCCCTACACTTCGCCTGCCGGTACGAGGCTGCCACTCGAGAACAACTCTTAATATTAAGGAAAAATGGAAGAACATACTGTAGTCCCCATTATAGGTGACGGTGCCTGTTTAATTCGTGCTCTTTCATTTTAAATGTGCAGAACCCAAGAAAATGCGATATTGGTGCGTTCACAAATTGTTAGATTTGTGGTAAATGATTGGCCTAGGTTTTCAGTTTTGACCCACGACAGAAATGGCGATAATTATTCAACAGCAAATGAATATTCAGCCGATATGTTAAAAAATGAAACTTACGGTGGACTTTGTGAATTGGTAGCTGCAGTATTAATATTTCCGTTTTGGTTTGAAATATATCGAAACAGTCTGCTATACACAGAGTCCGGAACAGATATCTATCCAGTAAGGCAATTACGATTTAGCCACGATTTACCTAATGGACATTTTGATGCCTATCTGCCTATTGTTGCGAAGAAAATTACACAGCTTCGCATGGAGGTACCTGTCGAAGAGCGTGATCCTTTTTCAGAGCTTAACCGTTTAACTGTTACATCTTTTGTAAACAGTGAAATATCATCTCCAACCAGCGAAACAGATCAATCTGTATCGTCGACATTAAATTATGAAAAAAATAAAAATAAACGAAGGTCGAGGTTTACTAATTACACAAGAAAAAGTCAATTAAAAAGTGCACAAGAAAGATATAGGTAGAACAAGCCAGATTACCTGCATACTACGTTTGGGATAAAAGAAAGTTCCAAAGGAGAAAGAGAGGAGCAAACGTTGACTGCTGGCCAGGGGTCAAAAAAGAGCACGTTCTGGGCAGGGTTTATACTGTGCATCCGAACAATACATAATGCTATCACCTTCGCATGCTTCTTCATGAGATCCGGGGCCCAATTTCGTTTGAAGCGTTAAAAACTGTAGATGGTCATGTATATTCCACTTTCCAATCAGCGTGCAAAACTATCGGCTTGCTTGAAGATGATCAGCATTTGTTCGCAGCAATGGAAGAGGTAGCACTTTGCCAATCACCGCAAATGATTCGGGATCTTTTTACGATTATGTTAGTATTTTGCCAAGTATCCGACCCTTTAAGCCTTTGGAAGAAATTCAAAGAATACCTATCTGAAGATTTAAAAAGGCAATTACAAATACAGGGACATGTGGATGTAGAGCACATAACAGATGTGGTATTTAACAAATGCCTTTCGGTAATTTGGCGAACGCTCTGTCCCGGCGAAAATGTTCCACTGGAAGATAACCAACAAAAACAGTGTGATATTCCGTTGGTACAGAACGTGCAGAAAGATTTGTTTCATAATTTCCATAGTAACTAAGATCAGGCACGCCTTCTAGCTGTTTCGACTAAGGAATCTAGTCACTGGTTACATGCTTTACCATCAAGTAATCTCGGCATATTACTTGATGGGGAAAGCTTGCGCATCGCCGTAGGAATCCGACTAGATCAGTGCCCCTGTGGTAGTATCGTCGACAAGTTTGGGCTTCACGGACTTTCATGTAAGAAAAGTGGTGGTAGGTTTTCACGGCACGGTTCTTTGAACGATGTCATCCGAAGGGCTCTTGTCTCTATAAATGTTCCCTCGGGTTTAGAGCCTTGTGAAATATTTAGAGACGATGGCAAGAGACCCGACGGTATGACATTGGTCTCTTGGGAGATAGGTAAAGCCCTAGTGTGGAATGCTACTTGCGTAGACACTTTGGCGGCCTCTCATCTCAGGGGTACCTCGCTTATAGCCGGGGCGGCATCAGAGGCAGCTGAACTGAATAAATGGCGCAAATATGAGTCTTTGAGAGATGACTACATATTTGTGCCATTTGCTGTAAAGACTATCCTAGTCCGTGGGGTCCACGTGCGGTGAAGTTCCTAAAGGAACTCCATACGCGACTGGTCGTTGCTGCTGGTGATAAGAGGGCTGGCTCTTTTCTCACTCAAAGGCTAAGTAGAGCCATTCAGCGGGGAAACGCAACCAGCGTTCTTGGCACGATACCGCGGGGAGTAAGACTGTATGATAATTATGGCCTGGCCTGTTATAAAATATGTTTTGTCTGCTTTTTATGCGTTCCTACATCATTCACACAATTACGATAAAAATTTGGAGAGTTACTGTGCGCGCGCCCAAAAAAGTTTTTGACAAAGAAGCATTCCGGTAAAAGAAAATATTGTGGAAAAACCTGATTTTTAGAAAAATAAAAAATGGTATTTCAATGACATAATTTGCGAACTCCGATAACAGGTATTGGGTTAGCGCGACCTCCTTCCTCCAGCATATTTCTGACAAAAAATACATTGCAACATACTTCTTTCACGTTTTTATAGGGATATAAATTATAAAAATAGTGTAAATATAACTATATAAATTTATTTAATAGATAGTACGTATCTTATATAGAAGTATCAAATTAGAAGAGAACAATAGAATAGCGTGGTGCTAAGAAACAAACATATTTGATTCCATAGAATACACAATAGAATGGCTGCCAAGTGCCAACCTTATTCTGTACGAGAACCGGTGTATCCGGGAGCACACATACTCATACAAGCGATTACGTCGTATTATCACTACTAGAAACCCAATTTGCTCATTGGTCATACAAATTTCAATAAATAAATGTTACAATCGCATTTTAATCTATACTAATATTATAAAGCTGGAGAGTTTGTTTGAAAGCCCTAATCTCAGAAACTACTGGTTCGAATTGAAAAATTATTTTAGTGTTGCATAGCCTATTTATCGAGAAAGGCTATAGGTTATATAACATCACGCTCCGACCAATACGAGCGGAGCATCAATAAAAAAAATTCGGGGAAACTTTATTCTTTTTGAGATCTTTCTTTGCGTGCGCTGCATAAACGGTTAAAGTTACGCAACAATCATGTATGACGGAATTGTAGCCCTTAAAAAGGTCTAAAAATAATCTACAATAACAAATGTCTATCTTTTAAGGTTGACTTATTATAACCTTTTTTATGGTAACCAAATTTGTTCTAAAATAATGCATTATTTGCGAAGGTGTTTATATAAACATGGTATTAATCCTTATCCAAATAAATACTTTGTTCATCACAAATATTTATTTTTGAACATAATTACTCTTACATCATTTGATTTCAATGAATATCTTAGGAGATATCACAGTTTAAAAATTACTCCGCAGCAAAAATAATGATCAAGTACCGCGCGCGCATTTTTATTATGCGGAATGATGTGCGAGGCGGGAGGTCATGTGCGGGGTAGGGCGCGGTAGCGAAGCCGGCCGGTAGATTTGCGAAGTAGCAATAGCATGCCGCGCGGTGCAGACGCGGCTCTCTACGGAACGGTCGTGTTCAGCGAACTGCTTTTTTATATGTTTTTGCGATATCTCATCGTATAATAATATTGTTCAAATAAATAAGTTATGTTTTTTTAAATTTATAGATGTTTTTTTCTATTATTTCTTAACAAAGTAATAAATAGGTGCTTACTTACCATTCAACATGGGTACATAATTTTATTTTGTAGTAATTTTCTATTGGGTTTTATTTAGTCATTTATTATCTAAGTACTAGGTATGTAAGTAAATTGTTTTGATAATTATTTTAACGTTTGTTTTTTTCTTATGTAAGTAGGTATAATATTATTATCACCTACATACTTATTCACTATTTCAAGAACCTAGGTACGTAATTTATCTTTTAAGTTTTATTTAAAATTTTTTCTTAATTATATGGTTAGTTTACAAGAATACCTAATTGCCTACTAACCAAATAATTAAGTTGCTTTTATCTGTTTTGCTTTAAGTACCTAATATTTAAATAATTTTTTGTAAAGTATTTTCCTATCTATCTAGGCACATTAATAAAATGCTTAGAAAAAGAACTCAGCTTTCGTTACTTATTTGATATTAGCAAAAGTTAGGTCTCAGGCAAAACTAGCTTTGGCCGTTGCGTCGTCGAGTATCGCTGTAACTCTATTAGCAGGAGGACACGCCGCTCATTCGACGTTTAAACTGCCTCTTACTGTTTCTTTGCAGAAAAATAGCGTGTGTTCTATCCGTAAAAATAACCCTTTGGGAAAAGTTTTGCAAGATGTCAGTTTAATAATATAGGATGAGTGCACCATGATTCATAGAGCTTTAGCTTTAGATAGGACTCTTAGAGATATTAGAAGCTCTAACAAGGTCATGGGTGGAATCACTATCATGTTTGCTGGTGACTTACGACAAACGTTACCGGTGAAAGTTAGCGGAACTAGAGCTGACATTGTGAAGTCTTGCTTAAAAACTTCCCAGTTTTGGAAGTTCGTTCATACCCTAAAACTATCTACTAACATAAGAGCACATTTGGGTGGAGGCAGTACAGATTTTCCTTCAAAGTTACTTTTAATAGGAGACGGGAAAGTACCTCATTTAGAAAACAAAATTTAAATTGATCATGATTTAGGTGAAATAGTTACCAGCATTGAAGACCTAATCTCCAAAGTATACCCAGATGTAGCCCAAATAGAAAACAAAGAATATCAGTGGATGTGTCAAAAGGGCGATATTGGGGGCTAGAAATAGTAGTGTTGACGAAATTAATGACATAATACTGAGTAAACTTCCAGGAGATAGCGTAAACTACATTTACATTGATAATGTAATGGATCAAGAAGATACCGCATCTTCATTACACGCACATTACCCACAAGAATTTCTAAATTCTCTAAATCTGAGTGGCGTTCCTCCATATTCCCTTAAATTAAAAACTGCTACTCCAATTATTTTGCTTAGAAACCTTATTTTTTGCTTTTAACTACAAAAGAATACAATTTCCCGTTAAGGTATCGTTTGCCGTAACAATTAATAAACCACAGGGGCAAACATTTAAACACGTAGGAATTCATTTACGTCAAGACTCTTTTTCATACAGACAACAACTATGTTGCGTTATCAAGATCAGGTTGCGCAGAAAACCAGTGTGTTCTTCTACCGCAAAAAAATTAAACTAAAAATATAGTGTACGCAGAAACACTTTAAAATGCTACGTTATATAAACACCTACACAATATTATTACTACATATCTACATTTTATCTTTAAAACACCGCAGTAGTGTTACCCAGCGTTCCTTTATTATTCCTGTTCCCGTGATGCTGAATTAATATAGTTCCACTCTTACTGATGATAGCGTGATATACCTAAGATAGCCTCTGTTATACTCTTAACGTAGATAATAAAAAAAAAAAACAAAATCAATTTTCAAATTATCCAATAAATAATACCCATTACAGACATACAAACAATGTTTCTCCTGGTTTCGTCCGCGTGATTTTAAATTAGCACTGTAGGTACCACATTTTATCAAATTTTGTTGAATGGTTCTCAAGTGGTTCGTGAATAAAACAAAGAAAGTTTCAGCTCCTTTAGAATTGTATTATAGGTGCCTATGACTCACTCTCTCTAACCCCTCTCTCTCTCTCTTATGTGACGCAGACGAAGTTGCGCGGCATAGCTAGTATTACAAAAAATCTGACTATATTTCAAGCCAATAATAACGGATTCACAAAGAATCTTTACAGACCGTCTCTTTCTGAAAATAAAAAGAATGAATAACTGTGTTGACAGACCGTGTGAATTTGCACATTTTATACTATCGATCGATATTCACGATCATCAAAAAAAAAAGAAATACTTTAAATTTTAATACATATTTATTTGTTAATAGTGTGTAAACTAATTGCAAATAAAATGGTGGTAATTATTATTTTTTCTTAGTGTAAATATAAAGTTGTTGAACACATATAAGATGCGTAGCATTATACTAGTCTGTTAGTTTAAGCAAACTGTAGTATATAATGGTATCACAGCTAGGGATGTAGTCTTGTTTAGTGATTTACCAGTAATCGGTAACCAGTACCCACCAGTGCATGGAATGTTTTGCAAAATTAAATAAAACTTGAGTATAAATTATATAAAGTATATATTATAAAGAAATTATATATTCTTTATATAATTTATACTCAAGTTTTGAGATAGTTTGATGTCCGGTTAAGTTTTGAAATATTTCAATAATATTTGCTATTTTATACTTTAAGATCTATTTTCGTTGATGTAAGTGCTGTAAGCCTATGCGGCTCTTACGGCTTCACCTGACACAGCTTTTAAGAGATGACAGCACCTCAATTAGTAAATTTTTCGATAAAAATCAAAAATTAGTTTCAAAATTATATATATGTTATATATATGCTAATATTTTCTGAAAAAAATTATATATATGTTATATATATGCTAATATTTTCTGAAGTAAAATTTAAAATTGACAACTTGTATAAATATATATACAGAGTTATTTTGCAATAACCGGCCAAATTTGCAGAAAAGGTTCATAATAAGTAATTTATGCAAAATGGTGAAGAAAAATTTATTAAAACAAATCTCAAACATTCTGTCCTTTTTCAAAATGCGTGGTAATGCATTATTTTAATTGATTTTACTGCGCACCGCAAATTGAGATAGTTTGATGTTTAAGTTAAAAAGATAAACTATCACAGCTAATTAGACGTTAAACCGTGAACTTGGGGAAAAAACAGACAATAAAAAGGTTAGGCTATTTTATATTTATCCTCAAAATTTAATATAGAGAATGCGGTATGACCAAATTCCACGCGAATGAAACCTAGTATTCATATAATTTTTTAAATTAGTATTTCTTTATTATTGGTTGCCCTTAAAATGAGTTGACCTGTTTGCCTACGTTGTTTAACATTCACAAATTGCAATTCGTTGCAACGAATACAAAAGCAACTAAAAAATATTATTGGTCTATTAAAAAGACAGTACTTACTTCGTTTAATAAATAAAATAGTATTTACAGAATAATACAATTTATTAAAAAGTTTATGTTATAGTAACATTTATAATAAATTCATCTAGGCCGTAACAATTAAACGCATCCGTAATCATTAAACGATCACATAGATATTTACCTACTTTCGTGTTTGGCGAAAATTTTCAAAGCACGTTTTTCATATTTTCTATAAATTAATTTTAAAAACTTTTTTTCATTAACCTTGGAAAAATATATATTTGTTTAACAATTACCGTTTCGGATTTTTAGCAACTCAGAGTTTCAAAAAGAAATTATATCGATTAATATATTTTTCAAATATACATTTTACATAATTATGATTTCTTATAGGATATTTCATTAGGTTAAATATAATCCCAGGAAACAGTTATTACAGCCTATGAGTGATTACCACGTTTCGAGCTTATATTATCTTCTACTTCTTCATTGCTGTCATCTGTAGCCTCGTTTTTTCGAGCCATCACATTCTCAGATGTTGAATTAATCCTTTTCACAGGATCACACTTACCTTACTTGCTAATAGTATGTATACAATTTCTTTACGTGGAATTGTATTGTCCTTCAAATATCTTTTGTGATAAATGGACAAGAAGTCAGTCTGAAAAAGTCTGAAGTTAAGCCTACCCGTGGCTTCTATCCATATTTTTTATTTTTGGATCTCCAGGAAAACTGCAAAAATGGTTTACGTCAATAAAAATATATCATATCTTAACTAAAAAGTACCAATAGTAGTAAATATATATACCAATACTATTTACTACTATAGTATAATAGTATTAAATAGTATTGTTAAGCTAACACCAGACAAGAGCAAAATTGGAAGAAAATGTATGAAATTACATATTATGAAATATTTTTTTTTACTTTTCACACAAAATGGGTCTACCCAATTCTTTTTGGGTAATTGAGCGTGAAGTAAACATACAGTATGTAGTACTGATATTTAAAAAAATTGATATTTGAAAAATTTTAATGATACCGACAGAGGGAATAAAATTACAATTTAATAAAAAAAATTATATAATACGAATAAATATTCGTAGCTAATTAAATTACTATTTTTCACCGTATTTAATCGTATCTATTTAGCTTGTCCTTATACCAAGTACAATTTTAAAAAGCGACAATATTTCCCGGTTTACCGGTATCAGTAAAATTTTGTTAGATCCCTAGTACTGTTGTTTTCACACATCAATATTTCTTTATATTCGTTTCTAATATCCACAAAGTATAAACAGTTTCGACTTACTGGTGAAAGGGTATACCACTTTTATTCAAATTCTATATCTGGCTGTTTTATGTGCTTTGACATAAGTATAATGTATACCGAGACAGCCAGTGATATATCTTTTTATAATTTTGCATGTATTTGTGTAATAAGCATTCTAGTGTGTATGTACATAAAATATCAATTACTAACCTCTATGTATTGCACTTCGTACCCGGCTGAACAACATGAAGCGACGGCGTGATGAAGTGACGTGTAGTAGATTGCTAGGAATTAAAATAGGACTGCTTTTAATATAAAAAGAGAACTCATTTAAAAGTATTATGTAATTATATAGTTAATAAAATAAGGTAAATTTTAATAAGCTAGGTAGTAGGGAACTAGACACTCGCCGTAGCCATGGTAGCACAGGGGCTCAGTACTCGCCGTAAGTTTTACAGTTCAATCCCCGCCAGCGCTAATGGAATTATTTATTGCAATGTGCTTGGCTGTGAAGGAAAACATCCACAGCAAACAGTGGTGAAAAAATAAATAAAAATCAAAAATATTAAAAAGACATGTGAAGTCTTTTACGAAGAATCAACACGTACAGCGTACACTTCTAAAACCCTCTTGATGGGCCTGTATCTAGCCTGATGGGCCTATATCCAGCCTGTACGGGACGTATATAGGCTGTATTTTAACTAACCTTTTGATTTTAACACTAAAAGCGCCGCCGTCCCATTTTTGTCCCACCCGCAAGTTTGATCGTCTCTAACTTTTTATTTAGGTCTATGAAACTTTTTGACTTTTATTTATTTTATGTAGCGTTAGCAAAGAAATACCAGTTACCATGAAGACTGCAAAACAGTAACTTAGTACCATTTTGCTAAAAACAGGTGATGTACCTTTGATTGTTTATCAGGCTAAACCTAATAAAAATGTCCTAATGTTCAGCACCATGCATCCCCATATAACAATAAACTCTAGTTCAAAGATAAAACCTGAAACTGTGTTATTTTACAACAGCTCGAAATTTTTAGTAGATGTTTAGATCAAATGTAGTGTAGATATACAGTAAAGGAGCCTTCAAGACGTTGGCCAGTTCATACATTTTATCATTTCTTAGATTTAGCAGGTATAAATGCGTGGGTATTGTGTGAAATTATTAACAACAGCAAAATTAAACGCAGATACTTTTTATTTCAATTGGGAAAAAACTTGTGAGCAAAGTATATAACAAGTAGAGAAACAACCATTCCTGTAGCTATTATCCGGAACACATACCAGAGATACAAGAAAAACGTACAAGGTGACAAGTATAATCAAATTACTCAAATAATAAATTACCTGTGAAGTGCCACCTGTGCAAAAAACAGTCTGCGTTAAAAGCACTTCTAAAGAATATTATTTATGCATGACTTACTCTTCCAATAATAATAACTAGTTTATAGAATATAATAATTTAGTACAGTTATAATTATTATATATACAACAAAATTATCACAACTCACATAGAATTGTGATAATTTTGTTGCTAAACCAAAAACTATTCGTATTATTATTCCTAATTTGTTGCGTTTTAGTCTTTCAAGCAGTAACAATTTGATGTAATTTGATTAAAAAACATGTTTCAAATATTTTACAAATATGTAGTTTTAATCATAACGTTCGTATATTATACCTACCTATAATCATTATAATAAATAAACTGGGACAAAATTGTCACGACGGCGGTCCAAGGGGGGTCTTAAACTTCGGCGCTTTTAGTGTTAAAGGATTATAAAATAGGTAATTGTTACGAAAAAAAATTGACTATCTCCAATATATACTGCATATCGTTCCGTGGCAAGAGGCAACATCATCTTTCTGATACTAACAAAACCAAGTAAAAACTGGAGTTGCCTACTCGCCTGCCAAGCATGATAACTATGGCCAATATCCCCCTTTGAGGCAATCTATGGGGGAGGCCTATCAGTTACAATGGACTTAGATAGGTTGTAATTATGATGATGATGACGCGAATACTATACATTGAATGAAATTATTTTTATGGTCAGTTTTCACATTGCGAATGGTAAATTGGAAAAATAAATTAATTTGAAATATCGCAATAAAAATTAGTTTCGTTTAAGGTTGTCTTAAGTTACAATAAAGTCAGTTTCAAGATTTATAAGTCAAGTGTAGGTATTTAGTTTTAATATTTTTGTATTGAAATGTTGCTAGCCCGACATAACGTACCTATATGTCATTATATTATATGGTTATCTTTTCCGTCCATAAACAATTTCCATTTATAAGTGTGGAATTTCCCCCTTTTGCATTTCTTTTGATTCTTAATATTTAAAATTCTTTTTTTCTATTATTAAACCGCATTACCCCATACTAGGATTTTCTCCTGTCAGAAATCAAAATTAAATGTCAAGACCCGAAACAATTATTTGTAATATGCATACAAAGACTTGTTCAGTGCAGGATTTGCCACGTAGCTCTCAGCGCCGCAACATAATTTTAAGTCATTGCACCACGAATTCATCTAAATTTACCTAATCTCCTTATTCTCTTTAGCTCGTTTAAAAACATAGGTATCATCCATTGTAAAGAGGATTTGCGTTATTCACCGCATAAGTATGCACGCACGTGGCACGCTAGTTAACGATAGAAGTACGCATTGGGTCTTTAACACTGTTTTCTGTGGCATATATCCGACCAAAGTATAATAACGGGTACTAAATTGAGAGAAGCAGGAATTCAATGAATGCTGTTGGCTCAAGGCCGTATTTTGTTTCATTCTTTTTGGAAGGCTTTGTTCAGCAGTGGACTTGTGGATGGCTGCAATTATTATGATGATAATGAGCAAAACAGCTCTATGATGGGCTGCTCACCTTTAATTTAAAAGTATCCGCACAGTCGCATTTCGATATACGCTGCCACCACTGGTATTGTGAATTGCAATTTTAAGTGCGAATTTCACACGGGCCTGGTAGTGAAGAAAATCGTGACGATCAAAACCGGTGTATATTATTTTTATACGTGTTAAAGCCACACTGCAGCGTATGGCTGCAGCACAAATTGAACGTCACCACCGTGGTGCCGTTCAATTTGTGCCGTTCAATCGGTGCACCCTTGCATATAATATCAGCTGCTATGTGTCGTATGGTGAGTGACGGGAACCAAAGATCCCTTTTACTAGTAATAGGCATCTTAGTCCTCGGGGTGACAATGCCTTTTCATTTTAGATTCATAAACTGAACAAGGACAAACATCCAGAACTGGAAAATCACTTGTAGATCATACAAATAGTTATAGCGCGCGGGATCCGAACCCTTGGCAATGTAGGCGTCAGCTTTCTCTCACCATCAACTGGACTGTGTGCTCGTTTGTAACCCTTACTTCTATACTGCGAGGATTTGTAGTCCACTGGCATTCCATGGGGTAACGTATTTGGTTGTTCCCCACATCATATTTCCCTCGAAATTATGAGGTAGGCGGTTTGCTTTTATTTACGTCATTGTCATTGGAGAAAAAAAAATGGAGCATTTACTGAAAAAGTAAAGAAAATAAGGAGTCGTTCGTTTTAATAAAATCCGATTTGTTTTCTATTCCTAAGAATTCCTCCAATAAAAATAATGGACATTCTTGAAAACAAAGTATTAACACAGTCTAGCGATTTCACTTGACAATTTGTATAGACACCACTTAAAGACTAAGAGTGCTTCTTTTTAGTCCCTGAACATGAATACCTACTTTATTTGTTCTTCTATTATAATATTCCTTGCGTAGTAATTGTTATAATTATAAAAGCAGTGCTACATTTGCCGTCGATGAAATAAAGATCCCGTGACAAGAAAGATTAGAATTACAAACGTTCCATGTAGTAACAGAGCTCAAGTGTACAGAGTTGTTTCGAAATGCCTCTATCTTTTTATCTGATTATTGTGCTACCTATTTTTGTAGAGTAAATGAAAATACGTGAACTTTTTCTCCAATTATTAGTTATTTCCTGCACGTGGTAACTCTGGTCTTTAAAATCGTTACAACCAACTAACTGGAATTGCATCTAAAATTCTGAAAATCCCTGATCCCTCATTTTTCCACTATACAGGAAAAAATCATTGTGTGTATTAGTTTTTTTTAACTAAAGACAAATAAAGAAACCGACTGATGATGAGCAGCAGCGTTCCCATTTACCACAGCTCGACTATACATTTAACAAACCGTCTACTCAGCATCGTGAGCGTGGCAAATCTCTCGAGTAATTCATGCCAAGATGCCAAGTTAACTTGCGCATTAAAAATTCTTGTCAATTGAAATAAAACTTATTTTACGGATTTTCCATAAAATTAGTTTTATTTCCATATGTAATATTTGTGTTAATAAAAGAAGTCATGAAGTCTTTTGAATTTTTACAAATAATAATTTATGTCCGGTGGTGGACTTAAAATCTGACGGTGATAATCATCGTAACTTAAATTGCTATTAAGTTCTGGGAGTAGGTTTTATACTAAGCTTTATATTTTTGTAAAAAATTCGTTCCAATTTCCCTAAACCAAAAGGCTAGTATTGTTTCCTACAACTGCCTCGTTGATCCAGTGGTCAGAAGCGCAACTGCCGATCATGGAGTTACGGGTTCAAATCCCGGGTCGGACCAAATTCAGTTCTTGGGATTTTCTGTCAAGAAACTCTTAGTAGCAGCCCGGTATCACCATGCTTTGGAAACATAAATCCATAGCCTGAGCCTGATCTCTCTCAGGTCGTGTCAGATTACCGTCCCATCGATCTACGAGATCTACTGATGATCTGCAAATCTATATTCAGTCCTATCTTGAAGATTTTTCTGATCTGACTTGTATTTCCAACTGGAGTAAAGGCTATGGTTTAACGATTAATCCTATGAAAACTCAGGCTATTGTCATCGGTAGTTCTAGATTAGTTGGAAAAATTGACTGGTCGTCCCTACCTCCTATTATACTTGACTGCACTCCAATCCCCTACAGTAATAAGGTTAAAAACCTGGGTTTGTATCTCGACTCCTGTATGTCCTGGGCCTTACAGGTTAATGACGTTAGCAGAAAAAAGTTTGCTGCGTTAAGTTCTTTACGTATATTACGTAATTTTCTTCCCACAGTAACTAAAGTTATGCTCGCCCAGTCTCTACTTCTGCCCATCCTTGACTATGCTGATATTTGCTATCTTGACATTACCGAGGAGCAGCTTAATAGGCTTGAGCGCATTCAAAATTTCATGTCTGAAGGATTTATAGAGTCAGTATAATTATAGGCTGGACCATCTAAGGCCTCAGAAGTCTTCTTTACTTTGCAACTGAATATAACAACAATATACAACTAATAATAACAATATCCTTCCAAACGAATTTCGAAGAGACTAGCCATCTGCTCAGGACAGGATATTAGTACACAAGTGTCTGCGCAAGCACAGGTCACACTCTATTCCCACTAAAACAACAAAGTCCCAGAAAATTTGCAGACCTTATCTATCAAAAGGTTAAAATAATTATTAAGCAAAAATTGTTTAGTAAGGGTTATTATACTACTAAAGAGTACATGATTGATAATAACCCCTAGGAATGAGGTGATCGCTACCATGCTGTTTCTAAATGTTTTCATAACAATTGTATAAATATTATGTTGTAAGTTACGCTTTTAAATAAAATCCCGCTGGGTTTCTTTCTGGCTCTTTCTGGGACAGAGATTTTTTCCGAACCAGTGGTAAAAGTTAAAAATTACTTTCAATAAGAATTACATGTTATCAATATTGAATAAAAATGATTCTATTCTATTCTATTCTATTCTATTCCACTCTATTCCCTCACTCTATTAGTCAGATGGGATGGTAATCCGTTACGAACGGAGAGAGATAAGGCTCAGGACTAATGGCTTTATGTTTCCGAGGCACGGGGTCTTCAGGCTGCTACTGAGAATTTCTTGACAGTAAAACCCATTAACTGAATTTGGACGGGATCTGAATCCGAAACCCCATAATCAGCAGTTGGCTTTCGATGACTGGACTAACTTCCTTCACTCTTATAGTCCGATAGGACGGCAATTTGGCAATCATCAGGCGCAGGTCCAACGGTTTTCAGAGGCACGGGGATGGCATTATATAAATAATAATAATAATAATAATTCATTTTTATTTCCTCTTCACAAAGGTATAAAATTTCACATTATTACTTACGTAAATAATACAAACAATTTGTAGATCACCAGGCCCGCACCCTAACGAATTGCACATATTTACATTTCAAATATACTACAAGAGAAATACAAAAATAAGAAATATTTCAACAAGGAATAATTATATAATTTTTTTATGTTATTTCTATATGTGTATATAGAAATAACTTGAAAAAAAAACATATAGAAAAATCTATGTGAAAATTGGGTATTTAGAAATTTACTGGGACTAACTATGTACATATTTCCTTCTTTTGTCATTATTGGAGGACTTATACTGTATAATAGAATGTTGTAGTAGCGTAATGTGCAATATAAACAATTTGCAAACAGATAAAACACTACACTGTTGTAAAGGTCAGTTGTAGGATAAAGGAATGGTAGAGAATTGCTACCTTTTAATACCGCCCTCTGAGTCCTTTCTAATTGCAATATGGTCTTTTTAGGTGCCCTTCCCCAGATGGTAATGCAATATTTCAACAATGATTGGCACAGTGCAAAATATACCATTTTTATTACATTAAAATCTGCAACACGACGTAGATTTTTAAAAATATAAATTAACTTACGTATCCTTTTACTTAAGAGGCCAATATGAATGTGAAAGCTTAGGGTGTTATCTATCATTACGCCGAGATATTTTATGCAATCTGTTCTAGAGAGGGTAGGACAGGAGCAAGAGCTATCAATTTGGGAGCAACAGTGAGCTGTAATGCGGAAGTATTCTAACTCAGGTACTCAGGAATTAATATATGTAAGAAATAGCGTGGGACCAAGTACACAACTCTGTGGTACACCATATGATATGGAAAGATCATCACTGCAGCAACCACCAATCCTTACCGTCTGATATCGACCCGTTAAATAATCAAAGAATAGTTACAGTTGTGTATTTCTTATTCAAAGATCTTCTAGCCTATTCAACAAAAGCTTAGCCAAATGATTTTCAAATGATTTAGCTAGATCAAGGAATATAACAAATACTTTCTTTTTACGGTCAAGGTTTGTAACAACGAAATCAGTTAGTTCATGAACTGCATCCTGAATAGAACGTTTTGATCGCAATCCATATTGGCGATGTAATAACAGATTATGTTTCTCTAAGTAATTAGTCAAGCGCTTGTTGATTACTTTTTCTAGTATTTTTGATACAGTGGGAAGAATGGAAATGGGTCTATAGTTATTGACACAGCCCGCATCACCGCTCTTGTAAATAGGGTGAATTTCAGCTAGTTTAAAACAGTTGGGGAATTTACCAGTTTTAAGGGAAAGGTTACATATATATGTAATGGGAGGGGCTAGTAAATTTCTTTACCCTTTTTAGAAAGAAAGTGGAAATATTATCTCTACCTACGCTACAATCAGTTTTCATATTTAAAATAATTGTCTCTATTTCATGTTCGTCCGTGTACTATGGAATGTTGATATATGTTTGTAGGAAAAATGCTAGGAGTGTTGTTATTAATGTGATGTTTTTCTGCCAAAGATTTACCTATATTTACAACATAATTAACTGAAGTTTTGGGGTCAGCCTTGTTTAATAATTTATCGGCATTATTATTTTGTTTATTCGTATTTGTGACTATTTTAATTGTGTTCCAAAGTTTTTTATTACTTGTTTTAACTGCTGCTGTTAATTCTGATTTTTAATATTGCTTTTTCAGTTTTTTTAAGTAGTTTATTACAATAATTACGGTAACGTTTGTATGTAGTTATGATTACGTCATCATGCGGATATTTTTTACATTTTTGGTGTAATTTGTCGCGATTTCTTAAGCATCTCAAAATACCTGGGGTAATCCAGGGCTTTTTAATAATTTTGCGATTAGAAATTTTAATTGTTTTTGTATTAATTTTTAAAACATTACTTAAGGATTCTAATAGGAATGTAGCTGCTAAGTCATTGTCTACCATAGAATAAATACTTTTAAAGTCTAAAGTGTTAAGGTAACTATCTAATTTATCATAATTTATACGTTCCCAATTTTTGGTGGCAAACTACGTTTACTCAAAGTAGCCTCTAGTAGAAATATAAGAGTGTCATGATCAGTAATGGAAGTCTTCGCAACGTAGCAGGTTGACTGAAGTTTTGTTTTCAATATAACGTGATCTAGACACGTTTTGCCATGGTTAGGGAAGGTGTGGGCAGGTAGCATACATAGTAGGAGTAGGAGTCTTTACTGTGTATAACAATATATATATTAATATCTGAATATTAATCGAGCATATTACTAAGCGATTCAATAAAATTTGTGGGATCCTTAAATCCAGGTGGTCTATAAATTACAATGATTAAGGTGTTCTTACATATTTTTAGAAAAATTCAATTACAATTATAACCCGTGTAGTGGCGGGTAAGAATACTCACTACCCCATATCTTCCCGTGGGTGTCGTAAGAGGCGACAGAGGGAAACTGAGGCAGAGGATGGGCAGCAGCATCTTTCTGATTACAGCAAAACAAGAATAAAAAACTGCGGTTGCCAACCCGCTCGCCAAGCGTGGTAACTATAGCAATATACCCCCCATGATAGTAACGAAGAGACGGCCCCCAGTCCCCGGCGGCCCCGCTATTCCTGGCTACGGTGGCGACCATGGTAACGGCTGGGCAGGGGGTGCTAAGAAACTCCGGTGGAGGTTCGGTTGCCACCTACGATGACTCGACCTGGCAACTTATAACGCACGCACCCTGAGGACTGACGAGAAGATCCTGGAGCTGGAAGAAGAGATGGATAAGTTGCGCTGGAATATTATAGGATTATCCGAGGTCCGAAGAGAGAGGGAGGACACGGTAATCCTCGAATCTGGCAACTTGTTTTATCACCGGGAGGGCGACCATCTGTCCCACGGAGGTGTCGGATTTATCCACAAGTCTCTTGTTAACAACGTTGTACAGATTGGGAGTGTGTCGACAAGGGTTGCGTACCTTATACTCAGAATCACCAAACAGTATTCGCTGAAGGTCATACAGGTTTACGCACCAACGTCGACACACCCCAATGAGGAGGTGGAGGAAATGTATGACGATATCTCTAGAGCCATGCATTCCTCCAAAACCCACTATACGGTGTTAATGGGAGACTTCAACGCAAAACTAGGCAAAAGAGAGAACGCTCAACTGAAAGTAGGGAAATTCGGAATAGGGCAACGGAACCCAAGGGGCTAGCAGCTGGCCGACTTTATGGAGAAAGAGGGACTCTTTATGATGAATTCTTTCTTACAGAAGCGGCCCCACAGGAAGTGGACCCGGTCGAGCACCGACGGTTCGACAAAAAATGAGATTGACTTTATTATGACGACCAGACGACAACTGTTCAGTGATGTCTCAGTGATCGCGAGGGTGAAAACCGGCAGCGATCACCGAATGGTGAGAGACACACTGAACTTAAACGTTAAGTTGGAGAGGTCACGTCTAATGAAGTCAACGCTCCGTCCCCCACTTGCTCTAATGCAAAGTCCCGAAACCCTTCAGCTCGAGCTACCAAACCGTTTTCAGTGCCTAGAAGATTGCAATACAGTGGACGATATAAATGACAAGCTTGTGGAAACTGTCCATGCGGTCGGAGCTCGGAGCGTCGGAGTTTTGCAAGACCCGCCGCAGAAGAACACAAAAACTCTCCGATCACACTCTTAATCTCATGGCTGTTAGACGGGATATGAAGCTGCAGTCTTCAGTAGATTTGACAGCATGCAGGCAACTGAACAGACAGATCTCCAAATGCATGCGGCGAGACTTACGCAACTTTAATACTGCTCGTATTGAAGAAGCGATCGAGCGGAACCAGGGCTCCAAAGTCTTTGCTAGAGATATGTCTGCCAGAAAGAGCCAACTGTCGAAGCTGAAGACCGAGTGTGGCAGCGTCTTTTCCGGAACACCTGAAATTTTGAGTGAGATTGAGAGGTTCTATGAGCAGCTGTACACATTATCGTTTGAGCCACACGCAAGTGTGAGTAACGCTCCAAGAGCGAGTCTTTTCCGACACTATTCCGATGATTTCCCGGACGTCAGTCTGAGCGAGATTAGAATGGCTCTCCAGCACCTTAAAAACGACAACGCCTCAGGCGAGGATGGAATTACAGCGGAGCTTCTGAAAGCGGGTGGAAAACCGGTACTTGAAGTCCTTCAAAAGCTCTTAATTCCGTCCTCCATGGTGGCATTACACCGGAAGCGTGGAGCAGAAGTGCGGTGGTCTTGTTCTTCAAGAAAGGCGACAACGCTTTCTTGAAGAACTACAGACCGATTTCCCTTCTGAGCCGCGTCTACGTGCTGTTTTCGGGAGTCATTACGAATCGTCTCGCACGTAGCCTCGACGAATTCCAGCCTCCCGAACAAGCCGGTTTCGAAAAGGCTTTAGCACCATAGACCACATACATACCCTTCGGCAAATTGTACAGAAGTTCGAGGACAATTTGCCAATATGTCTGGCGTATGTGGACTATGAGAAAGCCTTTGATTTCGTCGAAATTTGGGCGGTGCTGCAGTCCCTTCAGCGGTGCCAAGTTGACTGTCGGTATATCGAGGTGCTGAAGTGCTTGTACAGTAGGGCTACGATGGCTATCCGAGTACAGAACCAGAGTACGAAACCTATCCAACTGCAGAGAGGTGTAAGACAGGGTGACGGGATATCCCCGAAACTCTTCACCGCTGCATTGGAAGATGTTTTCAAGCTTCTGGACTGGAAAGGATACGGTATTAACATCAACGACGAGTACATCACTCACCTTCGATTTGCCGACGATATAGTCCTTATGGCAGAATCGCTGGAGGACCTAAGCACTATACTCAATGACCTCAATAGTGTCTCCTAACGGATAGGTCTTTAGATGAACATGGACAAAACAAAGATCATGTTTAATGTCCATGTCACACCTATGCCGGTAGTTGTTGGGACCAATAAGCTCGAAGTTGTTAACGAGTATGTTTACCTGGGACAAATAGTCCGACTAGGTAAGTCCAACTTCGACCGAGAGGTCATTCGACGGATTCAACTCGCTTGGGCAGCGTTCGGGGAATTACGGCACATCTTCTCGTCAGGTATACCTGAAAACTTAAAAACGAGACTGTACAACCAGTGCGTGTTGCCAGTGATGACCTATGGAACTGAGACGTGGTCCTTCACTACTGGCCGGATGAGGAAGCTCAAGGTCGCTCAGCGAGCTATGGAGAGGGCTATGCTCGGAGTTTCTCTGCGTGATAAACTTAGAAATGAGGATATCCGCAGTAGAACCAGAGTGACCGACATTGCTCAACGGATTAGTAAACTGAAGTGGCAATGGGCCGGCCATATAGCTTGAAGTACCGACAACCGATGGGGAAAAAAGGTTCTCGAGTAGCAGCCTCGTACCGGCGGACGAAGTGTAGGGCATCCCCCCACTAGATGGAGTGACGACCTGGTAAGATATGCAGGAAGTCGATGGATGCAGGTGGCTCAGGACCGTGCTTTGTGGCGTTCCTTGGGGGGAGGCCTATGTTCAGCAGTGGACTTGTGAAGGGCTGTGATGATGATGATGACGACAATTAAAATCTGATATTGACAACTCATCCCAGATTATATTCAAAGATTTTTTGAAATACACCACTACACCCTCATTTTGGGTTGCATTATTAAGAGTTTTACAATAGTTATAGCCATCCATTATCGGAATATAGTGGGTGGAGAGCAACCAACATTCTGTAAGAAGAATTAAGCCCCATTCTAAAGCTGTTCTATGTATTAGAACTTTAAGTTCATCCATGTTGCGATTTATGCTTCTAATGTTTTGACGCATTATTTTTAAGTTACAATTTTGATTAGATATTAACCTAGACAAATTATCCAGATCGTAAAGTAGTGATGAGTTTGATATTAAAAATTGGTCAAGATCATCGCTTAAGTCTTTTGTGCTATCGCCTTTTAATTATATTAGTTATTAAGACCAAATAGTTAAATTGTGTGCAATAAATATGTGAAGCAACCACTATAAGTAAGTGTCCAACTAAGTATTTGGGATTCACTTAAAGACGTTTCATAGTGTAATTTAAACTCAAATTCTTTTACTAATAGTATAAAATAATCAATTGGAGTGGTACTGTTAATTTTAAAGCTATAATTAATACATCGTATATTCAATATAAGAATTACGAGTGTATGTTTACTAATATTATTCGAATTTAAAAATTTAAGGATGTTTAAGTCACTTAGTAAAAAATGTTTTACCCGAAGTGAAGTCTAAGTGAAGTCACTTAGTAAAAAATGTTTTACGTCGAAGTGTACATATACATTAGTGTATGTACACTTCGACGGTGATAAAAAAGAGTTATCATCCATTTCGAATAAAATAGCGATCGGTTGTAGTGCGCAATAACAATATACATATTTCTGAAAAATAAGTATTGCAAAACAAAGTAATATAAGATATCTAGGTTGAGAGACCAAGAATTGTAGCATAATACTGGAGTATTTAATATTTGTTAATCTTAAGTGTAACAGTAGTGTGTAAGTGTGAATTTTGTGTATAAGATTGTGAAGTGTAAGCAAATGCAAATTTATGTGTATTAAGATGATGTATTCAGGTGTCAGTGATAGTATATGAAAAGGTATCTGCGAAATACGTTTATAAATTAGTGTTAAAATAATTAAGGTTAAACAAAAAACACTTATAAAATATAGAAAACAATCAAACTTGCATATTTTATGACAACTTATAATGTACGCGGTTTTGTCTAAGGGTCGAAGGCATCGCTACTACTACGGCTGTGGATTACAGTTAACCGCCTCACTTGTTTGTGCTATCTAACAGATTATAAATTTATTAATATATTTTTATTTTTTATGAATATCGTAATTTCTTCGTTATTATTTGATTAAAAAGTATAAATTCTGTCTGGCTTTTGATATTATGAAAGATGATTTTGTATATAATTTCGTATTATTAAATATTAAAAATATTATTTTTATTATCTTTATTAGTCTGTAACAATCTACTGCTCAACGCAGGCCTCGCCCATTGTAAATATTTGCAATATAGCCACGCTTGGCAGACAGATTGGCGAACACAATCTCAGGAGTATCGAACTTATTTCGCTGCTAGCCGTCGTCGATCTGGCTATTTAATATCTTACATTATAGAATCAGGGGATATTGACATTATACGTGATCATTATGGTTTTTCTTACTGTCATTTCTTAGAATACCTAAGGGACGAAATGGGGTGAATGTATGATCTTACGCCGCCATCACGCGAAATGTTAAAATTATCTTTGATTTTTTTATTCCAAATTAAAATTGAATAAATTAACGACGTATTATTATCATGATTTTTACCTATAATAAGTCAGTAAAGTTACAACCTTTATACGTCCCACTGCTGGGGCTTCCTCATGTACTTTAAAATTCACAACGAGCACTAAGCCTATGAGCTGTCACTGCATTTAACGTCTTCTTAATTGGTGTCATATTCTTTCTTAAGATATATTTATCGTATGTTGCTCCTTATCTTAATGAACTTGACAGTGGCAGTGAATGCATGCCTTGCTCTAATCGTACCAATTGATAAAGTTAATTGGACCAATGGACTTTGAACGTACAGAAGAATCATCCGCAATGAATTTGTTACAAAAATTACGATATTTCTATAGCAGTGAAGCAGTTTTATTGTGTTAATAATATTTATTTTCTATTAATATTTATAAAAGCCTTAATATTATGATTTCTTATATTTTATTTACACGAATACTTCACATGGTATAAAACTAATTTTACGGATTTTATCGCGTTTAATTTTAACTTTTTTTATTCCCGACGTTTCGGGCACTTTACAGCACCCATACAGGTCACGGGGGGACTGAGGTGTTTGACGTCCCGATGTCATAGTTAACGAAGGCTACTTTCAATTTTTAATTATTAATTTTTGGTCGATCTACGCACAACGAGCTTACAGTATCTTGAAGTCTTGCAGTAGTATGCTTGGGTTTGGATTTAATTTTATTAATTATGGAATCCCAAGCAGATGGTAGCAACCAGCCATCTTCTCTATTGAAATTAGGATGTTTTTAATTTCAATAGCCTCGCGAATCATCCTTGGTAGGAATCAGTGTCCTTTTGCGAGGATTTGTGGTCTATCAAATCTGATATAATGGTTAGGACAATCCCGAACATGTTGACATACTGCAGACTTTCCAGAGCGTAGGTGCTTCACATCCGCGATATGTTCTTTCACTCGGATTTTTATGGATCTTTTTGTTTGTCCTATGTAAGAGAGACTACATTTATAATCAATCTTGTACACTCCTGCATCTTGTAGAGGGATATTACACTCGACGGATAGTAAGAACTGACTATTTCTTCTTCGGCGGCTTGTAGTATGTTCTTATGGAAGCCCGCTTCAAGATGTAGCCAATCTTGTCTGTGACTCCTGTGATTGTTTTAATTTTGGAAGAGTTATATTTGTTAAATTAGGGATGATAATACATTCAATGAAATTAAATCATATATAGCTTTCAAATAAATTTTTCGGTACGATACGCGCGCCACCCACTGTAAGTTAATAGTACTATTCCTATAACCTTCGTGCAATTGCAAGCATTAAGTTGACAAAGTTTTATCGCAATCTGATGAACGATATTGCAGCGCATAAAATGCGAACGAACAAACAACCTTTTAATACTCACTTAAATTGATATTTAATAACTGAAAATATACCTATGATTTATTAAAACTACGGTGTTATTTTTGCCGCTTCGTAACACAGTGTAACTTCTTTTTCTTTTTGATTCTGTAGATAAGATCCAGTGTGATTACAGATAAACACATATAAATTCAACCACTTCACAGTGACCTATGACAAAGCACATTTCGTTTTTTTACTATTTGTTGCTTCAAATCTCTAGAAGATCAATTGCCAACTACCATTAGGTGGAAGCAAGTTTGTTTGTCACTCTGAGGTGTTAAAAATTTGGACACGCTTACTACCTTTTCACTATGAATGTTGCAGAAGTTTTTATGATTATTCCGATTCCATAATATACTGTTAAATTTCATAGCACTAATTAAAACTCCAACAACCCTTAATTAAGAATTTTCACAAATAATGTTTCGCTTTTGAAAGTTTGTAAGTTTGCTTGCAGTGTGACTATCAACAAAGAGCAAGGCCAAACTTTTCAACTTAGAGAAACCGTGTTTCTTATACCATCATTATAATTCTCGTGTTTACGAGTAGGATTGTCTGATGATACCTATTAGTATATATTTACAGCCGCAACAATAATATTGCACAATATTATTGTTGCCGCACAATAATATTATATAAAGTAAATAAACAACTGTTGCAGAAAAAAGGATATAATAAAATAAAATAAATCCTGTTGTATTACAGGATAGCAGTAGAAGGCAAGTGGCAGCCAGAAAAAAAGGATATCCGCAGTAGAAGCAGACCGCAGGGGTAATTCTAGTTGCAGCCTCGTACCGGTAAGCGAAGTGTAGGGCGGCCCCGATAGTTGGTGAGACATGCAGGAAATTGATGGATACAGTTGGCTCAGGACCGTCCTGATTGATATTTCTTGGGGGAGGTCTATGTTCAGCAATGGTTCAGCAGTGGTTCAGCAGTGTGGTAATGATGAAGTTACTGTAAGTACAGGTACAGGTTTTGTAAGTTCACTATTATTATTTTTTTACTTAGACTCGCCGAAAAGTGTCAGTGAAAGAATTTTTAAAATGGATGTAATAATTTATTCTTTAAAAAAACTCTCTTTTTATAATTAATTACGTACATAAACAATTTCAAAATCAAATCTACAACGTTTTAAGATACCAGTTATCAGTTATCACATGCGTCATTTTGTTTTGCATATTCGTAATAACAAATATTTAACAAGCAAAGGAAATACGAAGTTCAAAATACCTACGTCATATTTGTGAACTGCATGTCAAATCAATCTGAAAGATTATTGAATTACGCAACAGGTAATATAAAAGCTTCCATTGTGTAATAAGACGATCAGAAATTATTGGAAATTTCTCATTGTTTTTAATTCTATATGCAATACTTATCAAGGTAATTATTTTTTAATAAATACTGGCTAACCAGGCAGACATTCTTCTTCCTTTTCCTTTAGATGACAATATGTGTTTCACTCCGAATTCACTCCGGACTTTCTAACGACCACAGCGGCAAATATGGGATCCAGATTTTGTGATTTACTTTTTTATCACTAAAACATTGAGTATATTCTTTTTTTCTTTTTTTTTTCTAAAAAAACGGTACATCCACACTAGGATTTTCTCCTGTATAGTGGGGGCAGTTTACAAACATAAATTGCATAAGGACAAACATCCAGACCCGGAACAATTATTTGTAGGCCATACAAATACTTGTTCCGTGCGGGATTCTAACCCGCGGCACTTAGCACAGCAACTCAATTGCTAAGCCACTACGCCACGGAGCCGTTAATTATTATGGTAAAGAATATAGCACTTGTTAATAACTTAATGTAATGGAATGGTTAAAAACAACAAACAATACATTCACAGTGTTTGTTTAGATAAGACTATCGATGAAATGAAATTGCAACAACATTAGAGTCAATTACATGTTTTATACATCTTTTATGTCAGTAGTATTCCGAAATCTTTTATTTATTTATTTCATTGTTTATTACGTTCACCTTATCAAGAAAGGGTACAAAGGGCTGACTTAACGCCTAAAGGCATTTTTTATTTGATTTAATTGAGTGATGTGGTTTGGCGTATTATAATAATAAATATTAGAATACTTACATATTAGATCACTATATATTTATTAATAAAATGGATTTTGGTGTATTTTTTTGAGATTAATAGACTTCGATACACTTTGACCGATCACCATGAAAGTCGATATTTTTTTATAGAAGTTGTAGCAAACAAGCCACAGGTGCACAGACAGCACAGGAGAGTGATAGTACTCATGAGACAAGAATGGGAAAGTGGGTCAGAAAGAAATCAATATTCAGAAATTTAAAAAGCGGCACTTCTCGGAAATATTATTCTATTAGTGAAAACATGTAAATAAATCTAATACAACTTTCAAGGAGATCATGGTCATTAAAAATACCGTTCATAAAATTGAACTTTATTTCGATAAAGCTTAAATTAATAAACTTTATTAAATTTTATTACTATCCAATCGCAATATCTACTCTATAATTATTGACGTTATACGTTTTTATTTTTGTATAACATAGGTTGTTGAAAGATATTATATATACAAATATTTGCTCACCTAAACTGACAGAAAAGTCAAATTTCCCTAAAATTATAAATAAGAATCAGAATAAGATGTATAACCTTATTCAAGCAAATAAAATTATGAATAATTAATAGTTTTAGGCTAGAATAAAAATAATAAAAACAGTTAAAATAATTTTTTCAAGTTTCATTAGCTATTTATTAAATTTTTGTTAGATATTGTTTGGTTAAGTTAATCTTGAAATATACTGCTAATGTTTATATTAATTTCACGTACAAGCTGTAAGTGAAATGGAATCTCGATCCCTAATTGAAGAAAGTATTCAGGAGTACGCTATGAAATCGCAAGACAGCTTATAATATTAAAAAAAATCTCTGTCTCAAAATAATTCAAAAGAATTTATTATTTTTAAAGAATAAACACTACAATAACAAATATTGATATTGCTTATATATATGATAGATTATCAAGTGATTGCGTAGACAAGCGCTCTTCTAGTACATTAATAAACGTTATAAAAATAAACAAACATGACGACGTAATTTGAACGTATTTATGTGGTTATGAACTACATCAATATTTGTGCACTTGCTGACGATTGTATATAAGCGGAGGCAAGCGACATAATATTGTCATAGAATATTTATCACTCGTCACTCGTCTATAGCATTGCTGATAAAGTTCAAGATCAAATATCATTATAATATATATTTTGTCGCTATACTTAATTCAAATATCCCAAAGGAATTTTGTTTTTAAAATAAAATCGTTAAGCGGATCTTACTAAACTGTTATACAATAAAAATAGTTTAAAAGGAGTTACTTCATAATTTCCACGAGTTCAGAAAATTTTGTGAAGGAAATTTTCTACAATGGATAAAAGACAGCTAATCGGAAGTGCTACGCGATACATCGCTGGAGGACATGCTGTTCAGACTGTGTACTGGAGGAAGTCAGCAGATGGGAGAAACGGTCTTGTCAAAACTACCAAATTAACATTTTTCGGGAATAAAGGTCCGGATAAAATTGACAGCGGAGAAATGTTTGCAAGAGTTCGCGATAAATACGGCATGCAGGTTTAAGAATGGACAATAATTTTATTTATTTATTTCTGTGATATTTTTTATAACAGTAATAGTATATAGTAACGTAAAAAAAAAGTAGAGCCTATATAATTTCTCTGTGCAGGTATCCTCACTATATTTTCCTTTTCTTTGCCGTGCACGTATCAGCACATAAAACCGCAATTAACGATTTCATTCAACAAGAGTTACCACGGCTCATACTCGATAATAATGTAAGTAAAAGTTAATTTATATAACGCTATAAAACTTCGGATATGATGTTTTATAGCTAGAAGACTGTAATAAGTATACCACTATATTTTCGTTATACTATCTTACAAGATGAAATTAATTTTAACATAAGTGATAATCCAATTATTTAATAACTTTAGTTTCATCAATGTTTTAAGAATTAGTGCTTAATTAAAGAAGAGTTAGGTATCTATAATATCTAACAGTATATAAAATAAAGTTCACAGTGTTATCATACCCTTATAGCACAAACTATTATAACATTAATAATATTATTATAACATATTATTACATTAATCTAATAATATAAGTATGTACCTCGTCCTGTGTTTTAGTACTTATTTATTAAAAATGTAAATAAGCAAATATTTTATATAAATATGTGTTTCAAATACATACTCATTCCTTACACATTGTCTAAAAACTATTATTAATTGTAAATACTGATATCATTAAGTATATAGATTATAGGTGTTCAGTTGTTATAATTTTATATAATTTATATAAAATACTTTTGTGTCATTAAAAAATATATTAAAAAACAGGGTTCCAGGGTTCACTTTTCAGCTTGGGACACAAAAACAAAAGATTTGGTTTTCAGGTTTGAATGATTTACTACGTGTTCACTTCATGAATGCCGTTACCTCCCGCCGCACTCCCTCATACCGCGCTTCAAGCGTCGCCGTTATAGTACCGATAGCAACGCTGAAACATATCTACGTCAGTTGTTTGTGCTCCCGTGCGATCTCTAGTTTGTTACTGTTTTTGTTGTTGTATTTGTTACTGTTGATTTTTTGTTTATGTTGACTTTTTACGTTCGTTAATTTGTGATAAACACTGAATGGGGTGATGGCAGTGATACAGAAACGAACGATTGCGATAAAATAACTGGTATCGAATTTATGGATGCGTAAATATCTACCTACCGGTTTTTGTTCGCGCCTTTGTAAATAATTCATTCAAAATTATACATTTTAAATGAATTATTAATTATTAAAACTATAATAAAAATATTTTATTTTATCGGAAACGTTTCTATTCAGTGTTATTATATTACTTTACTAACTAAATAAATTATTCAATTATATGCATTTTATCAACTTGCTTGCCTTCTATTTCTCTGTACAGGGCAACAAACTAAAAATCGAACTTCTTACAATTAAACACTTACAGTAATAGTTTTGTAAACGGTACCGTCAGCTGTGACGTCATAATGGTCGACTAAGAAACGCGTAGTATTATAGTTTTATAGTTTTCTGTAAATATTTGGCATAGCTAGACCAGGAGACTTCTACCGGTCCTGTTGCATAAGCCTTGTATGTACCATATGATAGCCTTGTTGGTCTAGCGGTCGTAAGCGCGACTGTTGAACATGTGGTCCCAGCTTCAAATCCCGCGTAGCCGCCTAGATTCAGGAAGTTTGCTGCGTTTCGTCTCCGTGCATCGGAAAGCATGTAAAGCTGTTAGCCCTGCACCTGATCTCTAGGTCATATACTCCTTGTCTCATCAGACTATGAGAGTGAGGGAATAGAGAGTGCACCTGTGCTGCGCAGATCAAATTCTGTTTGGAGATATTGAAGAAATATGTACTACATACTAGAACAGACACCACAAACAAAATCTATGCTGCAGTGCAGGGCGCGTGGAAGGAAATACAGAATACCTATATATGGCAAATACTAAGAAAGTTTGAGCCCGTGGGCTCTAACGCGTGTTCCAAACAACCTAGTCTCGGCGTATCTTCCAGTACGTAGCACAACATATAACTTCAATGCCTGGATGAAATTGTTAATACAAACATGTCCTGTGCAATTGATAACTTAATATATAATATTTTGGTAGTTGTCGCTTAGTTGCTTTTTATATTTGAAATTGTGATGATAATGTAATAGATATATTGCTAAATATTGTTGTTTAAAAATATATTTATGCATACTAATTTGGTAGGGGGACGAAAAGTCATCTCAAAGTATTATATCGGATCTGCTTCTTATTATATTTTTAAGTGTAATGTAATAATCACATCATAATTATAACTTTTTGAAAAGAAAATATTATTTTATATCTGCGTTAACTTTGATTTAATTTATTAATTTTCAAAATATGGTTATCATGCGTTTTAAGCAATATAAACGTTAAGTTTCTAAGAGAGAAAGGGGGAACATTGAATTTTTACGTGGTTTATTTTATGAATAACTCTCGCGACCGATTTTACACAATTTTCGTGTGGTAAAAGGTTTAGACATTTTAGTCCTTTTCGATCGACTATTAACCTGAGCATACTTGGGGCAACGTGGTTAATTTTTACCATTCTCATCATCATCATCTTCATCACAGCCTATAAAAATCCACTGCAAAACTTAGAACTCCCCCATAAATTTATAATATAATATAATAATAAAGATTTTTATTTGTCTCAATCTACATGGTTGTTAAAATGTATAAGAAAGATCGTCACAAACTTAGAAACATACCTATTTATAATAAAAGAAATGAAATAAATTAGCTTGATTTGCCACAGCCAACTTTTAAATCTATATAAACCAAAGACACCGTATCTTATTCTAATTGACGTAAAACAACAATTATTATTGACGTAAATAAACAATTTATTGGTTAGTTTTGTGCATTATTAATTAACAAATAGAATTTTTTTTCACATTAAGCTCTTAGATGTTTATCCTTTCCATTACGTTACAGCTTATTAAAGTCCACTGCAGAAGCCTTCCCATAGATATTTGCCTTAGTTGCCACGCGTGGCAAGCGGGTTGCCAACCGCAGTTTTGTTATTTTTAGTCGTTATAAGGAATACACTCCTAATTTGTTTCCCTCTGTGACCTCTTACGACACCCACGGGATGATATTAGTTACGGTATTTGCTCAACGTTTATTCTTAATTTGACCATTAAGAAAATATCAATTCCGTAATATTAGAACGTCCCTTTGTTGTCATGCACGTCGAACAATTCGAACCGCTGCGCTGCAAATTCGTCACTAAAGCAGACAATATCTTTTTGTATTGAGAATGGGTCCACCAACGTAAGCAGGCGTAACTTAATGAAACACATGTCGATATATTCCATAAAACCAATAGATTACAATAGTAATTTTAGTTTTACGTATCTAATGGGAATTCTGAGAAAATAACAATTAAAATATGAATATCACAATAACCTAAAAACAAACTAAAAGCGATTGTCTAGTAGTTTTTCACCGGTATTATATAAGTTAAAATAGTGCTCTGGTTAATAATTAATAGTATAAAAGAAAGTTGTAGGTACATTCAGCATTTATAGGTACTTTAAGGTTGATGGAAATTTTTTTAGTAGTTCGTTCTTCTTTATACGCATTTTTTTTTTTCATATTAAATTAGCCAATTCACGAATATCAAAAGAACTTTTTTTTCACATTATACGATTCCGGTTACATTTTCATTAAATCTTTAGGCCGTTTAATATAATAAATTGGTATCTTTTTTATGTAATAAAATTAAGTTACGTTAATGTTTCTAGTGGGCCCAAATACGATTGTTTCTTTTCTACATGATATTTATGTGATGAAATTAAACATTCCGTGTATATATTTCTGTTTGAAATTGTCAGCTAGTGAAATATTTGGAAATATTTGCTTTTGTTGTATTTTCAATACAAGTTTCATTCAGCGGTGATATTTTATTTGCAGAATTTGCGTTATTTCACTATATATATTTTTAGGGAAGGGTTTGAGTACCACTAAATTAACGTATATCGAAACTAATCTTCTAGCGTGTTTAATAAAACCTTCTACTGTTTAAATATTTTGTTGTTGATTTTCCCAACTGTAGGCTTTTGATTCAATAATAATATACACATAAGTTGTATAACGCTCTTAATATGCCGAATTTTGAGTCTTATGCCACTTCAGCTTACTGATCCGCTGGGCAATGTCAGCCACTCTCGTTCTTCTTTGGATTTTATCCAACAGAGAAATTACAAGCATAGTCCTTACCATCACACGCTGAGTGACTTTGAGATTACTCGTACGGCGGGAAGGACCACGTTCCAGTACCACAGGTCACTTTTACACTTCCATCTTACTTAGTGGCGGATTTACACATTTGCCGCCAGTAGGCTATTGAAATTTTGCCGACCCTACCGACTTCTACAATTCGATACCCTAGTTCACAATCATATTAATTATAATTTTTTTTGTCAATGAAATTGTAGGTTTATGATTTGTGCACAATCGTCCCAATTACTCCATCTTTTTACCGTAATTAGTATGATAGTGAACTAGACGATTGATGTGTCAGTTCCTACATTATTTTTACAATCCAATGATTTAGTTAAGATTGCACAAGAAATAGTTTTTGGCTATATTTCTGATCTAATAAAGGCTCAATCATATACTACTCATAAGGCGGGATAAGGCATGCCCTATCCAGCCTTATTAATAGTACTTATAGAATTATGTACATTCGGTAAAAAGCGCAATTAAATAATTTTTATTGCTCTTACTTACAGTTCAAAAATAATAATTCATAATAATAAGTAATGCCATTTTGCGCAATTTCCTATTCGTAAAATCATCAATTATATCGTCATATGAAATCTTGTTCATTAGTTCTGACTCTATGCACAAAAAAGCTAAAGCGTTTAGTTTTTCTTGGCTTAAGGTAAATCTTAGATAATTTTACAACCGATTTAAGCAAAAAAAGCCTCACCCGAACAATCTGTCGCTGGTGTAGAGGCTCTGTCGCTGGTGTAGAGGTTCTTCGCAGTAACGAAGATAGACTTTTCAGGAATCCAGAATATGGTTTCCTCACAATTCTTTCAGAAGAAAGGTGGCATTGAATATGAATGAATGGTGGCATTCTTGAACTTAGGCAGTCTCTAATACATTTTTTCCAAGAAAATTGTCATCATCAACCTTTTCCCGTAAGGGTTGATGATGATAATCCACTCATTTTGGTCAGAAATTAAAACTTCATTAAACCTGTTGTAGGCTTCCTGCCATTTTTTTTATTTCGGATACGTGTCTATCAATGAGAATGAGATATATGTTAACCCTAAAGGTATCACTCATAGTTATTTTCATTTCTTTATCAGTGTTGAATCGATGATAAGGAAAAATATTTCGCCCTTCTTATCTCGTCTCCAATCTGTTTTAAGACTTAATGCCCCATCAAGAGAATAAACTCATCGCAAACGGTTTTAGATAAGTAATTAGTACTTCCAGATTCTTGATTCCCAAATCGTTCAATATGACTGGCTAAAAAAAGGATCGAATTCAGCTATCCAATATTATGCAATAATTTTCGTTGTGCAGATAACCGAACTTTTCATTTTTTTTCCCTGAAAGTGGGGCCTCTTGAAGACAGTTGCTTCAAAAAGTAATTTCTTTATCAATTTGGACATGCAGTAAATTGTCGTGTTGACCATCAATCTCACTTCTAAGTTTCAATGTAAGGATACTAGATTTATGACGCGCAGAGTTTTATGCTGAGCTACTCGGTATTCTGCATTTTTCAAGTCATTAAATCCTTTGTTCTCAAACTGAGTCTCATTCTGCGATAGACCGAATGCCAAACAGGTCCTGTAATATACAGATCTTTTACTACAGAATAAACCAGCCAATTTCGGTCATTTACATCATTATTTTTCATTTTTCTTTGGAAGATACTAACTGGCAAGAAACGACGCTGATCAGCATATATTTTTTCACTTTTAGAGAAGTCACAAGAAGCCGTACCTTGCGATAATCTCCCTTACGGTATCGTTGATTTTCAATAAAGCTGGATCTTTGTTTAGATTTACTGCTGTTTGCACTCGGTTATTACTTAACTTCTGATTCTGAGATGCATCTTCAATTGTTATACTTATTGATGATTCCTTTATCGCCTCTTCGTCAAAAACATAAATATCCGTTTTTTTTAAGTAGATTGTTCAACAGATGACTGTTGTTGTTGAGGCGCAGAGTTCAAATCTGTTTCATCTTTTCCTGGTTGTATTGTGGCAGTGCATGTTGTTGAAGTTCCTGGTCTTTCAACACTACTTCTACTTCCACTTTAAAAAGGCTGTTGATTTTATCGCTTTATGGATAATCTGTCCTTGTTCTTCTTTTCATTTTGACTAGCTTAGCTTAAACAGAATAAACAAAAAGTGACAGTGGAGCTCCAGCTTCTGCTTCTGTCGCTTTGTCCCATCACTCATTCTATTTTTTATCAAAGAACTAAAAATAAAAAAGATTATATTTTCCCTCGGGAGCGCCGTGCTCATGTAGTCAATTCGGCATTTCGGTCAAAAAAACTTAGCGAATGGTCATGCCACTTGTTACCGCGCCACAATCAATCGCGATTACGCAAAATGTAGAAACATTTATTTAAGTGGTGAAACATATTACATGTTGAATTGTTTATGAACCTAACAACATTTAGGTTTATAAATATGAATCTTTTTAATTTCTGTAAAACAATAAAATTTGGACCCAAATTTGCCGCCCCTAAAATCTGCCGCTCTAGGCTCCAGCCTACTTAGCCTGCTGGTAAATTCGCCACTGATTTAAATAAAACTAGTTTTGCGGATTTTATTGCATATATTAACTTATTTTATATTCCCGACGTTTCGAGTACTTTACAGCACCCATAGTCACGGGGGGGACTGAGGTATTTGACGTCCCAATGTCCCAATGTTAACCACGGTTACCTTCAGATTAAAAATTATTAATTTTTGTTCCGATCTACGCAGTATGAACTTACAGTATCTTGAAGTCTTGCAGTTGTATTCTTGGGTTGGGATTAAATTTTATTAATTATGGGATCCCAAGCAGATGGTAGCACCCAGCCATCTTCTCTATTGAAATTAGGATGTTTTTTGATTTCAATTATATATAAGATAGATATTTAAACGGTGACACTCATCACCATCCTGCTGTACTGCCATATGTCAGAGGTGTCACTGACAAGATTGGCTACATCCTGAAGCATGCTTCTATTAAAACATACTTAAAGCCGCCGAAGAAGATTAGTCAATTTTTACCATCAGTCAAGTGTAATGTCCCTCTGCAAGATGCAAGAGTGTACAAGCTTGATTGTGAATGTGGTCTCTCTTATATAGGACAAACTAAAAGATCAATAAAAACCCGCGTCAAAAAACACATAGCTGATGTGAAAAATCGACGCTCCGGAAAGTCTGCAGTCTGTGACCATGTACAGGATCGCCCCCGTCACTAAATTAGATTTGATAGACCACAAATCCTCGCTAAAGAATACCGATTCCTTCCAAGGATGATTCACGAGGCTATTGAAATCAAAAAACATCCTAATTTCAATAGAGAAGATGGCTGGGTGCTACCATTTGCTTGGGATCCCATAATTAATAAAATTAAATCCAAACCCAAGCATACAACTGCAAGACTTCAAGATACTGTAAGTTCATACTGCGTAGATCGGAACAAAAATTAATAATTTTTAATCTGAAGGTAACCGTGGTTAACTATGACATTGGGACGTCAAATACCTCAGTCCCCCCCGTGACCATGGGTGCTGTAAAGTACTCGAAACGTCGGGAATATAAAATAAGTTAATATACGCGATAAAATCCGTAAAACTAGTTTTATTTAAATGTGTAGTGTTCGCGTAAATATAAGAAATCATTTCGCCACTGATCTTACTGTTTAGGTTTATCAGACAAGATTTGTCGCGAACGCAGCCCAGCTGCATTGGATTTTTGTATATAAATTTATATGTAGTTGGTTTCTCGGAAAAGGCTCTAAGGATTTGGATGAAATTTTGTATTTATATATTGTTTTACTTTCCAAATCTATCTACATATGTTTCATCCCTGAGATAATTATTCAGCAAAGCTTAAGATTCTAAACAATTACTTTAAATTCTAAATTAATTAATAAATAGAATCATTATGATGATGATGATGATTCTATTTACTCTTCAAACAAGAACTAATCAGCAATCTCTTACGACACCCGCGGGGCGATATGGGGTAGTGGATATTCTTACGCCGCCACTACAAGGTTAAAAACCAGTGAACAACAGCGAGTAATTTGTTACTTTGTGATAGACACCGGTAGGCGACTGTAACTTATTTGGACAGTGTAACTGTGTAAGATGAGCTCTATTAATAACTTTTGAACTGAAATTGGTTGTGTAATAAATAAATTAATAAATTATGTCTAAATGAATATTACATTTCAGCACTTTTATGTTAATGAAAGATATAATGAAATTGGAAAAATGTGAAAAGCCAGAATGTATCAAAAAAGGCATGTATGGCAATTCACAATGCTGTGTTAGTCCCTACTATAATATATGATCGTTAAAGTTGGGTGTGGCAGAAGAATAATGAGAATAAAATTAATGCTGTAAAAATACGGTTATTAAGAAGAATGTTAGGTGTTCATCGTAATAATAGGGTGAAAAATTGCGTGATAAGAGTAAAGTGTGGCTGGCAAGATGTTGTGACCAGGATTAAGAAATTAATGCTTCGGTGGCTGGGACGAGTAGAAAGAACGAATGACGAAAGCGTGACAAATCAAATTTATGTTGCAGGATTGATTGGTAGAGTCAGCAAGTGGTATATTAGACGGAAGTTTATCTACTAGATTAGAGATATATTGAAAATGAGCCAAATGGAGATCCCAAACCAACGAGCATGTATGCGTAGATTTATGGATGTGAAAAAAGCGAGAGAGGTGTGTCAGAATCGTGCCACATGGAAGTCCATAGTCTCTGTCTACCTCTCTCGATGACAGAGGCATGAAAGTTTATGAATATATGTGGGTAAGATGAAAGGATGCATGAAATTTATCGAATGGAAATGAGTGAAAGGAAGTTTGTTTGATAACGGAACGAGAGTGATTGAACGAAGTGAAATTAAACATAAGAGAGAAGGGAGTCGAGGTTAAGATGCGAAAGGGTGTGAATGACCTGTGTGTGCTGTGTAGTATTCAAATATCATCATTTTTGTAGTTTTAAAAACTAAAGGAATACGTACGTCGAATAAACTTGTTTTTTCTAACCCTACATGTGGGTATGTAATAAAGCTGAGTTATTCAATAAAGGTTGCTTTTCAAATACCCACAACGTAGAAATAAAAAGATATTTCTAAAGTTAAGTGCACTTGACGACTTTCATTATTCTACCGATACGTTTCTAGATGAAGAAAACTAAGTATGTTGAAAAGAGCAACTAGCATTTATGATTTCTTTTATTCCTATTTTTAACCGAGTTCCAAAAACGAGAAGGTTCTATATTTGATACCTGTTTTGTGTGTTCAATGATTTCTCGGACACGGCTGAACCGATTTCAATTATTCTTCTTTTATTAAATAGCTTATACTTCAGAAGTATAAGCTATTTAATAAATATAAGCTAGTTGTAACTTGTGCATGTATTCCCCAGTTCATGGAAAAATGTAAAATATTTGTGCCCAAATACACAAACGCTGCTCAATTTTAAGACGTCGTTAAGTCTCGCGCTGTCTCTATCACTTTAAGTCAAAGTGACTGTGACACCACGAGACTTAACGACATCTTAAAATTGAGTAGCGTTTGAGTATTTGGCCATTGAACTGTTAAAATAAAACTAAAGCCATCTTTAAAAATAAATAATTAAATAATTTCCACATAACAGCTTCTGAAGTTATGGCTTTAACACTTTGATACATTTTGTCTTAACACCGACCTGATAAAAAAAGAAAGAAAAAATGGTTTTGGCTTACTAGATATGTACGTAGTGTTCTGTCATATTTCTTTGTTGCTTTAGGATTACTCATGTGTTCAATCAAAATAATCATTATGATTAAAATTGCAAAAAATATTTTTTTAGATAAAAGACCACGAAAAGTTCTCGATTGGTAGCCTCTACCAGTAAGCAAAGTGTAAAGCGGCCCTCATTAGATGGAGTGACAACCTGGTGACATGCAGGAAGACGATGGATGCAGTTGGCTCGGGACTGTGCTTTGTGGCGTTCCTTGGGGAGGCTTATATACAGCAGTGGAGTATAGTGGAGGGTAATGATGATAATGATGAGATAAAAGTAAATTTTATTTACCAATTCAGGTCACATCACATCGTGAGCGAAACCTTTTAGAAACTTTGTTGGGAACTTATTTAACAAGTAACAAGGATAGAACCACACCGATACGGCACTGAATATAAATTAACCCTTGATAAATATCTATATTGAACAAACATAACTATATAAAAAGATATAAATTATTTATTTATTTTATTGTTTATATAATGATGTGCCAAAAAACTGATAAATATGATTATTTACATATAAAATTACAATATTATGATTACAATTTTTACACAGACTCTGTGCGCCGCATTTGTAAACTTTTCTTTTAAATATTGTATTTCATAAAAAAAAAAAACAGTCGCTTGGTTCTTATACTTAGGTTCTACTTTCGCGAAGCTGCAGGGCAGTTTGTTGGCGAATATATCAAACAATATTACATACTATTAACCTACTGTAATTAATATCCTAATCTTGCATTTATACATAAAATAGAAAAATTAAATTTAAACTTAGTAGTGTTATTTACATTCTTCGTTATCTTTGTACTTATTAATAATTACACTTAGAAATATTAATTAAACCTATTATTTTTTTAATTTAGACAACATTAACTATAAATACACGTATAATTCTTCAGCAACCACTTTTTCAACTTCCTTTTAAATGTTTATTTATTACCGCATTCGTCTTCACAAAATATACTGTAATATAACTTTTCTACGCTGCAGTTGAAGATGTCCGTTTCTAAGTAAATAATATTGAATAATTTTAAAGCGCGTGATATAGGTGCAAACATGTGTAGATTTATGTGGTAAAAAATACGAAAACATGCGATTTATAAGAGCGGTGCAAAGATGCATAGCAGAGTTGTGAACCACATCTTTGGTTCAAATTGTATGTAGACAGACCTCCTCCAAGTTTTTTCCATATGAGCTAGTGTAAGGCTATGAAGATTAAGCAATTCTATTAGTGATTTTCCTCGCTCTGTGCTCGGCTTCCTTATACAGCTCTGGTAAAAAGCCAGATTGGAAGGAAACAAATGCAAATTACTTTACGGTGTGTCTGCACAGCATAAATTAATTTTCACTTTCTTAAATGTCAAGTTGCAAAAACCCGCTGCGGCCTTTAATTACTTTTACAAATTAATGTTAATCTTAAGTAAATTAGTTTAATCTCAAGTAAGGATATCCAGGAGAAAATATGACTTATAAATTTTTAATCAACTAAGTACAGAAATTTAACTAACTACATTAATTAAACTTAACATCAACAGTCAAGCATATTTTTTAATGCTTGAAATATTATATTACAAGGAAAATATTTTATCTAGTTAGTACTTTACTAGCCAACTTCATAAAAACGAGGAAGTTCTTAATACGAAATTGTTTTTTCGAATGTATGGTACGCGATATCTTCATTTATTGATATTTATTTTATTGATTTTAGTTATTATTTCGTTATTAATATTACAGTGCATTAATACCGTGTTTTAAGTATACCGTGTCGTGGCTGTATAAGAATACCCATCGTAAGAGGTGACAGCGGGATACCAACTAAGAGTTGGGTAGCAGCGTCTTCCTAAGAACCATAAAAAAAATGTGTTTTGCCAAGCCGCCTGCCAAGCGTGGAAAATATAGTAAATATCTCCCTATGTGGCAATTTATGGGAGGCCTATGTTCAACAGTGGAAACAGCCGTGGATCTCTAAAAAATTAAAATATTGATAGATAGAAGATTATTTATTCCGCAGGTGGAAGACTAGTCCTCAAAATGTTACTTATAGATTAGAATATACGAAACACAGAAATCAAACAAATAAAATTATTAACAAAGCTAAAATAACTATAGAAGGCAGGAACTATCACGCTGTCAGGAGACTTTAGGAAATTATGAAACAATAAATTGCTGGCTAGGAAATAGTAAAAATAGCTTAGATGACGTAGTAATTAAGTATCTAGGAAAATCAATAATATAAGTGATATATGTTCAAAATTCTCAGAAACATTTACAAAAGAAATTGATAAAATAAAACATCAATGTAATATTAAATTACTAAATCATGAGACCTATGTAAAATCAGGTGATACCACTTTCTATTACAAAAGGTAACCGAAAATGAAATAAAAAAAATAATTAGTCAACTAAATAGTAAAAAATCGCCAGGTTTAGATGGAATAAGGCCGCAAGATCTAATTTTAGTTAAAGAAAAAATAAGTCCAATATTAGCAAAATTTGTGAACCTTAGTTTTAAAACAGGCTTATACCCAGACAGTTTAAAAAGGTCTATTATCCGCCCTGTTTATAAGCAAGGAGACCATTGCAATTATTCAAACTATAGACCTATTGCAATATTGTCTGTTATTAATAAAATAGTGGAGAAAGTGATAGTTAATAGAATTAGTGAGTATCTAGAAAAAAACTGCATAATTACAGAAAAGCAGCACGGATTTAGAAAATTACGTAGTACATCGACGGCCTTATCAAATTTCACCGACGATATCAACGAATGCTTAGGTAGTAAGCAGTATGTATTTCTTTTATTCATAGATTTTAAAAAAGCGTTTGATACGCTGGACCATGAGCAGCTGTTGGTAGCTATGGAAGAGTGCGGAATCCATGGGCCAATCAGCTCATGGTTTCGTAACTATTTACACAACAGAATGTTGTGCACAAAGATAAAAGAAACCATTTGTCATGGTAAATTAGTTAGAACTGGGTTCCTACTGGCTCTGTGTTTGGCCTGTGGGCTATATCATGCATGTAAATAGCATGGTAAACGTTGTGAAAAACTGCAGAACATACATGTATGCTGACGACACATGCATGATGTATGCTGACAGGGATACGAAGGTGATTGAGAACAAAATACAATCGGATTTTGATAACGTAATCAAATGGTCCCACGATAATGGAATAATTTTAAATATAGAGAAACGAAATGTATGCTCATTCAATCGCCATACCTGCATAAACCATATACCTACAAGTATAAATATCATAGGCCATTCGTATGATTGCTTGCATAGAAATAAACAATGCATTGGTTGTAAATCGATTGAGCTTGTTGAGAATTACAAATATCTAGGATTAACCATAGATACTAATTTTAGTTGGAATTTCCATATAGAACGAGTATGTAATAAATTAAGATCGTTATTATGTAAGTTTGTACACCTTAAAAGCGTAGTTGATAAAACAACTTTACGCATTCTGTACTATGCTCTCGTGGATTCTGTAATTAATTATGGCCTTTCAGCATATGGACGTACGTTCCGAACGTACATGGATAGGATACATAATCTTCAACTAAGATTTATTAAACTGTTAGTTAGTAAGCAAGCTAAAGAGAAAAGTAAGGGTAACTATAATCTATTGTTTAAGAAATGCAATATTCTACCAGTACGTGAAAAAACAAAGTATTTATTAGCAATTGAAGGATACAAAAGTAAATTTTTAGTTAGGAAATCAATTTATGGTAATTTAAGAAAGAATACTCGTAAATTGTTTGAGGAACCAAGTGCGCAAAACTACTTTGGTGAAAGGACGCGTAGGTATTTAGTGCCAAGAATATTTAATGAAAACGTGCCACAAGAGGCCTGTAAGACAAAACAAATTTTTAAAAACAAATTGAAATATTGGCTACTGAATGCCATCGGCGACCTGTAGTATTAGAGTAGTAATATTTAGTTTATTATTAATTATTAATCTTAATTATTTTTTATTAATCTTTATTCATTATTAATTTAATTTAAGATATTCGTTTTCTGTCTTTTATAGCTTTGTTATTAATTTAGTGATAAGTGTACTTTACCTACTTAGTCTTTAGTTTTTTTAATTACTTTATATGTTTACTAATATGTTTTGTTTTAAAATTTATTTTAGAAATATTAAAATGCAAGTGTAAACCTTAATGAGTGCAGTTTCGCCAATAAACTGTATTCTCAGTTTGGCGAACTTAATGTTTTTGAACCAATTGTATTTACTATGATAATAAATAAATTAAAAAAAAAAAAAAAAAATTTGATAGGCTCGAACGGTTTTTACTAAAAGGTTAAAATAAATATAAAGTTCAGATGTTGTCTCCAAAATAGGCGATAAAGTTATTAATGTAACCACTTAGACGACACTCTAGTTGTTACTTTGTGCCTGTATATTCCTTAGTCCACACAAAAGGGTCAAAAATTAAACTTTTATTAAAAATTATAAGCTAGCTTCAAATAAATAAAAAATTCACATAATAGCTTGTGAATACGAGCCTTAAATTATTCTTCTTTCTTCTATACACTACGTCTTAGCATCTATTTTAAAAGCTTTATAAATTAAGAAAATTATATATTTTCTTTTTACTTTATTTAGACAAATAATTAAAATTTAAAAATTTTGTACATACAACCGACTTCAATATAAATTATTAAGAAACTCAAAAACTAGTAGTCAGACCTTGATCAAATTTATATTGGATTACATGAGAAGCACCAGCTTTCAAATAAAGAAAGAACTATCGAAATCGGTTCACCTAGAAAAAGTTATGAGGTAACACAGATAAAAAAACATACAGTCAAATTGAGTACCTCCTCCTTTTTGAAGTCGGTAGAAAATTTAAAGAATATTTTCACGTGCCGTACGCACGTACTCATCATACATCTGACATCTACACGAAATTGCTAGAAGAGGTAATATTTTGGTGAGCACAATACTAGTTTTAATAGTCTAGTAATGTTATGTTAATTTTACGCAAGCAAAATGTTTGGGGATCAAAAGTAAAGTTCACATGCCTATATTACCGTTAGCTAGTGCTCTGACCGCTAATTTCAGACAAGTTAATGGGCTGCTAAGTTTTCGTCTATGCGTGACTTTCAGCAATAAAGTATTTACGAGTCAGTATATGCGTTCTATTTGCAATTTGAGGCAACGTTGACCATTTAACGTAATGATACGTTAAAGGGTCACGTTACCTAGTCAATTTAATTAATTAATACTATATTATGTAATATAAAGACATTGTGATCTAATAACCGTGTAGTGGCGGTGTTAGGATATTCACCAGAGGGACAAAAGGAAAATGAAACAGGAGATGGACAGCAGCAGCCACCTGACTAAAACGTAAAATAATAATAAACCGCGGTTGCCAACCCGCCTACCAATTGTGGTAATTATGGCAAAATTCTCCCTACGAGGCAATCTATGGAGGAGGCCTACGTTCAGCAGTAGACTTTAATGGACGGATGGAATTTTTTTTTATAAAGTGTGGATGACAAACGAGCACACAGTCCACCTGATGGTAAGTGGATGCTGAGGCGCACAAACATCTAAATTTATCCCCGATTTAGATTTTAAATGCGTTGTGACCCCTGAGGACTAAGATGGATAATTCGTTTCCAGTAAAAAGGGTCTCCGGTTCTCTACACTCACCATACGAAACACATCAGCATCAAGCTGCTATTTTACTCTGGTATTCTGTGAGGACGTGGTCCTACCCCGGCCGAGCCGACCCATTCGTGCTACAACCATAATAATGCTACAGCATGGCTCTACCACGTGAATTATATATTTATAACATTATATTATGTTAGTTTATTGCCAATAAATAAAATAACAAAATCTGAACCGGGTATGTGCGCTGTTGAGGCTCGTACAGCGAGTTCGAAGTGAAACTGATACTGAAACTCACTTATTCGTGAGAGTGATGTCCAGACTGATTTCGACCGCAGCGATAACGTACGAATTCTGTTCAATGAACCGTCCATAAGGTAATATTAAAGAGCGTGTATAAAAGCACGCAAACACAGAGACACAAGTTCTCAATAATAGTATCCACTTGTACCCAATTTAACATTAATGAGATAAGTTTGTAGCTATGCCAAGATGCAGAGTCCCGCGGGGACAGTCGAAACAAAACCAGCAGTTTTATAATATTTCTCCTTTTAAGAATGCGATATAGCATACGACGCAATGCACTTCAAAGTGAACTATCATTTTAATGTCAATAAAGTTAGTGAACATGCCTGCAAATTCGAATATTATGTAATATCAGTTTTAGTTGGAGTTCTGTACTCTGCCTGCTCTGTTTTTTGGTGCAGCCGGTCCCAAGCCCGGATAAAAGAGGAGGGGTGGGTCCGCCAAAGAGAGTGGGTGTATCCGGTGGACTAACACACCCACCTGCGCTAGGATCTGCGCAGTCGTGCGCCGTACGCGGGGATGAAAGAGTCCTGGAGGGTTGAGCTGATCGTCACTGGCTTATATAGTGGCGAGAGGCAACACGGTCTCTTTGGTCCAGATTTCAAGCTAAACGGTAGCCCTATCTGCTAGCCACAGATAGAGAAATGGTCAAGCGTCCCGTCAGAGGGTCGCAGGCGAGGGATGTGGGGGCTGCCTAGTTTCCTTGAAAAGGGCTAGGTGGTGGTAAAGTCCATGCTGACGGAACCACTGACAGTATATTCGGGCAGTGGGGATGGGCCTTTTCAGCCCTACCTGCCAGCTGGATCGAGCTCCCGATGTTGCGCTGTGAGCCAACTTCGCGTTCCTATATTCCCCCGGTAATCCTAACGCCTGAAATTCTTTTTGTCCTAAAGTAGGGCGTTCCCAAAGGTGCGGGCTCCATGGAGGTTGAGAAGTCGGGGGGACGAATTTTAAATACATAAAAATATGGACAATTTAAGGCCCATTAGGAAAGAGGGAGAGGTGTCAGAAGTGCTTACCATAGACACCAATGAACAAGTAGGAACCGCCATTAAACCAACGGTTCCACGGACTGCACCATCCAGCGTAGGTGGATCAAAACCAGTTCCAAACCTGAGGAGCTGGACGTGAGAAAGGAACAAGGGACCGCGAGTAGCAAAACTCCTTCGGACCTTTTCTCTGCTGCCTGGCAAGTGGTGAGCCTTAAGGAATAGAATAGAATAATTTTTATTCAATATAGATTACATGTGTAATTTTTATTGAAAGTTATTTCTTACTTTACCACTGGTTCGAAAAAAACCTCTGTCCTGGGAAGAACCAGCAAGAAACCCAGGGACTTTTTTAAAAGTAAATTTTACATTAATGGTTGTACAAACTATTTAAGTACAAAATTTATTTTAGAAACTGCTTGGAAGCGACCACCTAATTCCCAGGGTTATTATCAACCATGTATTCATTTATACTATAATAACCCTTTTTATTTATACAGTTTCAACAACAAAACATTTAAACTTGGTAATAGAGAGCCTGTACACTTTCCGAGACCTTGTTGTAATAGCGTATACATTGCCTCAAGAATAAATTACTGACCCTGTGGAGTCGAGAATCTGGTATCACTAGCTTGTGTTTGTTCCTAGTGTTTACACAATGTATATCACTTTTTTACTAAAACTACCTTTGCTTTTGTGAACATACATAAAATTATCGTAAGTATACTGAGATGCCAAAGTTAATATATTTATTTCTTTAAATTTATCTCTAAGAACTCTGTCAGTTTTAGGTTGTAAATAGCTCTAATGGCCCTCTTTTGTAAAATGTAAATGTAGATTATTAACGTTAAACCAATGCACTAATTTTGATATAGCATTATTCACTTCGTCACATTTAAATTATTGACGTTAAAGTTTAAAAATCAAAGAAGTATCATCAGCAAATAATAATATATCATGTTTATCCCCTACATGGGAAAGTAAATCAATAATATATACTAGAAATAGGAATGGGCCGAGAATCGAGCCTTGAGGGACACCCGTTAGTAAAGATGACCCGGAAGAACTTTTACCATTGATAATAACTTTCTGCATTCTATTACTTAAATATGAAATAATAAGTTTAAGCGCTGTGTTCGTGACACCATAGTACTGTCCTGAATCTGATCCTGATTAATGTCTCATGGTGAACACAGTCGAATGCCTTGGAAAGGTCTCAAAATATACCCAAAGCATCCTCCAAATTCCCCCATGCACAAAAAAAATATTTAATAAGAGACCCCTTGTAAAAACGAATTGATTTTTATGTAGCAATTTTTTAATTTTAAAGAAACTTAAGATCTGACCTAAAATTATTTTTTCAAAAATTTTACTAAAAGTTGGTAGTACAGAAATCGGTCTATAATTGGCGGGGTCTAATGTACTACCAGATTTAAATAAAGGTATGACTTTACTATGTTTCATTAAATCAGGAAACACACCAGATTTGACGCTTGTATTAAATATAGTGGCTAGATAAGATGCCATAATATCTATTATAGATAATATAACTTTAACGGAAATTCCCCATAAGTCTACCTTTTTCTTAACATCAATAGTTTTAAAATATTTAACGATATCTTTTCGCAATAGAATTTAAAAGTATTTGAACAAGCCTTTACATTTTGCTTAAGCAATGATTCGGCGACAGTAGGAGAAGAATTTAATGATTTTGTTGTCAAAAAAGGAACATCAGTAAAATGTTTCTCAAAAGCCATAGCAAATTCCTGATGAGATCGAGTTAAATTATTGTTAATATTCAATTGAAAATCTGAGTTGCGCGCTTTGACCTTGCCCGTTTCACTACTTATTATTCTCTAGGTCATTTTAATTTTGTTAGATGCAGTTTTAATTTTGTTACTTAAATGTAAAACCTAAGCTGGGGAGCACACTGTTTTAAATATTTTAGAATATGTTTTTACAAAATCTCTAAATATAACACTAGTATTATATGACCTTTCATTATAAAGCTCGTATAACTTTCGCCTACTTTTATAAATTCCTACTGACGCCCATTCATTAAATGATTTTCCGAATGTTAAAAAAGAAAGTTTTAGGAGTAAGGGAAGGGCAAGGCACCCAAAAAGGTGACTTGCCGACCTGACGGACCATCAGGTGGGTCTATCCCAGCGGGTAGTGGTGCAAAGGCCAAGAAAAAGAATAAGATGCAGCGAGAAAAAAGCCGTAGAGAAAGGGCCGCGCTGGCTGCTTCTAAGAGCACCAAGGAGGCTGGTCAATCTACTGTCACTGCGGTCCTTGGGGCTGGAACTAGTAGCCGCGCTGAAACTGGGAACGATAAAAATCCAGCCCAAGTGGAAGGCGCGGCCGCAGGGACCAGCTCTAAGATATCCGCCAGGAAGCAGAGAGCGGCCTGGTAAGAAGGGAAGAGCAGCCAAAGGGATGCTGGAAGAGACCACCTCGCCGAGAGGCGAGCACAAAAAAGTGCGACTCGAGCAGCAACCAATGGCTGCAAGAACTACCTTCCGCTGCTAAAGAAGATTTGGGTGTAGCCTTAACGTGTGCGCGTTCAGGTCAAGTAACGAAGGAAGTAGCTGATGACATCCTTGTGGCAATACAGAGGAAGATGATCAGCGAGGCCTAGAGTAGCCGGGACCCTGATGTGTCGGGCCCAGTTTTTAGAGGCAAACCCGTTTACACGGAGGGTGTCCTGAAGCTGTGGTGCGACGATGAGAAGGCTCTGGATAAAGGGGAACATTGTTACCCTCTACCTTAAATCCAACACCTTACTGATCATAAAGAAACAGTCAAAGATACCACAGAGAATCAAGTGTGGTATCCTTATCCCTGATGCCCAAGGAGCCTGGAAAGACTCACGCGACATCGGTCTTGTGCTGGCGTACCAGAACCGCTGGATAAACATCAGGGACTGGCTGCTTCTTAAGGCTGATAAGCAGACGGACGGGTGGTTCCTCGTTGTTTCGGTTCCGGAGGACCATATCCCGACCCCATATCCCGACCCTGAAGAAAGCCGGACGCCGTCTCGCATGTGTATGTGGGGTGGTATAAGTAAAATTCCAGGGTCGTGGAGGTAAATTCTTTGATACTCCATCAAGCAAATAGGTAGATAACAACCAGGAAGTGATGGATACCGGGGCCATGGTTACCGGTACAGTGGAATCACTGGATACCAAGTCCAGTGAAAAACGGTCTGCACAACCGAGCCGAAGCCCGCAGTAGAGATCAGACTCAGCGGCAGCTTACTGAGTGACGAAGGCTGACGATGAGACCCGAGATCTGTTGGCAGGCTTATTTTTGGGCGGGGACGAGGCAAACGCGATCAATGATGGCGTGCCCTTTGTCCAGAACTAGCCTAGTGCAAGCCAACCTCAACCACAGCGAAACTGCGTCGGCTCAATTACGCAAGTGGTTGGAGGCTCGAAAGACGGCCATAGCCTTAATCCAGAAGCCATGGGTTAGGGCTGGTAAAATCAAAGGCCTAAACAACCTAAAAGGTAATCTTTATTCTACAACTCTGAGCATGACTAGCTTGAATCTCTGAGCTTGAATATCTCTTTAGCACTAACCAAACCATTTTAAACACAGGTTCCGAACCAACTTTCATAAACAAACGTTGTCGCACAATAATCGAACTCACACTTGCAACAGAAGGAGCAGCTAAACTAATTACGGGGCATGTGTCGAAAGAGGCCTCATGCTCAGACCATAGATGGATCTGCTTCGTACTACAGGTCGATACCCCCGCTACAACACCATGGAGAAATCCCCGCAAGACGGATAAAACAAAATACCTTAATAGGCTGACGTCTTCGCTCGCGAGTTTTGAGGGGACCACTACTATAGCAGATCAGTCGCTCCTAGAAGGACAGGTAGCAGCTGTTACTAAAGCCATGATGGATAGCTACTATGAATCATGTCCAGAAATCACCCCACCAAGGCATGCTGAGGTAAAGCAACCGTGGTGGGGTAAAGAACTAGATAGAAAATGTAAGAAGGTAAGAAAAGCCCTAAATAGGGCCATGAGTACCTCAATTGGATGAAGACTGGCTACTATACAAGAAAGCAAAGTCTGAATACAAAAAATGTAAATTGGCGTAAATTCTGTGGTAACATAGAAACCTGTGAACAAGCGAATCGGATAAGGAAAATCCTAGCTAAACAGAACACGCCGGGATCCATCTCTCTAAAGAAACCCAACGGAAGCTACTCAACATCGCAGAATGAAACCCAACGTATCCTAATTGAAACGCACTTCTCAGGTTGCTGCGTGACTCAGGGGGTAAACGGGCATGAAGATACACTGACACCGACAGCAGAAGACTGGAATTTAGCACAGAGAGTGGTGACGATGGATAAAATCCATTGGGCTATTCACAGTTTCCTCCCCTATAAGGCGGCAGGATCTGACGGCATATTCCCGGCACTCTTACAGTGGGGGGGTAAAACCCTTATATTCAGACTTGTTGCCGTAATGAGAGCATGTCTGGCTCTTAAATATGTTCCTATGGGATGGAGGGAAGTTAAAGTCACATTCATACCCAAACCAGGTAAGAGCGACTATACAGACCCTAAATCCTACAGACCCATCAGCCTCACATCCTTTCTCGTAAAGACGATGGAGAGGATGTGTGAAAGGGTACTAAGGGGGTCAGCGCTAATGAACATACCGCTACACGACAAACAACTCGCCTACAGCTAAGGTAAATCGACAGAATCGGCACTTCACCGGGTAATAACAAAGATTAAAGAGGCCATCCAAATCAAAGTAATATGTCTAGGTTCCTTCATAGATATACAAGGTGCTTTTGACAGAACGAAATTCTCCAGCATAAAAAGTGCACAAAGTAGACATAAAGTTGAACCGGCACTAATTGACTGGATAGTAAACATGCTCAGTACACGAACAATAAAGATTGCTCGTGAATCTCAAACAATCCAGAACAAGAAAAGCTGCCCGTAGAGTGGGGTCCTTTCACCTCTCCTGTGGAATATGGTCATTAATGACCTTATCAGCAAATTAACAATAACGTCAAACTTCAGTCGTTTATTTTTAAAGTGAATCCTCAGACACTTCTACACAGTAGGTTATGCAGATGACCTGAGATTACTGGTCTCTAGAAAGACAGCAAGCATGGTGTGCGTCCTGACCCAAGCGGCTCTCCATTTAGTAGAGCGATGGTGCAGGGAAAACGAATTAACCGTTAATCCAAATAAAACGGTCTTATCATCTCCCAAGTCTTTTCAGCACAAAATTCCAGCTATCCTCTGAGGTAAAATACTTAGGTCTTACCTTGGACAGTAAACTCAACTGGAATAAACACATAGAAAACAAAATCAACAAAGCTTGTATAACTTTCTCGCAATGTAGAAACATGATTGGCAACGATGGGGCTGACGCCAAAACTTATACTGTGGCTGTACAAAACTGTGATTCGGCCCATGAGCACATACCGCGCTCTGGTATGGTGGACCAAAACAAATGAAGCCACCACTATAAAGAAGTTTCAAAGTTACCAGAGACTGGCATGTATGGCTGCCACAGGCTGCATAAGGACTACACCAACAGCAGCCTTAGAGGCTATGCTGGAGCTAACCCCGCTTAATCTACACATACAACAAGAAGCGACTTTAGCTGCCATTAGACTCAAGACCCTTAATCTTTGGAGTAGGAGTAGAGTCCCTCATGCAGGTATAATTGATAGAATTTACTCAAAATTTGTATCTTACAAGCCAAGTACGATAAGATCCCCAAATAATTTGTATTCGATAAGAAAAATAAGATACAATTAAATTAAACTAGCCAGCCGGATGGATTAGGCCCAAAAGAGCGTAAAGTTTTCACGGACGGTTCAAAAATGAAGGTGTAGGATATGGAACTTTCTCTAAAGACCTCAATATCTACATATGTTCGTTCACTGGTACGTAGAGACTTCACTAATCAACACGCTCAGCTTTGGAAAATCTAGTAGACTGTAGACAAGCTAGGAGGCCCTGCTTGAAATAAACAGTCGTTTAACCAAGGTTCTAACGAGACTGAACAAGCCACAGATCAGGATAGTAACAAGTGCTATCACAGGAAGTGGATGCTGTGGCACATAGATATCTACATCTATCCTCGATTAAGAATCAGAATGCAGATGCATAGTCATACTTAAAGACTCAGATGGAATGCCACATTTCCAGTAAAAAGGGGTCTCCGGTTCTCTTCACTTACCATGCGAAACAAAGCACCATTAAGCTGCATTTCACGCTGGTATTCTGTGACCGGTTCTTCCATCGTTAGCATCGTTTTTCCCAGATAGGGAAGATCCATTCATGTTATAACTATAACGTAGCTGCATCATCACTCTGTCACGTTAAATTACTGATTTAATTTACCTACAGCAAACTAAAAATTGAGGTAACAATCTTCAGATATTTGGGCAATGAACAGGGTGCTATATTCTGCAATTATGCTAGACTATATGATATAAAGAGACCGCTCCTTCTCCTGCGGCGCCGCTATTCTTGAATACATTAGAAACTTTGAACCTTCAAGATAATATAGTTTTCTGCGAAAGAAGCTGTAGGAAGCCTGGATAACTAAGACATTAGAACCTTGAACACGGTAAAGGAATCGAAACATCGGGAATTATAAATAATTTAATAAATTAATTCGATAAATTTCTTAAAATTAGTTTAATTCAATAAAGCTTTTAAATGACGAGTATTATAACTGAAGGCATCTGCTGAATTACAACTCGTTAAATTATTACTTCTGTAAATTACAATAACGACTCGGAAAATGTTTATCTACTTAAAATTTTGTAATTTTTATTTTTATTAAGTTGACTTTGTTACTAATAATGAATATCAAATTAATGAAATCCTATATGTTAGGAATATACTAAAGGTAAGAACTAATATAACCAATGTTTCCAAAATTATTTATTATGAAATCAGTTTTGTCCTTCATTATATTTGTAATAATTTGAGAATAGTATATTTAAAAAATATAATTTGAGAGTAGCATGTTTTGATAAAATCACATTATGAGAACAAAGGTACAGTAGCCTAATGATTAAAAATGCCATGTGGTGGAGGAGCCATTTCATGGCAGGTGTCTCATGGAAACGCGTGCCATTTGTTGGAGGTGTAAGAGAATTCATCCAATTTATTCACTCCTCGTCTTGCGGGTATTGTAAGAGACGACTGTTGGAAATATCAGAAACAATGTTATGGCTTCTCATAATAATTCTCATAATACTCAGCAGTGGCATATGCTATGATCGTCTAAGCCACTGCTACGAAACCTTACGCTTATGCTTACGATCAAGGTAAATACCCCCCAACCCTCCCCAACAACATGGGAGACTCATGTCCACCCATCAGTAGACTTTATATGATCTGATGAAGAAGAAGTCTAAGATTCAATTCCGTTATTCGATTATTGTCGGAACACACGGTATACATAAGCAAGCTGTTAAATATAGGTACTCTAAGTTCCGAACCGTTCCTACCACAATTATTTCTTGATTGTATATAACGCTCCAACTGCAAGTATACATTAATGTAGGAACATTACTAATATTCCGATTCAATTGTGTTCAATTAAATTCGATTCGATTCAATTTATTTGCTACTCTTGTTTTGTACATTATGTCTTAATTCTAAAATTATTGTTATAATGTTATTATAATTTATTTTTAAACTTAATTATAAGCAAGAACCCTGCAAAGAAACTGCAAGTATCTTACATTAGTAATATTAAATTTACATTTAAATTCATCATCATCATCATTACAGCCCATCACAAGTCCACTGCTGAACATAGGCCTCCCAAGGAATGCCACAAAGCACGGTCCTGAGCCACCTGCATCCATCGACTTCCTACATGTCTAACCAAGTCGTGACTCCATCTAGTGAGGGACGCCCACACTTCGTCCGCCGGTACGAGGCCGCGACTCGAGAACCTTTTTCCCCATCGGTTATCGGTTCTTCGAGCTATATGGCCGGCCCATTGCCACTTCAGCTTACTAATCCGTTGGACTATGTCGGTCAATCTGGTTCTACTGCGGATATCCTCGTTTCTAAGTTTATCACGCAGAGAAACCCCGAGCATAGCCCTCTCCAAAACTCGGTGAGCGACCTTGAGCTTCCTCATACGGCCAGCAGTGAAGGACCACGTCTCAGTTCCATAGGTCATCACTGGCAACACGCACTGGTTGTACAGTCTAGTTTTCAAGTTTTGAGGTATACCTGACGAGAAGACGTGCCGTAATTTCCCGAACGCTGCCCAGCCGAGTTGAATCCGTTGAATGACCTCTCGGTCGAAGTTGGACTTACCTAGTCGGACTATTTGTCCCAGGTAAACATACTCGTCAACAACTTCGAGCTTAGTGCTCCCAACAACTACCGGCATAGGTGTGACATGGACATTAAACATGATCTTTGTTTTGTCCATGTTCATCTTAAGACCTATCCGTTGGGAGACATTATTGAGGTCATTGAGCATAGTGCTTAGGTCCTCCAGCGATTCTGCCATAAGGACTATATCGTCGGCAAATCGAAGTGTGATATACTCGCCGTTGATGTTAATACCGTATCCTTTCCAGTCCAGTAGCTTGAAAACGTCTTCCAATGCAGCGGGCATTGGAAGACGTTTTCAGAGTTTCGGGGATACAACGTCACCCTGTCTTACACCTTTCTGCAGTTGGATAGGTTTCGTACTCTGGTTCTGTACTCGGATAGCCATTGTAGCCCTACTGTACAAACATTTCAGCACCTTGATATACCGACAGTCAACTTGTCACCGCTGAAGGGACTGCAGCACCGCCCAAATTTCGACGGAATCAAAGGCTTTCTCATAGTCCATATACGCCAGACATAGTGGCAAATTGTACTCTTCGGACTTCTGTACAATTTGCCGAAGGGTATGTATGTGGTCTATGGTGCTAAAGCCTTTTCGGAAACCGGTTTGTTCGAGAGGCTGAAATTCGTCGAGGCTGCATGCGAGACGATTCGTAATGACTCACGAAAACAGCACGTAGACGCGGCTCAGAAGCGAAATCGGTCTGCAGTTTTTCAAGAAAGCGTTGTCGTCTTTCTTAAAGAACAAGACCAACGCACATATGCTCCACGCCTCCGGTGTAGTGTCACCATGGAGGACGGAATTAAAGAGCTTCTGAATGACTACAAGTCGCCTGGGGCCTTGCCGTTTTTAAGGTGCTGGAGAGCCATTCTAATCTCGCTCAGACTGACGTCCAGGATATCATGGGAATAGTGTCGGAAAAGACTTGCTCTTGGATCGTTACGCACACTTGTGTGTGGCTCCAACGTTGATGTGTACAGCTGCCCATAGAACCCCTCAATCTCACTCAAAATCTCAGGTGTCCCGGAAACGACGCTGCCACACTCGGTCTTCAGTTTCGATAGTTGGCTATTTCTAGCAGACAGATCTCTAGCAAAGACTTTGGAGCCCTGGTTTCGCTCGATCGCTTCTTCAATACGAGCAGTATTAAAATTGCATAAGTCCCGCCGCATGCATTTGGAGATTTGTCTGTTCAGTTGCCTGTATGCTATCAAATTTACTGAAGACTGGAGGTTCATTTCGTGTGATCGGAGAGTTTTTGTGTTCTTCTGCGGTGGGTCTTACAAAACTTAGCTCCGACCGTATGGACAGTTTCCACGAGCTTGTTATTCATATCGTACACTGCATTGAAATCTTCTAGGCACTGAAAACGGTTTTGTAACTCGAGCTGAAAGGTTTCGGAACTTTGGATTAGAGCACGAGGGAGACGTAGCGTTGACTTCGTTAGACAACACCTCTCCAACTTAACGTTTAGGTTCAGTGTGCCTCTCACCATTCGGTGATCGCTACTAGTTTTCACCCTTGCGAACACTGAGACATCACTGAACAGTTGGCGTCTATTCGTCATAATGAAGTCATCTCATTTTTTGTCGAACTGTCGGGGCTTGACCAGGTCCACTTCCTGTGGGGCCGCTTCTGGAAGAAAGAGTTCATGATAAAGAGTCCCTCTTTCTCCATGAAGTCGGCCAGCTGCTGGCCCCTTGGGTTCCGTTGACTCCGAATTTCCCTACTTTCAGCTCACCGTTCTCTCTTGTGCCTAGCTTTGCGTTGAAGTTTCCCATTAACACCATATAGTGGGTTTTGGAGGAATGCATGGCTCTAGAGATATCCTCATACATTTCCTCCACCTCCTCATCGAGGTGTGCGGAGGTTGGTGCGTAAACCTGTTAGACCTTCAGCGAATACCGTTTGGTCATTCTGAGTATAAGGTACGCAACCCTCGTCGACACACTCCCAATCTTTACAACGTTGTTAACGAGCGACCTGTGGACGATAAATCCGACACCACCTTGGGACAGATGGTCGCCCTTCCGGTGATAGAACAAGTTGCCGGATTCGAGGATTACCGTGTCCTCCCCCTCTCTTCGGACCTCGGATAATCCTACAATATTCCAGCTCAACTTGTCTATCTCTTCCTCCAGCTCCAGGATCTTCTCGTCAGTCCTCAGGGTGCGTGCGTTATAAGTTGCCAGGTCGAGTTGTCATAGGTGGCAACCGAACCTCCACCGGAGATTCTTAGCACCCCTGCCCCGCCGTTACCATGGTCGCCACCGTAGCGAGGAATAGCGGGGCCGCCGTGGACTGAGGGCCGCCTCTTCGTATGATAATATAATGATGCTGCTGCCCATCTTCTGCCTCAGTTTCCCTCTGTCGCCTGTTACGACACCCACGGGAAGATATGCGGTAATGGGTATTCTAACCCGCCACTACACGGGAACTACATTTTAATTATTTGTAATAATTTACTTTAAAAACTATTACAATTATTTCTTATAAATATATACAATTTTATTATTGTTATACGGCGTGTTACTAGTAATATTTTTTTAGAATAAGGGTGATAAACGAGCACACAGTCCACCTGATGGTAAGTGGTTGCTGTGGCCCATAGACATCTACATCTATCCTCGATTACCTATCAAAATGCAGATACGTTTTCACCCGTGAGGACTAAGACGGAATGCCTCGTTTCCAGTAAAAAGGGTCTCCGGTTCTCTACACTCATCATACGAAACACAGCAGCGTTAGGCTGCTATTTTACGCTGGTATTCTGTGAGAGCGTGGTCCTTCCCCAGTCGAGCCGACCTATTCGTGCTACAACTATACTACTAATGTAGCTGCAGCATGGCTCTACCACGTAAAAATAGATAGATAGATAACACTATTGTACGCCAAAAAATAACATAAATATTAACAAAAAAGGAAAAATAGAAATGTGGTACAATGGGCGGTCTTATCGCTGAGAGTGATATCTTCCAGACAACCTTTAGATGGACAGGATTGCAAGAAAACAATAAGAACATGTGTGTGGTTTGGCGACAAAAATAACATTATTTTTATTAAAGCCATAAAAAAGAAATATATGATGGATATATAAGTACATAGATAACATAAATACATACATACTTATTAATATATATGTATATATATATATACATATATATATACATGTAAATATATATTTTTATAAATATAAATATGTAAAAGTACAAATATATACTTTAAAACTATTACATATAACATAAATGTGCCATACATATAAACAAATAGTGTAACTAAATAAAGGTAGAATAATTATATACTACAAATGAACTTGATAGAATCAATGTTGAAAAAAGTAATCATGTACATGTTTCTTAAAAACCGATAGGGATTAAGCGCGTCTTGCTGATAACGGCAAGTCATTCCATAATCGGACAGCTTGTATTGTGAATGATCTGTCCAAAAATTTGGTAGTGTGAGCTGGCATTTTTAATATCAAATTTTCTGATGATCTCAAATGTCTCAAATGTGAGTCATGGAGGAATTCAAACCGATTTTTTAGGTAAGAAGGATAGAAAGGATTAAAAGTAATATTATAAAGAAGCGAGAGAATATGAGCATTCCGGCGAAGACAGATTGGCAACCACTTTAGCCTTTTACGAAAATCTGACACATGATCATATTTACGTAAACCAAATATGAATCTTATACAAAAATTATGAAGTCGCTCAAGTTTATCAAGTTGCATTTCAGTGAAAACAAGATAGCTGACATCTGCATAATCGAGGATTGGAAGCAGAATAGTTTGCGCAAGCGCAATCTTAGTGGCAGTTGGTAAAAAGTTTCGTAGTCTTTTCAAAGAATGAGCATCTGCAAAAAGTTTACGACTAACTTCCTGTAACTGAGGACCCCAAGATAAAGTTTAATCGATGTTTTTGACAGTGTCACTAGTCGGGATTATATTACCATCAAATACAACTTTGGTTGCTTGTGGTAAATTGCATTTTGTAAGCATATGCGGAGAACCTAAAATAATTACTTGTGTCTTCAGTTGGTTAATTTTGGAACCAAAAAGATATATTTTTCTTTTTGAAAAGATCATTAATTTACAAAATTATATGATTATATCGATAATTATTTGGTTATGACTGATTGAATATATTTTGAAGCACTCATAATCAAGCTACAGGAGGGACTTATTGAATTAAAGAAAAGGTACATATTTAATAACTAAATAAATGGATGGCTTTTTTTATGAACAGCAAATTAATTAGGCAATTTCCCTTGTCCAAGCAATTTATTACGACGAAGCTAAATTAAAGTTTAATATTTTTTACTCTTCTTGGTATAAATGTTAATCGCCTAACGGTATTTTTCATAAAATAAACCAATTTTTATTTTGTTTACAGTTTAATTTATTTTAGAGCCGTTATAGCTCAGGAGCTAAGTGCTCACTTTAAATGTTATAGCACGCAAGCAACCCGGTTTCGATCCCCGCCGTCACCAATTGTTAATTGAAATTAAAAGTGCTATCTAGATGTGAAGGAAACATCGTGATTTCGTAGCGAAACAAGTTTGGTAGGAGGTAGTGGATTCTTTTACGTCGCCGCTACACGGCATTATCAAGATCCTGGCGAAATAATTTATTTTGGAAAGAGAATCAATTAATGATGAACCGTGCCCAGGATGACCATCCGTGGCCATTACGGATGAATGCTTTTAATTTGTGGAGAAGACAGTACTGAAAGATAGACCGCTAAAGGCTAAAGAATTAGCAGTTAGGACGGGAATTTAAAAAGCAACGGTGCTTAGAATCCTTCATGAACATTTGGGTATAAATAAGGTCAGTGCTATGTGAGTTCCAAAACTTCTTTCCGCTGTTTAAAAACTAGAACGAGTGAAGTGCTGTACTCAGTTTTTATACATTTGTGAAGGCCGATAAAAAGAAGTTATGGATTCAATTGTTAAGGGTGATAAAACCTTGGTTCTTTATCATGATCCTATATCAAAACTGGAATCGATGGAGTGGCGTCGTACGAGCTCACCGCGGCCAAAAGAAGCAAAGGTGACTCAATCACAGAAAAAAGATTATGGCTACAATCTTTTGGGGTTCCGAAGGAATTTTACTGGTGGATTTTAAAAAACGCAACACTGTTGTTGTAACTGTTGTGTGTAACAGGCGATTACTATCCTTTCTTGCTATATCCATTGCAAGATGCTATTAAAGAAAAAAGTCGAGGAAAATTGTCACGAGTAGTGTTGTTTCTTCGTGACAATACTCGAGTCCACACACAGGTGTTTCCAAGGCTGCCATTAAAGAATGCGGTTTCACTGAGCTCAAATATCCACCATATAGCCCCGAGTTGGCCCCAAGTGACTACTATTTATTTTATTATCAAAATTGAAATCACACTAACGAGGAAAAGGAGAAAACAACTAAGAATGGATGAGAATGATTGGCAATATGAATATTAAAATGTTCTAGAAACTCGTAAGAACGGCCAGGGGAAATTCAAAACAGTCTAGAATGAATGCTATACGAGACGAGAATATCTGTATGCTGAATAACGAAGTTTCAAGTTTAAAGAGATGGAAGGAATACATTGAAAGCGTGTTTATGAGTGAAGAGTCGTCTAAATTAAATGAAATAGAAATTCTCAAAGAAATGGAAAGAGATATGGAGATAAGTGTAGATGAAATAATGAGAGCAATGAAATACATGAAAGCAAATAAGGCAGCCGGATATGATAGAGTATCACTCGTAATGCTAAGGGCTGGAGAGGTAGTGGTAGCAGACTTGCTGTACACTTTGTTTAAGTTATGTTGGGAACTGAAGCGGACACCGGAAGACTGGTGCAAAGCCGTTATAGTCCCAATGTATAAGGGAAAAGGGTCACAGCAGGACTGTATAAACTACCGTGGTATCAGCCTATTTAGCATTGGGGGTAAACTGTATGCTTAGGTATTAATTGAAAGAGTTATGAAAGAAACTGATAGAAAAATTTAGGATGTGCAAGCGGGATTTAGAAAGGGAATGGGGTGTACGGATCAAGTATTTTACATGCGCATGATTGCGGAGAAGTTTTTGGCCAAAAACCAGAAAGTTTTTTGTGCGTTCATGGACTTGGAAAAGTCTTATGACAGAGTGTACAGGAATGTGTTATGACAAACACTGAAGTCATTTGGGATTGATACAGGCATTGAGGTCTCTTTATAGGGATTCTAGTGCTTGCGTCAGGATCAACAGGGTCTACTCGGACTGGTTTGGTATCCAAAAAAGTGTCAGACAGGGTTGTGTAGCTTACCCCGTGGCTGTTTAACCTATTTATGGACAGTTGATTGGAAACATTGAAAGTTGAAGAATGTGGGTTAAGAATGGGTGAGCTAAACGTCAAATGCCTTTTGTACACCGATGATCAAGTCATATTTGCGTCGTCGACGGCTGAGTTGCAAATGATAGTTAGATTAATGGACAGGTCTTGAAAAGAAAAGAGAATGAAAATGAATGCAAGTAAGACGAAAGACGTGATTTTGAAAAGTAAAACGAAATGTGAAATAAGAATAGAAGGGGAGTTGATTGAGCAAGTGGATGAGTTTGTGTATTTGGGATGTGTATTTAGTAAGGGTGGTAGATATGATAAGGATATAGAACGACGAGTGAACGCAGGAAATAGAGTGAATGGGGCTCTACACTCTATTATGGAAAATGAGAATGTGTCAAAAAAGGCACGTATGGCAATTCATAACGCTGTTTTAATTCCTATTTTAATGTATGGTAGTGAAAGTTGGGTGTGGCAGAAGAAGCACGAGAGTAGAATAAATTCTGTAGAAATGCAGTCATTAAGGAGTATGTTAGGGCTGAATCTGAATGATAGGGAGAGAAATTGTGTGACTTAGACGAAGGTTTATCGACCAAATTGGCGACATATTGAAAATGGGCCAGATTATGAGTACCCTTAACGGACAAGCATGTATGCGTAGATATATGGATGTAAAGGAGGCGAGAGAGGTGTGTCAGGATCGTGCCAAATGGAATTCCGTAGTCTCTGCCTACCCCTCTGTGTGACAGGCGTGAGTGTTTATGTATGTATGTATGTACTTACGAGGAAAAAAATTAACACTGATGATAAGGCAGTATTGTCATATTTTGTGGGTAAAAATTCAGACTATTATTTCAACCGACTTCAAAAAAAGGAGGAGGTTCTCGATTTGACTGAATTTTTTATGTGTGTTACCTCAGAAGTTTTTTCTAGGTACACCGATTTCAATAATCCTTTTTTCATTTGAAAGCTGGTGCTTCTCATGTTGTTCCATATGTATTTGATCAAGATCTGACCAATAGTTTTTGAGTGATCCTTAATAATGCGTATTTAATTGACTTCGACTACATTGATGATGTTCTCATTTTATTTATATTGAAATCGGTTCTACAACATTTTTAATTTTATCACTTGTTAGGGTATAGAAAAGTCAGTAAACCGCTATGAAAAGTGTAAAATAAAATAGTATTGAAATAAAGGGAGATTGTATCGAAATATATATTAGGTCCTTACATATGAAATTAGCGTTTTGTCGTACTGATCACTTTGATCTGAAATATCTCCTCTTTGGTTAAGAATTCCAAATTCAGATTTATAAATTCATTTAGCTGGTACATTTGAGTTTTGAAAACAGTCATTCATTTGTTTTTTCCTCATTATTTTATTCTTTGGCGTCGCTTATTACCGCACAATGGAAAACATGAAATGTCGGTATATTTACGAGTACGAGTTGTACCGTGGCACCAGTGCTGCAGAAACAGCTCGAAGGATTAATGATATGTACGGCGCTGGTGTCGCAAAAGAAAGCACGGTACGTGTTTGGTTTCAACGCTTTCGTTCTGGAAACTTCGACCTTCAGAACCAACCCCGTGACAGCCAGAGACCAAAGTGGAAAATGAAGAATTAAAGGCTATTGTGGAAGCGGATCCATCACAAAGCACTTCAGAGATAGCTGCAGGCTTCGGGGTAAGTGATAAAACTGTATTAATCCACTTGAAGCAAATCGGGAAAGTAAAAAACTTGAACGACGGGTACCTCATGAATTGAGTGAATCGAACTTGCAAACACGCGTCGACTGCTGTGTTACTTTGCTCAACCGACACAACAATGAAGGGATTTTAAATCGAATCATTACTTGTGATGAAAAGTGGATACTGTACGATAATCGGAAGCGCTCGTCGCAATGGCTGAACCCTGGAGACCCAGCCAAATCCTGCCCTAAACGAAAATTGACTCAGAAAAAGTTACTTGTGTTTGGTGGACTAGCGCCGGTGTCGTTCACTACAGCTTTCTAAAATCTGGCCAAACGATTACGGCAGATATCTATTGTCAGCAACTGCAAACCATGAAGGAAGAACTAGCTGCTAAACAACCGAGATTGGTCAATCGCTCTAGGCCACTGCTGCTTCACGACAACGCAAGACCACACTGCACAACAAACAACCACTAAGTTAGATGAGCTCGAAATTTGTACAATAATTATTGTAATTTAATACACTATTTAATTACCTATGTTCTGTGTGTATCTATGAAATTAATTAGTGTATTTGGTTAATGTGTGCTAATTAATTATAAAGGAAATAAATATACAAATTAAATAGTATGTACGCATTAAATTATGTCAAAATTTAACATTATTTAATTTCCATTACAAAAGTTAGGCTTCACCTTTGCAAAACCTTCGCGACTATGTTAACTCATTTAACTGTGTTGAATTTAAAGCACGTCACCAGCAGTCATAGAATTAGTACAAATTACAGTGATTAATCACTGTAATTTGTACTAATTGTAAGTGTAATTAGGATCCTCGTATAAAGAACAAAGTAGATTTATCGGCCTTAAATATTAAAATAATTTATTATTAGTTGTAATTACGGATAAGTGGTAAGCTTTTGACGATTAGCTTTTAAAAAATTAAACATTATATTAGCGATCGAGAACTGCCTTAAAAACTTTTTAAACTTCGTCTAGTTTACGGAAATAAAATCTACTTATATACTCGTAGGTAGACGGACTTGTGTTTATGTATAAACAGCACTAATATACTGGATGTTTTAATACTAGTTTTACTCAAACATTTTTAAATTCTGTGCAGGAAATTAAAAATTGTACTAAATTTTAAAAATAAAATTAATTTGAGGAAAAATGTGTTAAATTTTCCTTAAATTAATTTTATATTAAAATGTTAACAAATTAAAATAATACAAATTAAATAATACAAATTTAAATAATAAGAATGTTTATTTTAATAACCAGTATTAAGACCTTGTCCTGCTATCATCGACTACCATCGGTTCTGAATAGAGATTTTCTATTAGGTCTATGGAATACTGTTGCATACTTCGGCAACTGCAATTTTAAACTCCGCTTAGATCTTTATACAAAGAAACAGGAATTAATTAAGAAATGAAAATTAACTAACCAAAGGAAGTAGTGCACCTGTGTGAGTACTATTTTCTGCCATCTATTTATTGCCCTACAAACGCATTGTTGGGTGACCCAGACAGAGAAAGCGTGATGGGACATACAATGAATCCATTGATAATTCCGGTCTGGTAATTTTTTATAATAATTTACTGAGGAGGCTAAGTTTAGAAGTCAATTTGTTATGGACTATTATGATGTTTTGAGTTTGATGAAATAGCTTCAACATCAAACACTTTCTATTTTGAACTTTCAAAGCACAGTGAAATATTATATCGAGTCGGAAAATAATAATATGATTTTTTTAACAACATTCTGATGTCTTACATGCTATAAAATATTTAACAAACAATTTAAGAGAAATATTTAACCGTATTGTGGCTCGTTACAATACTGTATGTGTGTATTTTAGAGTTTATGGAGTGAAGGTGGTTTAACGTGGTTCACTGTATGTTTTTTTCTTTTTTTATATTATTTATATTTTGCGACACCCTCGATGTTCTTTAGTTCATTGAAGCTCTTAAGTAACTTTTTTGGAAAGTACACTTGTTAATATTAGCCACTGTCATGTGTAATTTGAAATTAAATAAATCAAGTATGTTACACAATTAACAGCACAAAACAAATTAGAAATAGCTTGGTAGCGATCACCTCATTCCCAGGGGTTATTATCGTCCATAAATTCCTTAATATTATAATAACCCTTTTTATAAAATTAATTTAATAACGTTTTTGAACTTTGAGCAGGTCAAATTTTGTATATTTTCTGGGATTTTGTTGCAAAAACGTATGATACATCGCCCCAAGAATGAATTACTGATTCGGTGGAGTCGAGTAACTGGTACTACTAGCTTGTGTCTCTTCCTAGTATTTACAGAATGAATATTATTTATTTTTGTAAAACAACTTTTACTTTTATGTACGTACATATTATTTTCATAAATTTTTTTGGAGGCCAAAGTTAATATATTAATTTCCTTAATTTTTTGTCTGAGCGACTCTTTAGGTTTTAAATCATAGATTGCTCTTATGGTCTTCTTCTGTAAAACAAATATAATTTCAGTGTCAGTCGCGTGTCCCCATAGCGTAATACCATACGACATTATACTATGGAAATAGCTAAAGAGTTGAGACCGATAAGCCTAACCCTGATCAGTGTTATTGACAGGGTCGAAAATCTACCATAGCTGATTCGATGATATGGTAGAAGTCGCAACTACACTTAATTTATAATACAGGCTTTATACATTATCTGAATTTAAAAGTCCAAACACATATTGTGTAAAAATTGCTTTTTGTTTTTGTTTTAAAATCATCTTCTATCATATTTTGTGAAATTTTGTTTCTTTTTTTAAGATATTTTGACTTTCTCTCATAGTAATCTAATAGTAAGTTATTGCTAGATATTGCCAACACAAAAAATGATCAAGCATTTAACTCGTTTCTAGTTCTAATACTTTAAAAAGGATTTTACCGGCAGATTTTTTTTTATATGAGAGGGGGCAAACGAGCATGCGGCTCACCTGATGGTAAGTGACTGCCGCCGCCCACGAACAACTGCAACACCAGGGGAATTACAGATGCGTTGCCGGCCTTTTAAAAAACAGTAGGCCCTTTTCTTGAAGGTCCTTAAGTCGTATCGGTCCGGAAAAATCGCTCGTGGTATTCTATTTCACGATGAAGTTGTGCGAGGAAAAAACCTTCACACTAAATCGCTCAGTGGTGGACCACCAATCATCGAGATGGTATGGATGGTATCTCGAGTTTTGTCGCGATGTGCGATGGTGCAATTGAGCAGCTGGAATTAGTCCACACAATTCGTCTGAGCACTCCCCGGAGATGCGATAGAATATGCAAAGAGATGCAACATCTCTTCGCAGCGCCATTGAGTCAAGCCGATCAGAAAGAGCTCGGTCGCCGACGATTCGAACCGTTTTGTGCCGGATTGCGATCAAATGGAAGGAGCTGGCACTGGGGAGCCCCGGCCCAGATATGGGAACAGTATTCCATAATAGGCCAAACCTTTGCCTTGTAAAGTTGCAGGCGGTGTGCCGGCATGAAATACTGTCCCGCTCTTCTGACCACGCCAAGCTATTTAGAGGCCAATTTGGCCTTCTCTTCCAAGTGACCACGAAACTGCACGTCATTCGATATGTCGACGCCGAGGATACCGATACTTGCAGAAGCAACAAGGGGAGTTTTTTTTTATATAGAAGAGTGGGCAAACGAGCATGCGGCTCACCTGATAGTAAGTGACTACCGCCGCCCATGAACAACTGCAACACCAGGGGAATTCCAGATGCGTTGCCGGCCTTTTAAGAAGGAGTAGGCTCTTTTCTTGAAGGTCCCTAAGTCGTATCGGTCCGGAAAAATCTCTAGTGGTAATCGATCCCACAAGGAAGTTGTGCGAGGAAGAAAACTTCTTCTAAATCGCACAGTGGTGGACCTCCAATGATCCAGATGGTATGGATGGTATCCCGAGTACTGTTGAGATGTGCGATGGTGAAATTGAGCGGCTGGAATTAGTCAGAACAATTCCTCAGAGCACTTCCCGTGATAGATGCGATAAAATACGCAAAGAGATGCAACATCTCTACGCAGTGCCAGTGAGTCCAGCCGATCGGAAAGAACTCGGTCGTCGACGATTCGAGCCGCTCTGCGCTGGATGCAATCAAGTGAAAGGAGCTGGCACTGACGGCCCCTGCCCAGAGATGGGAACAGTATTCCATGTGGGGCCGAACCTGCACCTTGTAAAGTTGCAAGCGGTGTGCCGGCATGAAATACTGTCCCGCTCTGCTGAGCACGCCAAGCTTTTTGAGGCCGATTTGGCCTTCTCTTCCAAGTGACCACGAAACTGCACATCACTCGATATGTCGACACCGAGGATTCCGATACTAGCTGAGGCAACAAGGGGAGTGCTTTGAAAGTGAGGAAATTCGACAAAGGGGTTCTTTTTAGCGGTAAACGCGCACACTTGTGTCTTCTGGGGATTGAACTGGACCAGATTTACGAATAGTCGCCCCCAATATGAGACTTTGTTTAACAAAGTCTCGACTTCAGACACAAGTTTGTTCCGGTACTCGGTGACATTTTCTCGAGAAATATTGGCACGGCCGGTGTATAAAGCATCGTCAGTGCTGTCGGCCGCATAGCAATGAATGTTACCAGTTTGCAATATATCATTGATATGCAGAAGAAACAGCGTTGGTGGTAGCACGCAGGCTTGTGGAACACTAGCGTTACATTAAGAACATAACAGATATATTCTTTTATTACTTATTTTTAGTCTCTCTCAATCATTTTTGTCACAAACATGTTAAATGTACAGACACCTGCAATTTAGATTTTTATCATTTGTAAGTATTACAAAAAAACATATAAACTTTGCCAGGCACAGCGACGATGTGTGGTGACGTGAAGAATTCAAAATTCCGTTTTGTAACGTGGGTGTTGTAAGATGATGCGGGGATGAGCTAAAGTACCAGAAACTTTTTGTTTCGAAGTTTTACTCGGAATAAAAAATGGGTTGATAATAATCACCGTTACGTTATATTTCCATAAACACGTTTAAGTCGCAGCGTTGTAAGAGAGGTAACTAAATTATTTATAAAAAATAGAATAAATATTCAAACCTCAGAAACAAAAAGGATGTTTTCCTTCGCAAAATTAGATTTGAAATTGAACAAAATAAATTGTTCAATTTTTACTGTGAAGAAAATTTGTTTTCCTTATAACATCATGAATATGTATGACTATACTTATACTTTAACTTCGAAGAAAAAAAAAGAGAAAAATGTTTTGTATTATAGCAGGATCGTGAAATACCTTTCATTCTTAGATATAATGTCTGGCTTAAACTTTGTTAGAGTAATTTCATAAAGAAGATATTAAGGGAGTGTTTTAGAGTTTAATTATGTAAATTAAGCCACTATTGTCAAGAAGACCTTTCGAAATAATAGACTTTTCATGCAAATTTAGTGTTAAACTACTTAATAAAAACAAAACTGGGACATTTATTTGATATGGTATTGCTTTATTATACAACACTATTTCCCCGACTTTGCACAGATGTGATCCATCAATGTGCAGTTAACTTTTTAACGCCAAAATATAAATATCGGTTTTATAGATGAAAACTTTCCTCATAAATGCGCTATTAAAGGCAAAAACTACATCAAAATCTATTAAGTAGTTCTATCTATAGGTTCGGAGAAGCATCTGTTTACTTGTATAAGTCTATTTAGTAGTAACATAACATGCATTATCACCCCTAAGGACTAAGATGGATTTTAATTTAAGTGTTCAACAGTTGTAAGCAATTTTTTTAAAGCTAGTTCGATTAATGACTGGAAATTTATTTTCAAGACAGAAAGCTTACAAATCACTTAAAAGTTGAATCTCACCCTCAATATAATCGAAAAAAAATCTATAAAAATTAAATTATAGACTATGAAAAATAAGGCAAAATTATCAGAATTGAAAAATTCTAGCTCAATCAATCGTTATAAACAATTTTCGTATTTCAGTGAAATTAAATTGCTATGCCATGCCTAATAATAACACTCATAAATCACTTATCAATTTTCAATATTTTTTGTTACATAATACCTTAAAGTGGCTTATTTTTAAAAGATAGATCTATTTTATTGTGGATTTTTCTTTAGGTGGGGGAAAGTACTATATTTTTGTAGAACATAGTACTTACGTATCACTAACCATTACGTCAGCGCACGCTGATAAAGCAGTTCGGGAGCCCTTTTTCTTCCGACTTGTTCACCAAAAGTATTTAAGGCCAGTTTAGAAGTGTAGCCTAATTCTAGATAGCCTATACTATTTCTCGTGCATCTGGCTATCTTATACAAAAATAATTTATCAAACCGGACTAATAGTTCCAGAGATTTGCGTGTTTAAACAATCAAAAAAACCTCTTCCGCTTTATTATATTATTAGTATAGATTCTATCTCATTCTCTCGTAGGCTTATCCTATAGATTTATAATTTTGTCTCTTTTTAGTGTTGCTTTTTTGTTTCATTAAGTTTCAAATCACAACGATGCTAAAGAAGTTTTCATAACTATTTCTTATAAATATTATATATACAATTTTATTTGTGTTATACGATGTGTTACTAGTATTACTAACTTAAAATATAAAAAGATCATTTATCATTTACAAAATTATATGATTACATCGATAATTATTTACAAATTTAAGTAATGATTGATTGAATATATTGTGAAGCACTCATAATGAAGCTACAGGAAGGACTTATTGAATGAAAGAAAAGGGTACATATTTAATAACATAATAAATGGATGGTTTTGTATTATGAACAGCAAATTAAGTAGGCAATTTCCCTTGTCCAAGCCATTAATTACGACAAAATTAAAGTAAGGTTTAATATTAAATTTCTCTCTTCTTGGTATAAATGTTAATCGCCTAACTGTATCTTTCATATTATAATAAACCAATTTTATTTTGTTTACATTTTACAGTCGTGATAGCTCAGGAGCTAAGCGCTTACTTTAAATTTTATAGCACGCAAGCAACCCGGTTTCGATCCCCGCCGGCACCAATTGTTATTTGAAATTAAAAGTACTATCTAGATGTGAAGGAAAACATCGTGATATCGTAGCGAAACAAGTTTGGTAGGATGTAGTGGATTCTTTTACGCCGCCGCTACACGGCATTATCAAGATCCTCCCTTATGTTCATGATTTCGAAATGTTTTCATCCCAGCAGATAAAGCTATGCTGAATATAATAGGTAAGGTCCAAAAGTTTTTGGCCTACCCACATTAGATTAATTTGAAATACAAAACTTTCTCGTCATTAAATTACTGAACTTTTCCTTACCTACCCACAAAAATTATAAAATTATTTCATTTTGTTACATTGATATAGCCTTATAAATTCAGACTGTCGATAAAAAATTGGAATGCGTAAAATTGAATATAATAATATAAAAAATTATGAACAAAAATAAAATTTTGGACAAACGAGGGGAAGAAACCGGCGGAAATCAAAGATCGTGTGAATGCTGCGTACGGGCATTATTCGCCTTCTTACTCCACCGTTGAAGAATTGGCGAAACAATTTCGTTTGAAAAGAGAATCAATTGATTATGAGAAGACAGTACTGAAAGGTAGACCGCTAAAGGCTAAAGGATTAGCAGTTATGACAGAAATTTAAAACTCAACCGTGCTTAGAATCCTACATGAACATTTGGTTATGAATAAGGTCAGTGCTAGGTGGGTCCCAAAACTTCTTTCCGCTGTTCAAAAACAAGAACTAGTGAAGTACTGTACTCAGTTTTTATCCCTTTGTGAAGGTCAACAGAAAGAAGTTATGGATTCAATTGTTACGGGTGATAAAATTATGTTTCTTTATCATGATCCTCTGTCAAAAAAGTAATTGATGGAGTGGCTTCGTCCGAGCTCACCGAGGCCAAAAGAAGCAAAGGTGACTCAATCCCAGAAGAAGATTATGCCTACAATATTTTGGGATTCCGAAGGAATTTTACTGGTGTATTTTAAAGAACGCAACACAACAGCAACAGGCGATTACTATGTTTTCTTGCTAAATCAATTATGAGATGCTATTAAAGAAAAAAGTCGAGGGAAATTGTCGCGAGTAGTGTTGTTGCCTCATGACAATACCCCGGTCCACACGTCGAGTGTTTCCAAGGCTGCCATTAAGAAATGCGGTTTTACTGGGCTCAAATATCCACTACACCATATAGGCCCGACTTGGCCCCAAGTGACTATTATTTATTTTATTCTCAAACTTGATATCCGACTTACGAGGAAAAAAATTTAACACTGATGATGAGGCAGCTTTGTCACATTTTGAGTTCACATTTCGAATAATAATAAGTCTAGTCCTAGTATAGTCATATTTTTAGACATATTATATAAAAGTATTAAAAATACATAACTAAAAAAACGAGTATATCGATGTCGATTCTTGCCAACATTGCGAATGAAATCACTATATATTAAAGTTTTCTAGTAAGACAGACTTTTCTAGTAAATCAGAAGATACAAGTGTACTTACTCTCATACGTAGGTCACTCAATAAGTTTTGAGATGTTCGAAATTTAAAAATGGAACGCACCCGCGTTATATGTTTCTAAAAAGCAAATTTATTTAAAAATGAAACTCCATTAGCCAATTGCTCAATATTTAAAAAAAAAAACAAGGTTCTATTAATTTTCCTGCAACGCTTTCCGCGCTTTTCGTTTAAAACGATGGATCTTAACCGTGAACATTTGCGCGCTATGGTATATTATGAATTTAAATTTGGTTAAACCGAACAATTAAGTTTAGAACGGTTACAATCAGCATTAGGGAAATCAGCTCCATCACGCGCAACAATTTTAGGTGGTTTGCTGAATTCAAAAGAAGTAAAATTAATCTTACGGCGGCTCCACACGTTGGCCAACACAGTGGCGAATGTGTTGGCCAATACCGATGGCCATCGTGTAGAGCGGGTGTTTGTGCTTACGTTGGTATGTATTGGAATGATGGCCCACAAGTTGGCGCGAGATGCGTGTGGTGTCGGTTTTTTACAAAAGATCAAAGGGTCGTGGCAGAGTATTGGCCGCCGCATCCACACGTTGGGCGCACGTTTAGTTTGCTACGAGCTCTCAGAGTGATCGCACGCTCCTGGTTTAAATTTTGTATTTACGCGTCGTAACTAGTGTCTACAAAATGGCAGTAACAATGACCAATAAGGAAACTTTTCGCTTTATAGAGTCTACACTCACCATACGAAACACAGCAGTGTTAAGCTGCTATTTTACGCTGGTATTCTGTGAGGCGTGGTCCTTCCCGGTCGAGCCGACCCATTCGTGCTACAACTATACTACTAATATAGCTGCAGCATGGCTATTATTCAATTTCAATGAATGTATTATGTATTATCATTCCTAATCTATACAAATAAATAAAATTGGAGTGTCTGTTTGCACATCCACCACCTTCTTTTTTCCCATTTCTTTTTAACCCTTTTCTTATATACATTCACGTAGTAGCGATATGCTGTGAATAAATAAACCGCAGCAGCTATTAGCGCCTCAACATCAATTTTAATAAATTCGTCCGCACATTGGCCTGAACCGAAGCAAACTGAACGACCTTCCAACGTGTAGACGCGATTACAAATTCTTGGCCAATATCTTTGCCAACACATTCGCCAGTATGTTGGCCAACGTGTAGAGCCGCCGTTAAAGATGACCAAATAACCGGGGCCCCGCAAACAGCAGTAACGGCAGAAAATGTATGGACTACTGAAATGTTGGCGCGAGAAGACCCACGAATCACATATACGGACATCGAAAAGATTGTAGGCATTAGTTCGGGGAGCATTCATACCTTCCTACATCAACATCTCTGAGTGAGGAAGCTTTGTTATCGATGGATCCCTCGTTTGCTCTCCGAACGCGAAAAACAGACTCGTGTGGATTGGTGCCATGAAATGCGTCTACGTTTTGAAAACGGGGCATCTAGGCGTGTTTCAGAAATATTTACTGGTGACGAGACATGGATCTATCAATATGATCCGGAAAATAAAAGGCAATCATCGGTATGAGTCTACTCAGAAGGACAGTTACCGACAAAACTGCTAAGACCTCGCAACATCGGCAAAAAAATGGTGGCTAGTTTTTTTTCGCGGAGCGGACATTTGTCGACGTCAATGCTAGAAAATTGTAGGTCCATCAACTCTGAATGGTATACTACCCACAGTTGTTTTGTATTTTGTTGTGTATACTACACATGCAGTTGCATTACCCAAAGCTTTTCAAGCTGTGCGGGAGAGAAGACCAAAGACCGGGCTTCGGGGAATCATGCTGCATCACGATAACGCCTCTTCACATACCTCCCTTAGATCAAAAGCATTTATTAAGAAATCTGGTGTTGAAACTCTAAGTCACCCACCCTACAGCCCTGTCTTAGCTCCTTGTGATTTCTTTTTGTTCCCAAGAGTCAAAAAAATAAATAAAAGGCAAGTTTTTTTCAAACGCCGAAGAAGCCGTGGCTGCCTACGAAGAAGCGATTTCCGACCTGTCAGATCAAGACTGGCAAAAGTGTTTTCAGAGTTGGTTTAGGCGAATGGAACTTTGTATAGAGCATGATGGAGAATATTTCGAAAAGATGTAAAATAAATATTAATAGTACCTAGAATACTTTTTGTATATCTTAAAACTTATTGAGTGTCCTATGTATTTGGCATAGTATAAAGAGACCGAAGATGACTACTTGACATTTCTATTTTCACGCATGAATTACACGCAACATTTTTCAACAGATTTGTCATTTAATGCCTTATTTGAAAATGTTATTAGAAAAAGCAAGACAAGTATATTTACTCAATTTATGTAAAATTGTAGGTTCTTTCTATGCATACTTATGTATGTAATTACTCTGAGCCTAAAACGATCTAATAAATGAGAGAAAGCCTGTACCCAGCAGATTGTTAAGTTCGTTTGTCACTTGAGTATTATAAAAAAAAGTTACAGCAAGAACCCCTGAGCTCCCTCGGCCATTCTTCATTCTTCAATATTTCAAAATAGAAGAATAATATAGTCTGTTTGTTATTCCGATGTGTCGGACTGCAGCCCGATCTAGGTTTTCCATACCACGAAATTTCAACGCGCTCGACACCCTCTTGGACGCTGCGATCTGTTTGCGGATGAATGAAAGGTGATTAATTTCGTCAGAATGCTTACGGTGCTGTGAGATGAGCACAGCACAGCCACGTGATTATAAGTGATTACTGCAGCCCATCACAACGTCTCTGCTGTACATAGGCCTTCCTCAGAGAACGCCACAAAACACGGAGCAGCGCCAACTGTATCCATTGACTTCCTGCATATCTTATCAGGTCTTCACTCTTTCTAGTGGAAGTGAGGCGACCCAATTACAGACTTTTTATTTTAATTGGACTTTAATTTTAATTTAATTATCCGGATTTTGACAAATTTACACACAGTGTACACAAATTATTGAAGTTATAATAAATAACTTAATTATGTTCTATGTTTACCTACGAAATCAATGAATGTAATTGGTAAATCTGTGATTATTCATTATAAAGGGAAATAAATATACAAATGAAATAGTATGCACGCATTAAATTATGTCAAAGTTTAACATTATATAATTTCCATTACAAAATTTAGACTTCACCTTTGCAAAAACTTCGCCACTTTTAACTGTTAACTCATTTAACTGCGTTGAATTTAAGGCACGTCACCAGCAGTCTTAGACATTAATCACTGTAATTTGAAGTAATTGGAAGTAAAATTAGGATCCTTGTATAAAGAACAAAGTAGCTTTTTCGGTCTTAAATATTAATATAATTTATTATTAGTTGTAATTACGGATAAGTGGTGAGCTTTTGACGATTAGCTTTCAAAAAATTAAACATTAAATTAGCGATCGAGAACTGCTTTAAAAACTTTATTAACTTCATCTAGTTTTACGGAAGAAAATCTACTTATATACTCGTAAGTAGACGGACTGATGTTTATGTATAAACTGCACTAATATACTAGATGTTTTAATACTATTATGCAAACACTTTTAAATTCTGTGCAGGGAATTAAAAAATATAGAATAATTTAAAAATAAAATTAATTTGAGGAAAAATGTGTTAAATTAAAATAAGACAAGTTTAAATAATGAGAATGATTAGTTTAATAACCAGTATTCAGACCTTGTCCTACTATCATCGATTGCAATCGGTTCTGATTAGATATTTTCTATTAGGTCTTATGCAATACTGGTACATACTTCGACAACTGCTATTTTAAATTCCGCTTAGAGCTTAATACAAAGAAACAGGAATTAACTAAGTGTAATATATTATATAGTATGTAGGATAGGTGGCATTTACTTATAAGAGAGAGATGGCTCTACGTAGTAGAGCCATGCTGCAGCTATATTAGTAGCATAGTTGTAGCACGAATGGGTCGGCTCGACCGAGGAAGGACCACGCTCTCACCCTAACCACGAATACCAGCGTAAAATAGCAGCTTAACACTGCTGTGTTTCGTATGGTGAGTGTAGAGAACCGGAGACCCTTCTTACTGGAAAAGAGGCATTCCATCTTAGTCCTCACTGGTGACAACGCATCTGCATTTTGATTCTTTATTAAGGATAGATGTAAATGTCTATGGGTCACAGCAACGACATACCATCAGGTGGACTGTGTGCTCGTTTGTCACCTTATCCTATAAAAAAAAAGAGAGATGTCAAAAGTGTGTAGATAGTTAGCCAAGGATTGTGAATAGACGTGAAACAATCGAGTGTTTTATTTTAAAGTGGCGACGAGGAAATTTAGTTATAATAAGTGTATAAACGGTAAAAAAATTGTGTAAAACAATGGCAAATATCGGCAGGCTCGGAGAAATCGATGTGTCCAATGGAAATTGGACATAATATGATATTCCGAAATTTCACAAAAAACGAATAAATTTTACATAATATTATTTAAAAATTATTTAAAAATAAATTTAAAAATTTGAATATATTTCTCGACAGATTTAAACAATGATTTGATGACGGTCTTGGGCGATTTACCGGCGGGCGAGCAACGCTTCGCGTGCGGACAGGTGCCGTGCCGGTGTTCTGCGTGCGCGGCCGGTGCCGTACAGGATGCGCGAGCGGGTCAATGCCGAGCTGGACGCCATGCTGCGGGCTGTTGTCATCGAGCCGGTTGACTCCTCCGACTGGGCCTCTCCACTGGTCTTAGTTAACAAACCTGATGGATCGCTTCGAGTTTGTGCGGATTACAAGGTAACATTGAATCGTGTCTTATTGGTGGATAAATTCCAGGTTCCTAAGATCGAAGACTTATTAGCGAATCTTAGCGGTTGTACTTGGTTCAGCAAGTTAGATTTATCTCAGTTCTTTATATGTACAATCGTCTTGTTTATGGATTGGCTTCGAGCCCTGTTATTTTTCAAAGAATTATGATAAACCTACTATTTTTATTTTTACTGTATCTGAAAAAGAACATCTTGAGACATTGCAAAATGTACTTTTAAGGTTGAATGAATACGAATTAAAGATTAGGAAAGAAAAGTGTATGTTTGTTGAGAACGAGATAAAATATCTTGGTTATATTGTTAATAAAGATATTTTTTATATTAGTATAAAGGTAGATTTAGAAAAGATAAAACCAATTTTACATATGCGAGAACCAACTGGCGTATCCGAATTACGGTAATTTTTAGTAATGGTTAATTTTTATTGTAGATTTGTGAAAAATTTTAGCTTTTATTTGAATCCGTTATACACAGACAAAAGATCAGAAGCAAGCTTTTCAAAATGTAAAAATTATGTTGAGTAACGCTGTACGTGGTAGAGCCATGCTGCAGCTATATTTGAAGTATAGTTGTAGCACGAATGGGTGGGCTCGACCGGGGAAGGACCACGCTCTCACAGAATACCAGCGTAAAATAGCAGCTTAACACTGCTGTGTTTCGTATGGTGAGTGTAGAAAACCGGAGACCCTTTTTACTGGAAAATAGGCATTCCATCTTAGTCCTCACGGGTGACAACGCATCTGCATTTTGTTTATTTTTGAGGATATATGTAGATATCTATAGGTCACAGCAACCACTTACCATCAGGTGGACTGTGTGCTCGTTTGTCACCCTTAACCCAAAAAAAAAATGTTAGATCACTACGACCCGCAAGTTCCAATCGTGGTGACGTGAGGATGCCAGTGCGTACGGGCGAGCGTGAGCGTCCTGTCGCGTATGCTTCACGAGCACTCACATCCGCCGAAATAAACTATGGTCAAATAAAAAAAGAGGCTTTAGCAATTGTATTCGTAATCAAAAAGTTTCACCAATATCTGTATGGCCGCCAGTTTATACTGCGGACAGATCATAAGCCCTTGGTAAGCATTTTTGACCCAGGTCATAGTATTCCTAAAATGACTGCTAGTAGATTGCAGCGATGGGCATTAATAGTGTCATCATACAATTTTACAATTGAATTTATAAGTACTGATCGCAATACAGCTGACGCGTTATCTCGTATGATAAAAACTTATAAAGAAACAGATTTTTCTAAACAATGTGACGTGCCAGAACAACATATTTGCATTTTGCATCGAAAGCATTGCTTTTAGATTATAATTCACTTAAAAAAGAAACCGTACACGATCCGATTTTAAGCAGAGTCATTAGTTACATAAGAGACGGCTGGCCGTCTGAAGTGGATATTAAAGAATGAAAACCATATTTAAATAGAAAGAACGAACTTTATTCGGAACTAGGTTGTATAATGTGGGGTCACCGGGTGGTAATTCCTAGTGCCTGTAGGGCTGAAGTTTTAAATGAGTTACACGACTCTCACATGGGTATGGTTAAAACTAAAAGTTTAGCACGTAGCTGTGCATGGTGACCGGGTATAGATGAAGAAATAGAAAAGTTATGTCGGTCATGTCGAGCGTGTGCAGAGACGGCGGATTTACCGCCCGCCCACGCCAACCACCCGTGGCTTTGGCCGGATCGACCTTGGTCTCGCTTACATATAGGCTTTTTCGGCCCAGTCGCAGGGAACGTATACATGGTGGTCATAGACGCTTGCTCTAAATGGTTGGAAGTTATGAAAATGATTTCTACCAATTCTAAATCGGTGATGAAACCATTAAGACAATTTTGGTCTCAGTTTGGTTTACCAAAACAATTAGTTTCAGATAACGGCCCACCCTTCACGAGTTCAGAACGGAATAGAACACACGTATTCAGCGCCGTATTATCCTTCATTCAACGGAGCAGCTGAAAATGCGGTTAAAACCTGCAAAAGCGTAATTAAAAAGGCTATATGACAGAACTTAGACGTGGACGTTGCGCTCCTAAGATTTCTTTTGGTACTAAACACTCAACACTGTAACACGGGAGAGAGTCCAGCACAATTATTACAAGGCCGCGCGTTACGTATGCGACTTGACTGCTTAAAACCCGAGCGAGCAAATCGCGTTTACATCTCACAGAAACGTCAGCAGTTAGCAGCATGCGGTCTGCATCGGAATTTTAGGGAAGGGGACACAATTTGGTAGCGTAACTATGGCACGGGAAGGAAATGGTTATAGGGTAAAATTCAGTGTAAGTTGGGTAATACGGATTATGACATTTTAGGTATCGACGGAATCGTATACCATAGACACGCAGACCAATTAAGATATGCATTTAATGTTGCTTTGAATGACATGCCCATACATAGTGAGAAATGCAGGCGCAGTTCATTTAACCCATTTCTAGATGCAATATCCAGGCAGAGCGATAAACCAGTCTCGGAGCAGTCAACAAGCTCGATGGAGGAGGGTGCAGGAGTCCAGCTGGGTACGACAACGCCAGATATTAATAATACCATACAACCACAAAGTTGTACGCCCGGACTGACACGCCGCTATCCCTTAAGAAATAGGAAACCACCAATACGGTTTCCTGAGTTTGATTGATTACTATAAGGTAATTATTAAGTGTAACCAGTTATTATTGTTTTTATGTTAAGTTATATATTGTATGTATATCATTGTTACTTAATGTATATTGTAATGTTATATTATAAGAAAATAGGGCTTAAGAGAGACTTGTCACTTTGTTAAACTAAGGGGGAAGGTGTAATATATTATATAGTATGTAGGGTAGGTGGAATTTACTTATAAGAGAGAGATGTCAAAAGTGTGTAAATGGTTAGGCAAGGCTTGTGAATAGACGTGCAACCATCGAGAGTGTTTTATTTAACACTAAGAAATAAAATAAACTAAGCAAAGGAAGTAGTGCACAAGTGGAGTGACTCCCACGCGTCTATTTTCTGCCATCTATTTATTTCCCTACAAACGCATTGTTGGGTGACCCAAACAGTGAGGGCGTGATGGGACATGCAATGAATCCATTGATGAAGGTCTGGTAATTCTTTGTAATAATTTACTGAGGAGGCTAAGTTTAAAAGTCAATTTGTTATGGACTATTATGATGTTTTGAGTTTGACGAAATAACTTCAACATCAAACACTTTCTATTTTTAACTTTCAAGGCTCAGTGAAATATTATATCGATTTGGAAATTAATACTTAATATGATTTTCTTAACAAAAATATATTCTGATGTCTTACCTGCTATAAAATATTTAACAAAAAATTTAAGAGAACTATTTAATCGTATTGTGGCTTGTCACAATACTGTATGTGTGTATTTAAGAATTTATGCATTTAAGGTGGTTTAAGGTAGTTCGTTGTATGTTTTTTTCTTTTTTTATATTATGTATATTTTGCTCTTTAGTTCATTGAAGCTCTTAAATTACTTTTTCAGAAACCAAACTTGTTAATAATAGCCATTATCATGTGAACTTTGAAATTTTACAGTGCTTAACTTGCCTTTCTATATAGCAAAAACAAATGTTGATTTTTTTTAATAAAAGTGGGAGCAAACGAGTATGCGGCTCACCTGATGGTAAGTGACAACCGCCGCCAACGAACAACTGTTAATTCAAATTATAGCTGCTTACTCTTTAACCTGATAAATTTTAACCGTATTTAAGCTAATCTTCACACTGAAGTACGTAATAGAAATTTGGCCATGAAAGGCTGTGGACAGGTAATCAGCCCAGGGAGCGGCCAATGCTCCACGTGGTAAGTTCGGAGCTCTTCTATACAGGGTTACCTAGTTCGATTTTCTACGTGGTTCGATTTACGCAGAATGAGCTTACAGTATCTTGAAGTCTTGCAGTGGCATGCTTGGGTTTAGATTTAATTTTGTTAATTATAGGATCCCAAGCAGATGACAGCACCCATCCATCTTCTCTATCGAAAATAGGATGTTTTTTTAATTTCAATAGCCTCGCGTATCATCCTTGGTAGGAATTGGTATTCTTTTGCGAGGATTTGTGGTCTATCAAATCTGATCTAATGGCGGGGACGATCTTGAACATGTTCACAGACTGCAGACTTCCTAGAGCGTCGGTGCCTCACGTCAGCTATATGTTCTTTCACGCGGGTTTTAATGGATCTTTTTGTGTGGCCTATGTAAGAGAGACCATATTCACAATCAAGCTTGTACACTCCTGCATCTTGTAGAGGGATATTACACTTGACGGATGGTAAAAATTGACTAATCTTCTTCGGTGGCTTGAAGTATGTTTTAATAGAAGCTCGCTTCAAAATGTAGCCAACCTTGTCTGTGACTCCTCTGACATAGGGTAGTACAGCAGGCACACGCTCGACCGTGGCCGGCTTCACTCGGTCACTGTGACGTAGGGGCGGGACCCGAAGCTTGTTGTCTTGCAATACTTGCTCGACGTGCTGTAGCTCGGCGGCCAGATGTTTTCTGTCACAGATCCCTCGTGCTCTCTGAAACAAAGATTTTCCCACGGTAGCTAACCGTGATGGATGATGGTGCGATTCACCATTTAAATATCGGTTGGTATGGGTCTTTTTCCTATACACAGTGTGACCAATAGTGTTATCAGGTTTTTGGATGACTAAAACATCTAGGAAAGCAAAAGAATTGTTTGCCTCTAACTCCATTGTGAATTGTATTTTAGAGTTTATAGAATTAAGGTGGCTTAAAAATGCAGTTACTTTGTCAGATGGTAAAATTGTGAAAGTGTCGCCTACGTACCGCTTGTACAATCTTGGATATACAGGAGCAGTAAGAAGGGCTTTCTCCTCAAAGTCCTCCATGAATATGTCGGCGACTATGGGAGATACAGGTGAGCCCATTGCTACACCATCTACTTGCCTGTAGAACTCCTCCTTCCACAATAGATAGCCAGATGTAAGGCAATGTTTGAGTAATACTGCATATTCTGTAGGCATGTTGTATTCTTCTAGCTTCCTGGTTACAATTGAGATGCAGGCATAGGTAAGCATGTAAATAATGACTGAACATCAAAATTGACCATAGTTTCATTATCAGCGAGATGTAGGTCTTTTATCTCACTAACAAAATGGTACGAATCCTTCGTGTGTGCTCTGGTTTGTCCTCTCAGCGGTGACAGAACTTTTGCCAAGTGTTGAGCCAACTTATAAGTTGGTCAGTCGATCTGGCTCACTATAGGACGTAGTGGAGTGTTTGGTTTGTGTATTTTCGGTAACCCATACAACCTCGGTGGTTTGGTACACGGTGGTATTATTGAATTTACGTCGAGATCTAATTTTTTCTAATTACTCCGAAAAATTAGATCGTATTTCGCGTTTGGATCGCTTGTTGTCAGTGTAAGAATTAAGTTCGTCGAGTCTAGAATCAATTCTGTCTATGTTTATTTTTATAAATGAAGTAGTAGTTATAACGTTAGGTAAATTTGAATGTGTGGTAATGAAAGATTGATAGTTATTTATAAGTCGCTTGATAGAGTTGCAAGCTAGGAATAAAGGTTCAAGATTACGATATACAATAAATTTCCAGGAATTTTCAGATATTAATATTTCACCATTGTTTTCGAAATAGAGTCCAGAATTAGAAGGAGTAGGATTTATGCGGGTATCCCCATCAACAAAAGTTGTGGAGTACCTGAAAATTAAAATAAACCTAGTTAATTGTTTTGACTTCTTTTAAATTTAGTTGTATAATAATTCTTAGAAAATAGATAAACTTTGTATAAAATGATTAAAAAAGAAACAAATAGTAAAATTAATGTATGAGTTTTTTACAAGATGTAAAAAAATTTCAATTAAGCTAAGGGTAAGCCACCCTGAAATAGATTTAAATTTAAATATTTATGAATAATTACGATCTAGTCTTAGAATAAAATGTTATGATTATTGAATGAAGTCATGCAATGGTCTTAAGCGATTCGCATGCACTATTTGTTTTTTTCCAGATTTTTGTATTATATAATTTTCATTAAAATCTATTCTAACAATAACATGAGGCCCGTCCCATAGGCTATTTAAGTTGTTTGGATTAGGGACTTTAAGCATAACTTTATCTCCTACGTTAAATTTGGCTATATTTTTAATATTGCTGTCGTATCGCTCTTTTGCCTTTTCTTTCATTGACTCTACATTTTGGCGGGCTATGTCCCGTGACACCTTGAGTCTTTCGTTTAAATCTCGTAGGTAGTCATGAAATGTGTAATCGTCGTTTGCTTTTAAAGAATATAGAGAACGCGGTTTGTAACCAAAGAGTAATTAATGAGGTGTAAATTTTGTGGACTGATTAATTGATGAGTTATGGCACATAACGGCAAATGGCACAATTTGATCCAAATTATTTTTGTGGTACGTTCGGATGTGATCGCGTAATGTTGCGGGGAATCGTTCTAGTGAACCGTTAGTTTGAGGATGATATGCGGTGCTAACTGTGTGGTTGGATCCTAGTAATTTCATCAATTGTTTGATCACGCTATTTAGAAATTCTGTACCTTGATCGGAATGGAAACGTTTAGGTACACCGTAATGTTGACAGAAAATTAAAAGAGATTTGGCTACTGTAGTTGCTTGTTTGTCTTGAATGGGGTATGCTTGAACAAAACGAGTTAAGTCATCTTGTAATGTGACTATATATTTATTAAAGTCATTAGTTATGTCTGAATAAGAAACTAAGTATTGACTTAGTTTCTTATTCTTAGTTACTTAGTTCAAAAGGTTCAGTAGAAAAAGAAGTAATAATCATGGGAGCTTTATATGTTTTACGTCGAATTTTGTTTCGTTGACATATTTGGCAATTATCTATATAATTTTTAATAGTTTCTGTCATTCCTTTTCAGAAATATTCAGATCGTATTTTGTGTGTTGTTTCGATAATGCCACGATGTCCTGATAGGGGATCATCATGGAAAGTTTTCAGGATTAATGCTATCTCTTCTGGAGCTGGAGTTTTAACTTTATTTTCACATAATTATGGTGATTTTGCATTCGTAAATGTCTGCTAAATAAGCTGTGACGTGTAACTGTTCGTTTTCTTTAAGTTTACAAGTGGGGTAGTTTTTTAGATTTGGAATGTAAAGTGATTTTAATTTATGGTTGTGTAAGCAAGCGAGTAATATTTTAAAATAGCTTTCAGAATCCCAAGGATCGAAGTGAGTGGGTCTCGAACAGCCAAATATAATATTTTGTTTCTTATCCGAAACTAATAAATCGGTTTCGTAGTGTTTTGGTTTATTTAAATATAAACCATATAGCAAGTGGAAATTGCTTGGTTGAAAAGGGTATTTTTATCGGAAAGTTGACAAGAGATTGGGATATGAATGTTTTTGTGACGTTCGTTTAAGAGGCAGTCTGGTGAAATGTGGAGATATGGAGTATTAAATGTGTGAGATTCGATTTCTAAGTAGTGTTGAAAGTTTAGTTGTAAATAGTCTTCTGAAGTGTTTGAGTCAAGATGTGTGTTTTTGTCGCTATTTGTTGGATTATATATGTTCGTGTGGAGAATTGGTGGGCGTGAGAGAGCATCTGCATTAGTATTGTTTTTACCTGCCTTATATACTATTTCGTATTCGTACTCTTCGAGTTTAAGTCGCCAACGAACTAACCTACTACCAGGGTCTTTTATCCAGAAAAGCCATGTAAGCGGTTTGTGGTCAGTTACAATTTTAAATTTCCTACCAAACAAATAGGGTCTAAAATGTTTGACGGCCCAAACGATAGCTAATAACTCTCTTTCGATAGTGGAATAGTTGGCTTCAGCTTTATTGAGTGTTCGAGATGCATATGCTATAGGCAATTCTTTGCCTATTTCGCCTTGCGATAGCACAGCACCTAAGGCGTTTATCGAAGCGTCTGTGGTTAGTATGAATTCCTTTGTGAAGTTAGGATATTGTAAGATTGGAGGGTTAGTAAGAAGATGTTTACATTCATTGAAGGATTGTTGTTGGGTTTCGCCACATATGAAAGCAGTGTCCTTTTTAAGAAGGCTAGTTAAAGGTTTAGTGAGTTTACTGAAGTTAGAAATAAACCGACGGTAGTATCCTGTAAGACCTAGAAATGCTTTTATATCTTTACACGATTTAGGAATAGGGAATTATTGAACTGGCCATATTTTATCGGAGTCCGGGTTAACGCCTTCCTTGGAAATGATATGCCAAGATAAGCAACTTCGCGTCTAAGAAATTCACATTTGTCTGATTGGATTTTTAGTTCATATTTTCTAAGTCTAGAGAAAACTTCTTCAAGTTTTTGTTCATGTTCTTAAAGACTTGAAGCAAATACTACTATGTCGTCGAGGTAAACGAAACATCTTTCACCTTGTAAGCCACACAAAACGGAGTCCATTACACGCTGAAACGTTGTTGGAGCGTTTTTCAGGCCAAATGGCATTCTTTTATAATCGTAATGACCATATGAAGTGTTAAAAGCTGTTTTAGGAATATCTTTTTGATCTACTTCTAACTGATGAAAACCTGAGGCGATATCCAATGTGGTAAAATATTGAGAATGATCTAATTTGTCTAGAATGTGTGTGATGTTGGGAAGAGGATAACTGTCTCCTACTGTAACTTCATTTAACTTGCGGTAAACAATAACTAATCGCCATTTCTGTTTCCCAGATGCGTCTAGTTTTTTAGGAACAACCCAGATGGGGCTACTCCAAGGAGATGAGCTAGGTCTGATAATGTCTTGGTCTAACATTTTTTGGACTTGTGATTTTACTTCTTGTTCGTGTACTTGAGGAAAGCGATAGGTTTTTGTGTGAATTGGAATGTCAGTAGTGGTAGGTATTTGATGTTTTGTATGATTGCTAAATGTAAGTGAGTCGCCTTCGTTGAAAAATATGTCGGGATATTTGGAAACAATTTTATCTAATGAGTTCGACTCTTCTTTGTTCAAATGTTAGCGTCTAATAAGGGTGAGTACTTGGTTTTGTCTATCGGTATTGTGTGACTAAGATTGTTAATTAAGTGGTTATGAATGTTGTTTGTTTGTTGATTTGGTTGGTAAGGGAGAACTTCGATGTTTGGAATTCTAATTACTTTGTCGGATTTGTTTGTATTTACACAAGTGATAATAAATGAGTTGTTTTTGACTTCGACTAATGCATTGGGAATAACAATACCGTTATCTATTATATGTTTTTCGACTATTGCTGTCCCGGAATTTATATTGCTTGTTCTACACATAATTACACTCTCAGAACGGCTAGAAAGGAATTGGTTATTAGAGTCGATTATATTTTGAAGATTTTCGTTTAAATAATGTAATTTGTAGGATCTTTCACGTATTCCCATAGTTTTAGATAGAATGTAAATGTTGCATTTATTCTTTATCATAAAATCATTACCTAGTATACCGTCTGCTTTAATGTTAAGGGAGACGACATGGAAACGATATTTAGGTAAATAATCTAAAGATATGTCGGTGGTGCCTGAGGTTATAATTGAATTTTGGCTACCGGAAATGCCTACGATTAACACGATGTTTAATTTATTTAAGGGTGAAGAACCTATTTTATCCTTTTTTATAACCGAGATCCCTGCTCCGGTGTCTATGAGAAATGTGACTGGTTTGCCTTCTATATGAAAAGTGCAGTGTAAGAGGTTATCGGGTGGTACATCATTTAAGGTGGATATGGCAAAAGATTTTGTATTAGGTTTGTTTGGATTTAGGAAGTTTTAATTTAGGCTTTTTAGTTTATTGGAAACAGTGGAAGAAGTGGATGTAGTAGGTGCAGTGTTCTTGATGGAATCAGTGGATATAGTAGGTGCAGTGGTCTTGAAAGAATCAGTGGATATAGTGGGTGCAGTGGTCTTGAAAGCGTCAGTGGATGTAGTAGAAATAGTAATAATAGAGTCAGTGGATGTAGAAGGAATAATAAGCTTTGGAAGACCAAAGGTTTGGGGCTGGCTACCCTGTTCGTAGGTTTCCGTTTGAGAACTAGAATTTGTGAGTACTGAGTGATGTGTAGTAACTAAGTCGCTACTTTGTGTAGACGCATTTTTCAATTGTGTCTGACACTTAAGCGGTGATTTGGAAGGTACATTGTTTGTTTGTGTAGTGTGATTTCGATGGTTTGGCGGTTGAGGACGTCTTCGAGAAATAGGATTCAATTTGCTATTATATTATTTTATATTTGTAGTTTCTCCATATCCTGAGTCGGGATCGGTGAGCAGGATACTGAAGCGATTTCCAACGAGTTGCTCATCTCGTTGGTCGCTTGGTAGTTTAAATGGTTAACTGGGATGCAGTTAAGTGCGCGTTGGGCTTGATTATTTCTTAAATTGTTATTGTAAGCTCTTTTACGGCATTCTGTAATATTATGCCCAATATTTTTACAATAGCTACATAGTTTCGTAATTTGTTGTGGTGTATTTGCGTTATTGTACATGGTGTGTGTAAACGGTAGATGAGTTTGACTCGAATATTTATGACTACTTTAACTTCGAAGAAAATAATGAGACAAATGCTTTGTATTATAGCAAGATTGTGAAATACCTTTCGTTCTTAGATATAATGTCAAGCCTAAACTTTGATAGAGTAATTTCATAAAGAAGATATTAAATAGTGCAGGCGGAGATCGATTCTGGGTTGTCCGAGTACTATTTAAAACGTGTCACCCTCCCCCGTTTTCACCTCATAATAAGATTATTAACTAAGTATATTGAATGAGCCATCTGCCGTTGTAAGTAGGATTTGCTTTAATTTTTTTTCCCATATGCCAAACGTTGGCTTGCACTGCTTGGTAGGTGCGCCTTTCACGCTGCTACCCGTTGTCGGTCTGGTATTATGTTTAGCGTAAACGAAATGGTTATACAGCCATATGATTTTTCTTGCATTTCCATAGTACTCTGACGAAACGGGGTAATGAATTATCTCCTTCTTTTGATTTTGAAAAGTGCTTTGTAAAAGCAAATTATGAATAAAAATATTTAACTTTTGAATTATATTTCTAAAAAAGTAAATTTAAGATTTTCAGATACAACATTTAAAACAGTCTTTAATTTTTAGTAGAGTTGGAGGTTCTCAATTGTTATTTTTCGTATATATATTAAGATATCTTCGTCAATTGTGATGCAATTTTCTATTTCTATGCAATGATTATTTTTTATTAATTTAGTCATACTTAAAGGGGTGATTACATATTAATTTGGAGAAAAAGTTCCATCCTTAAGTCTGAAGAATGGGTAATAAATTTTTTAATGTAACTATTTATATGACATTCTATTTTTACTTTGAGTTTATGAAATACCATAGTTCACCCAAAAGGAAATGAATATTAAAAGCTGACTTCAAAGAACTAAAATGAATAAAATTATTTCCACGTAATAGCTTCCGAAATCTTTTATTTATGTCTAAGCATCAACTTCAAATGATAAAATGTGCATATTATTTTATTCATATTATTTTTGTAAAGTCTGCTTTTACTTTTTATTAAAATTTTATGTTTATTTAATTTCATTGGTAAATTACATTACAATCTAACAGAATTACGTCTACAAACACACCCTAAGAAATGTTTTAATGTTATTTCATATTTTAAATATGACTGAATTATATCTAAGTTATAGCTAAACAACATAATAATAAAGTCCTCCAGACAGAAATTCAGTCACGGTGGCCAGTCTTCACGGAGACTAGCCATCTGCGCAGCAGATTATATCACCCGAGTGTAAACGCAAGCATAGGTGCACTTTCTATTCCCTCACTCTCATAGTCCGATTCGACGGTAAACCTACACAACGAGGAGAGATAAGGCGCAGTACCAACTGCTTTACGTGCTTTCCGAGGCACGGGGTGAAACACCGCCAATTTCCTGATTCCGGGCAGCTACTGAGAATTACTTTACTTGAAACTCAGAACTAATTTCTTTGGCCCGATTGATCAGTAGTCACATTTACGACCACTAAACCTACGAGGCAGTCAAACTAAATAACATGGATGGATAATGAAAAGACAAACAATAAATCCATATACCAAACAAAAACTGATAATAGATTTTTTCATTACGTATATTTTTATTAATGTTAGTTCTATTACGCTTCTCCTCATAAAAATAGGACGGTAAATCAAAAATCTCGCTCCTAATATTTGACTTTTATCCCTGTAGTAAGGGATTTTTGTAACACATAAGAAGCGTTGTGAATATTTAAGAGGTATAAAGTTCAGATTAGCATATAATTGACGATAAAAAAATTGAAAAATACTAAGAAAATATTATTTTACAGCTATTTCGATTATTGTGATACTTAAGTTAACAGTCTAATTGAATATTTTACGCTGTATCTGTACTTACTCATATTTTGACGTTCACACGAATTTGCTCTAATCTTCTTTAACAATTTGCATTTTTACAATTGCATGAATGGGTCCGTTTGACAAAAAAGTCTTTGCAAGCGTGGCCTGCTTTGGCGTAAAATAGTGTCAATGCGCAATATAGTGTCAGTATAACTACTACCCCATATCATTCCGTGGATGTGTGAGGGGCAGTAGCGAATTCCAAATAATAAATAAAAGTTGAACTTGAATTAACGGCAATGGTAAAGGTTTCGTATTGTGAGTGACGAGAACCAGAGACCCTTTTCACTGGTACTAACACCAGCCCAGTGTTCAGCCCGAGGAGCGGCCAACGTTCCGTGTGATAGCTCGGAACTATTCTATATATACCGCAGTACATCGGAACTTTGATAGCGCGATTTAGGCTTCGATGTGTTTCGTTTGTGGTGCTACGACAGCGCCGCCATAGCAACTTAATGCTGCTGTGTCTCAAATGGTGAGTTACTAGAACCGGCACACGGGTGCTCCAGATAGTGTTCATCACGATCACGAAAGCACATTAAATAATATACTTGGGACCTTGTACTTTCTTTAATCTTTGTAATTTCTATGAATATAGAGGAGAAAATACATACAGCTGAATTTCATATTATAAAATTATCATACTAGAATAAATTTATTTGAGGAGCAACATTCTTATGAACTTTGTAGTCATAATCAAGCGAAGTTCAATAATTTGAAAGAGGAGTTCTCCGGTGATGAAGTCGGTCTAAATTTTGTTATTCTCTTGAAGCAATTTTAAGTCATTACTTATCCTTTAATAATAAATTAATAACAAACTGGAGTTAAATATAGTAGCACATAACTTAAGCACTTAACAATAAGTTAAATTTGTGAAGATAGCTTAAACTTAAGACCGCTAAGTCGCCCGCTCGAGGCTAAGATAAATTATATAATACAAGTTGATTACAAATGATTTACCATCTTATCTAGTTATATAGCTACCGATGGGTCTGTTATGGTTGTATAATAATATATTTATATATTTACTATAAATGTAATACTATGTTCACTCTAAAACATTATAAAAAACGTCAAGGTCAGAGTTACCCAATTTGACAAGGGTAGTAAACTTAATAATGTATATTTAACAAACGAAATTTTACTTTCCTACATCGAATAAATAAATATTTTTCATTAAATTTCATTTCATTTCTATAAAGAAAAGCTCCTAATGACCAAGTGTTGGACTCCAGAACCTGAACATGAAATGGAATGGACGAAACGGGTGTTGAAACAGTGGAGTGTCCGATCGTAGAGTTTATGTTTTTTTTCTTTTGGGATACGCGAAAAACATTCGTACTAACTTAGCAGGCAACATTAGCAGGGAACGCATCACATTGACAAGTACATGCTCGAAAGTGTATGGGTAGATGTTTGTCGTGTACGAAAAGAATGTTTTAATTTGTAATGATGTGCATGAAACTTGAATAATGGATTATTTTAAAATATTTCCTCACTCTTTGTTATGTCAAACTTTGCGAAATACTTTCATCTTAACCAGATGAATCATTTTTATTAATATTCAAGTGTTCGTGATTTAATGATTAAAGTACTCCCCCCGTTTCCCCGCTTCGCCTGCCGCTTACGCACTTGCCGCTTACGCACTTACCGCCTAAATATGGACCTCTTGACGCGCTCTGACGTGATCCGAGACAGGTTTGAAGTTAATTTCTGCACGCAGTATCTTCATAGAGGAAAAATGAAAATAATAAAGACGTATTTCCGGCTACTAAAACCTTTTATTTATGCCTTACCAGGACACTCCGAATACTAACACATAACTAATTTTGTTTTGTTACGGGTGTGATCTCCTCCGGGTAATGCATATTATATTTCTCATTTATTTTAGAATTAGGTATCATTAGGTTTTGCTTAATTGCAACCTTTATCAATTTAAAAAGACGAGAGCTGGACTAAACCCTTCTGAACAGTACCTTTAATTTTTTGAACCTCTGTACCCCTACTATGTAATGGTTGTGCAAAAACAAAATCGTTTCATAAAAGTTTAACATACAGATAAGGATCCGAATTTGAAAAACAGAAACGCTAATTATAGTTGTAAGATATTTTTTTTTTATAGGATAGGGTGACAAACGAGCACACAGTCCACCTGATGGTAAGTGGTTGCTGTGACCCATAGAAATTTACATCTATCCTCAATAAATAATCAAAATGCAGATGCGTTGTCACCCGTGAGGACTAAGATGGAATGCCTCTTTTGCAGTAAAAAGGGTCTCCGGTTCTCTACACTCACCATACAAAACACAGCAGTATTAAGCTGCTATTTTACGCTTGTATTCTGTGAGAGCGTGGTCCTCCCCCGGTCGATCCGACCCATTCGTGCTACAACTATAGTACTAATATAGCTGCAGCCAGCTTATAAAAACTAACATCAAGGACAAAAAATTTATCGTATTAGTATCACTTGACATAGAGGGAGCCTTCGATAACGCGTGGTGGCCAGCTATACGATGTGCACTTGCAGAGACCGGATGCCCCACAAACATGAGGCGACTATTCGACAGTTACCTCGATGACAGATCGGTATGCATTAAATACCTAGGGACAAAATGGGTCAAAAAGACTACAAGGGGGTGCGTGCAGGGCTCAATAGGCGGTCCATTGTTTTGGAACATTCTGCTGGATCCACTCCTGAAAGAGCTAACCGATAAAGGGGAGTACTGCCAGGCTTTCGCAGACGACGTGGTCCTAACATTCTCCGGAGACAAGGCATTGGAAGTACAGGAAAGAGCCAATGCAGCCCTCGCACATGTTCGGAAGTGGGGAGTCAAAAATAAGCTAAACTTCGCACCTCAGAAAACTAAAGCAATGGTCATCACGAACAAGATCAAATATGACTCGCCACTTCTGAGGATGGGGGAGGAAAGCATTGTAATGTCAAAAGAAATAAAAATACTCGGCCTCACAGTGGACGACAGGCTAACCTTCAATACGCACGTGAAGAATGTGTGCCGCAAGGCACAAAACATATATTGTCAGCTGTGTAGAGCCGCAAAGGTTCATTGGGGCCTAAACTCCGAGATTATTAGGACCATTTACATCGCGGTAGTGGAGCCAATCATCATGTACGCGGCAAGCGCCTGGTCACCGGCAACAATAAACAGTTAATTAAAAAACAGTTCGATGCGGTACAACGCGGGTTCGTACAGAAAATTATCAAATCATATAAAACTGTATCTCTACACTCGGCCCTGCTACTCGCCGGGCTGCTTCCCTTGGACCTGAGGGTCCGGGAAGCAGCCTTGCTTTATGAAATAAAGAAAGGCTACTCCCGGCGAGTGGTAGGGGATCGAGAAATGGAGACAAAAGTAGAGTTTGATAGGACGCCACACCCCGCGAACCAGCATGGCTTGCAATTCTCATGTCTGGAGGACGGTGCACAAATGGACCAACAGGACAACAAAGGCCTCAGAATATATACTGACGGCAGCAAGATCGAGGGGAAAGTCGGCGCTGCGTTATCCATTTGGAATGACGCAGTGGAGACGAGTAACCGGAAGTTAAAGTTGGGAAGTTTCTGCACCGTCTTCCAGGCTGAGTTGCTGGCCATTTTGGAAGCAAGCAGCCATGCTCTTAAAGATCCGGCAGAGAGCTGTAGTATATATAGCGACTCCAGATCTGCTCTCCAGACAGTCGTCCAAAGCGTTTCCCTCCATCCTATAGCGGTAGCAATTAGAACAAACATTAGCAAAATGTGTAAACAAGGGAAATCCCTCAAATTTTACTGGGTAAAAGCTCACGCAGGTTTGGAGGGAAACGAGAGAGCAGATCAACTAGCTAAAGAAGCCGCAATAAAAATTAAATGTAAGCCACACTACGAAAAGTGTCCGGTATCATTCGTCAAGCGACAGATTCGTCTGGAATCGCTTGACTAATGGAATCGACGATACATAGAAGGAGAAACGGCCTCCACCACTAAAGTGTTTTTCCCGGATGCCGTGAGTACATACCCTATTATAAGAAAAATAAAAATGGATCACATTATGATACAAGCGATGACAGGACATGGCGGGTTCTCTGAATATTTATACAGGTTCAAATGCAAGGAGAGCCCGTCATGTATCTGCGATCCGGAAAATGAGGAAACTATTATTCACCTCATAACAGAGTGCCCTATTTATTGTAAAGAGAGAATAGATTTGGAATTAGAGATAGAAATTAAGATAAATAAAGAAAATGTACATAAAATTATAAGAAATAAACATGTTAGAAATAGGTTTTTAAATTACTGTAAAGATATAGCTAATAAGGTAGTAAATAAGAATAAATAAGAGTAGTAAAAAAAGGGAAAACTGTAACATAATATATGTAAATATATAATGCAAACAGCCCATTGTAATAAAGTAGAAATAAAAAATAGCATAAGTATAAAATGTACCTAGAAATAAGCAGATAAGAAAAAAGGAAAATGACCTACAAAAGAAATAAAGAAATCAGTAAAAATAAATAAAAAACGAATAAAAAATAATACAAAAAATAATAAGGACAAAACAAAAACAAAAGAAAATATACAACAAAAAAGATGAAAAAGTCCTGGATTCCACATGTCAGGGGAATCAGATTAAAAAAAAATATAGCTGCAGCATGGCTCTACCATATATATTCCACTAGGTTTGGCGACTTACTGCTACAATCTCCCTGCAACCACGAATCCAAAATTAGCGAAAGGCTGGCTAAAGGAGCTCGGGGCAGTCGATGCAATGATAGGAATATCAAAGTTCAGCAGAGTGTATCGCACAAGAGTCCATAGGTCACAAGCACAACACTTCCAGGGTGAAAGAGATATTGAGTAACACGACAGATACTTGTATGCGTGCGCGTCGGTGCTTTTAATTAGACTGTTCACAATTGCCGCCAATCGATATGGCACTTGTGTCGCACTGAGAGCCATAGCCCGCAAGATTATGGCTGCATACATAAACACTCACGCCTGTCACCCAGAGGGGTAGGCAGAGATTATGGACTTCCATTTGGCACGATCCTGACACACCTCTCTCGCCTCCTCCACATCCATATACCTACGCATACACGCTCGTCGGTTAAGGGTAATCTTAATTTGGCCCATTTTAGTATATTGCCAATTTGGTCGATAAACCTTCGTCTAGGGTGTCCTTCCCGACTCTGCCGTTCACCTCTGCCACATAAATTTGCTTTGTCACTCTTTCCTCATTCATTCTTTCTACATGATCAAACCACTAAAGCATTGCTTTTCTTAATCCTGGTCACAACATCATCTTGCAAACCACACTCTTCTCTTATCACACAATTTCTCACTCTGTCATTCAGATTCAGCTCTAATATACCCTTAATGACCGCATTTCTACAGCATTTATTCTATTCTCGTGCTTCTTCTCCCACACCCAACTTTCACTACCATACATTAAAGTAGGGACTAACACAGCATTGTGAATTGCCATACGTGCCTTTTTGGACACATTCTGACTTTCCACAACAGAGTGTAAAGACCCATTCACTTTATTTCCTGCGTTCACTCGTCGTTCTATATCCTTATCATACCTACCATCCCTGCTAAATACACATCCCAAATACACAAACTCATCTACTTGCTCGACCAATTCCCTTCTATTCTTATTTCACATTTCGTTTACTTTCTTCTCTTTCAAAGACCATAACTTTCGACTTACTTGCGTTCACTTTCATTCCCTTTCTTTTAATGAAATGTTCATTAATGTAACCATCATTTGCAACTCGGCCGCCGACGACGCGAGTATGACTTGATCATCGGCGTACAAAGGTATTTGACGGTTAACTCACCCAATCTTAACCCGCATTCTTCAACTTTCAAATTTTCCAAACAACTGTCCATAAATAGGTTGAACAGCCACGGGGAAGCCACACAGCCCTGTCTGACCCCTTTATGGATGCCAAACCAGTCCGAGTATGTCCCGTTGATCCTGACACAAGCACTGGAGTCCTATAAAGAGACTTCAATGCCTGTATCAACCCAGTGCTCAACCCAAATGACTTCAGTGTTTGCCATAATACATCCCTGTCCACTCTATCATAAGCCTTTTCCAAGTCCACGAACGCACAAAAAACCTTTTGGTTTTTGACCAAAAACTTTTCCGCGATCATGCGCATGGAAAAGACCTGATCCGTACATCCCATTCCCTTTCTAAATCCGCTTGCACATCCCAAATTTTTCCATCAGTATCTTTCATAACTCTTTCAATTAGTACCTTAGCATACAGTTTTCCCACAATGCTAATAAGACTGATACCACGGTAGTTTTTACAGTCCTGCTGCGATCCTTTTCCTTTATATAGTGGGACTATCACGGCTTTGCACCAGTCTCCGGTACCGCTTAAGTTCCCAACACAAATTAAACAAGGTGTAGCAGGTCTGCCACCACTTCCTCTCCAGCCCTTAGCATTTCGAGTGATACTCTATCATATCCGGCTGCCTTACCTGCTTTCATACTTTTCATTGCTTTCATTATTGCATCTATACTTATCTCTCTATCTCTTTCCTCTTCTTTCGGAATTTCTATTTCATTTAATTCAAACGTCTCATCACTCATTAACACGCTTTCAAAGTATTCCTTCCATCTCCTTAAACTCGACACTTCGTCATTCAAAATACAGCCATTCTGATCTCGTAAAGCATCCATTCTAGGCTATTCTTATCCTGGCAGTTCTTACGAGTTTCCAGAACATTTTAATGTATGCCTGGAAGTTATCCGATATTCTTCTATCATTCTTATCCGTTCTTTCTTGCTTTTTCCTTTCAACTACTTCTTTTACTCTCTTATTTAGATGTCTAAAGACTGCCTTTTTTCTTTCAATATCATCATTCATACCGCTAGGATAACTAGCCTTGGTTGCTAGTAAATCTAACCATGCTCTCTTCTTTGCTTCTACTTCCATCTGTACCTCATCATCCCAACATAAAGTGTTATTTTTCTTTTCATTCGTTCTCTTACTTACACCACATACTTCGGTAGCTGCATCCACCAAACCTTTGTTGACATTATACCACACAGTCTCCAAGTCTAAATCATTCATACACAATTCATCCATACCACTTATATTTTCTCTCATTCTACATTTGTACTTCTCTTTTGCACCTTCATCTTGTAACCTCTCTGTTCTTATATGCTGTAACGCAGTGGTAGGCACAGATGTCCGATGCCGCCAACGTCTGAATAGACCATTAATTCGGCATAAGACCAAGTAATGATCCGTCCCTACGTTGGACCCCCGGTAAACCCTTGTATCTACCACTGCGCTCCTCATTCTTTCATCCACAATTATGAATTCTATCATGCTTCTATCACCACCTCTTTCCCATGTATACATGTGAATCTTCTTATGACGAAGAAAGTGTTCGTCACAAAAGATTCTTTTCCACACATACGGTGAGGAGGCTTTCACCATTTTCATTTATACTTTCATCACCAAACGTTCCCAATAACCAAGCCTCTTCACGCCAACCCTTCCATTAAAATCTCCTAATATAACAATATTTTCATTACCCTTGCATTTCATTAGCACCATCCTACCATCTCCCAAAACTGCTCTCGGATATAAGTGGGCTTAGACATTTCTGGGGCGTAGACCCTAGAACAAACAACTTCTTTAATCCCACTTTCATTCGTATCCATAGCAGTCTCGGGCTTACACATTCATACTCTTTCACACACTGACCCATTCTTTCTGAAAGGATGATACCGACTCCCTGGCATACCCGCTCGGTCTCGTCTACCCCAGACCAGTACGCGGTATACATGCCATGTGTAGTGGCATCCTTTCCCTTCCGTTTCGTCTCATTTACATATAACACATCTATTCCTCTATCATACATCATATCGCATACTTCATCCATCTTATCATTTATTGCTCCACATACATTCAGCGTAGCCAAACGGGCTTCCGCAATCCACTTTTCGCCCCTCCGGGAGACAGGACGTGACGGGTGGCGAACCTCGTCGCCGGTTTTCCTCCCGGAATTATGGCTGCATTCAGAATGAAAACAGTTGATCGCCAACCCAATGAATTTAATAGAAATATAGAAAAAATACAACTTAAATACTTCGAAATTGTGATGTCTTGTACTTGTTATTATATACGAAAAAAGAAACAAAAAAACATAATATATAAATAATCTGTTCTAGTACGGAACATGCTGCTAACCTTAAAAGAAGTAATTTCTTTTAAAAATCTCTAACCGATAGTATAAATTGAAAGAAAAAGAAATAACTTAAGTACTAAGATTAAGGTTGTAAGTATAACACATTATTCTAACGGGAGTGGGCAAACCTATATTACAGGTCATTTAAAAATAGTGTCCCCAGTCTTTAAGGTCACTTCACGAGTGACTTGATCGGAGCCAGTATGAACAGCATGCACACGCGCGAGCTTCCATTGTAATGGCGGAAGGTGCTCGTCGCATACCACAACAACAGTGCCTTCACGAATGGCGGAGCCGTGATCATGTAGCCACTTACTACTCTGTTGTAAGTGATGCAGATATCTCTACTCCATCTTTTCCAAAAGTGCTGGACTGACTGTTGTATCCAGCGCCAACGTGTGAGACGGTTAGGATTTTCGTCCAACAAAAATATATCAGGTAGAGTCGTTAAGGGTTCTCCTATTAAAAAATGAGACGGTGTTAAGGGGAGGGGATCGGTAGAAGCCGAACTCATGGCGCAAAGGGGGAGTGAGTTTAACATGGCTTCGATTTGACAGAGAAGAGTATGCATCTCGTCGTAAGTTTGAGTACGACTTCCAACCACACGATGTAGGTGGTGTTTGAAACATTTAACACTGGCTTCGAAGAGACCTCCAAAATGGCTATCATACGGAGGTTGAAAGTGCCACGTAAGTCCCTGTTCAAGGGTTTGTTGATTAATTGCACTTTGAACGACATCACTACGTAAAAATGCTTATAGGTCTTTAAGATAATTGTTACATCCGACAAAATTCTTTCCGCAGTCCGAATATATATTCGTACATAATCCTCGATGGGACCTGAAGCGTCGCAGACCTGCTAAAAATGCATCAGTGGAAAGCTCCGAAACGAGTTCGAGATGTACGGCCTTAACGCTCATACATACGAATACCGAAACATAACACTTCACTATTTTTTTTTATATAGAATAAGGGTGACAAACGAGCACACAGTCCACCTGATGGTAAGTGGATGCTGTGGCCCATAGACATCTAAATTTATTCTCGATTAAGAATCAAAATGCAGATGCGTTGTCACCCCTCAGGACTAAGATGGAGTGCCTCGTATTCTGTGAGATCGTGGTCCCACCCTGGTCGTGCCGACCCATTCGTGCTACAACCATGCTCTACCACGTAAAACATATTTTATACATATATATAGCTATATACATAGCTGCATAATGGCTCTACCACGTAAAACATATTTTCACGTTACGTACTTTATTAGCACAAACAAAAAATGGACAGGCGTAATCTACGGCCGTTTTAAGGAAAGGACGCGCCAGACGTATTCTCGAAACTGGTAGTGGTCCCACTCGCGGTTGATTACGCGTTGGACGAGCACAAAAGCAACGGACACAACGATGTATGCGTTGACGCATGATGTCACGGAAAGACAATAGGTACCCAATAAAGCTGCAACAGCAGGTATTGCACGGACTGAGGTCCCGCGTGCAGATAGCATAAGTGAGCGTCGTCGATAATTAAATTAGTCAAAGCATGTTTTTTCGGTAAAATTATTTGATGTTTAGATTCAAATAGTAATAATGATTTATGAATTCGACCTCCTACACGTAACAGTTTGTCACTATCCAAAAAGGTGTAAGACGTCGCAATTGATTAGAAGGTAATTTTCCTTGAGATATTTTTAAAATATCGTCTTGAGAGACCGATTGTTGAGTAAGGTAAATTAGTCGATTTAATGAAAAATTATATTCAAGCACTGTAACATAACCCGGAAACGAATTTTTGACCTTTTTGCATTTATTATAAAAACGGAATATTAGTAAGGTAATCCGAACGAGTTTGCCAAGCGACGAAAATCGCATTATAATTTTGGCATTTTGTACCGGCGGTGCCGTAGATATACCAGAAGATAGCGTTAAATTACGTTTTTCTTCAGAAGTGCTCATAGTTTGATTCTCAACTGGCCAGTAGTAAGGACTTCGTTGGAGCCATGCGGGACCATTGTACCACAAGTCGTGTTGTAGTAGCGCGGTAGGTAGCTAGCCACGTGTTGCAGCGTCGGCAGGATTATCGGTTGACAGGACATGGTGCGAGCAACCGGCGAGAACGCGGGATAGAATATCGCTAGTGCGATTGGAAACAAACGTATTCTATTCATGCGGTGACGAACGGAGCCAGGCGAGCACGATGGAGGCGTCAGACCATGTGTAAATCTGTTCGTGGCAGACGCGATCTCTATATAAATTTGCTACCTTATCTAATAGTTTTCAAAGCAATAGAGCTGCCATCAGCTCGAGACGTGGGTTGGTAAGGGGCATGCGGAGCGGAGCTATCCTAATTTTCGCCATAATCAGGTTAGTATAAATATTGCCGTCCTTGCCTGTAAGTCGAATATGCACAGCCAGCATATGCAATCGGGGACGCGTCAGCAAATCCATGAATTTCTATCGAATCGATATTATTACTGAAAATGTATCGCGGAAACGATACCTGTGATAACAGCGGTAACTCGTTTATGAAACGTGTCCACGAATTAATGATATCAATGGCGGATTATCATCTCAATCTACATTTGCCATCCACAATAGCTGAATCAAATGCTTCGCATACAAGGTTACCGGTGATAGCAACCCGAGAGGGTCATATATTTTCGCGATCTCAGAAAGAATAGCCCTCTTGGTGCATTTATAAGTGGTAACTTAAACTTTGAAATTAAATGTATCAGATCTTGGATTCCATTAAAGTCCGAGGACCTTAACTCTTTTGTCACTCTCCATTTCAGAAAGTAGGACGTTTTCGGGCCGCTCACCATGACAAGCTGGTGGCTGTACTGTAGCGAGTATCGCTGGTAAGTTGATGTGCCACTTGCGCAGTTCTAATCCAGCCGTCTTACAAATGCCGATAAGCTCTTGCTGCAGAGCGAGAGTTTTAACCTATGTATCCTCACCAGACACAACATCATCGACAAATACATCATTCAATAATACGGGAGAAGCGAGCCTAAAATGCTCGGCCTCATCGTGAGCAAGCTGCTGAATTGTACGCAAGGCGAGATATGGTGAGGAATTTACACCGAATGTGACCGTACGAAGACGGTAGTCCCGTATAGGTTCTTCTGGCGATTTACTCCATAAGATGCGTTGAAAGTCCCTATCGGTTTCACGAATCAGTATATTTCGATACATTCGTTTATATATCCGCAGTGAACGCTACGGCATGAACACGAAACTTTAAAAGTACGTCTACCATATCAAGGCGAAGCTTGGGACCCGTTAGGAGAACGTCATTAAGTGACAAACCACTCGTCGATCTACAACCCGCATCGAACACTACGCGTGTGCGAGTTGTTTCCCTCGATTCTTTAACTACACAGTGGCGTGGAGTATAATAGCTGGCAACTTGCAAAGGCTCACTATCAACGTGCTCCATATGATTCAGGTCCTTATACTCCTGGAAGCACGTGTGATAATCGGTTTTCATCAGGGCATTGCGTTCCAAACTATACTCTAATTTTCGAAAGCGAGCCAATGAAATTTGTCGTGACTCGCCGAGGCGCGGAGCATTGGGTTTGAACGGCAGGGCGACGATCGGAAAAAAGATTCACATAGCTCCCCGCAGGGAGTGTAATTACGTTTCTCAGAAAATGATTCCAGCTCCCAAAACCTTTGGAGATTGCCGTTGTCAAACGAGCTAAAACATACTTGTAGTGGAGTCGAAACGATTGGATCGAACGTTATTTTACCTAATAATAAATAGCCTAACACGCTATTTATCGCAATCGGTGACCCCGGAGGTCCAGTAATCATATTGCTTAATAAAATGTGGGAAAGTATATTCGCTCCTAGTAACATTTCTACCGGTTGGGGTGTATGAAAGTCGGGGTCAGCTAAGTTTAATTTTTTTAAGTGTGACCACCCTGTAAAGGGCAGAGGTACACTGGGCGTTTTTGTAACTAATTTTGGCAAAATTAATTCATCCACGGGTACAACGGGCTGCTGTTTACGTTTTGAAATAATTAAACATGAAACTATACCTTTAGGTTGCACAGGATCGGTATCGCCTATGCCAAAAACCGGAATATTTATATGTTTACGCGCTAAGCCTAAACGTTGTACGCAAGTCTCAGTGATAAAGGACCTCTGGCTCCCCGTGTCCACAATACATCGAACGGTTGACACCATTGACTCACCTACGCAAACATAAACGAGCGGCGTGGTAAATCGTTAAAATCATTACGAACTTTATTCTGCTCCTCTTTATTAAATGATTTTATTTGAATGAGCATTTTCTCAATCTTTGTTCGAACTTTATTGAACTTTGTTTGGTGAGCAGCTAAATCGATAGTTCGCGAACGAAATTGTTGTTCATTTGTCGCTGCGAGCTGAAGAATACGATTAAACTCATCAAGAATTAAATCTGTTTCGAAAATATCTTGTTCACACGGCGATTCGTCGTCCGACATTTTGCGTTACAAAATGGCGGATAAGAATTTTACCACGTAAAAGAAATGAGTACGAAAATGGCGGATTAGAATTTTACCACGTAAAAGAAATGAGTATACTGCAATGCTTTTGTTTACAAGACAACAAACTGGAAGATATTAATTCGGATCGAATGATCAAAAATGTTTAATCCGGATTGAATGACCAAAAATGGTTATGTAAGATATTCTACTGGGTATGGCGACTTACCGCTCATCAATCTCCCTGCAACCACGAATCCAAGGGCTGGCTAAAGGAGCTCGGAGCAGTCGTTGCAATGATAGGAATATCAAAGTTCAGCAGAGTGTATCGCACAAGAGTCCGTATGTCACAAGCACCACACTTCCAGGGTGAAAGAGATCTTGAGTAACACGAAAGATACTTGTATGCGTGCGCGTCGGTGGTTTTAATTAGACTGTTCACAATTGCCGCCAATCGATATGGCGCTTGTGTCGCACTGAGAACCATAGGCCGCAAGATTATGGCTGCATTCAGAATGAAAACAGTTGATCGCCAACCCAATGAATTTAATAGAAATATAGAAAAAATACTATCTTCGTAATTATGTTGCCTTTTACTTGTTTTTATATACGAAAACAGAAACAAAAACATAATATACAAATAATCTGTTCCAATACGGAACAATAGTATATGGCCCGATAATATATCACAATGAAGACACTAAATCAATATTTAAACTTTACAGAGATTTCATAATGAAACCGTGTGAAAGTTATATCAAATGAAAATGAAATTTTTTTGGGTCATGTTGATAACAATACATTTTGTAAATTCATTTAATTTGTTAACCCTAAAAAAATAAACAAAATAAAAAATTATTGATGTTAGACGAACGTTATTTGCTCTAAAATTCTCCCCACGTTGGTGCTTTAATTCGGGAAATGAAATGACGTTTTCATGTCTATTCAATGTACTTCAAGACTACCTTAAAATAACTATAGAAAAATGAGCTTAAGATACCTTTACCTATAAATTTTGGAGGAGTCGGTGTAATAATCTTTCTAGCGTTGCATTGCCCCACCTTCCGTGTTTCCTTGTATAGTATGAGAGATTTATGTAGCAATTTTTTTTTAGGATAAGGGTGACAAACGAGCACACAGTCCACCTGATGGAAAGTGGTTGCTGTGGTCCATAGACTCTACATCTATCCTCGATTACGTGTCAAAATGCAGATGCGATGTCACCCATGAGGACTAAGATGGAATGCCTCGTTTCCAGTAAAAAGGGTCTCCGGTTCTCTACACTCACCATACGAAACACAGCAGCGTTGGGCTGCGCTATTTTACGCTGGTATTCTGTGAGAGCGTAGAAATTCTAAATAATAAAGTAAACCTGTACTGCGTTGCCGCAAAAAACGCTCTGTCCCAGTGAGAATATTATATTGGAAGTTAACCAACAGAAACCGTTCGATATTTCGTTGGTACGGAGTGTAAAGAAATATTTTTTCTTAAATTTCTTATGTAATGACGAAAATCAGGCTCGCATTCGAGCTTTTGCTCTAAGAAATATTATCACTTAAAGGTTACTCGCTTTCATCATTACAGCCCTTCACAAGTCCACTGCTGAACATAGGCCTCTCCCAAGGAATGCCACAAAGCACGGTCCTGAGCCACCTGCATCCATCGACTTCCTGCATGTCTTACCAGGTCGTCACTCCATCTAGTGAGGGGACGCCCTACACTTCATCCGCCGGTACGAGGCCGCCACTCGAGAACCTTTTTTCCCCATCGGTTGTCGGTCGATATGGCTTCGAGCTATATCGCCGGCCCATTGACACTTCAGCTTACTAATCTGATGAGCTATGTCGGTCACTCTGGTTCTACTGCGGATATCCTCATTTCTAAGTTTATCACGCAGAGAAACTCCGAGCATAGCCCTCTCCATAGCTTGCTGAGCGACCTTGAGCTTCCTCATCCGGCCAGCAGTGAAGGACCACGTCTCAGTTACATAGGTCATCACTGGCAACACGCACTGGTTGTACAATTTAGTTTTGAGGTTTTGAGGTATGCCCAATAACCAATAACTACCGGTATAGGTGTGACATTAACCTTATACATGATCTTTGTTTTGTCCATGTTCATCTTTAGACCTATCCGTTGGGAGGCACTATTGAGGTCGTTGAGCATAGTACTTAGGTCCCCCAGCGATTCTGCCATAAGGACTATATCGTCGGCAAATCGAAGGTGAGTGATGTACTCGCCGTTGATGTTAATACCGTATCCTTTCCAGTCCATAAGCTTGAAAACGTGTTCCAATGCAGCGGTGAAGAGTTTCGGGGATATAACGTACTATTATTACTCGCTTTACCATAAAGTAATCTCAAAAAAAAAGCTTGAACGTATGAACGTAGGAATCTGATCGGAAGTGTCAATCTGTCAAACTCACCAGTGTACTTGTAGTAGCGACGTCGACGAGTTTGGGCTTTAAGCACTTTTATGTAAGAAAAGTGCTTGTTGTCTCATCACGGTTCTATGAACGACGTTATTCGAAAGGCCCTTGACTCTATAAACAATCCGTCGGTGTAGGATCTTGTGGAATATTTAGGGATTATGGCAGGAGACCTGACGATATTACTTTGTCCCCTTGGGAAAGAGAAAAAGCGCCAGCGTTCTTAGCACTATACGCGAGGAGTAGGATTGTATGAACATTTTTTTTATTTTAATAATTTAAAATATTCATCAATAAAATCATAATCTTTATAAGTATTAAATTATTAAAAATAAAAAATAAAAGAATAATTTTAATATAATATGTCTCATAATTGTATAAATATGTGTATAAGTAAACTCATGAAAAATCATAGTCTGTCACTGTTTTTATACGATAATTTTGAAATAAAATAAACTGAATATATACATATGTATATGAATATAGTAATGTAGAAACCTATGAATATTTTCCTTATGGATCTTCTTTCTTCTTTACATTTATATCTAGGACTGAAAAGGAGTCTTACGAACTAGAACAATATATTATTCAAAACCTTAAAAAGTAATTATATAATATATACCAGCGTAAAATAGCAACTTAACTCTGCTGTGTTTCGTATGGTGAGTGTAAAGAACCGGATACCCTTTTTACTGCAAACGAGGCATTCCATCTTAGTCCTCATGGCTGACAACACATCTGCATTTTGATTCGTAGTCGAGGATAGATGTAGATGTCTATGGGCCACAGCAACTACTTACCATCACAGTACTGTGTGCTCGTTTGACACCCTTATTCTATAAAAAAAAATCTAAACTGCATATGTACCGCATGTGTAATTTTCTCTTACTTTTCCTTCACTGCCGAACACGGGATAAATCAGCACATATATAACCTTACTTTAGAAATATTAAAATATATAGGAAAAATATAGTGTCGGAACATAATCTAAGTAATGAATCATAAAATATCTTTATTAAAACAGATTTATGTCAAATTTAATTTTATGTAAGGTTCTTGGCTACTGTGTTATATGACTATTATATCAATGAGCCTTTTTGATTTCATCGTTTCTGGAAGGACACTTCACGTGAAAGCTCAGTGGAGCCCCAATATATCCAATAAACTTGCCATTAGACATATAGCTCTGCGAAATATACTCTAAAAAGATAAGATGTCGCACTTGTGTTGAAAATCTAAATTAGATTATTTTGGTTATTTACATAGCAATAATACCATATGGAATTCATTTGCGACTGATATTAAAATTATTGATATAGACTATATAGTACTTACACTTTTTTATACCTGTATGGGTAACAATCGAGCACACAGTCAACCTGATGGTTAGTGGATGCTGTGGTCAATAACCACCTACAACCATCCTCAATTAAGGGTCGAAATGCAAATGATTTCTCACCCCTTAGGATTAAAATGGATTTTCTTGTGATTATTACAAGTAAAATGTTCTCGTAACTCACTTAAAAAACAACGTGGTGTTTTCCTATAGTTGTATGTCGTATTCATATAGCTAAACTGCGGCATTCAATTTAGTGACCAAAGAACGCTTAGCTAAATCACTTAGCGTAAAAAAATGCAAGCAAATATTTATTCAACTGGTTGGTCGAAATTACACTCAGTTACTTCTTGTATTTGTTTGCTGAAGGTAGTGCTTCAAATTCTAAAATACTCCAGGTATTCGAATCAAACGGTTTGCTTTGTCTTTCGTAATGCGTACAACAAATTAGTGGAATTAGTTGCCGGCACCTGTCTTTCCGTCCGCTTACAATCAAAATTGTCTTCAACGCAAAATGGAAAGGCTTTTGTCACGCCAAAATTGCGATTAAGCATTTAGGTAAATCGCACAGTCATAGTGTTTTTCATCACCACTTACCACTACGTGGAATTGTTGTCAAACACTGCCTTATAATAAGTAAAAAAATGTCGGATTTACTAACCTTCATTCATCCAGGCTTATACGCCAGTTTATTGAGTTTATTAAGCGGTTGATTAAACCATCAGTCTGCGAGTAGTATGAATTACACAGTAGACAATCCAAAATGATCTTACAGGAATATATTAGAATTTTAATCAAACCTTATTTGTGTAATTTTAGGAACGTTAACCCAAATAACCTTATTACAGTCCCAGTGTGAGTGAATCAATTCTGAGGGGTCAATCTATTTTACCAATTGTCTACGATGGATTTTATCTTAAGTATTCGAATAATCCATTTGGTTTTTGTTTTGCGTCTAATTAAACTTGTTTATCTCCAAGAACTTTTAATACAATTTATTTCTGTATTATGTGTAAGCTTACCGCCCCTTCTATTTTTTTTATAAATGGAGAAATAGACAAATCTCTTTTCCGATGGAGAGCACAATACACTTAATACGGTCTTAAGATTAAACATAAGTATGTTATTTAAAGGTAGGTAGGTAGGTAATAGTACTAGGTATAGCTACCTAGTTTTCACATTCGACTTTAGAAAAGTTGTACTACGGTGTCAGAAATTGGTCCCTTTTCAGTGAGGATACTCCACAGCGCTGATTTTCAGTAAGGCTAACTTTGTGTGACATACGACAGCAAAACAGTTTAGGGATCAAACAGGGATTGTTTGTCAAGTTTGAAGTTTACCAACTCAAGAGTTCAATATTTAATTTAATTAAAAAATGCTAATTTTTGTACCCGGTGATCACACTAATTTGAATCGAATATTAAAATTATCAGGTGGTCATCTATCGTTTTAATTGTTATTTATTTTATATTGTGACTGCAATTTATTGTATTTTCCTTCAAATATATCAAATAATAATGTTAAAATGGCGGCGTGTCACAAAGGTGTCATGAAAATTGACGTTGGTCAGTAAACCCAATCCCATTCTTATTATGCGCCCGTAAAGGCGATGAACTCAATAATATATCAGAAACTGAATGTTTAAAAATGGCGTTGAATTTGTAAAATAAATAAAGTTAAGGTATATTTTAAAGTTTTGTTTTCTGTTTCATAATTCAAACTTCATCAAACAAATGCTGCGAACTGGTAACACATTTGGCCCTGAATTAAGCAATTTACTGAAATAATATACTTAAAATTAAAAGGATTGTTTTGTATAATTTAAGATTCGTTCCCAAACAATCAAACCATTAATAAAATCTTCGATTTAATGGACCGGCAAGATCCATTAAGAGCTTTTGTGCTCATGTTTGAGTATAATTTATATGCAAGATCACACATTTCATACCTATCAACATATTTGTTTAGCTTAAGTAAGAAAATAAAGAGATCCATTAATGGTTTAAAAACATTTATTTAAAAAAAAGACTATCGGTCTATATATTATATTCTAAGAGGACGATTTCTGTACATTAATTTTTTTTAAATTTAAATAAGGGTGTACTATTTTATCGTTTCAGATGCCAAAACAATACTTTTTGGGAGAGTTGTCTTTTTTTATAGGAGAGGGGGCAAACGAGCATACGGCTCACTTGATTATAAGTGACTACCGCCATCCATGAACAACCACAACACCAGGGGAATTGCAGGTGCGTTGCCGGCCTTTTAAAAAGGAGTAAGCTCTTTTCTTGAAGGTTTCTAAGTCGTATCGGTCTGGAAAAAACATCGGTGGTAAACTATTCCACAGAGAAAACTCCTAGTGAAACGTACAATGGCGGACCGCCAAGCATCCAGATGATGTGGATGGTATCGGGAGTATTGCCGCAATGTGCGTTTGTGAAATTTGGCGGCTGGGATTATTCCGAACAATTCCTCAGAGCATTCCCCGTGGTAAATGCGAAAGAAAATGCAAAATGATACAACATCTCTTCGCAGCGCCAGTGAATTGAAACGATCGGAAAGAACGCGGTCATCGACAATTCGAGCCGCTCTACGCTGGATGCGGTCAAGTGGAAGGAGCTGGCACTGGGGAGCCCCAGCCCAGAGATGGGAACAGTATTCTATGTGAGGCCGAAACTGCACCTTGTAAAGTTGCAGGCGGTGTGCCGGCATGAAATACTGTCCCGCTCTGCTGAGCACGCCAAGCTTTTTAGAGGCCAATTTGGCCTTCTCTTCCAAGTGACCACGAAACTGCACGTCACTCGATATGTCAACGTCGAGGATTCCGATACTGGCTGAGGCAACAAGGGGAGTGCCTTGAAACTGAGGAGATACGACACAGGGGTTGTTTTTAGCGGTAAACGCGCAAACTTGTGTCTTCTGAGGATTAAACTGGTCTAGATTTAGTTGCCCCCAATCCGAGACCTTGTTCAGCAAAAACTCGACTTCAGACACAAGTTTATTCCGGTCTACGAGGACTTAACGGTACTCGGCGACGTTTTCCCGAGAAATATTGGCACTGCCGATGTATAGAGCATCACCAGTGCTGTCATCTGCATAGTAATGAATGTTACCGGTTAGCAACATATCATTGATATGCAGAAGAAACAGCGTTGGTGATAGCACGCAGCCTTGTGGAACAGCAATGTTAATTATTAGCTTGTAATCGGAGCATGCACCGTCTACAACGACCTTGATGCTCCGATCTGCAAAAAAGCTGGTGATCCAATTGCACAATTGCTCGGGAAGCCCATAGGAAGGGAGCTTCGAAAGAAGCGCTTTGTGCCAAACCCGATCGAAGGCCTTCGCAATGTCCAAACTAACGGCCAATGCCTCCCCTTGGACTCTACTGCCACCGCCCATTTATGAGTCAGATAGACCAGAAGATCACCAGCTGATCGAGCCCGACGAAAACCGTATTGGCGGTCACTAATCAGCTGGTGATCCTCATGGTACCGCATGAGCTGGCAGTTTATAATGGATTCCATTATTTTAGAGAACAAGGAGGTGATGGCTATATGCCTGTAGATAGACGGGTCTGAGCAGATTCCGTCGGGCCCACTCGACTTGTGGATGTCCAGGGAATGCTTTGCGAACCGAGCGGTGTGTGAATTGCACATCCGGCATGGACCACTCACACCGCGGGATGGTCGGCGGTGTGTTCCCCCCGTCATCGAGAGTCGAGTTGGACGCAAAGAAAGAGCCTAGCAGATCGGCTTTCTCTAAACTTTTTCGACTAAACCATGGCTGAGATCTGCCTCCAATGGGCACCACAGAGGAAGAAATAAAAAGTCCCATACCCTGAAGTAGCATCTCAGCGACAGAATTAGCAACAACGTTGGAATCGTCCGGCGAAAAGCAAACCCGCCCAAGGGTAGGATGCAAAGAAAGACCGCATCCTATCCCAATCGGCCGACCTATAGTGCCAAGCACGGCGGCAGCCTGCAGAGTGCAACCGCGATTTTAGCGTGAGTTGCAACACACTCCCGACTAGACAATGTGCCGAGGAGCCAAGAGGGGCATCGATGGTGACTTGATATCTGTCTAGATGAAAGGTCAGCAGAAGGTCAAAAAGGGAAGGTGTATGATCCTCCACATCTGGAATCCGCGTAGGTGAAGTAACCAGTTTTGTCAGAACATATGCAAAGGCAAAATCATGAACAGATCTCCCCGCATGATCGGTTAAACGTGAACCGAGCCATTCGGCGTGGTGGGCGTTAAAATCGCCGAAGATCACGATCTCTGCGGATGGGATTTGCTGTAGCAAGGAATCTGTAGCCATTTCGACGTGGTCGATGAGTCGGCCTGTTTCGGCGTTACCGCTATGGGACCTATAGAGGCACCCGTAGACACGCGGATGGTCGTCGCTGTCTACGCGTAGCCAAAGGACAGATATCCTCTCTGACGTATATGCAAACTCCAGCCCGAGGCACAAAGGAGTGTTCCAATTTTTACCCCGGGTAGGAGAGGACACCTGCGTCTCGGTCAGAAAGAGCAAGGCCGGCTTCGCCGTCTCGAGATGGTAGTGGACGGCGTTTAGGTTCGAGTGAAGTCCCATGATGTTGCAGAAATTTACGAATAGCGTGACAGGGGTCGCTGTGGTATTGTTTTTTTTTAGGATAATCTTGTTGCTCAGCTTCTTGAGTCTTGAGCAGAATTTTGCCCCCTTCCCCTCCCCCAGAATACGCACCCACGCTCAGGAGTGGAGAAGCTTGGCCGTGGATGCTCAGCGAGAGATTCTCAAGGGGTGCTAGTACTGGCGTCCTGGGGTAGTCTTCCGTTTTATTCCGCCACCATGTTAATGTGGGGGGGGGGGCGATTATTGGGCCTCCAGCCACCTGCACTCGCCAGAAGAAATGCGGAATCAGAGTTTCCGCTTCACGCCGGTATTCTGTGAGGTCGTGGTACCACCCTGGCTCGAGCCGGCCTATACGTGCAACAGCAAAAACTGCCGCGGAGTCATTACTCAAACAGAATGTTAAATACCTGTTTAAAAGAATTTAGATTTGAAAAACTGTTACCGACTCTCGTTAACAACGTTGTAAAGATTGGGAGTGTGTCGACGAGGGTTGCGTACCTTATACTCAGAATCACCAAACGGTATTCGCTGAAGGTCATACAGGTTTACGCACCAACCTCGGCACACCCCAATGAGGAGGTGGAGGAAATGTATGAGGATATCTCTAGAGCCAGGCATTCCTCCAAAACCCACTATACGGTGTTAATGGGAGACTTCAACGCAAAACTGGCAACAAGAGAGAACGGTGAGTTGAAAGTATGGAAATTCGGAATAGGGCAACGGAACCCAAGGGGCCAGCAGCTGGCTGACTTCATGGAGAAAGAGGGACTCTTTATGATGAACTCTTTCTTCCAGAAGCAGCCCCACAGGAAGTTGACCTGGTCGAACCCCGACGGTACGACAAAAAATGAGATTGACTTAATTATGATGACCAGACGACAACTATTCAGTGATGTCTCAGTGATCGCGAGGGTGAATACCGGCAGCGATCACCGAATGTTTAGAAGCACACTGAACCTAAACGTTAAGTTGGAGAGGTCTCGTCTAATGAAGTCAACGCTTCGTCCCCCTCGTGCTCTATTCAAAAGTCCCGAAACCTATCAGCTCGAGTTACAAAACCGTTTGCAGTGCCTAGAAGACTGCAATGAAGTGGACGATATAGATGATAAGCTCGTGGAAACTGTCCATGCGGTCGGAGTTAAGTTCTGCAAGACCCGCCGCAGAAGAACACAAAAACTCTCCGATCACACTCTTAATCTCATGGCTGTTAGACGGGAAATGAAGCTGCGGTCTTCAACAGATTTGACAGCATACAGGCAACTGAACAGACAGATCTGCAATTGCATGCGGCGGGACTTACGCAACTTCAATACAGCTTGTATTGAAGAAGCGATCGAGCGGCTCCAAAGTCTTTGCCAGAGATCTGTCTGCCAGAAAGAGCTAACTGTCAAAGCTGAAGAGCGAGTGTGGCAGCATCGTTTCCGGGACCCCTGAGATTTTGAGTGAGATTGAGAGTTTCTATGGGCAGCTGTACACGTCAATGTTGGAGCCAAACGCAAGTGTGAGTAATGATCCAAGAGCGAGTCTTATCCGACACTATTCCGAAAATATCCCGGACGTCAGTCTGAGCGAGATTAGAATGGCTCTCCAGCACCTTGAAACAGAAACAGAAACAGAAACTTTTTTATTCAATATAGATTATAAATAATACTTATTGAAAGTCACTCTTTTGTCTAATTACCACTGGTTCGAAAAAAAACCTCTGTCCTGGGAAGAACCAGCAAGAAACCCAGCGGGACTTTTTTTTTAATAACAGCTTACAATCATGTATATTACACAATTAACCACACAAAACAAATTAGAAACAGCCTGGCAGCGAACACCTCATTCCCAGGGGTTATTATCATCCATAAATTCCTTAACATTATAATAACCCTTTTTATACAAACTATGTTTAATAAAGTTTTTGAATTTTGAGCAGGTCGAATTTTGTATATTTTCTGGGATTTTGTTGTAAAAGCGTATACATCGCCCCAAGAATGAATTACTGACTCGGTGGAGTCGAGTAACTGGTACTACTAGCTTGTGTTTGTTACTAGTATTTACAGAATGAATATCACTTATTTTGTATAACTACTTTTATTTTGTGTACGTACATTACATTTTCATAAATGTATTGAGAGGCCAAAGTTAATATATTAATTTCCTTAAGTTTTTGTCTGAGCGACTCTTTAGGTTTTAAATCATAGATTGCTCTTATGGCCCACTGCTGTAAAACAAATATAATTTCAGTGTCAGTTGCGTGTCCCCATAGCAAAATACCATAGGAAATTATGCTATGGAAATAGCTAAAATAAACAAGTCTAGCTGTTTCCACACTGGTAAGATTTCTAATCTTTTTACAGCATATGCTGCAGAACTAAGTCTGCTTGCTAACTTTGATATATGGGGCTCCATTGAGCTTCGCGTCTAGTGTTATTCAAGAAAATGGTGGTGTCGACAAAACTCAGTTCCTCCCCATTTAAAATTACATTAGTATTTAATTGTCTGACATTTGGAGTCATGAACTTCATACATTTCGTTTTAGTGCTATTTAAATGCAAGTTATTAACATTAAACCAATTTACTAATTTTGATATAGCATTATTTACTTCGTCATATTTTAATAATTGTCGTTTTAATTTGAAAATTAATGAAGTGTCATCAGCAAATAATACTATATTATGGTTATCCCTACTATGTAAGGTAAGTCATTAATATATACAAGAAACAGAAAGGGCCGAGAACTGAGCCTTGAGGCACGCCATTTGTACTATCGACCCGGAAGAGCTCATACTATTAATGACAACTTTTGAGTTCTGTTACTTAAATATGAAACAATTAATTTAAGAGCATTACTTCTTACACCGTAGTGTTGTAGTTTCCTGATTAATGTTTCATGGTGAACACAATCGAAGGCTTTGGATAGGTCACAGAATATACCCAAAGCATCCTGTGAATTCTCCCATGCATTGAAAATATATTTAATCAGCTCAACACCAGCATCAGTTGTCGAGCGACCCTTGTGAAACTGAATTGATTTTATGAAGTAAATTATTAACATTAAAAAAATTAACATTTGATCATGAATAATTTTTCAAAATTTTACTAGTGTTGGCAGTACAGAAATGGGTCTAAAATTGGCGGGGTCTAATGTACTACCAGATTTAAATAAAGGTATTACTTTACTATGCTTCATCAAATCAGAAACACACCATATTCGATACTAGTATTAAAAATAATAGCTAGTTGAGGCGCGATTATATCGATTATAGACGCAATAACTTTAACGGAAATGCCCCACAGATCCGCAGTTTTCTTAACATCAATAGTTTTAAAATATTTTACAATATCTTTTGATGATATTTTATGAAATGTAAAATTCTTTGTACACGCATTTACATTTTGTTTAAGCAATGATTCGGCGACGGCAGGAGAAGAATTCAGTGACATAGTGGTTAAGATCGGAATATCCGTAAAATACTTCTCAAAACCATTGCAACATCCTGATCTGATTCCGTTAATTTGTTGTTAAAACTCAACCGGTAGTTTGAATTGCGAGAGTTGACCTTACCAGTTTCACTATTAATTATACTCCACGTCATTTTAATTTTATTAGAAGCCGTCCTAATGTTGTTGCTCAAATGCAAAGACTTGGCTTTGGAGCACACTCCTTTAAATATTTTTGAATATTTTTAACATATTCCTAAATTCGACGTTAGGGTTATATGACCTTCATGGTAAAGTTCATATAACCTTTGTCTGCTCTTATGGACTCCTACTGTCGCCCATTCATTGAAAGCCTTCCGACTGTTCAAGGAGAACGTTTTAGAAGTAAAAATATTATCAAATTCATTGCAAATAAGTTTAAACACTGTTCCATACAAAAATTAGGATCATTTGGTATGAAAGTGATGGAAGTTTCTTCACTATGTTACTTCTAAACTTCTCCAAGCAACGTGCATTTACAGGAACAAACACAACTTTCTCATCTACTTGCTTTTTGTGAACATAAGGTAACGAAACTAACTGTCCACAGTAATCAGAACTCAATTTTTGAATTATACATTTATGCAACGGCTTAAAAGTTGTAAAAATGTTATATATACATGTTGCACTACATTCAGTAATACGCGTTGGCTCTAAAAATAAATTAAAAAGACCATATGTTTAAACAATGATCTAAATTTAATATTGGTGGAGGAAGCTTCTAGGAGATTGATATTAAAGTCTCCACATATTACAACAGATTTATTCTGTTTAGTAAACAACAAAACTTCCTCCATAATTTTTTCAAAAGTATTGTATATAGAACATGGGGGTCTGTAGACGCACACAACAATGAGGTGCTCAAACTCAACACAAGCCATTTCTACAGTTCGCTCTACAGAGAGGCTCACAATATCTTTACGTTCCTTACATGATAATAATTTACTAGCTAATATTAACGAGCCACCTCTTAAAACCGTTTCTCTATTGAACGAACTGACCACCTGGTGATTACTGAAATTAAACATTATGTTATAAGCTTTTAACCAATGTTCAGTAGTACATAAAATATGAATATTATTGCTATTTAAGAACAATTCAATTTCTAGCTCTTTGCCTATCATGCCTTGTATATTCTGATGCACCAGGTGTAAACAATTTTATTATCACTCTGTGAGTCATACAATGAAGGTTTTGTAATACATTCTAAATTATTTAAATTATTATAACTGCTAGAGATTACCTCTATTGTCTCATTTTCTAATTTAAATTACTTGGAACTGATTCCAAATTACATATTAAGTCATTACACTGCTCAAAAGAAGCAGATGTCGGTGTAGCCAAGTCGAAACGGCTTAAAAACGGCAAGGCCCCAGGTGAGGATGGAATTACAGCGGAGCTTCTGAAAGCGGGTGGAAAACCGGTACGACGGTCTTCAGTCGACGACTTTTAGCCTCCCGAACAAGCCGGTTTCCGAAAAGGCTAATACCATAGAGCACATACACACCCTTCGGCAAATTGTGCGGAAGATCGAAGAGTACAATCTGCCACTTTGCCTTGCGTATGTGGACTATGAGAAAGCCTTTGATTCCGTCGAAATTTGGGCGGTGCTACAGTCCCTTCAGCGGTGCCGAGTTGAATGTCGGTATATCAAAATGCTGAAGTGTTTGTACAGAATGGCTACGATGGCTATCCGAGTACAGAAACAGAGTACGAAACCTATCCAACTGCAGAGAGATGTAAGACAGGGTGACGTTATATCACCAAAACTCTTCACCGCTGAATTGGAAGACGTTTTCAAGCTTATGGACTGGAAAGGATACGGTATTAACATCAACGGCGAGTACATCACTCACCTTCGATTTGCCGACGATATAGTCCTTATGGCAGAATCGCTGGAGGACCTAAGCACTACGATCAATTACCTTAATAGTGTCTTCCTACGGATAGGTCTTAAGATGAACATGGACAAAATAAAGATCATGTTTAATGTCCATGTCACATCAATGCCTGTTGTTGTTGGGAGCACTAAGCTCGAAGTTGTTGACGAGTATGTTTACCTGGGACAAATAGTCTGACTAGGTAAGTCCAACTTAGACCGAGAGGTCAATCGACGGATTCAACTCGGTTGGTCTGGTCGTCAAAACAAAACAGCGTTCGGGAAATTACGGCACATCTTCTCGTCAGGTATACCTCAAAACTTGAAAACGAGACTCTACAAGACCTATGGAACTGAGACGTAGTCCTACACTACTGGCCGGATGAGGAAGCTCAAGGTCGCTCAGCGACCTATGGAGAGGGCTATGCTCGGAGTTTCTCTGCGTGATAAACTTAGAAATGAGTAATCCGCAGTAGAACCAGAGTGACCGACATAGCCCAACGGATTAGTAAGCTGAAGTGGCAATGGGCCGGCCATATAGCTCGAAGAACCGACAACCGATGGGGAAAAAAGGTTCTCGAGTGACGGCCTCGTACTGGCGGACGAAGTGTAGGGCGTCCCCTCACTAGATGGAGTGATGACCTGGTAAGACATGCAAGAAGTCAATGGATGCAGGTGGCTCAGGACCGTGCTTTGTGGCATTCCTTAGGGGACGCCTATGTTCAGCGGTGGACTTGTCAAGGGCTGTAATGATGATGATAATGACGATTTAAAACTTGAATAACGTGGGAAAAGTTGTTTTGTGTTAATTAATGCATATTTTTTATCAATTATAAACAAGTTCTTGTAGTCAATTTTTGCACATTACCATCATTATATTATCTAAAAGAAGCTATACAAAAACTCCTTGATACTAAAATAAAAGAAATTATTAAAATAAAACAAGGTTTTAAATATTTCTTAATATTTACTTTTCCATTACATAAAACAACACTTCTTCACACACACCTCACTACATATCACAGCAAAATAAAGCGTCAGTATTACACTGAAACTTCCATCTCATAATTGTTAATTCCTGAATACAAAAGTTTCATTTCTACACTGCTGAGTCTCAGTTTCGTTATTTAAGAAACAATGACTAAACCCAAATAAAAAAAAATAGAGAACTGAATTTTAAACAAAGCTGAATTTTCCCAAACGATAGGAAAGAATTGGCAAAAATTTCAGAATAGAGAAGGTGCATGTTTTTATTTTTTTTTGAAAGTTTACTGAAAATTATTAAGATATTTTTAACAATTGATTTTTCATGCAATTTTATAATTAAAAATTGTTTTTCAAAAATGTAAATTCAAACGCCAGTGACGTTATTTTACCGCTTTAATAACGCCACCGCACGGTGAAATGATAAAACACTCATGTTTACGTTGTCAAAATTAAAAAAATTGTCATTGCATAATACAGGTTATACAGGTTATATATGTTTTGTTAAGACACATCGTGATCCGAATATAGAAAATACAAAAGTATAGCATGATTGCGATTGGCTCACAGCCTCAACGGATATAATGACGTCACAACCAATCACAAGTCGTTTTTTTTTCATTCAAAAATTTAACTATTTTTAATTAATAACTACTAAAAAAATGGAATTGTTAATAAAAAAAAATTTAAATATACTTTTAATGAATTATTCTTTCATTTATATATAAATTTGTGGCAAAAACATTAATGCAACTACTCTATTAAACGAAAATGTAAAATGTCAAATGAATACGAACTCGTTGCCATAAAATTAAAATACATCCAATTAGAATTTGGGCACAAATGTGTTATAAAATTTATTCTTGTATTTTAAAATACGGTTTTTCCCCATATTGTTGCTTTAGAGTGTTTTTATGTATTTCTTAAATTATTTCGATATAATTTATATGTAATTGTTCGCAAGAAATTTATATATTCATAACCTTCACATAATTAAAACTACCAAAACGTACCAAAACGTTTCTTTTAACGGACACGGAAATTCATGGAAATTTTATCTTACATTAATCTAACATTTAAACATTTTTTAATGGCTTCTCATGTAGAATTTTGATAGAGATGATGCTCTTATGCTGATAAATTAACTGAGGCTCCACTTAAATTAAAGAGGTGATTGGTATATTTATTTACATGATAGTTAACCACCCAACGCGCTCCCCCCAAAGAGGAGCATGAATTTCGAAACTGGACCGTAGTCCACAGCAAAATAACTGGCGAACCAGTAAAAGAGGGCTTGGCCCCTTGGTAGTGCGTAAGCACAAACATCGACTGAAGTTGCGCATGTCAATGCGCAACATCGGTCTATTCGGTCTTCGGTCTTCGGTCTAATCTTCGGTCTTCGGTCTAATCTTCGGTCTTCGAATAAACGCCAAACAGAATACGATCAAATCGACTTAGGCACACGTCGAAATAGTAAGCACACTGGCCATAAGTTATAAAATAATATTAGTAATTTAGCCATCAGAAAGGGTTTGTGTAACTGACGTTGAGTATATGCATTTTTCGATCATGTTTGTCTCACCCACCAACAATTTGCCTTCAATCATTCAAAGGTGGAAAATTTACAGAGATATTTTATTATGTTGTTATATAAAACATTATGGAGGCCAGACAGTCTGCAGCCCCGTCATCAATGGATCCGTCTTGGGCAAAGCTACTTAGGTGTGAGTCAAACCAAGATGCAGAGAGGGCCATTGAGACTAGCGACTCGCCAAGCAACCATTACAGAGACGCAATGCTGCAGAACCATCAATACGAGTACAACTATCGTCGGGCTTACACCCTCCCAAGGTCCCTCATACGATCCTAGCAGACATCCCCTCCTGCACACATCCATCGACAAGAACCAAAAGATGCGTCGAATCAGGTAAAACACACCTGCAGATCCATTACAACACGCAATACCGCAAGTAGCAGTCGACTTTGGCAACAAAATTGGTAATGTTGTTAATTAAAAATAGCACCAACGTATCATAGCAGCACGCTATCATAAAGCTATTGCATTAAGACATGAAGTTGAATATGCTTGTTGCACACTCTCCCTAATCCGAAAGATAGCCGATGTACCATAACGCTATGCGCTAAGACGCCGCCCACAATCGGAAGGGGTGTGCGATATCCACGGGCAACAACAAATCCGCTTGCTACCGGCACTGAAATGATAATATGACTAGACATATCGGTTAGCGAGTCCATCTTTACGGCGGTCTCGGACACCTCTATCAATATAATTCTTTTAAATATTTGAGACCTTCCACATATTTGCTTTATTTCATATGATAATTACATATGAGACTTCAAGCCACAACTCTGCTATTATAATGCTTATAAATCTTAGAAACCTTCTATATTGTTGCTTTGGTAATTTGGTATCATAGACCTCACTATCATAAGCCCATAATATGGGACTATACATTGTGCAACAGTACTTCGGTAGTTAGCTGCCTGACTACCACATATATGTATGTATGACCTTGGGTATGCGTCTCCGACAGCTCCCTTATAAAATCAATCATACATGAACACGCTCCAGCATTGCACGAACATGCTCGGTAACTTTAAACCCAAATTTTTTACCCATTTCCCAATTATAATAAAAAGCTTATAAAATGTTATTTATCTTTATTATTGTAATATAATCGACTTGTATTTCTATCATTTAATACTCTTTTGAATATTTTAACCAGAGTTTTAGTAAATTTAATGAATTTTTAAAGACAACATAAAGCCTTTACTTTACTATAATACTTAATGTTCGAAATTAGTGATTTTAATTGTTCAAAATATTACTTTTAAGATAATTTTAAAGGTCTTCACGTTTTTAGGTATAGAAATTAATTATTATTTATTATTAATAATAATGCGCCGTCACAATAGCAAATATTTCTATAATATTATTAGGGCTTGGTAGCTTAGGCGCAAAGCTCTCGCCGTGAATATCACATTACGCAAGCAACCTGGGATAAATCTCCGCCGGCACCTATAAAACTGTTAATTTTGTAAATACCTAGTAACAAGCACAAGTTAGTTATACCAGTTGCTTGACTCTAAAGAGTCAGTAATTTCTTCATGGTTCTTCATATTTATTTTTTAAATTTAAAATATATCGCATGAATAAAAATAAATAAATCATAAATAATAAAAAAATAATCGGCCGTTTATCGTATGAATAGACACTTTCATTTTCTGCATTATCTCCTAATAAAAAACAAAGCCAAGTTTGACCTTCTAAACTAAATAAATATAATAATAGACGAGAAATATAAACGAGAATAGGTAATAAAATAAACTTACTGGAGCTGATGACGCATCTAGTACCCGCGGTTGATGCTGGCCTGCAAGTGGACGTAGCCTACTTCGACTTCAGAAACTTCGGCTTGTGTGGGCTGCACACCTCGCACGCTATCATTTTTCGCCAGTTACCTGCAAGACCGGCATCAGTTTGTTGATTACAATGGGCACTTTTCTCGACCCTACCCTACTAGATCTGGTGTTAGTCAGGGCAGCAATATAGGACCTTAGCTGTTCATTTTAATGATAAATGATTTGCCCAATGTAGTGAATTCTTGTACTTCATTACTGTTTGCCGATGATTAGTTTTAGAATTTAGAGATAAATGTAATTGTGACTCTTTACAGCATGATATTGATAAAGTTTTAGAATGGAGCATAGATAATAAACTGTTTTTTTAATGTCTATAAATGCTCAGTGCTGTCCTTTAGCCGCTCACGCTCCCTAATTCATCACCAATACGTGATGGACGGGAAGCTGCTTCATAGATTAACGGAGTTTAGAGAGCTAGGTGTACATTTCAATGCAGAATTAAACTTAAGATTAAATGTAAGTAATGTTTGTATAAAGGCATACCGTAACCTCGGATTGATAATGCGTCTTGCAAGTAATTTCACAAATGTCGGGGCTCTGAGAGCGCTATATGATGCACTCGTAAGGAGCCACTTAGAGTGTAACGCCATCATTTGGGCTCCTCATGAAGCCAAATACAAATATGTGTTAGAGCGGATCCAAAATAAATTTATTAGATTCATATAGATACTTAAAACAACTTGGAGTGTACCCGGGCTACGCCTTGTTGTATCCTACTCTATTTTTGCTCGGTATGGTAGGGTACTACAAACTCGAAGTCAGAAGAGAAGTCGCTCTCGCTATGTACGTGTTGAAGGTGATGAGGAGTAGGATACACAACCCGAGAGTGTTGGAGATGGTGCGACTGAATGCGCCAGACGGAAACGCGTGGCGCCGGCGGCGGCCGTCCGCGCCATTCGCGCGCGCGCTGCGTGTCATCAACACCATGTCGGAGCGAACTGATTTATTTTCATGTTCGCTGAGTGAGCTCAGTAAAATGGCATATCATACTGTATCATTGGCTACACTGTCGAATTAGGGTGCTCACCCTGTAATGATTGTGTATGTTGTATGTGTGTAAATAATTAAATAATATAAATTTTAGTATAGAAAAAAAAAATGGCCGAAAATTATTATTTTGGCAAAACGCACGAAAACCAATAACGTAAACTTAATCCGGTCAGACTTTAACCCTTTGAAAAATAAGAGGAAGATTGTTTATAAATAATTTATAAGAATAATTCTGTTTCTACGGTCTTGAATAGATCGACCTTTGTGGGGGATTATCCCAAATTTTGAAATAATAACAGAGACTGAATTGGTAAAGGTCTATATAATGCGAGAGCCAATGATACAATGAACGAGCAGGTAGTGACAAAAATATGACAATGAACAGTACATTACAAAGTATACATAAACTGCTATAATTTAAAAACTATTACTATCTAAAGCGTCAGGCGTCAACATGCCCCCGGGCGTTGAAAACATGTCTTTCAACCAGAAGGCACAGGGAGCGAACAAATCTTGCTGAACGATCGTTGAATTAGTCCCGCAGACGTTTTGATATCTGCCACACGACTGATGTTGTCAGGTCCAGGATAAACAGCAATGACTCAGCCTAACTTCCGTTTCAATGGAGGCAGATTGTTTTCCTTTACGACAACGAGAGAATTCAATTTCAGGTCATCATTATTGACACGCCATTTCGTCCGTTGCTGGAGTTCAGAAACATATTCCTTAGACCATCTAGTCCAGAAATGCTGGCGGAGCTGCTCAAATACGTTGAAAACGGGTTAAATAGCTAGTTTGATGACTTCTGTAATCTCTGTCTGGTAAGGACGTGAGCGGTCGTCCGATCAAAAAATGACCTGGTGTTAGAGGCATTAAGTCTTCTGGGTTGGATGACAATGGCGTGAGAGGCCGAGAATTAAGTATCGCTTCAATTTGCACCAGCCTCGTATTAAACTCCTCGTAAGTGAGATTACAATTTCCCAGCACTCTTTGTAAATGAAATTTGGTTGACTTAACACCCGCCTCCCAGAGTCCACCGAAGTGTGGAGAATACGCAGGAATAAAACGGAAATTAATCCCAACATTACCCATTTTTTCGGAAAGTAAATCGCAATTGGTTTTTAAAAACGTAGTAAGTTCATTGCAAGCACCAACAAACGAGGTACCGTTGTCGGAGTAAATACTATTTGGTTTACCCCTTCGTGATATAAACCTTTGTAAGGCCAGTATATAACTGTGGCTTGTTAAATCTCCAACCAATTCTAAGTGAATTGCCTTGGTAGCGAAATACACAAACACGGCTATGTACACCTTTACCAAACGACATCCGCGACCTTGACGACTAGCAGGTAACATGGGGCCGGCATAGTCTACTCCTACATTTTCAAAGGGATAACCTCCAGATTTAATACGCTGCTGTGGTAGATTACCCATCAATGGCGCTACGACTTTACTTTTCATGAGAGTGCAAAGGACGCATTGTATTTTTTTTATTATTTGTATTGTAGGTAATAATAATTGGGGTTCCACGTGCATTAAATTCTTATGTTGGTAATCAAATAACAATCGAGTAAAACGGTGTGTGGTCTGTAATAAGATAGGGTGTTTCTTATCATAAGAAAAGTTTGAGTTACTTAAGCGACCTCCTACTCGCATGATATTGTTTTGGTCTAAAAATACAGTGAACCTATGTAATGGACTTTTTTGAGCAAAGATAATCCCTTAAGGAGCATGCTATACTCTAAAAATGACTCCCTTTGTACGTTCCTAATAATGACATTCAACGCGTCTTGTTGTTCACACTCGATTAAATAGTTAGTAGAAGGAATCTGTTTTCTACATATCTTAATAAAACGTAAGACATAGACTACGGTGCGTTTAAGTATTAAAAAATTGGAAAACCGGTTAAAATTAATTAATTCTAAAGATTTATTATCATTGTCAGTAACATTTAATGACACTTCTGGTTTAAGCTCGGGTGGTAAAGTGACATTTTTTGGTTATGAAGGCCATTGTGATATATCTTGTTTAAGATACCTTGGGCCACACCACCACAGATGACGATGCTGCAATGTTTCGCTGTCAACTCCACGATACAGAAGGTCTGCGGGGTTGTCACTAGTCGGTACATGCCTCCAAATACAATTTCCTGATTTTTCTAATATCTCCGATACACGGTTGTGCACAAATGGCTGAAGCTTAGCGGGTAGCATTTTTAACCATCCTAACCTAATACTATAGTAGAGTCGGTCCAGAATATAGTACGACTAATTTGCACCCGAAGTGAAGTGATAACCTTTTTATAAAGTCGCGCACTTGTGAGAGCGCTACAAAGCTCCAATCTCGGAATTATCCTAGGCTTAATGGGAGCAACACGACTTTTAGCTATTAACAAATGCACAGTAATATCTCCCTTATCGTTTATGCAGCGAAGTGCAATTAACTTACATGAGCCACAAATGACAATACGAGGAATACCAAGATTATTGAGCGCAGGTAAATCCTTAATTAATTCTGCCCATTGTTTACTTGGCAATGGGCCGGCCACATAGCTCGAAGAACCGACAACCGATGGGGAAGAAAGGTTCTCGAGTGGCAGCCTCGTACCGGCAGGCGAAGTGTAGGGCGTCCCCCCACTAGATGGAGTGACGACCTGGTAAGACATGCAGGAAGTCAATGGATGCAGGTGGCTCGGGACCGTGCTTTGTGGCATTCCGTGGGGGAGGCCTATGTTCAGCAGTGGACTTGTGAAGGGCTGTAATGATGATGATGATGATGATTGTTTACTTATCATGGGTGTTAATTGCTCATTCCACGTTAGCCTTTGCAACCATAATTACTGTAGCAATATTTTCATTCTTATCACGTATGGAGCTAGCAGCCCTAGGGGGTCAAATATTTGCGCTATTGCAGAAAGTATATCGCGCTTAGCATTGATATTACCAACTAGAGAAATTATCGGAAAACAGAGTTCGTCAGAATCTGAACGCCAGTTAAGACCTAAAAGCTTACTCGGTTGACTACTTCCGATGTTTAAATCGAACGATGTTTGAGATTGTTCGGAAATCAACTCCTTGCAATTTGACCTCCACTTCCTGTGTGACATACACGCGGAAGCAAGTTCGGATGTTATCCTGTTTTTAATGTCCTTGACTTCTTCGAGTTCATCCCCTCCTGTTAATAAGTCGTCGACATAGAAACCATGCAAAATAATCTCTGATATAATTTTGTATTTACACTCGATACCTATTTGCTTTATACATCGAGTAACAAGAAAAGGCGCACTAGTCGTTCCGTATGTCACAGTATTCAACTGATAGATTTTCACCGGTTCAGATGAGTTGTGACACCAAAGTATGAGCTGCAGGTGTCTGTCCATGGGGTGTACAACGATCTGTCTATACATTTTCTCCACATCGGCAGCTAAGATAAATTTGTATTGCCGAAGTCGGAGGAGTATAGACAGAAGGTCGTTTTGAACAGTAGGGCCTGTCATTTGGATACTGTTCAATGAAACACCTGACGAAGTCGGCTCACTAGCGTTAAACACGACTCTTAATTTTGTCGTCATGCTACTCTCGCGCAAAACGCCATGGTAGGGAATGAAATAGGGCCTGTTTATAAATTCCCTGTCTTGGCATTCAGACATATGTCCTAAAGACTGATATTCGAACATAAAATTGTAATACATTTTACTTAGTTCTGGCTTATTTTTCAGTTTACGCTCCAAGGAGAAAAAACGTTGCATAGCTCTTTCAAACAATTCACCTAATACATCAGGATTTTGCTTAAGGGGAATACGAACACAAAAACGACCATCAATAAGACGGGTTGTGTTCTTAACAAAATGCTCCTCACATAGTTTCTCTTCAGGAAGATAACTGGTCGATCTTGAATCCACCTCTTCGAGACGCCAAAATTTTGTGAGTAGATTGTCTATTCTAACCTCTAAAGTCTTATTTACTTTGCTAAAGTTACATTTAATATTATATGATGAAACCATCGTATGATCGCTATTAATCGGACCTGAGACCAACCATCCTAGTCTAGTCTCAAAAAGAATTGGTTTCCCTTCTCCTAATTTAAATTTTTGGGAACCTAATGTATCCCAAAATATATCTGCACCGATAATTAAATCAATCGATTCCGGCGTGTGAAAATAGGGGTCTGCTTAACAAATATCTGACGGAATATTCAGATTCCTCAAATCTATTTTATGACAAGGTACGTTATCGATTATTGTCGGCAAAATAAAACATTGGAGATTTGTTGTAAAACTTTCATCCAATGACTTGATAGCTACGCGACTCATTTTTGTGATACACGAAGGTGCATTATTAATGCCAAGTAAAGATTTGTCCACACAATTAATAGGCAGACCTAACTTCTGATTTAAACTATCTGTCATAAGACATGAAGTGCTTCCACTATCGAGCATGGTGCGAGCTATGTGCTCACAATTGTTTTTATAATACAGTTTAATTAATGCAGTAGACAACAATACGACGTATTCGTCTCGACTTCGCCTACCTAACGATGACGGTTCGACACTCGCTGACAGAGTAATGTTAGCACTAGGTGGTGCCGGTATAGTCTCCAACGGTGTCGTGTGAGATTCAGTTCGAGCCTTATTGCTAACAGGATGCTTAAGTGCAGTACCTTCCGAATTAATAAGGATATGGTACTTTCGTCGACATATTTTACATCCCGTTTTTTGAAATGGTTTGCAAAGTGATCTTTCCGGAAGCAGTTAAAGCAAACTTTATAATAAGGTAACAATTGTAGCCGTGCATTATTACTTAACGCTAAGAATTGAGGGTAATTGTTTAAATTGTTTTCACTATTACATTTAGGACAATATTTGGAAAGTGAGGTAGAAACACTTGACCCATCATCGGGATTAGCGACGGTGACCATAGTTTTTAATTTAGCCCTGTTATTATAGTTTGTATGCGATTGACCTCCGCTACGTGAGAGTTCTAACGTTTCAATTAAATCGGCATAAAGTCGAGAAATATATCAAAAGTTATCAGCTTTTCCTTGTCTAAACTCTCCTTAAGCTCCTCTCACTTACGATAGGATTTTGGATCTAACTTATGAGTGACAATGTATATTAGAGAGTATCCAGTACTTAACAGGCTCACCTAACGTTGCTAGCGCACGTATATTTTTACTTAATTGATCGATAACGCGTTTTAAAATTACCGATGACTCTTTTGTGATAGGCTCGAGCTTAAATAAAGCAGATACATGATTTTGAATGAGCAAACGTTTATTGTTGAACCTTTCACACAAAAGATTCCATGCCAATTCATAGTTACTCGCGGAAAACTGAATAGATTGAAGTACCACAGCAGCCGATCCATCAAGAGATGCAGGTAGATAATGAAATTTATTAACATTGTCTATTTCATCGTTAGTGTGAATAAGACTGGTAAAGGTGTCCCAAAACTCTAGCCAATCTTCATATGACCCACTAAACCTCGGCAACTGAATGGTTGGTAATTTAACAAGCTTATGCTGGCTTGTACTGGCATGAGAAAACTTATCACACACTGACTCTTCATTACTTTTACTATATTAAGATAGAATATTTTGTGCTTTTGACAGTGCCTTATAATACTGTGACTCAAAATCATTACGCTCCGCAAGAATTATATCAACGAAGAGACGCTAAGAGAATTTAAATAATTTATGAAAAAAGTCAAACGACCTTTAAAATTTCCTCGCTTTTTAATTAAATCTTTTTCTTCGGTCATACTGAGAGGCGTTTGTTGTCAACCTGGAACGTTATACAATAAAAACTTAAAAAGGTAATAATGACAATAAAAAAACGCTACGAATATTTACCTAACTTAATCACAACAAAGGAAATAATTTAAAGTAAAGAAATACAAGTAAAATTAGCTAACAAGTATATACTTGACGGTATTATAAAATAATTATTAGGTAGTACCTATGCATATAACCTATTATTATACTATAAAATAGCCAACGTAAATGGTAACACTAGTAATTTAATGTAGCTTTAACGCTAACTGTATTGTATTAAATACGAAATTAACCTAAATGTAACTTATACTGACAAACATACAACAAAGTTATAATGCAATGTGGTAACTAACATTAACACTAATATAGTAATAATTTACGAAAATTAATAATATTACAATTTAATAATACAATTTACCAACCTTAATAATAAATGAAACCTGATCATTAAGAGTGTTGGGTTTAAATAAAAATTGTTAGCCTTTTGTCCTTTGTATGCTGGTGCAAAGTCCAAGTTGAAACTTAAAATTGTTGCAACTCGAAAACAAACCGAAACGGTTTAAATAATTTGACTCACGCTCCTTCTTCAATATAATAATTAATCCAATTAATCTCTTTATATCCGGCTCGAAGGACAATGGGGGGATTATCCCAAATTTTTAAATAATCACAGAGACTGAATTGGTAAAGGTATATATAATGCGAGAGCCAATGATACAATGAACGAGCAGGTAGTGACAAAAATATGACAATGAACAGTACATTACATAGTATACATAAACTGCTATAATTTAAAAACTATACTATTGCTAATTAAATGCGTCAGGCGTCAACAACCTTTATTTATTTCTGCCGTTAGCGACATGGTTCAATTAAAATTATGCTGTTATGAAATTTAATTTCAGTGATGTTTATTATTTTACTTTGGTTAATTGGTACAACGATTTTATGAACTTGTTTACGGTTCTAAAATATTATCATAGTAATTCTCTGATTGATGATTTTGATGATTTCTATTATTACTGTTTATTTTAAGATTTGAAAAATATTATATAAAACAAGATAATTGTGAATCAAAATTATCCTCGATTGCATTGCATTTCTGCGGAATCCGTAGCGCAGTAGCTTAGCAATGAGGTGCGGCGCTAAGGGGTTGCGGATTCGAATCCCACACGGAACAAGTATTTGTACGGCCTGATCCTAATAACAATTGAAAGTTTAATGACAATTAAAAATAAAAAAACTGCGGCTGCTAACCCGCTTGCCAAACGTGGCAACTATGGTAAAATCCCCATGAGGCAATATATGGGCAAGGCCCTATGTTCAGAAGTGGAATTTTATTGGATGTAATGGAAATGGATGAAAACGATTCACGTTACAGGTGAAAATCCTTGTGTGTGTAACGTTTTGTTTAAAATTAATAATAATTTCATTGCATCAATTTACTTCCATCACTTTATTAGCAACCAAATATATAAGTCTAAATACGAAGGAGCTTTGACTCCCGAAGTAGGTTATAAAATACATAGAATAAATTATTTTAACATAAGGATTTTAATCTATTACGATGCAGTTGCTCTCAGAGCTGATTTTCATAAACACTCACGCCTGTCACCCAGAGGGGTAGGCAGAGACTACGGACTTCCATTTGGCACGATCCTGGCACACCACTCTCGCCTCCTTTACACATCTACGCATACACGCTCGTCGGTTAAGGGTACTCCTAATCTGGCCCATTTTCAATATATCGCCGATTTGGTCGATAAACCTTCATCTAAGGCGTCCCTTTCCGACTCCGCCATTCACTTCTACAGCATATATTTCCTTTGTCACTCTTTCTTCGTTCATTCTTTCTACATGACCAAACCACCGAAGTATTCCTTTCTTAATCCTGGTCACAACGTCATCTTGCAAACCACACTTTTCTCTTATCGCACTATATCTCACCCTGTCATTTAGATTCAGCCCTAGCATACTCCTTAATGACCGCATTTCTACAGCATTTATTCTACTCTCATGCTTCTTCTGCCAGACCCAACTTTCACTACCATACATTAAAGTAGGGACTAACACAGCATTATGAATTGCCAAACGTGCCTTTTTTGACACATTCTGACTCTTCACAATAGCGTGTAGAGCCCCATTCACGCTATTTCCAGCGTTCACTCGTCGTTCTATATCCTTATCATATCTACCATCCCTGCTAAATAAACATCCCAAATATATAAACTCATACACTTGCTCAATCAACTCCCCTTCTATTCTTATTTCACATAACGTTTTACTTTCTTCCCTTTCAAAAACCATCACTTTCGTCTTACTTGCGTTCACTTTCATACCCCTTTCTATTAATGACGAGTTCATTAAAGTAACCATCATTTGCAATACGGCCGCCGACGATGCAAATATGACTTGATCATCGGCGTACAAAAGGCATTTGACGGTTAACTCACCCATTCTCAACCCACATTCTTCAACGTTCAAAGTTTGCAAACAACTGTCCATAAATAGGTTAAACAGCCACGGTGAAGCTACACAGCCCTGTCTGACACCTTTTTGGATGCCAAACCAGTCCGAGTAGACCCAATTGATCCTGACACGAGCACTAGAGTCCCTATAAAGAGACCTTAATGCTTTTTACTGGAAAAGAGGCATTCCATCTTAGTCTTCACGGGTGACAACGCATCTGCATTTTGATTCTTTATTGAGGATAGATGTAGATGTCTATGGGTCACAGCAACCACTTACCACCAGGTGGACTGTGTGCTCGTTTGTCACCCTATACTATAAAAAAAAACAATTTGGCCTCGGAACGCGTCATCAATTCCGGGTTACAACTATCATAGTCTTAGAAATGGAGACATTTGCTCAACAGCACGAAAGGGTCATACTTCATCGACGCCGAGAACCCGGGTGTACTGAAAATGTCCTCAGTATTATTCCAGTGCTCCTCGAGACGTGATTTGACTATAATTCCAGTGGCCAGAATTATAGCCAAATACACGTATAGTTCATCGACGTCGGTGGAAAAAGGCACTAACATCAACCACTCTGTTGGGTATCTCAAGTGGCCTTCATATTTTTCAATGGTTTAAAAAGACTCTTTGTATAAAGGTAAAAAAAATATGTTTTCATCAAGTTGAGCATATCAGCTACAAGTTAAAATAGTAACATAGTTCTAAGATGAATATAACTTGAGTAAGAGTTACACAAATATGATACTTAAAATGGGCACAAAACACAGTACTCATTTAAAACTTTTTTCTTTATTTTTAGGTACTTACATACTATCAAAAGATTGTTATATCTACCAAGATTTAGATAGAACAAGATATAAAATTCAAACAGAAAATAAGTTTGCTTCTTAGAAATATTTTAAGAACAATATTGATAAAAATTGTGAAAAAACAACTACTTTAGTCACAATGAGGTTAGAAAAATATGGATACAACTCCTTTTCTATTTTTTGTTGTGTGAAATATTTTGAAATAACTTTTCTGCGTTTTAGGATAGTGTTTCTGTATAGTTTTACTGTGGTGTGTGGTGTGGTTCAAAGCAGGTAAATACACATAGGGGGACATTGCACGCTTTGCAATAAGCAGTTGTTCATTTTTTGCATACGGCACACAAACGTCGCAACCGCTCTTGCTGTTCGCCGGCAACAAACTCGTATTGTGCTGGAAAATGCCCCCTCTAAAACTGAAGGAGCCACAACTATTTTTGCAGTCATGTGATGACCCACCAAAATTTTACGAAAATTTCGGTGGGTAATTTGATGTTGTGATTTCAGTAATGTGAAAGCGTTTTGAACACTCACATTCAATAGGCGTCGGTAAATTTTTTGTACCCCACTCGAATGCGCTTTCGTTCAATCAGGAACATAGCGATCATTTGATCCTTTCGGTCAACCATACAGATATTATAATCTGATATGATCGAGGGCTTTAGAGTGTCACCACACCTAACAGATGCTAAACCATGGTATGACGAAATAAGAGCTACGCGGTTCTTATCTCTCCACACCACGATATCCACATCCTGCGAGGTGCAGCCACACAATTGACCAATCGACATGTCACTTTTTTAATTTAGTAATTTTTGTGGGAACAAACTGGCGATTTGTTCGAAGCGTTCCCACGCAGTCAAACCCCCGAACTTTCAATTCTCGCACAAGAGCTATGGAATTGTAAAAATTATCCATCCAGAGTATGACCTTTGTGTTCAAAACCATTTAAAAGCCTGATCACAATCACATAATTCCAGAAATTGGACCCTCTTGTGAATTCGAGGAATCGTCTTACCTTGCGTGGACTTAGAAACGCCACAAGTAACCAGTCTGGGATTCACATACTTCGTAGGTTTTTATTCCTACTGAAGCAGCCTTTTTTTTATAAACTGGTTTATGTCTAACCAGCCCTTCCACATAGTTAGACTCTCGTCCAAAGCTACATTTTGGAACATGTTATATAGTTGTGGGAATCTGGAATTAAGATAGTCTATTACAGGTTAAATTTTAAACCTGCAATAGACCATTTAATACGTGGTAGAGCCATGCTGCAGCTATATTAGTAGTACAGTTGTAGCACGAATGGGTCGGCTCGACCGGGGAAGGACCACGCTCTCACAGAATACCAGGGTAAAATAGCAGCTTAATGCTGCTGTGTTTCGTATGGTGAGTGTAGACAACCGGAGTCCCTTTTTACTGGAAAAGAGGCATTCCATCTTAGTCCTCACGGGTGACAACGCATCTGCATTTTGATTCTTTATTGAGGATAGATGTAGATGTCTATGGTTCACAGCAACCACTTACCACCAGGTGGACTGTGTGCTCGTTTATCACCCTATCCTATAAAAAAAACAATTTGGCCTCGGAACGCGTCATCAACTCCGGGTTACAACTATCATAGTCTTAGAAATGGAGACATTTGCTCAACAGCACGAAAGGGTCATACTTCATCGACGCCGAGAACCCGGGTGTACTGAAAATGTCCTCAGTATTATTCCAGCTGCTCGAGACGTGATTTGACTATAATTCCAGTGGCCAGAATTATAGCCAAACACACATAGTTCATCGACGTCGGTGGAAAAGGCACTAACATCAACCACTCTGTTGGGTATCTCAAGTGGCCTTCATATTTTCAATGGTTTAAAAGACTCTTTGTATAAAGGTAAAAAATATGTTTTCATCAAGTTGATTATCAGCTACAAGTGAAAATAGTAACATAGTTCTAAGATGAATATAACTTGAGTAAGAGTTACACAAATATGATACTTAAAATGGGCACAAAACACAGTACTCATTTAAAACTTTTTCTTTATTTTTGGTACTTACATACTATCAAAAGATTGTTATATCTACCAAGATTTACATAGAACAAGATATAAAATTCAAACAGAAAATAAGTTTGCTTTTAGAAATATTTTAAGAACAATATTGATTAAAATTGTGAAAAACAACTACTTTAGTCAAATGAGGTTAGAAAAATATGGATACAACTCCTTTTATTTCTATTTTTGTTGTGTGAAATATTTTGAAATAACTTTTCTGCGTTTTAGGATAGTGTTTCTGTATAGTTTTACTGTGGTGTGTGGTGTGGTTCAAAGCAGGTAAATACACATAGGGGGACATTGCACGCTTTGCAATAAGCAGTTGTTCATTTTTTGCATACGGCACACAAACGTCGCAACCGCTCTTGCTGTTCGCCGGCAACAAACTCGTATTGTGCTGGAAAATGCCCCTTAAACTGAAGGAGCCACAACTATTTTGCAGTCATAGATGACCCACCAAAATTTTACGAAAATTTCGGTGGGTAATTTGATGTTGTGATTTCAGTAATGTGAAAGCGTTTTGAACACTCACATTCAATAGGCGTCGGTAAATTTTTTGTACCCCACTCGAATGCGCTTTCGTTCAATCAGGAACATAGCGATCATTTGATCCTTTCGGTCAACCATACAGATATTATAATCTGATATGATCGAGGGCTTTAGAGTGTCACCACACCTAACAGATGCTAAACCATGGTATGACGAAATAAGAGCTACGCGGTTCTTATCTCTCCACACCACGATATCCACATCCTGCGAGGTGCAGCCACACAATTGACCAATCGACATGTCACTTTTTTAATTTAGTAATTTTGTGGAACAAACTGGCGATTTGTTCGAAGCGTTCCCACGCAGTCAAACCCCCGAACTTTCAATTCTCGCACAAGAGCTATGGAATTGTAAAAATTATCCATCCAGAGTATGACCTTTGTGTTCAAAACCATTTAAAAGCCTGATCACAATCACATAATTTCAGAAATTGGACCCTCTTGTGAATTCGAGGAATCGTCTTACCTTGCGTGGACTTAGAAACGCCACAAGTAACCAGTCTGGGATTCACATACTTCGTAGGTTTTTATTCCTACTGAAGCAGCCTTTTTTTTATAAACTGGTTTATGTCTAACCAGCCCTTCCACATAGTTAGACTCTCGTCCAAAGCTACATTTTGGAACATGTTATATAGTTGTGGGAATCTGGAATTAAGATAGTCTATTACAGGTTAAATTTTAAACCTGCAATAGACCATTTAATACGTGGTAGAGCCATGCTGCAGCTATATTAGTAGTACAGTTGTAGCACGAATGGGTCGGCTCGACCGGGAAGGACCACGCCTCACAGAATACCAGGGTAGCAGCTTAATGCTGCTGTGTTTGTATGGTGAGTGTAGACAACCGAGTCCCTTTTACTGGAAAAGAGGCATTCCATCTTAGTCCTCACGGGTGACAACGCATCTGCATTTTGATTCTTTATTGAGGATAGATGTAGATGTCTATGGTTCACAGCAACCACTTACCACCAGGTGGACTGTGTGCTCGTTTATCACCCTATCCTATAAAAAACAATTTGGCCTCGGAACGCGTCATCAATTCCAGGTTACAACTATCATAGTCTTAGAAATGGAGACATTTGCTCAACAGCACGAAAGGGTCATACTTCATCGACGCCGAGAACCTGGGGTACTGAAAATGTCCTCAGTGTTATTCCAGTGCTCGAGACGTGATTTGACTATAATTCCAGGCCAGAATTATAGCCAAACACGGTAGTTCATCGACGTCGGTGGAAAAAGGCACTAACATCAACCACTCGTTGGGTATCTCAAGTGGCCTTCATATTTTTCAATGGTTTAAAAGACTCTTTGTATAAAGGTAAAAAATATGTTTTCATCAGGTTGAGCATATCAGCTACAAGTTAAAATAGTAACATAGTTGGCCCTCTTCCAAGTGACCATGAAACTGCACGTCACTCGATATGTCGACGCCGAGGATTCCGATACTGGCTGAGGCAACAAGGGAGTGCCTTGAAACCGAGGAGATACGACAAAGGGTTCTTTTAGCGGTAAACGCGCAAACTTGTGTCTTCAGATTAAACTGACTAGATTTAGTCGTCCCCAATCCGAGACTTTGTTCAGCAAAGACTCGACTTCAGACACAAGTTTGTTCCGGTACTCGGCGACGTTTTCCCGAGAAATATTCGCACGGCCGGCGTATAGAGCATCACCAGTGCTATCATCCGCATAGCAATGAATGCTACCGGTTTGCAACATATCATTGATATGCAGAAGTAACAGCGTTGGTGATAAGCACGCAGCCTTGTGGAACACCAGCGTTAATAGAGATATAGATATATAAATAGAGAGCTGGCAGTTTATAATGGATTCCATTATTTTGGAGAACAAGGGGGTGATGGCGATAGGCCTGTAGTTGGACGGGTCTGAGCGGTCGCCTTTTTTAGGGATCGGTTGGACAAAAGCTGTCTTCCATGATTTCGGGACTACGCCTAGGGAGTAGGAGTACCGGAAAAGACGCGTTAGAACCGGTGCCAACTCCGGAGCACGTCCTCAGCACAATTGGGGATCCGTCAGGCCACTCGACTTGTGGATGTCCAGGGAGGTGCTTTGCGAACCGAGCGCTGTGAGAACCGAACATCCGGCATGGAGCACTCACACCGCGGGATGGCCGGCGGTGTGTTCTCCCGTCATCAAGAGTCGAGTTGGACGCAAAAAGTGAGCCTAAAAGGACGGCTTTCCATTTTGCGTCGTGGGCCAGTGAGTCGTCCTCCTGTGCAGAGATGGTAGTGATGGCTTACAGAAATTCCTTGGACAGCCTTGAGACCAGAATGCAGGGTTCCCGAAGGAGGCGAACTAGTTTCTCGCCAATTCTGCCTATGTGCTCTGACTTTGCCTTGGCAATAACACTTTTGAAGGACCTGGAGGCGAAGTTATACTTCTTTTAACATGCTGGTGTTTACATCCCGAGCCGCCGAAGTCTCAGCCCAGGCCTGATAGCACTCCTGCTTACTGCGTAATGCAATCTTACAGGAGCGACCAAACCAAGGCTGCGATTGCCTCCGATGGGTACCACAGATGATGGAATAAATAGTTCCATTCCTGTAACACCACATCAGTGACAGAGTCAGCAACAGCGCTGGGATCATCCGGCGAGAAAACCCGCCCCATGGGTAGGATGCAAAGAAAGACCGCATTCCGTCCCAATCCGCCGACCTGTAATGCCAAACACGGCGGCAACCTGCAGAACGCAACCACGAGGGCGTGGTGGCACCACACCGGATCAGACAATGGTCCGAAGAGCCGAGAGGGGCATCGACGGAAACCTGATATCCGTCCGGATGAGAGGTCAGCAGAAGGGAAGGTGTATGATCCTTCACATCTGGAATCCGCGTAGGCGAAGTAACCAGCTGTGTCAGACCATATGCCAAGGCAAAGTCATAAACAGATCTCCCCGCATGATCGGTTAAACGTGAACCAAGCCATTCGGCGTGGTGGGCGTTAAAATCGCCAAGGATCACGATCTCTGCGGATGGGACCTGTTGTAGCAAGGAATCTGTAGCCATTTGGACGTGGTCGATGAGTCGGTCTGTTTCGGCATTACCGCTATGGGACCTATAGAGGCACCCGTAGACGCGCGGATGGTCGTCGCTATCTACGCGTAGCCAAAGGATGGACAGGTCCGAACCTTCAAGACTGCTGAGGCGTCGAGAACAGATGTCCTCTGACGTATACGCAACTCCAGCCTGAGGCACAAAGGAGTGTTCCAATTTGTACCCCGGTAGGAGAGATACGAATATCAGCCGAGAGGACACCTGCGTCTCGGTCAGAAAGAGCAAGGCCGGCTTCGCCGTCTCGAGATGGTAGTGGACGGCGTTTAGGTTCGAGTGAAGTCCCCTGATGTTACAACACGGATAGCGTGGCAGGGTCGTCTTTGGTCTTGTTTCAGTTTGCCCTGAGCAGTTATTGTTTTGAGCGGAATTTTCCCCCAGAATACATGCGGGGCAGCCTGAGCACCCACGCTCAGGAGTGGAGTAGCATGGTCGTGGATGCTCAGCGAGGGATTCTCCAGGGGTGCTGGTACCCCCCTGGGGTAGTCTAAAATTTAATTCCGCTACCATGTTGATGGGGGGGGGGGGAGAATTGGGCCTCCGGTCACCTGCACTCACCAGACGAAACGCAAAAGCAGAGCTTCCACTTCACGCCGGTATTCTGTGAGGTCGTGGTACTAACCCGGCTCGAGCCGGCCCATACGTGCAACAGCAAAAGCTGCTGCGTGGCTCTACCACCGTTAAATGTGGGTTACAATACTAAAAAACGAAAATAAAAACTAAAATAATTTACACCTTTGTGAGATTCGAACCCGCGCGCTCCGTCGTTGTTGACATACACTATTTTCATTAGGCTAATTATAAGCCACCGTGAGTTACAAAATCACCAAGCGTTTAGCACGCGCAAATAAAGTTTGGTCGCTAATGATTATAATTCATAACCAATAAAAATATATAGGTACTTCAACAAAGATAGCACGTATGCATTAGATATTCTCACCAAACCGCCTGCCAAGCGTGACAACTGTGCAAAATCCCCCGAATACAGTCTATGGGGGAGGCCTATGTTCAGCGGTGGGACTTTCAAAGTTTGTGTATATGTTCATGTATGGATAGATATCCTTGCCGCTCTGAACACTTTTAATTTTCTACTTTATTTTTTTATTTATTTAACTATTAATAAATTTTGAACGTACCAAGGCTGTCATTTCTGCGTTGTAAAATCGAGATTGAACGAAACGCGCAAGCGCCATTAAATTCCGATTTGGTCGCGTGAAAACTATACTCTATAAGCGATCTGGCGCTTCATGTTTTAATAGTTTGGACTAATTTTTAGCGCTGTAGCCCGGCCGCAACACAGTCAGGGCTTGTGGAGGGCAATTATTTCATTCCAACTGGAATATCTCTAATCTAATTAAAATTATGGATATTTATTAGTAAAGTATGAGTCTAAGATAACGATTCTACAAATTTTATTCAATTTATTTATCATTAATATTAAATTGCACGGTTAAATATAGCCCATAATGTAGGTTTCTCTAAATTTGATTCTTTTTATTATTTATTGTAAAAATAAAACAGTTAATAGCTTTTATATGTTATTTTATTAACAGAATATGATATTTAACCCTTCTTATTTCTCAATGGTTTAAAAAGACTCTTTGAATAAGGGTCAAAAATTTTATGTTTACATCAAGTTGAGCATATCAGCTACAAGTTAAAATAGCAACATAGTTCTAAGATAAAGTTAACTTAAGTAACAGTTACACAAATATGGTACTTAAAATGGGCACAAAACACAGTGCTCTACTTTGGACTAATTTTTAGCGCTATAGCAAATACCTTATTTAGTTCATGGTGTGCTCGCCCCGCGCAAGCCACTGCTGTCATCAAGATGCGATACGTTTTTTGTTTAGAATAGCTTCTAGCACAGAATAAATAATGGCTTCTAGTATGTACTACGTTGTACTTATAACCCAATGATGTTCATTGAGCTGCTGTGCCGCGATCCCTAAGCTTGCTTTCGCTATATGGATTGCAGTCTGAGATCGAATAAGAGATTTTAGGGGATAATCGATAAATTTCATCATCATCATCTTTACAGCCCTTCACAAGTCCACTGCTGAATATAGGCCTCCCCCAAGGAACGCCACAAAGCACGGTCCTGAGCCACCTGCATCCATCGACTTCCTGCATGTCTTACCAGGTCGTCACTCCATCTAGTGGGGGACGCCCTACTACTGTCCGCCGGTACGAGGCCGCCATTCGAGAACCTTTTTCCCCATCGGTTGTCGGTTCTTCGAGCTATATGGCTGGCCCATTGCCACTCAGCTTACTAATCCGTTGGGTTATGTCGGTCACCTGGTTCTACTGCGGATATCCTCATTTCTAAGTTTATCACGCAGTGAGACCTGAGCATAGCCTCTCCATAGCTCGCTGAGCGACCTTAAGCTTCCTCATCCGGCCAGCAGTGAAGGACCACGTCTCAGTTCCGTAGGTCATCACTGGCAACACGCACTGGTTGTACAGCCCTGTTTTCAAGTTGTGAGGTATACCTGACGAGAAGATGCCGTAATTTCCCGAACGCTGCCCAGCCGAGTTGAATCCGTCGATTGACTTCTCGGTCGAAGTTGGACTTACCTAGTCGGACTATTTATCCCAGGTAAACATATTCGTCAACAACTTCGAGCTTAGTGCTCCCAACAACTACCGGCATAGATGTGACATGGACATTAAACATGATCTTTGTTTTATCCATATTCATCTTAAGACCTATCCGTTGGGAGACACTATTGAGGTCATTGAGCATAGTGCTTAGGTCCTCCAGCGATTCTGCTATAAGGACTATATCGTCGGCAAATCGAAGGTGGGTGATGTACTCGCCATTGATGTTAATACCGTATCCTTTCCAGTCCAGAAGCTTGAAAACGTCTTCCAATGCAGCGGTGAAGAGTTTCGGGGATATAACGTAACCCTGTCGTAAACCTCTCTGCAGTTGGATAGGTTTTGTACTCTGGTTCTGTACTCGGATAGCCATCGCAGTCCTACTGTACAAGCACTTCAGCACTTCGATATACCGACAGTCAACTTGGCACCGCTGAAGGGACTGCAGCACCGCCCAAATTTCGACGGAATCAAAGGCTTTCTCATAGTCCACATACGCCAGACTATAGTGGCAAATTGCCTCCTCGGTTCTGGTTTGCCGAAGGGTATGTATGTGGTCTATGGTGCTAAAGCCTTTTCGGCTCCGCTTGTTCGGGAGGCTGGAAGTCGTCGATTCTGCGTGCGAGACGATTCGTTGACTCTCGAAAACAGCACCTAGACGCGGCTCAGAAGAAATCGGTCTGTAGTTCTTCAAGAGCGTTGTTGCCTTTCTTGAAGAACAAGACTACCGCAATTCTACGCCTCCGGTGTAGTGCCACCATGTAGGACGGAATTAAAGAGCTTCTGAAGGACTTCAAGAACCGGTTTTCACCCGCTTTCAGAAGCTTCGCTGTAATTCCATCCTCGTCAGGGGCCTTGCCGTTTTAAGGAGCTGGAAGCCATTCTAATCTCGCTCAAACTGACGTCCGGGATATCATCGGAATAGTGTCGGATAAGACTCGCTCTTGGATCGTTACTCACACTTGCGTGTGGCTCCAACGATGATGTGTACAGCTGCCCATAGAACCTCTCAATCTCACTCAAAATCTCAGGTGTTCCGCTGCGACACTCGGTCTTCAGCTTCGACAGTTCGCTCTTTCTGGCAGACAGATCTCTGGCAAAGACTTTGGAGCCCTGGTTCCGCTCGATCGCTTCTTCAATACGAGCTGTATTGAAGTTGCGCAAGTCCCGCCGCATGCATTTGGAGATATGTCTGTTCAGTTGCCTGTATGCTATCAAATCTACTGAAGATTGCAGCTTCATTTCCCGTCTAACAGGCATGAGATTAAGAGTGTGATCGGAGAGTTTTTTGTGTTCTTCTGCGGCGGGTCTTACAAAACTTAGCTCCGACCGCATGGACAGTTTCCACGAGCTTGTCATTCATATCGTCCACTGCATTGCAATCTTCTAGGCACTGAAAACGGTTTTGTAACTCGAGCTGAAAGGTTTCGGGACTTTGGAGCACGAGGGGGACGGAGCGTTGACTTCATTAGATGACACCTCTCCAACTTAACGTTTAGGTTCAGTGTGCCTCTAACCATTCGGTGATCGCTACCAGTTTTCACCCTCGCGATCACTGAGACATCACTGAACAGTTGGCGTCTAGTCGTCATAATGAAGTCAATCTCATTTTTTGTCGAACCGTCGGGGCTCGACCAGGTCCACTTCCTGTGGGGCCGCTTCTGGAAGAAAGAGTTCATCATCAAGAGTCCCTCTTTCTTCATGAAGTCAGCCAGCTGCTGGCCCCTTGGTTTCCGTTGCCCTAATCCGAATTTCCTACTTTCAGCTCACCCTTCTCTCTTGTGTCTAGCTTTGCGTTAAAGTCTCCATTAACACCGTATAGTGGGTTTTGAGGAATGCATGGCTCTAGATATATCCTCATACATTTCCTCCACCTCCTCATCGGGATGTGCCGAGGTTGGTGCGTAAACCTGTATGACCTTCAGCGAATACCGTTTGGTGATTCTGAGTATAAGGTACGCAACCCTTGTCGACACACTCCCAATCTTTACAACGTTGTTAACGAGAGACTTGTGGACGATAAATCCGACACCTCCTTGGGACAGATGGTCGCCCTCCCGGTGATAGAACAAGTTGCCGGATTCGAGGATTAACGTGTCCTCCCCCTCTCTTCGGACCTCCGATAATCCTATAATATTCCAGCGCAACTTGTCTATCTCTTCTTCCAGCTCCAGGATCTTCTCGTCAGTCCTCAGAGTGCGTGCGTTATAATTTGCCAGGTCGAGTCGTCGTAGGTGGCAACCGAACCTCCACCGGAGATTCTTAGCACCCCCTGCCCCGCCGTTACCATGGTCGCCAACGTAGCCAGGAATAGCGGGGCCGCCGGGGACTGGGGGCCGTCTCTACGTAACTTTCTTCATTGTCGTATTGCCGTAGTTGCCACCGCAAGTTGCAACCGCAGTTTTTTTATTGTTATTTGCTGTTATCAGAAAGATGCTGCTGCCCATCTTCTGCCTCAGTTTCCCTCTGTCGCGTCTTACGACACCCGCGGGAAGATATGGTGTAGTGGGAATTCTAACCCGCCACTACACGGGAGATCGATATAAATTTAATCGATCTTAAATAATAGATCGATCCTGTGCATCGATCTCAGACACCCAAAGTCGTATTTTTAATTAAACGAAGCTGCCTGATGTTTACTGGGTTGTCAGGTTTTGATGAATCAAAAATAGTGTTGTGACTAAATTACTGAACGGAAAACAAAATGACTGACTGATAAAGAAAACGACTGAATGGTAAATTTTTTTTTAACTGAAGGTTTTAAAAATTACGTCAAGATTCATTTAAGGTACATTCATGTTGTCAGTTCATCAGGCTAAAATTATCGATAGTGTATGTCGTCATAGGGATTTCATTTAAAAAAACTATGCTTAAGTATTACATTTTTTTATTCATCGTCATCAGATATAATATCATCACTGTCACTGTCACTGTCAGTAACATTTATTATAAACTTGTCTGAGACACTATCGATCATGTGGTCGAGAATAAATATTTTGTCTTCTTCTTTTATTATGTGAGCCACGCAGCTACTCCATTTTTCGGCAGTCACTTCATTCAGTCCTTCTTCGAAAAGTTTTTTTACATCTTTCATTTTGAAGGTCTTCTTGTTTCATGCAACATACCCCTTTGGCCTGCGCCCGAATCAGCTCGATGGGATTGAGCTCACAATGGTAAGGGGCAAACGTAAAACAGTGACTCCACGCTCCGCTGCCATCTTGTCCACGGCATACTTGTCGCAGTGTTCATGTTTGTGCTGACGTACAATGTCTATAAGAGTAGCTTTTACCATTTGTGCCTCGAATGGGATATTTTTGCTCGCCATCCACTCTTGTATTCTTGGTTTATTCCAAGACATTGTAAGCATCGATTCTAACTTTCTGGAGTGATAGGGGGCATTATCCATCACCACTACGGAATTAGGTTTTAGTTTGGGCTAAACCCCACTAAACCACTCCACAAAACACTCAGCATTCATCTCTTGATGGTAATCTAGTTTTCCTTTTTTAGCCTCAAACACAAGTAAGCTATCTTCTACAAATCCTTCTTCCCCGCCTATATGGCTAATAATAAGCCGTTTGCCTTTTCCTGAAGGCCCTTTCAAGCCAATGGTCAACCCTTCTAAGAATGCCTGCCGGGACGATTGTATAGTCTGGTCAATCCATTGTTTCTTCGGTGTATGACCTTCGAGAAAATGAAAAATACCAATTACTCATTAAATTCACCGGTGGCATGCAATAACTACACTGTAATAGATAAATAAAACAGAGAAAATTTTAATTACCTTCGTTGATCCAGGTTTCATCTTGATAATAAATGTACCTTCCTTCCCTGCGATAATCTTTAATTTTGTGAAGGTATCGCTGGCGCCACAAAACAATATCGCGTCTATCATTAGCACGCTTTTTCTTGATTTTGTGGCGTATTTGAAATTTAAGTGTTTTAAAATTTTCCTCAAGGTACTCCAAGAGAAGTTCGGTAAATCTGGGTCATCACTAACAACCTTAAGAATATGTAATTTAAACAGATTATGGGTAAGAAAGTCTACGCAATAGAAAAAAGTCAAATAAAACCTCAGAAAAACTTTATGTGTGCGTGAGCGTGTAAATATGCAGCTTTGATTTGTGTGATAGTGACGCGACAGTCGTCGTTACGCACACTGTATCTATAACAAGCTTTCGCACACATAGCGCCGCGCGCAAAGATGTAAAAAAATAACTCTAACGTTACCTTTGCAATGGTGGGTGCCTCATTTGCATAAAAAACATTGGTGTACTTTTCGCTTATCAGCCGCTAAGGTAAAATCGTCTAATTTATTTTTGAAATTATGTTTCGGTCCAAGTTTCTCAGGAGACTTAAATTGCTCGTTTTGTTTTTATTCTTTTAATACACTGAACACTGTGGTTATACCGATTCTCAATATTTCAGCTGTCTTAGAAACACATTTTTTTTCCGGTACTTCAGTAGGTAATACCGAAGCAGTTTCCTGCTCAAATACGTATTTGCAGACATTGCGTACCATAAGCTTTTCGGTAACGCTAAGAGAAGCCCGTGGTCTCTTATTTTTTGGGGAAAAAGAGATTTTGCTTGACGTGCTTGGTTGAGGTTGCATATCGTTTGTACGAAACAATATAAAAACACAATAACTCAACAATAACAAACAACACAAACACAACGTAACAAAAAACTTAACAAGAAACTAAAGAAAAGCAACAGGAGAACAGCGCGCAGAGAAAATATTCGAGCGATCAGACCAGAGGTGAGAAGCCGAATGATTGACAAAAAAAATGACACACAAAATGGCGACCGACACGGTGGGCGCAGGGTGCGTTCCGAAAGTCAGAGCGCCCCCTCGAGTCACAATAGTATTAAATTATTATTATTACTAACAATATTTTTTCTGTTTATTTCAATGATATAATATTCGTCAACAAGTCACAATGTCAATCAAAATAGGTTAATTTAATTTTAGTCATAATCATCAAGTCATCGCATACTAACTGACTGACTGAACACATCACTATTACAATGAACCTGGCAACATTATTTCACAAAGTGACATTAGCATCTGACAGGCAGCTTTGTTTAATTAAAAATACGATTTTAAATCTCGATATTAGATTTTTGTCTATTTCGGTAAAAATACAATTATATAAATATTTACAGTTAATTGTACGCACTGACTTTGATGCCCAGAAGAAATAAAATATTGGCAATTATGATTATTTTGTTCTAAAATAATAAATAAAAGTACATGATTTTTTACTAAAGAAATTGAAAAGGATCGAATTTTTGAGTTATATGGAATTATTTAAAGTGTATTTTGTTTTTCTTTTGTCTTTCGTAATATAAAAGCTCAAAGAAAATGAAAGAAACAGAAAAGTCGGCTTTTGGGAAATTGATCTTCTAGACCTCGAGTTTATGTGGATCGATTCTTTAGTTTTCGAATCGAATCTTAGATCCGAATTTTACATAGCTTAAATCAAGATTAAATTAATATATCATTATTAATATGGATATCATAACTGCAAGGGACTAACTACATTGATTAAAATAATAATAGAATAAAATTACCTCGATAGAGAAATCACAAAGTTACCTCTTATTTTCATCTAGTACCGTTTTTCTCAAATTTCTAGTACTTCATCTAGTACCGTTACAATTACATACATCAAGGATAATGCATTTTAGGCAAGCGACGTAATAGTAAATTTTAAGGTTTGTGACACTGTTTACGTACCTAAATTTTTTTTGTAAATATTTACTTGTTTAAATAGTTTTCGTTTATTGTTTAGTATATTTAGTTTTAGAATAAAATAGTTGTATAAGTTTTATTGTTAGTAATTCATATGTATATTATAGAAAATAAATTAATTAACAATTTCGAAAACATCAGCAAATAACCAGATTACTAATTTCATTATATGACTATAACTGCCTCTTTAGTCTATTAGTCGTAAACGCGATTGCTAATCACTAGGTCCTGGGATCGATCCCTGGTCGGGCCTACAATAATTGTTTGTTTTTTTACTTGTACTTTTATACTTAATTTTTGGCATTATTATTAATTTCTTTTAGTTTATTTACTTGTCAGTTAGTTTACTATAAATTCATTGCTTGTGCATAGTTTTTCAAATTTGAAATTGAGTTTATTGTTCGCCCTTGCTTATTTATTTCCATCCGAAATATGTATAAATATTGCAAATAACATTAGTAATTTAGCGACCAACAGCAGACATAACATTATTTCTTATTTATTACGCGCTGATGACGGTAGCGCTTGAGTTTAGTAGTAAGCAAGGAATATACTACTCTCTAAGAAGTAAGGATCGATATTTTCCGGCCGGTCTACTCTAAGAAAAATACATATATACGACAATTTCGTTATTGCGCTTTGTTGTTCGCCATATTCCTATCGACTTATTTATGTACAACGCGCGGTGCACAGAAACACAGTCTACACGTTTTAACGGAGCTATGGCGACTGATGCGTGAAACAAAACATACTTGAAGCCTTGCGTGACGTGATACGGACGAGAATTTATTGCACGGAATAAACATATAGTAAGCGCCAAATGCATTTTATTCAATTACTCGAAAAATTTAATTAATTTTTAAAAATCCCTTATTACAGCACCACGACCTGAACAAATTGGTTCACTATGAAAATAAGAGATATCTATGTGATTTTTTTCTATAGAGAAAATTTTATTCTATTATGTTTTAACCGATGACGTCCCTCGCAATTACGATGTAATATCCATATTAATATTTTTTGTTACTTTGTACTTGATATATTATTGGCAATTTATGTTTGTACGCGTTCTTAAGTAAAAGTATGTCGTGACACTTCGTAATGTTTTATCAAATTATATATAAGATAAAATTATCATCATCATCAACATTATCATTACAGCTCTTCACAAGTCCACTGCTGAACATAGGCCTCCCCGAAGGAATGCCACAAAGCACGGTCCTGAGCCACCTGCATCCATCGACTTCCTGCATGTCTTACCAGGTCGTCACTCCATCTTGTGGGGGGTCGCCCTACACTTCGCCTACCGGTACGAGGCTGCCACTCGAGAACCTTTTTTCCCCAACGGTTGTCGGTTCTTCGGGATATATGGCCGGCCCATTGCCACTTCAGCTCACTAATCCGTTGGGCTATGTCGATTACTCTGGTTCTACTGCGGATATCCTCATTTCTTAGTTTATCATGCAGAGAAACTCCGAGCATAGCCCTCTCCATAGCTCGCTAAGCGACCTTGAGCGTACCCATACGGCCAGCAGTGAAGGAACACGTCTCAGTTCCATAGTTCATCACTGGCAACACGCACTGGTTGTACAATCTCGTTTTCAAGTGTTGAGGTATACCTGACGAGAAGATGTGTCGCAATTTCCCGAACGCTGCCCAGCCAAATAGAATCCGTCGATTGACCTCTCGGTCGAAGTTGGACTTACCTAGTCGGACTATTTGTCCCAGGTAAACATACCCGTCAACAACTTCGAGCTTAGTGCTCCCAACAACTACCGGCATAGGTATGACATGGACATTAAACATGATCTTTGTTTTGTCCATATTCATCTTGTAACCCTCCCACCTCCTTCTTTATTTCTTTCTTTAGAATTTATATCTATAAGATATATAAAAATATATCAAATGTACGTGACCAGTATATAACCATATATTGATCTTTCTAATGGTTTTAATATAGGCCGTTTAATAAATTTATGGCGTGATCGTCTTAATTAGGACCCTTATTTACGTTGTGTTTGTATAGTAACTTAGTTTTTTTAGGTGTATCTTGGAAGAATGAATATTCACTAGAGCAATCGAAAGCTGTTGGTAGTGCCTTATAAGCTAAAGAACCCTGTTCACGAAGACAGAGCTCAAAACAAGTTAAGAATATTAAATCGTGCCTATTCCTCTTGTATCAGGTTCACATCAATCAATTCCTTATTAAATAATCCCTTCCCGCTTGGAAAAGGCTCACAATATTTATATAAAATACCAGATACAAGGGCTTCGCTCTTTTTTTTAAATGTGGGGGTACTCGGCTCCACACACGCCGTGTGCGGTGAGCGCCAACCAATCAACGCGCTCCCCCCGAAGGGGACGTTAAGTTGGGAATTGGATTGTAGTCCACAGCAAAATAACTGGTGAACTAGTAAGAGAGGACTTGGCCCCTTGGTAGTGCGTAAGCACAAACATCGACCGAAGTGGCGCATGTCAATGCGTGTAAACGCCATGCAGAATACGATCAAATCCAGCCACAGTGAATGTACGTCACACGGGTTAGGCAAAAATAGGCACACTGGCCATAAAAAGCCCTCCGTGAGCGCTAATATCTGCCAGACCGCCGTTCCTGCCGACGTGATGTAAGTGTAAGGCATCACCACCAATTGCATGATCCGCACGGCTATTGGCCGCAGAGCGTGTCATGAGTCTACCGCTCACTTCAAGGGAATGGGGTCCCACGTTGCGCGGCTTTCGGCCGCAGCCTTGAGAGCCTCAGATTCTCCCCTCCAGCTACCACCCACACTCGAGGTCGGCACATATGCACCACCAACCAATACAATGGCAGCTATAGCCAATAGGCAGTTATAAGATAATAGTAATAATTCACAAGCATCAATACGACTATCGTCGGCTTACACCATCCCAAGGTCCCCATACAATCCCAGCAGACATCACCACCCGCATACCTCCATCGACCAGAACCACAAGATGCGTCGAATCAGGCGCAGCACACCCGCAGATCCATCACAAGACGCAATACCGCAAGTAGCAGTAAGCATCAATGCAACTATCATACGGATGGCGCCCCCTCACAACACACCCACATGATCCCTATCGACTTTGGTAACAAAATCGGTACTGTTGTTAACTAAAAATACCACCAACGTATCATAGTAGCACGCTACTAAGACGTCAGTAGCCAAAACTCCACGTATCATAACGCTATTGCACTAAGACATGGAGTTGAGTATGCTTGCTGCACTTAAAAGTACTACCAAACACACTCACCCTAATCCGAAAGATAGCCGACGTATCATAACGCAATGCGCTAAGACGCCGCCCACAAACGGTAGGTGTGTGCGATGTCCACGGGCAAGTCGTATTGCTACTACAAACTCGCTTACCACCGACACTAAGATGATATGTCTAGGACACATCGGTTAGCGAGTCCAAGTTTACCTCGGTCTCGGTCGCTGTGAAGCAATCTACACGCCACTATTATAATACTTTTCAAGTCCCATTTCTTTCAATATAATGCTTTTACATATTTGAAACCTTCCACATATTTGTTTTATTTCATAGTTATATTTCTTATACATATGGGACTGCAAGTCATAACTCTGCTATCATAATGCTTATGCATCATAGATTCCTTCTATATTAATGCTTTGGTTCCATAGACCTTACTATCATAAGTCCCTAATATAGGACTATACATTGTGCAGCAGTACTAGTAGCAGTCGGTCAGCCGACCACCTCATATATATGTACACCCATGGGTATTGGTCTCCGGCAACGCCCTTCATATAAGTAACATGAACACCCTCATTAACTTTTTGACCCATTTTTATCAATTATATTACAAATGTTATTTATCTTTATTATTGCAATATAAACGACATGTACTTGTATTATTTAATACATTTTGAATATTGTAAGCAGAATTTTAATAAATTTAGAGATTTTTAAAGACAATTTTATGCGTTTACTATACTATAATATTCAATATTCGAAATAAGTATATTTGAACTTTATGCTTATTAATGCATTTTAATTATTTAAAATATAATTTCTATGACATTTTTAAATGTCTTTATATTGTTTTTTATTAAAATTTATTAATAATAATTATGAGGCGTCACAATCTTAAGACCTATCCGTTGGGAGACACTATTGAGGTCATTGAGCATAGTGCTTAGGTCCTCCAGCGATTCTGCCATAAGGACTATATCGTCTGTAAATCGAATGTGAGTGATGGACTCGCCATTGATGTTAATACCGTATCCTTTCCAGTCCAGTAGCTTGAAAACGTCTTATAATGAAGCGGTGAAGAGTTGCGGGGATATAACGTCACCTTGTCTTACACCTCTCTGCAGTTGGATAGATTTCGTACTCTAATTTTGTACTCGTATAGCCATCGTAGCCCTGCTGTACAAACACTTCAGCACTTCGATATACCGACAGTCAACTTGGCATCGCTGATAAAATTATAGACCATTTATTTTATCTATTTTTCGTATTTTTTTCTATGAGAGGGCAAATGAGCATACGGCTACGGTACTGACTACTGTCGCCCATGAACACCTGCACCACCAGGGGAATTGAAGTTGCGTTGCTGGCGTTTAAAAAAAATAGGTTATTTTCTTTTTTTTTTAAATCTTTATGTTATAAAATACAGCCTAGATCACTATTGACATTGCTCTCTGTTTATGAAGTTTCATTACAATAAGTTGAGCCATTTTGACCGGCCAGACAGACAGACAATTTTTTTTTAAATTTTATATTTTTTTTTTTTATAGTATAGGGTGACAAACGAGCACACAGTCCACCTGATGGTAAGTGGTTGCTGTGACCCATAGACATCTACATCTATCCTCAATAAAGAATCAAAATGCAGATGCGTCGTCACCCGTGAGGACTAAGATGGAATGCCTCTTTTCCAGTAAAAATGGGTCTCCGGTTCTCTACACTCACCATACGAAAAACAGCAGCGTTAAGCTGCTATTTTACGCTGCTATTCTGTGAGAGCGTGGTCCTTCCCCGGTCGAGCCGACCCATTCGTGCTACAACTATACTACTAATATAGCTGCAGCATGGCTCTACCACGTTAAAAATTATTTAATAATTTTTATATTATATAAGTTATATTTAATAATTATAACCCCTCTGCTCAACATAAGGCAGTTCAATTTCGATATTACAGATAGTTGATTAAATTTTATTTACACGTGTAATCAATAAACAAATGACTAATTTTGAAAAAAGAATTCCATGTTTTTAAAATAAGTTATAATTTTTAGCCAAACAAAAATAATTTTGATTTGAAATGGCCAATACTGCAGAACGCAATGTCATAGGCCTATCTATATATCATTTGTACGCCATACATTAAAAGTTAGAAAAGTATCAAGAAGCCCAAATAAATAAATTTACTTAAACTTTTCTCTTAGAGACTTTAAATAATTTAAATTATAAACTACTATTTACTATTTCAGTCACTACAGTTAGTTTCTATTTGAGTCATGTATTCCGATTACATACTTCCGTACGAATCTTTTCTATGAAAACTTTGGTATGAAAATAACTAAAAGATTTAGGTTTTATAACGGTGAATCTTGTTATATTTTATAATAAGCCTTACCTCGACAAAGACGTTAATCGAAGAATCCAGAAACTAAAAATCGTTGTCCGTGCTCAGTTGGAAATCAATAAACATTCAAATCAAATAACATTATCTCGTCTGGTAAACCATCAGAATCTTAAAACTAAAGTATGCAACCAGTGCGTGTTCCAGAATCTCGGTAATGAGATCTAGACTAAAGACACAAGATCTAGTGCGTGCGTGCATGCGTGCCTGTGCGTGCGTGCGTGCGTGCAAAAATAGCTAGTACGCATATTTTTTAATTTTATGAAAAGTTATAGTAGTAAAAGTCATGTTATAAATAGATTTACCAACATAATTAGTGCAAAGTCGCGGACGTGCTAAAAGAGCATTATAATATTATGTTTTGTTCTAGTATGGCTGGGTTATCTATGCGACTTTTAATTGTATCTGTCGGTAAAATAATTTGCAACATTTACTAAATATATTTGGAGTTTATAATGTTTGGAGGCATCATATCTTTACACATTTATGATTTCTTATATTTACGCGAACACTACACATTGAATAAAACTATTGTTACGGATTATATCGCATTTAATTAACTCGGGACTCCCCCGTGACCATGGGTGCTGTAAAGCACCCGAAACGTCGGGAATTAATAAAAAAGTTAATTAAACGCGATATAATCCGTAAAATAGTTTTATTCAATTTACACATTTATTTTGCATTTTAGGTAATACGTCTTTTAAAATGACTTTAACTTTTTAAACGGTCTTTTAAAAGAGACATATTGCAGTTGCGGGTGCCATATACTTCTAGTGTTCTCTAAATTACTGCGGACGTAGGCATAATAGATGAGCTTTATACAGTGTTCGCTTTAAAAGGATTTGTAAGGTTCTTATATAAAGCCAAAATTGGAAAAAAACTTCTTGAAAAATAGCCTTACCTTATATAATTGGCTCTCAAAGAACGCATGCTATCCCAATTATGGACTACAAATAGTGTAAAGGAATATACGTAATCCGCTATGAGCAACGTTTACACAAATTGTTAGATACATTCGCTTTTATTACCAGAGCCATTATTGTTGATGTTATAATTTGAGAATTTAAAAAATTTACAATGGAATCATCTACTGTGCGTTTTACTAGGAGCTTTCTTCCTCGTACGACCTCTTTGTGGAATCGTTTACTACAGGCGATTTTCCGGACCGATACGACTTAGGGAACTTCAAGAAAAGAGCTTACCCCTTTCTAAAAGGCTGGCATCACACCTGCAATTCCCCTGGTGTTACAGTGTTCATGGGCGGTGGTAGTCACTTACCATCTGGTGAGCTGCATGCTTGTTTACCCCCTCTTCTATAAAAATCTTTAAAATTTGAACTTATTTTTTTATTATATCTTTTACAAGTGGCCAGTTCTAAAAACTTTCAGTGTCGCCCTCGTAACCAACTGGCAACTTGGCACCGCTGAAGCGACTGTAGCACAGCCCAAATCTCAACTGAATCGAAGGTTTTCCCGTTGTCCACATACTCAAGACAATTATAATCTACAGTCTTCTGTTTAACCTTCCGAAGAACACTTTCGTGGTCTATGGCACTAAAGCCTTTTCGGAAACCGGCTAGTTTGGGAGGCTGGAAGTCGTTGAGTCTGCGTGCGAGACGATTCCTAACGATTTTCGAGAACAGCACTTTAACCGTGTAGTTGCGGTGTGAGTCGCTTCTCCATATCATCCCTTGGGTGTCGTAAGAAGCATCAGAAGGAAAATTGACCCAGGATATGGGCAGCAGCATATTCCTGATAACAGCTTCATATAAATAAAAAAAAATTGCGATTGGGTATCCGCTTGCCAAGCGTGGCAACTATTGCAAATATCTGTATGAAAGTTACAAATAAGCATTGTAAAAATTACCCCAATTAATTTCCAGTTTATTAATGTAGAAGTTTTTGGAGTCGGTAGTAAATTTTCAGATTCATAGGCTCCATAAATAAACAAAACTTTTGTTTTTGACTTTGAGAGGAACGTAAGGTCTTATAGTAGCTCCTAGTCTTTCTCCTAGTCTAGCCTTTTAAACTCTAAAATTATTTTCAACAGATTTGCAGCAAACACCTTATTCCCAGCAGTTATTATGAATGTAATCTTGGTGAAAGACAGACCTTACTGATTATTTGCGATTTTATTTACAAGCGTATGTATTGCTACAGTTATTACTAAATTCTTTGTACCTAGCGTTTACAGCATTTATAATATCACTTTTATTAAATCTCCTTCAGGTTTGTATACATACTGAGAGGCCAAAGTTAATATATTTATTTATTTCATTTTCCCCTATAGCGAAATTCCATACGACTATGGAAAAACTCAAATATCCGTTTTACACTAATAACGCATCTTATGTTTTACAGTCTAACAGAGCTTGGTCTGCATGCTAATTTAGATATATGAGGGCCACACTGAAGTTTAGCGTCATAAAAAAACATTGAAATCAGCAAGACCCAATTTTAACCTTTTAAAAAGCTCGATTGTTTTTCAGATGCTTAACATTTGGTGTTGTAAACTTTATTTTTATTGCCGTTTTAATGTAAATTGTTGACGTTAAGTTAATGTACTTATTTTAATATAGCATTATCACTTTACTCTATGTTTCAAAATTAATAAAGAATCATTATCAAAGAATACTATATCATCGTTATCCCCTACAAGGTAAGGTAAATAAAATATACACAGGTAACAAAAAGGGTTCGAGAATTAATGTGAGGTGTGCCACTTAAGCCGATTTTTGTCTTTACGGTGCATATTCATACAGTGGCCTAGTACTGATTGTCGCAAGTTGTCAGGCATATTTTGCTATACAATACTGACTACTAAATAAATTAAAGTAAAAGTAGAGCCACAGCTTACTTTGACTTACTGCTGGGCACAGGCCCTCTCTCATTTCTGGAGCAATTACGACCGCCTAGCTGCTCTAGTGTGTGTTGGCAGACTTTACATGCTTTAAACGGAGCCTGATACTGATATTTGAAAAAAAAAAACTATCGAAAGTAAAACAAAAATTTATAGCCATGCATCGTATTTTTTTTTATAATCAACTTATTTTAAGATATGATTGAATTTGTTCCTTCATAAATACAAAATAAGCATACAATGCTTATTTTATTCTGCCCTTATCTGAATTATTGTTCACTTATCCTCTTCTAAATGGAAAAGCAAGGAAATCTCTATCTCGATTCTGTTTTCTCACGAATTTGATTTCGTCTCAATAAGGCAACCCCATCTACTACGGCGTAGACATTGCGTAGCGGCAGTTGATAGCCAGTCGTTTCGGAGTGTACACGCTACGCTACACGAGCATAGATCTACGTTGCCTATTACTGAAAAGTTACACTAGTATTTTGGTTTCATTTATATTTATTAACGAAAATATATTGTTTTAATGTAAATGTAAATGAAAGTGCGATTCTTTTAAAGGACCTCTTGAAAATCAGAAACTTTAAAAAAGATATCGTGATTGGATTTGGTTTCGCTTTATAATCATAGTTTCTTTTTAATCAGAAAATAACAGAAAATTTCTTCATCTTTCTTTTAATGAAATTGGTAAGTTATTTTTAATTATTATTTCATGATTTCAAAAACCTCGCGTTATTTTTGTATTTAGTTAAACAATTTAAAAAATATGCACCGCAATACATGTTCTTAAAATTAATTTTATCGTTTCATTAAGTATTTAAGGACTAATTAGTCATTATTAGCAGCTGTATTAAATAAGATTTTTTAAACAAATACGCTTGTTAAATAAAGAGTGAATACGAAATTAAAACATATTATTAAAATGGTATTATATAAAAATTATCCCACATAAACCTAACTTTCTCTTATAGACAATAATAGGGTGCTATTTAATAGTTAATTTTAAAGGTACAGCAAGGTTTAAAAGTGAAGCTTAAGTGGCATTTATTTTTTTAAATTAAATTTTATTGTAATTTCTAATGAACTTGGTTTTTACTTTTTAATAAAAGTTTTTTTTTACCTCTTCGAATAGTCTAAGGAATATTCCAAGATCAAGGTAATAACTAAAATGGCGTTTTAATTAGCATGATTATTAAAATCTTTATCCCCTGTTTTTCCACGTATAGGGATCAAATTCTTTCTTTTTTATACGAGGCCACCCCTGAAATATAAAATCTATAATAAAAAAGAATAATTTAAATTGGTTTAGCAGTTTCCGAGAAATCGATGAATATGTTATAAAAAAAATGTGCGTTATTGTATACACACGTACGAAGTGAAACTTCTTTACGAAATATCATTTTTCTTTTATTTTATATTTTTATATACGAGTACATAAGTAGGTTAAATAATAGTATACTCATGCAGCCCTGGCGGTGGAACGTTACAAGAAAACGTGACGTTTTTATATTTTTAATACCGTAATAAATTTCTCCACGACGTCGATAAAGAAATTTCACTTCAAAAAATAAATATGCGTCCTACATAGAAATTATTAAATTTTTAACTCGATTGATAAAAATATTAATTAAACAGTTAGTTTTTTAATCATCATATGAAAGTTAGTAGTTAAGTAACTACCTATTAGTTAAGTTAATTAAAGCTTTTGCCCGCGACTTCATCCGCCTAGTACCTATTTAGAAATAATATTTTTGATACTGTAACTCACCTCTGAATTTCATAATTTCTGTCTACGATTTCGTTCGCGTGGTTTTCAAATTGCATATGATATGATAGGCAGAGTAGTAGAATTAGTAATAAAATTGATTACTTATTTATTACTAATTCTACTACTCTGCCTCACAAGAATATTACTTTTTCCGGAATGATTAATATGTGTAATCCCAAGACCTAAGAGACCTTCATACTAAATTTCATCAAAATCAGTTCAAGAAATAATTACATAATTACGCTTAAAATGAACGAATCAATACAGGGACTGTAAATTTTTCCGGGATATAAAATGGCCCATAAACTACCTCTGTGCCAAAAATAATGCCAACCCGTTCCTCCGCTGCTGCTTCAAAGAAGGACAAACCTACAAGCACATTTTCGCATTTTTGTTATTAGTTAGTAGGGATATGTAGATGTTTTGTTACTAAATTATTACTTAGATAAATGTTATAAGTCATAAAGTCAAAAACAAAATGTACAAAATACAAGTAGTTATCAGATCTGACTGCGTTGCGACTCTCATCGTGTTACACTTCACACGAGTAGTTCAGACGAGAGACGAGTACGTACACATGCTGCACTCAAAGTTATTCTAATTGGATAAAACCGTCAAAAATGTCTAGGACTTTAAAAAAATGATTTAATTATAAAATAAAAACTATTAAGCTAGCTGATAACAAGAGTAGAAATATTGAATTTCCATATGATCTTTTCTTCTGAACAAACATTAATCAATATTCTAATAATATGCTTTTTCAAACAGTGTTTGAAAAAAGTTACTGTCTATATAATTATGTCCCACATCTGACTGATCATATGCTTATTCTGCCATCTGTGAAACGTCACAATATTTAAAGTTTACTAAAACTAATTGATATGAGCCGTGGTAGCTCAGATGGTTAGCGTCCGCTGTAAATTTCACAGTACGCAAGCAACAACTCGGGTTGGATCCCCGCCGGCACCAATGAAATTGTTAATTGAAATTTTAAGTGCTAATTTATCACGTACTCGGCGGTGAAGAAAAACATCGTGAGGAAACCTGCATGTCTAAGAAATAAGAAAAAAAAATTCGAAGACATGTGAAGATCGCCAACACGCATTGGGGCAGCGCGGCGGACACTTCCTTGCCCTAAAACCCTCTCAGAAATGAAAGGAGGCCTGTGCCCAGCAGTGGGACGTATATATGCTGTAACTTTAACTTTAAGTTTTAAATCTAATTACAAAGGCCCATTGATATATTGCAATGATCGTTTTTCTTACCCCACGACCCAACGGCTAGGTAACATGAAGTTTATTATTCTGAGCAATCTTGTAATAAGATTAGCCCCTAAATAATCCTCTGTTGGGCCAAGACCTCTCCAATAGATAGGAAGGATTGACCATATTAGCAATTACTAACGCCTCTTTATTCTGAAACAGTTTACTGTGCACGCCTGGATTTATTTACGTAAAATTAGTAAGTACGAGATGGTTATACATAATGTTATTCTTTAAAGTGCCATAAGAAGTCGTCTCCAGCGCTTACAGGAAAAATAAATTCTCTTATTTCGCCACCAACTAGAGGGCATAAAAACGAAAAGACTACTAAGGTATTATATACATACTACTTATTAGATAAGCGTGTTAATCAATAACAATCGTCTGGATAAGGAGTATTAATAATTACGTTTTCATTGAGTTTTATAGTTTAACCATTACACATATTTAATATCCGAAACCCAAATAAAAATTATAATTACAATAGCTTTTGATATTTTTAATAGATTTTTTCATGCGACAAATTAATTAATGAATAAAATAAAAATAATATGTTTTAGGTGGCTAAGAAGTGGCTTAGGACCGTGCATTGTAGCATTCCTTGGGGAGGGTCTATGATCAGTAGTGGACTCGTGAAGGACTGTAATGATAATGACGATGATGATGAAACTTTTTTTGGAATAAAATAATTTTATTTCTTGTCTATGCAATTTGATGGTAATGGCAATGGCTAGTTAGATTGATAATAAATAAAGTTTTCGTTTAAGTATAATTATTATTGTTCATATACAACGAAAAATGTTTATCAAACAAAAGTATCGTTGGTCAATTTTTAAGTAAAATTGTAAGTAATATTTCTCTTCTGTGTATATCTTCTTGCTTTTTTTTTTAATTTCATGGTGGTTTTTGGTAATAAAGACATGCCGGTTACGTTCATAATATACAGGTGGAAAGAAGATCGCAGATAGGAGGTCGGATCGGAGGATCACTCATAGGCTACATACCATCAACGATGTGAATCTTTCGAGTTAGTTAATAAGTGTAATAACCACCATAATATATTTGATGACGCTGGATTTTCTTTCACATTTTACATCCTGTTCTACACATAGATCTTTACAAAATGAATTATTCTTCTTTTCATATAAACAGTCCATTAGTAGATAGAGGCATATGCAAAAATCTGTATAGTAACAGTAATTTCCACGCTTACGCTGTTACACTGCTTCCATCGCCGTTATATATTTCACATAGTTATATCCGGAGGCCATTGCCGAGGCCGTTAGAGCTAAAAATGCACCTCCTGTTTTCACAAGGATCTAAAATGTTTCTTTTGTTCGTGGTAGAACCCCGCTGTCGCCATATTATTATGGTTGTAGCACGATGAGTCGGCTCAATCGGGGTAGGACCATGATCTCACAGAATACCAGCGTAAAAGAGCAGTATAATGCTGCTGTGTTCTGTATAGTAGGTGAGTGTAGAGAACCGAAGATCCTTCTTTAATGAAAACAAGGCATTCCGTCTTAGTCCTCAATAGTGACAACGCATTTACATTTTGATTCTTAATCAAAGATAGATGTAGATATCTGTGGACAACAGCATCCACTTACCATCAGGTGGACTATGTTCTCGTTTGTCACCCTTATTCTATAATCTTCATCTTCATCTTAAGCTACTTGTTCTACAGCAAATTTTCTGGAGCATTGAGATCTACCTAGTGTTTCTTATAATAGACTTTTGTGATATTCAAAGGGTGAGATAAGGCGATGAGTTCTATGAAGCCATGCCATGATACGGAAATGTCCCCATCACTGCTAAGCCACTGGTTCCACAGCAAATTTTCTGGAGTTATGAGATCTACCCAGCGTTTCTAATATTAGATTGTTGTGACATGGATGAGATAAGGCGATGAGTACTCTGAAGCATCCAATTTAATAAATTCCGTAATGTCTGGCGTTTAAATAAAATACGTAAAGTCAGGCTATTATTAAATGAAGCTAATTTTTTCGAATTCTATCGCACTTAATTGCACGCCTCGATCGTGAGGCGGAGAGATTGAGCTATACAGTCGACTTGTTAAGGTCATGAGATTCGCTTACATAAATTCGGACTTATTATTTTTGTAAAGCACTAACACGTGATGAATAGTACATTAAGGCGAAGACTTCCTACGTTAAAAGGCTTTTAGCGCTCCCTACTCCGCTGCATGCATATTTGTCTAGGACGAAGTAAGAATGTGATATTCGGTGGACATAAAGATACCTCATTTGAAACGATTTTGCTTATTAACAGGAAATAGGGGATCTAAATAAAATGTAGCCGATTTAGAATCTAGTTCAATAATATGCCTTTCATATTATAGAAAAATATTAATTGGTTATCGCTTAAAAAAAGGATAACTCGAACATTAAAGTTTTTTCCCGGAGATTAAATTATATTTCTTTTATCTCAAATAAAGTAATATAAAGTATTTTGAAAATCCAATCCATGAACAAACGCTCATACTCTAGTAGACCCGTGGTAGCTCAGGAGCTAAGCACTCGTTATAAATTTCAAAGTACGCGAGCAACCTGGCCTCGATCCCCGGAGGCACCAATGAAATTGTTAATTGAAATTTTAGGTGCTGATTTAGCATGTACTCGAAACTTGCATGTCATAAAATACATCTTTCGATTTTGAAGGCATGTGAAGTCTGCCAAGCATTAGGGCAGCGCTTCGACACTTACAATGACACCCTCTCAGAAATCAGAGAAGGCCTGGGCTTACGTATATATACGTAAGGTTATACTTTTATTTTAACACTCATACTTCAATATTTTTTTAATGAATATGTTGTTGTTGTATATTTTACCGAACAAGACCAAGAATATTATAAAAAAAGACTATATACTTTAGCTATATAATATTATGTCTACTACAGTGCTTACTTTTTACACTTTTTATACGAATTTAACCTATATTATAGCTAGGCATGAATGTGTTAATATAATAGAATTTTATAATTCAGTTTTTACTCACTTACAGACGTATTAAGAATCTATCTATATATACATAATACATATATAAGAGATTTCCACCTATGTACTGACTCATCACGATATCTCTAGAACCATAAGGCCTAGAGACTTGAATTTGGTATTGGAAGAATTTGGTAGGGATATTCCTTTCGCTGAGTAGAGGTCAGCTAAGAACGGATTTTGCGAAGCAAGGGTTGTGGGGGCGTTAATTTTAAAAAAAAAACACATTTTTAAACCATAGCTCTTATAGGCATCAAACTTGGCCAGAATATTCTTTTTGGCATGTTAAAAATTACCAAGAATGGATTTTATGAAATTTCCGCCCACAAGAGAAGTGCGGGGGCGGTAAAAATAAAAAATAATTTTTTTTAATCTATAGCTCCTACAGGTTTCAAATTTGGCGAAATTATTATTTTTGTCATCTTGAGTTCAACCACAGTCTATAATCCATACAGTCGTCCGACGAAGACGTCTAGACGGGGCAATCGTGCGGGGTGTGAGGGTGAGACGCGGAAGGACGAGCCCGATCTGCTTATGCCAATCGTATTAGTAGCTCGGGACACGACTTCCAGGGTTAACGCGCACTTGCTTTTATTATTTTTAAATTTAGTGTTGATAATTATAATTAAATGGTTCATACGACGTGTGCTGTGAGAGATTGCAAGTCGTCATCTCGCATAAATAAAATCTGCGATTTCAGCAAATTCCGCACACGGAAGAAAGGTAAATAAATATTGTTATTATTTTTACATTATGTATATTTTGTCATGTCATGCCAAATAGCCAACGTAAAAGAAATGGCGGACGTAAAAAATAGGTACTAGTCGCTGGGCATTACTGATTTTTCTTCATCTAAATCGTGTGGTTGGACAGGCTAAGGTTTTAGACCATACTATAGTGCCTCGTCTTCGGTCTTTCGAAGTTTTTTATAAAATATTAAGATTTAGGGGTCAATTTTTAAGTTTGTCGGTGTGCTAATTACGAAAATAGCATTTATTTTTAAATCCAAGATGGCGGTCATTTTTTTATATATGTAGGATATGGATGTCAATTTCAAGGTTTATTGGGGTGATGATTACGAAAACGCCATCCATTTTTATATCCAAGATGGCGGACATTTTTTTAATAATATGATATGAGTATCAATTTCGAGGTTCTTGGAGTGCTTATTACGAAACCGGCATCCATTTTCATATCCAAGATGGCGGACATTTTTTTAATAATATGATATGGGTATCAATTTCGGGGTTTCTTGGGGTGCTTATTACGAAACTGGCATCCATTTTCATATCCAAGATGGCGGACATTTTTTTAATAATATGATATGGGTATCAATTTCGGGGTTTCTTGGGGTGCTTATTACGAAACTGGCATCCATTTTCATATCCAAGTTGGCGGACATTTTTTAATAATATGATATGGGTATCAGTTTCAGGGTTTCTTGGGGTGCTTATTACGAAACTGGCATCCATTTTCATATCCAAGATGGCGGATATTTTTTTAATTACATTTTTTGTTGTGTAATCTAAAGTGAATCAGTTATAAAATAAACCAATAATTCAATGCCTGTAGTCATTGTAACGTGTGTATGTATATATATATATATATATATATATATATGAGTATTTTGAAACGCTCTGAAAACGAAGACAGACGACAGTACTAACTATATCTTAGATGATGGGTGAAATATAAAATCGATCCTGATGAAAAAAATCATCTTTTCACAACGTTTTATTAGCTTTATTCACGCTCCATCGTGTTAGTATAAATCATCGTGTTAAATAAAACGTTAATTTATTAAAATAAAACATGAAAATACTTAAACATAAAAGCAGCAGTGGAATTACTGAATTACAATCAGCTGACTAGGGTCAATGTACGCGCGAACGCCGAATTCGCGCGGCCCGTAATAACGATGGTACCACAATACATAATAATTTACAACACTTGTCTAAATACCTAACTTATCTACTTAACCTACTATTTTGCCACTGCTTGTCTCCACGTAGCTACTTTAATTCAAATTCACAGGTTAAATAAACCAAATAACTGGTTCGATTCCCCGCTAATGAAAAAATACTTAAATGAAAAGTTAACAAGGTTAGAGTTATGCGTTTTATTTATCGTTTAGGTATGTTTATTATTCTGATGTATTCAGTTATGTACCTATTCAGATCAGTTCAGTACAAGTTATTTAAAAAAATAGGTATGAAACAGCTTACCGCTCTAAATCCTCCGTGGTCTTATGAGATGCGGCTCAAATTGTGCTCCATTCATTTCGAGGCAGATGTGGGCTCGGTGTTGCGTCACCTCATGCAGGCGGGCATTATCGTGTGGTCTTCGACACAGTCCGCACGTAGTTTGTCGAAAACATCCACGATCCTTTGGCGCATTTCGTCAGCACTATCACACTCACGATTAAAACCCTTTCTACATACCCCCACAGAAAGAAGTCTAACGGGGTCAGATCTGGTGAGCGAGGTGGCCAAGCGTGTGGTCCTAGTCTGCCAATCCAGCGATCATCAAATAATTCGGTAAGGCGCTCACGGACGAACCTCACGACATGTGGAGGTGCACCATCATGCTGGAACCATGTACGGCGATATTCATCCAACGATAGGTCGTCTAAAATGTCAACCAACTGTTCATTTATAAAGTTTAGGTATCCCTGTCCGTTAAGTCGCTGTGGCAGAAACACTGGTCCCAGTATGCGATCCTTAAATAAACCTGCCCACACGTTAACCGACCATCGGGTTTGGTGCGGTTTGTCGAACAGCGTACGGGTTAACCTCTGAATACGTGTGTATTTCTTCGGTTCCACATGCCGTTTCTGGTAAATGTCGACTCGTCCGTCCAGATAACGTGCTCAATGGAACCAGGCACACGTTGTTGTTGGTCTAATAACCAACGGCAGAAAACTCGTCGGCGGTCGTGATCGCCGGGAACTAGCTTACTTTGTGCACTTTGTATGGCCGCATTCGGTTACGCTTTAACACTTTGTGAACTGAACAGTATGACACATTTGTTCCATCCCGACGTCTTAACAATTTAGCGATACTTCGTGTACTAGGTTCGGATACCGGCGAACGACATCTAAAATACGCTCCTCGGGTGAACAGTCATTTGACTTCCACCTCCTGCCGCTACTGGAGCAATGGGCCGATTTTCCAACACTCGCTGAAATGCTGCTGTTATCAGACGAGAGTCAGCTGGGTGTCGAGCGGTCAGGAATTTCTCTCGGTAAATTCGTAATGCACGCGAAGCATTCCGCAAGCTTCTCAAGCACATTAACATGTTGCCATATTCAAGAGCACTATAAACGTACGCGTTAGGCATTATTAAAACAAAAAGAAACACAAAACGTAACAACAAGAATAACACGTAATAACAAGTAGGTAATACCAAGTAATAACAATAAGATTTAATAAAAAACAATTGAACTGTCGCTTGCGCATGCGTGTCCAAAGTCAACACGGAACTGTCTCAAAACTAAAATCAATAATTAATCCCGCCAAAACTGAAGCCTACACTTTGAACATTCCCACAGACCGTCAAATGTTATGACATTGCCAACTTTTATTTTATAAGTTTAGTTTCCATATGATCCCTACGACTACTCTTTCATATGGAATTTAGAAGTTATAGTTGTAATTTTTTAATACAATTAGACAATCAATTGTACCTGACGAAACAAGCAGTTCGTTACTACAAAATGATATTGAAATTAATAAACGTACTTACTTGGGTTTGGTTATCTTTGATTTTGTACAAGAAAATAGAAATAAAATGGTATTGAATAATTTAATAGTTAAAATCAATTGCAATTATGATCGACAGGTAATTAATCTAAAAATAATTATTTTACTTTACTTTTATTGACTTTCCGTTTTAATCCATCCAATACTTTGATTTGAAAAGAGGTACGTCAAAACTATTAAAATTACTTGCAAGTTTTATTGTAATTGCCGCCTCTAATTCTTATGTCGCTTGCAAACAAATCTTAGTAGGTAAATTTAGAATTCCCCATATGTTGGCGCTGACGCGGGTGACACACAGTCGGCCGGGCGGCGGCAGCGCGTGGTACGAAGGGGCGCGACGGGGAATGCTCGCCAGTATTACTGTGCGCGCACGCTATTGGTTCCTCATTCTTCCCGCGCTTTGAAAAGCGATGTTTCCTAATGTACAGTCGCACACACAGCTTTGCACGACGCGCGACGATGGTTTTAAAAGGAAGGAAAGAAAAATTATTTATATCTATTGTTTTATGACTGAACTAGTGAACGAAAAGGTAAATAGAAGGTGAATGGGGAAAATTGTGCAGTAAAGTTAAATGTATTGAGGAAGAATACCGAAAAAATTACCATGTGGTCAACCTGATGACGGAAACATTTATCATTCGCATTGATGATGATGATTCTGATGAGTGATGATGAAGTAGCATCCAGTAACACCAATACACCATCGACATTTGGCTTCCATGTTCCATGTTCCAATGGTATAATGGACAGCGTGTCACCCTTAGCTTAAGTTTTCTTGTTACAAACTACTTTATTTTACGATAGAAATAAAAATAATGCTCAACAAACATTATCCATTTTGAATTTCAACCTCTTCCAAAGTTCTAAGTAGCTAGTAAAGTACCTATTATGATTCTACAATAAAACCATTAATTACTATTATAATATTATAAAACAACAGCCTAGTACCATGTAGTACTTAGAACGCGACTGTACCCATGCGCAGACACACCCTCCACTATCGCTCAGCGTTCTTTTACGTGACGTTGAGTTTGGCTTCGACGCGGATATTGACCCTAGTCAGCTGATTTTATGGTTTATTTATTTTAAATTCCATTGCTGCTTTAATGTTTGTATTTTCATGTTTTATTTTAATGAAATTAACGTTTTATTTAACACGATGATTTATACTAACACGATGGAGCGTGAATAAAGCTAATAAAACGTTGTGAAAAGATGATTTTTTTCATCAGGATCGATTTTATATTTCACCCATCATCTAAGATATAGTTAGTACTGTGTCTGTCTTCGTTTTCGGGAGCGTTTCAAAAATAACCTGTATATATATATATATATATATATATATATATATATATATATATATATATATATATATATATATATATATATATATGTGTATATGGATTTGATGTCTAGCTAAGAGTATAAGAACGATTTTATGTAGCGAAACTGAGGTATGGCCACATATCGAGAGTAGAGCACCCTCACGTTGTGAGGCGTGCAATTAGCGTTTTGAGTACTTTCAGGAAAATGTAAGAACAAATTATTACTTATTCTTTATATTAGTAACCAAATTGTTGATCACGATGTAGATCTAAAATAAATAATGAAATTAGTAAAAGTTGTTAATTTAGGACAACCCTAACTCCATACGCTGTCTAGACGTTGTCGGCATTTACCACGAGATCAAAGGCGTTGTCCTACTGTATGTTTTATTATACTGTGGTTCAACTGAGAAAGAATTTTACGAAATTCCACTCACGAAGGGGATTGCTGGGGCGTTATAATGAAAGACTAGAGGGCGCACTGAAAACCAGCTTCGTGGATAATACCACGAGATAATGCTGAGTGTAGCCCTTTTATACCAAACCCGCACACATAATAAAGCTTTGACTGTATTGATTCCATTTCATTTAGGTTTTAGTTTTCTTTTGGTCTGTAGTTATAAGTTTTTTAGTGTACGAGTATAATATCCTTTCTAACATGTGTGTTGGTGTTTGTTGTAAAAAATATTTTTTCTTTCTTTCTTTCTTTCAAAGTAAAAAAAAATGTTAATTATGGTTCGACTTTGACTGGACTTTCACTGGGAGATAGCTGATGTTATAACGAGTAACTTAAGCTTCTTTTATTTTAGAAAAACAATTAGGGTTCCGCGCAAAAAAAAAAACATGAAATCCAATCGTAATAAATTACACGCGGGTAAAGTCGCGGGGAACAGCTAGTAATAATATATTATAGTTATAGCCTATATACGCCCCACTGCTGGGCACAAGCCTTCTATTATTTCTAAGAGGGTTTTTAGGGCAAGGAAATGTCCGCCGCGCTGCCCCAATGCGTGTTGGCGACCTTCACATGTCATCGAAATATTTTTTTTCTTATTTCTCAGACGTGCAGGTTTCCTAACGATGTTTTCCTTCGCACCAAGCACGTGGTAGATGAGCACTTAAAATTGCAATTAACAGTTTCATTGGTGGCGGCGGGGATCGAACCCGGGTTGCTCGCGTACTGTGAAATTTAAGGCGAGCGCTTAGCCCCTGAGCTACCACATTTGACACATATTAATAACCGATGACAAAACAATATTTTCATGAACACTCTATAATCATCACAGCACATGATGATGAAATGAATGTGCTTTAAGTTTTTTAAGTTCTTATATTATTTTAAGTACAACTTCTGATATTATTTCAAGCAAAGCTTAATAGAAATTTCTCATCGAGGACGTCCGTAAGGAAATGTATTAAATATAAAAGTATATTTCGCGTAATGTTCTTAAATTCCCATTAGGGATCAAATCCAGTGTTGCTGGGACAAAATATTATATGGCTATTACAGTTTCCGTGTTGTTAAAAGATTTCTATTACGTATTTTCTTAAAAGCCACATTGTTCGTGACTTAGGGGTGTGTTAACATCCTTCCTTTTTGTATCATAAAACGCAATTAATGGATATCGGATTTTTATGTTTGAGGACGTTGAGATCCGGCACAGATTTTTATTACTTCTGCACATTTTTGATACTAGTAAAATTTATATAAAAGATATTTTTTATATTAATTTATTTCATTAAATGAAAACTTATTATTCACATTATTTATAAATTAATATTATGTTATAAAATAACAAGCTAAGGTTGTTTAAATGACGTTATTAGCATATCCTACATAAACTATTTACAACAATAAAAACAAACTTTTTTATAGAAGGGTGACAAGCGAGCACACAGTCCACCTGATAGTAAGTGGATTCTGAGACCCATAGACATCTACATCTATCCTGAATTAAGTATTAAAATTTAGATGCGTTGTCACCCCTGAGACAAACTAGGATGGATTGCCGCGTTACTAGTTTAGAAAGGTCTCCGGTTCTCTACACTCACCATTCGAAACACAGCAGTATTAAGTTGCTATTTTGCGCTGGTATTTCGTCAAAGCGTGTTCTTACCCCGGCCGAACTGACCCATTCGTGTTGTAGGCATAATACAGCTGCAGCATGGCTTTACCAGGTAAAATATAACTGCAGCGTGACTCTCACATGTAAACTTAAGAATAATGTTGCAGTAGCAGTTCTCCTATAGGTATGCTACCAATAATGCTGATCACATTTCCTAGCTTATTGTCTATACTTCGTTTTCCGGCGACAACAGATTTAAAAGCCCTTTTGTTAAAGCGGCATCGATAAGTTGCTTATAATTTCTTCTCTATCGGCTCGTAAAAGTCCACTTCTCGAAATAGGCCTCTCTCGTTGTAGGGAAGATTTGCCTTGATCGTTAAGTTTGGAAGGTGTATTGACGATCGCAGTTCCAGACATCTCGCAACTTTGATGCTGCTGCCGTCTTCGTTGTGAGTATTTTACGTCTGACGTATACGAGATAGTAAACTGCGATCAGTTGGAACACAAAAGCTTTTTCTGTCATTTCCATCGCTGACATTTGGAGCAGCCAGTTGGAGCATACTTTGAAAGAAATACTTAATAAAAAGGCTTTTTTTATATAGAATATGGGTGACAAACGGGCTCACAGTCCACCTGATGGTAAGTGGATGCTGAGACCCATAGACTTCAAAATTTTCTTCGATTAAGAATCAACATGCAAATGCGCTGTCACCCCTGAGGACCAAGATGGAATGCCTCGTTTCCAGTAAAAAGGATCTCCGGTTCTCTACACACACCATACGAAACACAGCAGCATTAAGCTGCTATTTTACGCTGGTATTCTGTGAGAGCGTGGTCCTACCCCGGTCGAACTGACCCATTCGTGCTACAACTATAATATAGCTGCAATATGGCTCTACCACGTTGAAAATGATAAATAAGAATATCATTTACAAAAATGTGGTTTGAAAACAACAATTATTTCACATATTTTTTTTTATTGCTCAAGATTAACATATATTTTTTCCGCTGCCGTAAACTGTGTAGATTTGGTTAAATATTTTTTTGTAAATACTTCACTCCTTTTATTTCCGAGGGGTGGGCAGACTCAAAAAAGCATCATGCTTTTTGGACCATTTCGTGCTACTTGGACTAGGATTTAGAAGGAAAATTGTGAAGGACGTACCTAGGTGACTAGCCTATCGCCTACACCATCTCAGACTCAATATCCCATTAGTCGCCTTTTACGATATGCTTGAAAAGTAATACAGTTAACACATTCACATTATTTTTGTTAGTAGTCCCACAAAAACGTGGAGCCTATAAGAGCCAGGCCAACATGGCGTAAATAATAGGATATAACTTCAGAGATTAAATGTAGCCAACCCACCCATTCTTGGAAACCAACAGTATGCGTTTTGCATAAATATTGTGTAGTCTGTTTTTTATTTAAAAAAAACAAACGCTAGAACCACACTAGGAATTTGAATGCATCGTGGATTTTTTGCAGTCATTAATTGCACATAGATAGACATCCAGACGAGACAAACATTTCTAGACCATACAAATATTCATTCCGTTGGGAATTCTAACCCACTGCCCACAGCGACGCAACCAAATAGTTAGTCACTGAGTTACCGAGCCGTATTCTGGGGTTCGGACTCATACTGGGCTTTTTATGATTGATTCGGTTTACTTTCATGGCTTCATTTTTAAAATTATTGTCATCATTACTGTATATTAAAGCCCACTGTGAAATAAAGGTGTTCCCTATAGATTGTTTCATAAAGAGGAGATTTGCAATAGTTGTCATGCTTGGCAGACAGGTTAGCAAACGCAGTTTTTTAAATTATAATTGGGTCTTTATGAAAATATTGCTACCTCTATTGAATTCCCTAAGTCGCGGCTACACGACGCAAAACAAAATTCGATTTTTTCTTGATAAAGTTCTTTATATCTTTAATATCCACCATTTTTTTACTCTAAATCCTGTTAATTTGCGTATTCTCGTGAGAAATGAATACAAGTCGGTCACAAAAATCTTAACATTTTCGAAAATGTGAATTCTAGCTTAAATAATGAAAAAAAAACTGGCCAAGTGTGTGTCGGGCCAAGCACAATGTAGAGGTAGGGTTCCGTAGTTGCCCGTCACAATACGTAAGCTTTCTTGATAATGAGCATAATAAGCGAGATCGTGGTTTGACCGCTATAACGACTAAAAATGGGCCCAAATAGGAAGATCGTAACTGAAGTACTTATTTTCAAATCAGACTTATAGGGAGTGGTATTCAAAAACTTTTCGATTTTGAAAATAATACAATTTACATCAAATCATTCACATGCCAAGGTACAAAGATGATCATAGTTGACTATCTATCTATACAGTAAGGAAACCACATTATATATGCAATAAATGAAACCACAAGTAATACTAGTCCATAGAAGTGTAGAAAAATTAAATATTAAATTAAAACCCGTAAAATAAAAAAGTGAAATTTTCAAATAAAATAAATTCAGTAAAAGTAAACACTCTGTTTAGACTACGTACCTTGACCCCTTGGAAGAGTGGCAACGTTGCACCCGGGTGGCATGGTGTATAGCGGCAGGCAGCGTTATTGTCGGCACGGCCTTTGGTTCGTTTGACAATGTGCGACGAAATATGTAAAACTTACTCACTAAACTGTTTAGGTATTTTTACCGCCACTTTTTTATTTCGCGAAAATTTTACTGAACGAAATAAATATTATTGCATATTAGTTGCAAAATTTAATGGAACCCTAAATTTTCAAAATGTCCGCCACGTTCTTGAATGCACAAGTTACATCGCCGCATAATGTTGTCCTGAAGCCTGCTCAACAAATTTCGTACAAGATCCAGAGCCAGGGTTTTAATTTGTCAAAGGCAGCAACAATACGATTGCGCAGTTCATCATCGGTTTCGGAGATCTTTGAGTACACCTTATTTTTAATAAAGCCCCATAAAAGATGTCTAGAGGAGTGAGGTCGGGCGACCGAGCTGGCCACCTGCGAGGGCCATAGCGCCTATCCATTTTTCGCCGAACATGGTGTTAAGCCACTCTCGCGAGGAGTACGGAGTGTGGAGGAGCTCCATCTAAATGGAACCATACCCGCTCGTAAGCTGCCACAGACAATCCTTCTAAATATTCTGTTATTGGGCCGTTAAGAATATTGAGAAATTTCTGTGCATTTCATTGATTATTTGATCTCCGTGAATGCCTGCCCAAACATTAATGGAAAGTTAGTATTGATGAGCTGATTCCTAAATGAATGGGGATTCGTATGGCTTCAGTGACGCATGGTTTCATATGCCGTTTCGAGTAAACGTGCTTTCATCTGTCCAAAACACATTTGATAGGAAACGTTGGTCTTGAGACATTTTTTCTAGTACCCAGTGGCAGTAAGACTCTCTAATCGGCTTATCACGGGGCAGCAGCGCCTGCACCTTAGCATATTATAAGGACGTAGTTTGTTCCTTTTCAGCACTCGGTGTATTGTTCTATGCCTCACTCTAAACACACGCCCAGCTTGTCTAAGGCTGCAGGTTGGATTCCGATCGAAATGGTCTAAGACTCGTAAGAGGGTGAAAGTGACGCGGAGCAATTTCTTCGTGAGTGCTGGGCACTATGCGCTGATTTTCCTGATTCTTTGGACAGCACCTAGGATTGTGCGGACGCTAGTAGGGCAGACGCGAGTTGCGCCGTATCTCTCACGATAAGTACGCAGATTTATTGCTGAATTTTGGCGGCATTCGGCACACAATAAAACCATGTCTGTATACTCTGCCGCACTGTAAAAATGCTGCTGTCTTGACATTTTCGCCGCCAACACGTACACACAAAAGTCAAGTAGTGTCAATATCACAATGAAAAATTATAAAAATAAACGTACTTAAAACACTATTTACACACACAAAGTCAATTATCTAATAAGTGTCTATTTCACCGTAAAAATTGTTGGACTAATTGTATTTATCTTACGAAAAATAAATCACTTGAAGCAATGCACGTAAGCAGCCAAACGCACATATATTCTGGAAGAATTGCGGTGAACTGAAAGCCAAACTTCAAATTCCAAAATGGCGAAAATAATAAAAGTAATAAATAGGGCGGCCACAAGGTGCAATTATCGTTTATCGATACTTTTCTTTTACACTTACTTACCTACTACATTTGAATACAAGTAATTTTGATTTTGATTTGATATCAATCGACAAGTTATTGACTGTTAAAAAAAGTTTATTTTTTACAATTGAACTTACGAAACTACCGTTTTGTGACTTCCTAGGAAACAGGTAAGTAAGTATGACTTTTATAATTGGTTGTTTTATGGGTTTTTATCATGTCAAAATAATTTATCAAAATAACACACTTAAACAAAAAGCTTTAAAGTTTAGCTTTAAATACTCAGGTCGTAGTGTTTTAGAATTATCATAACAACACGATAATTCTAAAAACCATGCCTAAGTGTTTAAAGCAAAAATTTTTGTTTATCGATCATTACTCCTTTGAAAGAAGCTAATGGTCGATAACAGGTGTCCTACTCTACGACACAGGCGCGCGCGCACTTGCGCCGTTGCCTTTGAAGAACGCCGCGTGCCTCGTGCCGCTTGTTTATGGACGCCGCCAAAAGACACCGCTGTCGATACGTCGCAATAGTTTGCAATGCGTGGCAACGTCGCCTTTTAATGTTCAAGGATTCAAGTTTATTGAATCATTGACTTAGTGACCCAATTCTATAGACAGTTCAAATTTGCTTAAAATTAAAACTCTACTTACTAACCTAATTACTGGACCGATTACGTTCATTTTTTGTATATCATCAGCAAAGGCGATAACAAGTATGTGGTTTCATTTATTGCATATATGTGGGACCCCATTCTGTATATTCCCGGCAGTGCAACCCTAATATACATATATGACCGTAACGAACCTTCATGTAAACAACTACTGCCCTAAATTATCCTGAGGTCGCCCGCGTAAACAAAAAGTCTGACGAATGAAACTCTATGAGGCTATATGATTGTATGAATACTTTCAATGAGGCCTACAATAACTACCTACTACAAAATAAATGAGAGTAGTAAGTATGTAAGAAAGATCCTCCCTGCCTATCCCGCAAATGAAAAAGTAAAGGTTTAGTAGTAATGCATATAAGTCGTTTTCTTCATAAAATGTTTATTTTTTACAGTTTACAATAACATTACAAAGTTATAATGCAGTTACTTTTAGGTAATTTTCTATGGAGTTGTAACGAAATTTTTACTAATCCAAGTGGATTTTATAAGTTGGTCGACTATTACTCGTTATCCGTTTACTCCGTTTACTTCCGGAAGAACCTGAAATAAAAATGTTTTATACGATTTTATTTCACAGTTTTTCAGGCGTGATTAATATCTATAACTATGCCAAATTACAGATTTGTAGCAACTAGGGTCTCTGAGTAAAACCGCGGACGAACGGACGGACGGACGGACGGACAGACGGACATGGTGAAACTATAAGGGTTCCTTGTTGTGTAACTACGGAACCCTAAAAACTCGCTTAATTAAAAAACAAAATCAGTAAGGTAAATACATTCCACAAAAGCATCTTCTCATTAGCATCCTCTGAGAGGGTATGCATCTCTAACATGAAGTTAAATCACAAGCGCGGTAAATCAGCACATTTCAATTAACAATTTAATTGGTGCTGGCGGGAATCAAACTTTTCGATTATCCCCCGAGTTCTCGTTAAGTGCTTATATAAAATTCATAAATTAGGAGACAGAGGCTTTTTCCGAACCACAGGATAAAAGCAAGAATAACTTATTAATAAGTGCCACTCGTAATCTATATTTAATAAATATTATTCTTTTCCATTTTTATTCGTTACAGCACGGCAAAAGATGAAGATACAAAAAGTCTAATCATTTAACACGCTTATAACCACAATATACAGTCTGGAACAGAACTATGCTCAAAGACAGGTTAGAAAGGTTTTCAGTTAGTATATTGTTTCTTCTATAGAACAGCCCGTAGTTTAGCTGGAATCGACCTTTTAAAAAAAGGAAACGTTCTACTTAGCAGACTTTTTTTATTATCTATTTTTATTTAAAAAGGCTTTTATGCTACAAGGATATGTCACCCTTATCGTAACATACCGTGTTCCTGTTACACAAATGCCAAGTATTTAGAAGGGGGGAATCAATGTGGTAAAAATATGGAAATTAATGATTTTGCTATCGCTGAGTGTGGCTCTAGCTAGTATACTCAAATTAATATTAAATTTTTGCACCAGGTTCTCCCTTTCCCTTTGATATTTGACACATTCTGCTGGCATATGTTAGACATCTTCTATAATTTGACAAATATCGCAATTGGACGAGTCTGCTTTTTTCATCAAAAATACAATTTTTTTATTGGGGTAGTGTCCAGAACGTAACCTATGAGTAGCAATTATATGGTTTCTATTCATTTCAATATTATTAAACCACGGTATCCGAAGAGGCTGAGTTTGAACTGTTTTATACCATATTTCTTTTTTCCTGCTTCTTTCATCGAAATACTCTCTAAATTTATCATAACAAAGTTTTTTGAATTTTGCCAAGGTTTCCGTATAAACTGCTAAAATATTTAAATCGATTCCTTGCGTTATAGCGGCTTTTGCTAATAGGTCAGCCTCTTCGTTTCTCTTTAAACCTATATGCGATGGAACCAATTTTATATTTATATACCGACTACTGTTATCATATAATTGGTTTAATATCTCATGAGCTATCGGTGCACCTCTTCTATAACCAGAGGCGCATCGAGCTAAGTGTTGTAAAGCGCTTTTGCTATCTGAAAAAATAACAAAATTTTGTCCACTTAAATTGCTGATAAATGCAAATATTGCAACGAGTTCCATCGTCATTATCGATAGTCTTAGTTCTGTTCTAAACATAGCTGTAATTTTTTCTTTAAGGTGCCAATATGCAGCTCCTAAGCCTGCAAGGTTCTTGGATCCATCAGTAAAGACTTGGTACCAATTTGCATATTTTGCATCTAATTATTTTGATAAAGGGTTTTTCAATTAGCGCGGGTAGATTTTGGCGGCCCTTGGCGGCCATTTTGTTTTGGTGACATCTATCAAATCTTTTGTTTATTATTCAGTTACTTATGCCAAATCACCATGGCAAGTTACACGATTGAACAGTACGTTGAGTGTTCGTTAGTGCAAACGTTGCGCGCATTGCGCCCATTTTACGGTAGACGTGGTGGCCCTTCACAGTCAACTCTTCAACTTTTGGTGGCCAAATTTGAAAAGACCGGTTCGGTACACAATTAGCCAACACTCGTACGTTCAAGGAATGCAAGATCGGCCGAGAACATCGTCGCGGTTCGTGAAAGTGTACAGCAGAACCCGAGGCAGTCGATTCCTCGCCGTGCACGAGAACTCGGCCTTTTGCATACTTCAACTTGGCGGATTTTGCGTCAGAACTTAGGCCTATACCCGTGCAAGATCCAACTGACCCAAGAACTCAAAGTTCATGACCATAGATAACGCCGTTAGTTCGCTAACTGGGCTTAGAATCGTTTAGAAGAGGACCCCAATTTTGGCCGAAAAATCATCTTTAGCGACAAGGCGCACTTTTGGATGAATGGCTGTGTTAAAAAGCAGAATTGCATATATGGGATGACACCAACCTACGCGAGGTTCACCAGGTGATAATGCATGCTCAAAAAGTTACCGCTTGGTGTGGATTTTGGGCCGGTGGCGTCATTGGTCCGTACTTTTTCGAAAACGACGCTGGTGAGGCGGTCACCGTCAACGTCGAGCGCTACAGAACGATGATAACGAATCTAGACGATATGTGGTTCTAGCAGGATGGCGCTACGTACCACACAGCGGACGCTACGATTGACATTCTCCATGAGCGATTTGAGGGTAAGCTTATCTCTCGCAGGGGTGATGTGAATTGGCCACCAAGGTAATACGATTTGACCCCGCTAGACTTTTTCTTGTGGGATTTCTTGAAGTCGCAGGTCTATGTAAATAAACTACATCTGACCGATGCTCTAAAGGTGAGCATAACACAGAATCTATGCAGAAGAGTCATTGAAAATTGGACCGCTCGGATCCGAGCCACTGTAAGAAGCCGAGGCGGGCATTTGAACGATGTCATATTCTACACTCAATAGCACATGTGGTTCTTTCAAATAAAAAAAGAATTTTGTTAATAGCTCACACACACAGCTTGTTTTATTTCATTTTAACATCTACCCGCCCTTATTGAAAAACCCTTTACATTGGTTCTAAGATACATAGTTTCATGACTGTTTTTCTTCTTTTTAACACAATCTAAATTCACTAGAATAGTTTCATTTATATAATATATAGGAAACCTAAATATTAAGTTTAAACATTTGTACTTAGCAGACTTATTTTAAAGAAGTACTAGACTATTCGCACCTTTGACACCCCTTCCGTTCAAATACAAGGTAGCTAACGGCCCTAGCTCGGAGAACAGGTGTTACTGCCATTTCCACAATTGACACCTTCAGAACTTTCGGATAGAAATGAGGGCACGGTATAAGTGATAAATATAAATATTTTCTATAAAAATTACTGTTTACTATTACAATTTAAGCAGACAAAAGCATTAAGAAATTAACCTCCAAACACTTTAGTAACGTTAATAGTGTATTCAACTGGAATACTAAGTATTTTCAAAAGAAAAAAGAAAGAACTTCGCGTAATTTTTAGCAATTTAATTTGCAGATAAGTCATATATATTAGCCGTGGTAGCTCATGAGCTAAAAGCTCGTCATAAATTTCACAGTACACGAACAACACAAATTTGATACCGCCACTAAATTGTTGATTGCAATTTTAAGGGCTGATTTACGACGGCCTCGGTGGTGAAAAAAAATGTAGACATGTGAAGTCAAGTCAGAAGAACGGTTCTTAAGTGGCAGCCTCCTACTAGCAAGCACAGTGTTGGGTGACCCCCACTAGGTGGAATGCCGACTTTATGAAACAAATAAGCAGTCGAAGGATGCAGGCGTACTTTATGACAACTTGAATACCAGCGTAAAATAGCAGCTTAATGCTGGTGTGTTTCGTATGGTGAGTGTTGAGAACCGGAGACCCCTTTTACTGGAAACGAGGCATTCTATATCTGTCATAAAAAAAAACTTTGGTAACTTGTTTTTCAGGCGGACTACTACTACAGGACACAAGGCAAGTGAGCTTCAATAGTATGTGAAGTCATGTTAGTCATTGGGATAGCGCGGTAGTCAGTTCTTATTCTAAGGCCATCTTAGAAGTTAGAGACGGACTGTGTTTAGCAGTAAGACGTATATAGGCCGCAAATTTACACACTTTCGCTTATCTCTTTTACTCTTAATTTAAACTCGACGCATATAAATTTGGATTATTTCAGAAATTTGTCCCTAAAACCAGTACATTTGTTTATGCACATACACAAATTCAGACCAAAGGAGAACAGTTTGGGTTATTGCACAAATTACGTTTTGAAAGAATAAAATAAATAATATTTATTCGTACAGAGTTGGGGTGGTTGCATAAATTTGGCGTTGGCTGTATAAATAGCTGGATATTGATGTAATACCTACATGTAATTAAACCACTACGCCACACAGCTAACAAACACAGATGATTGATAAAATAATGCCATGTAATACTAAACAGTTTCATGTGACTAAATTTAATTAATATCAGTTAATATATTATTTATTTTTAATTCTAGACGGCTTGAACCACGGCTTTTGAATCCCGCACGGAACAAGTGTTTGAATGGCCTACAAATAATTGCTGCGTATCTGTATTTGTTCAAGTGCAATCTATATATTTAAATGATATTTCAAGTTCAGTCTAAAAATGTTCGGATATTTCAAAAGATATTGATAATAATCTTAAAATAGCTATAGAAAAAATTCTAAATTTAACTTTAAATACAACAGCCTGGACTCAGGTTACCTTACCTATAAAATTTGGTGGTTTTGGTGTGAGAAATCTTTCTAGCGTTGCATTGCCTGCTTTCCTTGCTTCCGTGCATAGTGTCAGTAATTTATGTAACATAATTTTAAATAATAAAGTAGACCTGTGCTTTGCTACGGAGGCAGGGCAGACATGGCAAACGCTCTGTCCCGGCGAAAATGTTCCACTGGAAGTTAACCAACAAAAACAGTGGGATATTCCGTTGGTACAGAGGGTGCAGAAAGATTTGTTTCATAATTTCCATAGTGACCAAGATAAGGCACGCCTTCTAGCTGTTTCGACTAAGGAATCTAGTCACTGGTTACACGCTTTACCATCAAGTAATCTCGGCACATTACTTGATGGGGAAAGCTTGCGCATCGCTGTAGGAATCCGACTAGGAGCGGCGATTTGTCAACCCCATCAGTGCCCCTGTGGTAGCAGCGTCGACAAGTTTGGGCTCCACGGACTTTCTTGTAAGAAAAGTGCTGGTAGGTTTTCACGGCACGGTTCTTTGAACGATGTCATCCGAAGGGCTCTTGTCTCTATAAATGTTCCCTCGGTTTTAGAGCCTTGTGGAATATTTAAAGACGATGGCAGGAGACCCGACGGTATGACATTGGTCCCTTGGGAGAGAGGTAAAGCCCTAGTGTGGGATGCTACTTGCGTAGACACTTTGGCGGCCTCTCATCTCAGGGGTACCTCGTTTAGAGCCGGGCGGCATCAGAGGCAGCTGAACTGAGTAAGTGGCGCAAATATGAGTCTCTGAGAGATGACTACATATTTGTGCCATTTGCTGTAGAGACTATCGGTCCGTGGGGTCCACGTGCGGTGAAGTTCTTAAAGGAACTCCATCCGCGGCTGGTCGTTGCTGCTGTTGATAAGAGGGCTGGCTCTTTTCTCGCTCAAAGGCTAAGTATAGCCATTCAGCGGGGAAGCGCAGCCAGCGTTCTTGGCACGATACCGCGTGGAGTAGGACTATTTGATAATTAAAGGACTAGTTTTAGTTTTTTCTTTTTTATTATAGTTTTTAATATTGTATATAATAAAATATTGTATAATATATTTAAATTATTATATATTTATATAGTAATATATATATATATATATATATATATATATAAGCGAATTACCATTGACTCATTCATCACTAAATCTCCGAACCACTAAGAGAGGATTTTGGAAAATTCAACCCCTAAGGGGGTGAAATAGGGTTTTACAACGCGTTTATATATATAAGACGGTCCCTCTATACAGGGGAAAATGTGGAGGAAAATCCAAACTTTTTTTAATATGATAATGTTAAATAGCAAAAAGGTTAACATTTGAACAGAAACACGAACACATATAATTTATAGCGGGTACAAAAATGTGGCGGAGAACAAACATCACCGTCATAACCTCGTATTTAAAATCTAAAGTAGTAATACTTCGATTGTATATTAGGTATATAACAACAATTGAAATAAATGTTTCTTAGAGACCCCTAGCTAGACTTAGCAATGTCCCTCGATTGACATAAATTCAAGAATGTTTTAAATAATGCATGAGTTCCAATATTAAAAAGAGCTAGCTGTGTCTGTAATATAGTGTTAATTTTTTATGTAAAATTGTGGAATTATGGTCATCTTAAATTTACAGATAGTTCAACTTTAACAAGCGAATTCCCCTAAATTTCTCATTTAAATTGAATTACAACAGCCGTGCTCCCAACTTTATAGAAGCTCTATTGTGGACTGTTTACAGATTTTTGAGTACATCAAATAATTATCCTTGAAGTTTCTGATTATATAGACTTTAATTATTTTTTCCATCGAATCCCTTGAAATCACGAATTGATAAATATATTTTAAAGTTCCATTAAACACAAGAACCCTTATAATGTGCTTTATATCAAATTTCAAATAATTTTTCTTTATTGATCTCTCAAATCATACGCATACCGATGTTAATAATATATTACTAATTAGCCGACTTCAATAAAAGGAGTTACCCTTTTTTCTGTTTTTGTTCTGTTCTGTCCTGTTTTGTTTCTGTTTTTTTTTTTTAATTTATTTTTTATTAAATAATACGCAGTACAGTTTTACAATAGTAAGATGCCGCTAAACTCAATTGTTTATCGCGACACTATTTTCATCGCTCGCTAAATTCGATCTCACTTTTGCATGAGTACCGGGAACCACAATGTTATTGTTCATAAAATACAATAAACAATAGTACCAGTCGTTTATCATTTTTAACTTTGTAACCGGTTCTGAGAACTCATGCGATGCGTAAAATATAAGACAATACAATAAACAATATAATAAAATACAACAAGCAATAGCACCAGTCGTTTGCTTGAGTTATACAGTTTCTACAAAATTAAATTGATTTGTGTGTTCATAGAAAGTATGTATAATTGCGGTAAATATGTGGTTATACATACATATGTTTATGTGAATGTGAATGTATATATTATGTTAAGGTGTGTTAGTGTATAAAAATATTATTATCGACCAGAAGTAAAATTCAAATAAAAAAAAATACACTCAAAACAAAACTTGTATCAGAAACTTCTCATTACATTTTACAATACTAATTATTAATCAGCAATTTAAACAAATATCTAATTCCTAGCACGTCCGCTCTCTCCGACCGTTCGAGCCAAAGTACTGCTGCTACCGCGACCGGCTTTTTGGGCGCAAAACTCCACCATCTCTGTGACGCAACCATAAGCTACGCCCTCTGTTTAGACATTTTCGTGTAACACGGCCTCTCCTGACAGGCGGTCGTCCTCGCCCGCAACCTTTATGTGTTCGAGATTTGACCTCGCCTCAGCCTCCTCCGAAGTGTCATGTAACGAGCCACCAAATTCCGCTAAAAGTTACAAATAAATTGGACACATTAGAATTTATCATCATAGCTCGTAATAGCATACTCCTTACAAAGAAAAATTTCATACTTCATGGCATTACACTCATTTCTCACATAAAACATTCAAGCTATTAACCACGTTCATGCACATCGATCTCTGGAGGGCCCTCATACACCATACATCAATTGGCTATATTACGGTAGTGACTAGTATACTGTGACAGTACCTCCTTTAGGCTAACTGTCCTGCCGTGGTAAAATTACACTCGATACGTAGTCTAGTATGGAGAGTAGTCCATCTGCCGTGACAGAAAACATCTCAATGTCAACGTAAGTATGTAAGAGATTCCTTCGGAACCTTCCATCTGCCGTGGTAGAGAATCACACTCGATACCAACGTGAACATGAAAAACTTTAAGTGAGTGATCCATCTGCCGTGACAGAAAACATCTCAATGTCAACGTGGATATGTAGTGTACTCACTCATACATACAGCGAAACATAAGCAAAACATTTGCATGACAGTAAAACATAATAACACCGGTGACTTACAATCAAAAACAGGAGCACAGGTCTCATGAGTCCACTCTCCTGCCCACGGCACCATGTTTTCAGCTGCAGCTTTCCCGTACGAGCCAGCCAACAGCTCCAATTTATAGCGACCACGCATACAGGAATCTAATTTCCCCGCTGACTGTGAAGCCTTAATCACAAATACCTTGTCGTTTACCTCAAACTCGTAAGGTGATCTACGGCCTTTATTCACATGATCGTTTTGGTTTTGCTGGTTAGTAGACAATAGTGACGACACAAGTTGTCTTCGCAGCGCCATAAGCGCTTCACGGTTTAGGGTAGCAATATCTATTGCAACATCTCGGACAAGAGCACGTATGACTGGGGTGGAAGAGTCGCTTCCAATAAGCAACTGAAGGGGAGACATGTTGGTCGTACTGTGTTTTGTACTATTTAAAATAAGTTGGGTCTTCCAAAATACATCAAACCAACTTCGACCTCTATGGTTAACTTCGATACGAAGGAGGTTTAGTAAGGTTCGGCAATAACGCTTGGCCTGTCCATTTTCATGGTGCATATTTGGTGTAATGAAGTGAATGTCGCTGCCAAACGAACTGACCATATCTTGAAAAGCGGCACTCTCAAACATCCGTCCTCGATCCGCGACCAAAAGTCTCGGAGACCCAAACATCGAAACCGCGTCAGTAAAGGCTCTTTTCAATTCGTCAGTGTCTTGACGACGGAGGGAGTATAGAAGGCAATATTTCGTAAATGCATCAATAATAATCAATACGTGTTTATAACCTTGGGATTCAGGCAATGGACCAAGTGTGTCCATGTGTACTACCGAAAATGGTACGTCTGGCTTAGTCCAAGATTCGATGGGTTGATGAGGGGCACGCGGCACCCGTTTGTGTGACAGACACACAATACAATGTTTGAGATATTTCTTAACAAAAGGGCGTAATCCAGGAAACCAGAAATGACGTAAAATAAGTTCTATCGTTTTATCGTACCCAATGTGGTCTTGGTCATCATGAAACACATGAAGCAGGCTCAGTCTAAACCCCTTGGGAATATAGCACAATAGGCGGGTTTCTTCGCCAATGGGAAAATATTTGACATATAGGAGTCCATTTCGTAACTCGTATCGGGAAGAGTCTAGTTGACCGTTATTGAATTTATCAATGAGGTTAAGAGTCTCCTCATCTGCAGATTAAGCTAACTTGGCCCAATTTTTAACAATAATGGCATACCTCCACAGGGTTTCTACTTAGGTAGTCGGCATGGGACATTAAAGACCCCTTCCTGTATTCGAAAGTATACTGGAAGTCTTGCATGGATAACCACCACCTAGCTACACGGGAAGCAAGTCCTTTTTACGCTCGGTTAGCTTTAGAGCGTTACAGTCCGTAACAATTTTAAAGGATACGCCTAACAAATACTTTCTAAAATTCTGGAGAGCTTTAACTACGGCTAGAGTTTCCAATTCATAAGAATGATATTTGGGTTCCGCGCCTTGGGTTGATTTACTAAAATACGCTACTGCACGCCTAAGCCCACCCTCATGAATCTGTATTAAGACTGCACCGTAACCGATAGCGCTTGCATCTGTGTGTACCTCCGTAGGTAACTGAGGGTCGTAAATGGCAAGGACGGGTTCGTTTGTTAAACGGTCAATAATATACTCACGAGCTTTATCTTGTTCGACTCCCCACTCAAACGGCATGTTCTTTTTAGTTAAATGTGCGATACAAGCTGTTCGCTGGGCATAATTTGGAATATATCTTCTGAAATAGCCCGCAAGGCCAAGGAACTGTCGAATTTGTTTAACACTTCGAGGCTTTGGGGAATCGACCAATGTCTGGACCTTACGCATGCTCGGCCTAACCTGACCATTACTGATAACCCTCCCAAGATACTCTATTTCACTGCTAAGAAAGGTACATTTTTTAAGATTTATAGAGAAACCAGACGAAGTAAGGGTTTCTAAGACTCGTCGTAGTAGGGCTAATCCTTCGGATATCGTATCGGGTAGCAAAAGGACGTCATCTATGTACACAAGGACCTTTCCTGAATCGATGGAAGATTTGAGCGTCTTTGAAATGATCTTTTGATAAAATACTGGAGCATTAGAAAGGCCATAAGGCATCTTAACATATTCGAAGTGACCTTCTGGGGCCACGAAAGCGGTTTTGGCAATTGACCCTGCCTCCATAGATACCTGATGAAAGCCAGTCGCCATATCTAAACTCGTAAAGAATCTATTTGACCCTAACCTATCAATGTGATCCTCTATGAGTGGCAAAGGAAACTTATTTTTTACAGTGCGTGAATTCAAAACCCATAATCTACGCACATTCGATCTGTGCCATCTTTCTTTTTAACCAAGATCACGGGGCTGGCGTATGGTGATTCGGATTCACGTATAATGCCTTTAGCCATTAGGTCTTTAACTATACTCGCAACGCGAAGCTTCTCATCGTAAGATAATTTATACGGCCTATAACATACCGGTTCATGGTTGGAAACTTCTATTTTCATACTACCTATCGTGACTGTTGATGAAGCCGTGCCAGTTATAAGAATTTTGAAAATCACTTATAACCAACAAAAGCTGTTCTTTCTCTTCACCTTTAAGAGGTGTGTTTACATTATTAATATCGATGATGACAGCATGGTTTATCGGTATAGGGATACCTGTACGCGTCATAATTTGAACACCATTTTGTCGGATGTATGTGATGCCTTCACGATTCAAAATATCGGTGCCTATAATGACCGGGTACTGATACAATTGTGGTACTACACAAAATCGGCTTCAATAGATATGTGAGGTAGCTCCACAATTAATGTCACAAACGAGGTACATTCGATAAGCTGACTTCCTCTACCACGTAAAATGCGATATGTCGATTTTTGGTTAACCTTAAAATGTTTCAACAAGGAACTCGATACCAGTGATATGCAGGAACCGCTGTCTACTAATAAATCAATTGGTATGCCTTCAATTACTGCGCTTGTAACATTGATTGTCGATCTCGAAACATTACTGTCTAATTTACTACAATAATTTACATTGTGCGGGTTAACTTTTGTCGACTCGGAACGTTGTTTAGCAAAACAGTCATTCATTTCATGACCATTCTTTTTGCAAAATGAGCATGTTACAGAATGCGGTGACTTTACAAACTGCGTGTTAGACGGCGACGAACCCGAACTATTACCTAGTCGCATTCTTTTAGCACTCTTACATTCCATATGCTTATGCCCAAACCTTCCACAAAAGTGACTTTTAAATCGCCAACCCTTTTTATTTTCATTCCGTCGAGTAATGGTTGATTCAGAGCTAGGGTGCGATCCACAAGTGATATCACGGGTAGACGGAAAATCATTTTTGGTTTTATGTACATCGACAAAAATTGCACTAAATCATTGGGTTGTAACTTTGAATTATTAACATAGCAACAATCAGTTCGTTAGATAGTCCTTAACCAAACCCAACCTTAACAACGAGCGTCTAGCGTATTCGGCGTAAGTAGCATAACTTTTAGAATCTTTGGTCATCACTTCGTAAAGAATAGACGCAATATCGACGGTTCGTGGACACAGCATTTTAAATTCTCGTTTGAAATTTGTCCATAAACGATCGGTGCTGGACTACTCGCTAAGCCAGACACGTGCTTCTCCTTCAAAAATTACCGATTCGCGACAAACATTCGTTATCGTCCCATCCGTTAGTTTTTCTTTAGCCCTATCTACTTCCTCGCACCAAACGTCGATATTGTGAATATGAGGTCAAAGTTAGAAATATAATAATTATTAGACCTTAATTAATAGAATCAGGCGTTACTGACGGTGCGGTACGGTGGCTGACCGCTAACGGCTGATCTTAGCCGTTAGCGGTCAGCCACCGTAGAGTCTACTAGACCTGAAGATGCCTCGTGTAGAGGCGAAACACGTGTCGTATTGTCGTCGGTGGTGTGTCTTTCCTAGTGTAGTGGTGGAGGAGTAGTGGTGGTGAGAGTAGTGGTGGTGAGAGTAGTGGTGCTGAGATTAGTGGTGACGGGGATAGTGCACGCAATTGAGGGAGGGCGGGAGGTGCTCTTCAAACTAGGTAAGACACATCATTTTATTTTATTGAGCGGATATTGGCAAAGTAATTTTTCCAACTTTAATATTAGACCTTACTTTAACTAACGAAGTGATGGCCTCCACGATTCTGCCAGTTGCGTCCCCGTCTGTGGCAATGCTTTCCCGTGATGCCGAAACGGTGTGTGACCTGCCGTCGAGTCGTCATCGCGTACGTCGTCGGTGGCTGCACCAATCATTAGCGCGGGCAGTACCGGGTGCGGTGCCTGCCCCGAAGATGTTGACGCGGCCTGTAAAAGTGGCTCGGACGGCGGCGGCGGCGAAGTAAAACGTTCCTCAAGCGTATTCAATCTAGCAAAGATAGCATTCAGCACATCCTTGTTCGACTCATGCTTGCGTTTGCGAGAACGAGATTGTTGTTCAGACATTTTAAGATTTATAAACTGAACACTAAGCAAAAGAAAACTACTTAAACGTTAAAACCTAATCACGACACTAATATTTAATTTTAATGTTAGTCAGGTGTTGCAAAAGCGGGTGAGCGACGAAGCACTAACTCACTTCTGATATTAGCGACCAGAAGTAAAATTCAAATAAAAAAATACACTCAAAACAAAACTTGTATTATAAACTTCTCATTACATTTTACAATATTAATTATTAATTAGCAATTTAAACAAATATCTAGTTCCTAGCACGTCCGCTAGCGTACCACTAGCGCCTTCTAGTATCGAGTAACAGAACTAGGAGGGTCAAGATCCTTCTAGAAATTTCCATGGAAGAACTTTCTAGAACTATCAACACCTAGTCAGTCGGGACCGGTATGTACCCGAACATTCTAGATGTTTCTACAGTAGAAGGTTCCAAACTATATAAGTTAGGGTGGAGCGAAAATTTTTTTTTCAACTTATGATAATCTAATAGTGCGCAAAAGGTGCCTTTAGGAATGAAATTAAATCAAAAAAATGGATTGATTCAGAGTAACTGCCTCCGCCAGGTCTTTAAAATTTTATAAAAAATGATTTTCGATCCAGGATTGACGCTATGTAAATATGCTATTATTAAATAAATTGTAACATTTTTTTTTATTTTTTTATTAAAAATATAGTTAACTTTCACTACATGTCAATAAAAAACCAAGATTTTTCGTAAACTTACTTCAAATCAAGGTCATGATGGCGCGCGCGGGAAGTAATTTTGGCGCGCGAGCGGGAGGTAATTTCTCGCGCACTTGTTGTCTCACTGCAAGTATGCTATTACTTTTCAATGTGAAAGGTCGTGCTTTTATCTATTTCACAATATTTCTTAGTTGTTTGAAGCACGGAGAGAACTCGTAGTGCATTCAAGTGTTCGCTTTTTGGTGATATCCAAGATATTAAAGAGAACACTTTACCTACGTATGAAAATGTGATGAAGTACTACGAGTGAACCAGACATCAACTAAAATTGCAACTGTAAATAGCGAAAGAGCCAACATTTTCACAAATAGCAGATATTGTGGCACCTAGAGTTGAAAATATCTGGCAAACTGCGTCTATTCCAACCGTGACTAGAACCACGAGTTATACAAATGTTAAAATGTAAAAATTTACTCAAGTCTATTAAGAAGCTCTCTTCAGAAAAATTGGATAATTTTCGATAAAATAGTAAGCGGCTGTTTGATATTTCAGCATGCAAATGCAAGGAACTCACGAATTGCACCTGCCCAACCGATAAAAAGGGCTTATATAGGGCCTCACATTGTGAGGCCGTAAATAAGGCCGGTATAGACCGCGACCCGAGAGAGTGTTGAATTGGCGATACAAGCGAATACTTCGAAGCAATAAAACTGCGAACGAAAGTGATTATTATTATTAGTGTGGTTTTAACTTGTAGTTAGTGTTCTGTAATTAAAGTGTCAATTTTGATAATACACTCGGCTGTTTTTAACTGTCTCGAACCCGAAGCTCGTAACAATTGGTGTCAGAAGTGGGATCAAATTATGCCGATTTAACCTAAGGACGATACGGAGGGTATCCGTATCCGAAGTCAACGCCAGCAGGAGATGGACCAGAGACGATTTGGTGGTGCAACGCCGCAGATTTCGGAGGGCCAGCTGCCGACCACGAAGGCCGGCCCATCAGCAGCTCCTGCATCTGCAGCACCTGATTTAGGTGCTTTGATGATGTTGATGCAGGAGCAGGCCCGCCGACAGGAGGAACAGGCCCGCCGACAGGAGGAACAAGCCCGCTGACAGGAGGAACAGGCCCGTCGGTTGGAAGAGCTGCTGCAGCGCGGACAGGAGGAACAGGCCCGTCGTTTGGAAGAGCAACTCAAACGCTATAAGGAAGAGCAGATGTTCCTCATGAAGGTCCTTCACGCTGCCTTCGGGAAAGAGATAAGGAGGTGAAGGATAGGGTTGCTCAGCATGACAACCGCCTGTCGGAAGGTGAAACCCGAATCGACCAAGTTGACAATGTGATGGCTGACGTGAAGAAAACGCTGGACGACCTCAAACTTGGGCATGGAATTACAACTCCCGTGGTAGTTATAACACCTTCGCTACGTGGATTCAAAAAGCCGGCGTTCGACGGGACTTCTTCCTGGTCGGCCTACAAAATCAAGTTCGAGGCTGTTATAAAGGCGAACGGCTGGAATAAAAGTCAGGCCATGAGTGCTCTCACCCTAGGCCTGCGCGACCAGGCCTTAACTGTTCTTTAAGCTCTCGGTAAGTAAGTGAATTACGAACAGCTTCTTGAGGCATTGGAGGCGAGATATGGCAACGCTCACCTGGAACACGTCTTTAGTGCGCAGCTCAAAAATCACGTGCAACGCAGCAACGAAAACCTGCAGCAGTGGGCCCTTGAGGTGGAGAAGCTGGTTCGAAAAGCATACTAGTCTGTACCTGCGCTCATTGAAGGGAACCTGGTGCAGACATTCATCGATGGCATCCGCAACCTTGAAGTCAGAGCTGCTGTGAGGCTCGGGCACCACGAGACGTTTAAGGACACCTTGGCCCATGCACTGGAAGTGGAAGCCGTGCGGCAGGATCATCATTCTCATCGCGTCAGGGAGGTTGCAGCAGCTACAGTTCGCGACCGCAATAAAGGATAGAGCCCTAGGTGCTACGGCTGTGGGGAAAGGGGCCATCTTCGATCCAGCTGCCCTAAGCGAACTGTAGAAAAGGAAGGTGATCGATCTCAAGAGGGTAAGGAAGTGGTATCTGTGAGGATGCTCAGGACAGACCAGCTCACCAATGAGTGGAAGGACAGCCTACAACATGCACAGCAGGAAGATTCGGACATCAAGCCGATTCTGGAATGGATGAAGGCCAGTGCTCCTAAGCTCAAGTGGAGCGACGTCTCAGCGATGAGTTGAACCACGAAAAGCTATTGGGCCCAATGGGACAGCTTGCTGATTCAGGATAGAGTCCTGTGCCGTAAATGGGAAAATGGTCGGGAAGACAGCTGTCATTTGCAAATGCTTGTCTCTAAAGCTAAAGTACCGGATATTCTATAGCTGTACCATAATGGTTGTTCAAGAGGCCATCTCAGAGTTAAACGAACTCTATTGAAGACCCGAGAACGGTTTTACTGGGTCCACTGTAGTGACGATGTCGAGGACTGGTGTCGCAAATGTACAAGTTGTGTTTTGTTTGTGCGGCTGTAAAAGGACCTCAGACTCGTAGTAGAGGTGCCATGGGAGAGGATAGCCCTTGACGTTGCGGGGCCGTTACCGGAAAGTGAAAGTGGTAACAAGTATTTCTTGGTTGTGATGGATTACTCCACTAAGTGGCCAGAAGTCTTCGTCATTCCAAATCAAGAATCTTCAACAGTTGCAGATAAACTAGTTCATGAAGTCTTCTGTCGTTTTGGAGTACCTTTAGAGATTCACAGCGAACAAGGGAGGAATTTTGAGTCTCAAATATTCCAGGAAACTTGCCGAGTTATGGGTACTCATAAAAGAAGAACAACTTCTTACCACCCACAATCTGATGGAATGGTAGAACGATTTAATCAGACATTGGAGAGGTACCTAGCAAAAGTTGTGGAAAATCGGCATCGAGACTGGTACAAGCACATACAACCATTTCTGTTGTCATATCGTAGCGCTATTCACGAAAGTACATCAGTAACACCAGCTGCAAACTTTGCTTATTCAAACACTTGAATAGATAATGATTTGATTTGTTAATGGCATTAACAATCGCTTTTAAAGATCATGCAGCTAATTGTCTTACCGAGCTTAAGTTTACTAAAATGGCATATCCCTAGAAAAGAAACTCGAGTTAAAAAACAGCGTCTGAAACTGGTCTTCGCTTATGATCCCTCTTCGAGTAAATTCCTAAAACAATCATACCTGATGAAGTTATTACTGGATTTGTTATCTCAGTTTTATATTCATGCGAAATATGATTTACATGGGGTACGTTTTAAAGTTAAAATTTTTAGCGATGTACCGGGAAATGTTTAACTTTAACATGCTTTGAATTGAGAGAATGAGTGGGCTTTTGTGTTCTAATGTGTTGATGAGTGTAGCAGTTTTGCTCTGAAAATTGTGTGGTCGACAGCATTGGTGTTTGATGTTAAGGGTTGGCTTTGTGTGAAGCTGGTCAAAGGACATTGTCGTACCGGGCCATGCCGCGCGCGGCTGGTTGAAAGGACACATTCGTCCGGTCCAAGCTTATGAATGTTTGATGTTGAGGGTTGGATTCGTGTGAAGCTGGTCGAAAGGACAATGTCGTACCGGGCCATGCCGCGCGCGGCTGGTTGAAAGGACACATTTGTCCGGTCCAGGCTTATGAATGTTTGATGTTGAGGGTTGGATTCGTGTGAAGCTTTCGAAGGCACAATGTCGTACAGGATCATGCCGCGCTAGGTTGGGTGAAAGGACACATTCGTCCGGTCCAGGCTTATGAATTATGGAGTTACACTGGTCGTAGGGACGCACCCGTCTGATCCACTCAGGTTGGTTGAACAGAGTACAGGTAACCGTATCGTCCGGGCCAGACCCGAGCGGTTGGTCGTAGGGACGTACTAGTTTACAGCTGTATGTGATGGCTTGAGAGAAAGGTGCCGTCCGGTTCATGCGTGGTCGATGTTAGTATATTTACAAAAGGGTATGTATTCTTAAAGCGTATATCTACTATCGATGCTAATAGTGCAGTGCAAGCTGTACAAAGAGCTTTGTGTCTGTGTGTGCTTAGTGGAAAGAGCCAGTTGTCCGGTCCATGTTGTCATATGAGATGATAGCTGGTCAATAGAACGCCTTAGCTAGAGTTAGTTTGCATGTGATCAAACGTAATCGCCTTGCGTATGTGTCTGTGAATGTCAAAATATAGTAAACCTATTCACGTCAGGATAGACAAGCGGAAGTAGTGGTGATTAAGTGTTTGTTACGGAATTCATAAAGATGCACGCCTAAGGACGGTCGTATGTCAGGATTGGCCGTGTAGGCGCGTCTATAAAATAGATCCTCCGATCTCAAAATAGAGATCCAGAGTTTAGGTTTTACTTTAGCAAAGCGTCGTATCTGTGGTAACGTGGCAACCATTGTTTTTAGAGGTTTTTGAAATTAACATCATGGGAAAGGTACCATATATTTGCGACGAATTGCTAACGACCTGTTTATTATTTTTCATGTAATTTATGTTGTAACGCACGCATATTTGCGCCATCTATCATGAGTGCGTCTGGGATTATCTTCTATCACCTACATATATATATGGATATATGATTACACGTTTTATATTATTATATTATGTGTGTTACCATGAATCTTGCACTATAGTTGCTATATACCACTTATATATACTGTCTATGTAATACTTTGTTAACTCACGTCTGATATTTTTTCGTTAATCTTATGAGTAGACACTATTTAACTTACGTTATAGTCAGCAGAATCCTTAATCCATTTTTTTAATAATTGATCATTTTTTTACACATTGATTTTAAGTGGTCATTTATCCACTTTTCTGAGTATCATTTTGTGTTGTTTTTCTCATATATTGTATACTCTGCTTACTTAAATGCGTTTTGTAAATGGTCCGTAATATATTTATATATGCCTTTAGGGCAAGATAAATTAATAATAAAATCAACATCTCTCAAGTAACTGTTAATAATATTATTGTGCTATAATATTTTTTTCATTTTCGGAGCAGCTTGTATATACTGTTAGAATTTTGCGAATATGTGATCAATACAAGTTTTTGTTATTATATTATTTCGTTTCTCTATTCTCGTGTATTCTGAAATTCCACAAGACAGACCGTACTCCGAAAGCGTGTCGAGATATTATGATGTTTTGATGGATTTTTCAGATTTTAAATCGATATTGATATCCCCCAATAAAATATAGTTTTTACTCGTAGAATTTAAGATTTGTGATAATTCTGTGACAAAAAGTGTTTTACTTGTATCAGGTGGTTGGTAGACTGCGTAAAGTGTAGTTATAGCAGAGTTATCAGTATTTAGTGTACCAATAATACATCACAATGTTTCGTATATATGGAAATTTCGTTAATTTTATGATGTTTATGTACATATATAATGATACCACCACCTTTTCTCCCACAACATAGTTTTTTATACATTATATAATAATCAATTTCAAACAGAGTGCAAGTATGTTCACTTAGGTTTACCGCCGTTAACACAAACACGTCAATTTTATGTCGACTTGTACATTCGAGAAAGTTGTGAATAATTTTTAATCATTGATCGTATGTTAATGTGAACAAAGGTTAAGTTAGTTTCTGAGCAGGGTATATTAATGAGGAACTTAGTAAGATTAAGACAATTATGTAGTAATTATGTAGAAACTGTGTGGACAATTAATTAAAGGGATATAATATATTAAAACTTATAGTTACAAAAATTACTCGTAATGTAGCTTTTTTCTGTGTTTAGTCTTTTAAGTCTTCTTCTCTTGAAATAACAAAATTTTGCTTTTTCTGATTTTCTAACAAACACTTTTCCTTGCTTAAACCATATAAATCTCTAATTATCTTTAAGTTCTGACTTAGTTTCCCAGAGCAATGACTTGAAGTAGGGAGTAAGTGCTCTACGAATAATTAATTTTGTCTTGGAATAACTAGCTCAGAAGAAATAGGTGACAAATCCAGTAAACGACAAGTATTTATCCAAGAATTTGCTGCTTCTTCGTCAGCTACCTTTACAATTAAACGTGTGTGCACGATTTTGTTTTAACAGAAATCTGTTTAGCGGATTTAATTTTACCTTCATTCAAGTTGAATGCACCTGCAATTTTTGGCAGTATTTATAGGATTTTGTTTTGTATAACTCACCACACCAGTAATTTCAATTTGGTCTGCTAACTGTTGTTGCTCTTGTTCATTCAAGCGCTGTTTTAGGGCAGCTACCTCACTTTTCAGATGTTTGTTATGATTTTGTAATCTGACGTTTTTCTTTTCAAGGTCTTTTACTTCTTTTTAGTGCCTAACTTCAATTTCGTAATCCTCAATTATTTTGCAACAATAGTTGACATATTCTTGAAATTCAGCTAGTTCTTTCTTGATAGTTTTTCAACATCAAGTCTTGCAACAATTTTTATGTCAATACCAGCTACAATACCGTTTGCGCTCCAAGAAGAGCCTGCTGATTGCTTTCCTCTTTGTCTAGATCCTCTTCTTTATCGGGTATAATAAATGATTTTCTAGGTGGAGCACTTTCTGATATTCACTGCAGGTCCAGCCGATGCTGTCATTTGCACGAAGTGCAGTGAGTTGCTTGGTAGTAAATCGAGTACAGTCTACACTAGCATGCACCAGCTTATCACAATGAGTACACTGGAGCCCAGGAATACGCTTTGTTATATTTTTGGGGACGAGGCTGCTCGCATCCGTAGGAAATACTTCAAATCTGACTCCGGGTATGGAGTCTCCTGGACGATATGAATGACAAGTTCGTGGAATCTATCCATACGGCCGGAGGTAAGTTCTGCAAGACCCGCCGCAGAAGAATACAAAATTCTCCGATCACACTCGTAATCTCATGGCTGTTAGACGTGAAATGAAGCTGCAGCCTCGAACAGATTTGATAGCATATAGACAACTGAACAGACAGATCTCCAAATGCATGCGGCGGGACATACGCAACTTCAATACAGCTCATATTGAAGAAGCATTCGAGCGGAACCAGGGCTCCAAAATCTTTGCCAGATGTCTGTATGCCACAAAGAGCCAACTGTCAAAGCTGAAGACTGTGTGTGGTAGCATCGTATTTTTGACACCTGTTATTTTGAGTGAGATTGAGAGGTTTTATGGGCAGTTGTACAAGTCATCTTTGGAGCCACACGCAAGTGTAAGTAGCGATCAAAGAGCAAGTCTTATCCCACACTATTCCGATGATATCCCGGAAGGCCCCAGGCGAGATGAATTTACAGCGGAGCTTCTGAAAGCGGGTGGAAAACCGGTATTTGAAGTCCTTCAGAAACTCTTTAATTCCGTCCTCCATGGTGGCACTACTTCAGAGGCGTGGAGCAGAAGTGCGATGGTCTTGTTCTTTAAGAAGGCGACAACGCTCTCTTGAAGAACAACAGACCGATTTCCTTCTGAGCCGCGTCTACGTGCTGTTTTCGAGTCATTACGAATCGTCTCGAACGCAGACTTGACGATTTTCAGCCTCCCGAACAAGTCGGTTTCCGGAAAAGCTTTAGTACCATAGACCACATACATACCCTTCGGAAAATTGTACAGAAGTCCGATGAGTACAATTTGCCACTGTGTCTGGCGTATGTGGACTATAATTCCGTCGAAATTTGGGCGGTGCTACAGAGCCCTTAGCGGTGCCAAGTTGACTGTCGGTATATCGAAGTGCTGAAGTGTTTGTACAATAGGGTTACGATGGCTATCCGAGTACAGAACCAGAGTACAAAACCTATCCAACTGCAGAAAGTTGTAAGACAGGGTGACGTTATATCCACGAAACTCATCACCGCTGCATTGGAATACGTTTTCAAGCTACTGGACTGAAAAGGATACGGTATTAACATCAATGGCGAGTACATCACTCAACTTCGGTTTGCCGACGTAATAGTCCTATGGCAGAATCGCTGGAGGACCTAAGCACTATGCTCAATGACCTCAATAGTATCTCCCAACGGATAGGTCTTAAGATGAACATGGACAAAACAAAGATCATGTAATGTCCATGTCACAACTATGCCGGTAGTTGTTGGGAGCACTAAAATCGAAGTTGTTGACAAGTATGTTTACCTGAGACAAATAGTCCGACTAGGTAAGTCAATTTCGACCGAGAGGTCAATCGACGGATTCAACTCGGCTGGGCAGCTTTCGGGAAATTACGACACATCTTCTCGTCAGGTATACCTCAAAACCTGAAAACGAAATTATACAACCAGTGCGTATTGTCATTGATGACTTATGGATCTGAGACGTGGTCTTTCACTGCTGGCCGTTGAGGACGCCCAAGGTCGTTCAGCGAGCTATGGAGGGCTATGCTTGGGGTTTCTTTGCGTGATAAGCTTAGGAATGAGGATATCCGCAGTAGAACCAGAGTGACTGACATAACCCAACGGATTAGTAAGCTGAAGTGGCAATGGGCCATATAGCTCGAAGAACTGACAACCGGTGGGGAAGAAAGGTTCTCGAGTGGCAGCCTTGTACCGGTAGGCGAAGTGTGGGCGACCCCCACTTGATGGAGTAACGACCTGGTAAGACATGCAGGAAGTCGATGGATGCAGGTGGCTCAGGACCGTGATTTGTGGCATAACTTGGTTGAGGCCTATGTTCAGCAGTGGACTTGTGAAAGGCTGTTATGATGATGATGATGATGACTCCGGTACTGCTAAAGGAGCAGCACTAATTCCTGTGGTAGGTTCGGCCGCTGGCCTTTCAGTTACCACCCACCAATGCAAAGTCTTGTCGCCAAGTGACGTTGTCATGTTCCGGCATGATGCTTGGTGAAGCCATATGTAGAATGGGTCTGAACAGTAGCGTTGTGTATGTGAACCGGTTGCGAAGCGTCAGTTGGTGCTGTGTTGGGTGCTTGGTCGTGGAGGGTAGCGGGCCCAATTAGTGAATTAGCTACTCATGAAGGCTGCCCAGCCAACTAGCGAAAAATCCCAGGGTGGCTCCAACGTGCCGGCTGGCGACCGGCCGAGACGACCTGATGGCGATCTTTGGGGAGTTCGGGAATTTCGGCAATCTCAGATCAAGTTCCCATGGGCGCAGTAGCTCTGGTAGTATCGTTTGGTTGCTAATGCCTCGTACAACTGCCATTCTCCATCCTTACTCACCCTTAACTTTGTCAATATGTGTCTAAAAATAAAAATATGGCTAAACAGCGGTTGCACGTCCTCTCATTAAAAGTGCATCTTACTGATATTCGAGGATTGCACTTTAATCTTACAGCAGTCCATCACCATATTGAGACTGAGAAGCTTTTCTTGACGGAGACCCAAATTGAATGTCCATTGAATGCAGCGTACCTTGTCTATCCTGGATTCTCCTGGAGCAGAAATTCCATCTACGTGCCGGATTCTGTGTGTACGTCCGCAATAACATCTGCTTCCAGCGTCTCCGTCACCTTGAAGACCCCACTTTTCGACAATCTGGGTGTTGGTAGATACAGGTATTGATAAAATTCTTTATGCCTGTGTCTATCGATCGCACAGCAGTGACCAGGAGACAACACGATTATTTGATCACCTAAATGAGACTGCTGATGTGGGCCTAAATCGGTATCCTACTGCACAGCTGGTCTTTCTGGGGACTTTAACGCCTGTCACCAAGAATGGCTGTTCACATGCCAGAAGACCGACCATGCTGGAAGAGAAGCGTGGAATTTTGCCTTGACGCTAGGTCTTTCTTAGCTCCTAAAGGAGCGACTAGGGTACCGATGTAAACGGTCACACAGCCAATTGCTTGGACCTTCTGCTGACTACCGAACCAGACAGGTATGAAGTACAGGTTACCTCCTCTTTGGGTACATCTAACTACTGTCTGGTGAAATCTGTATCGTCATATTCTCCACCTGATTACGAGTCCCAAGGTGTTCGACGAATATGGCGGTATGAGTCAGCTGATTGGCTTTTGCATCCTATCCTTGGCGGGAGGTCTGTTTTTCTTCTGCAGATCCGTAGAGTTGCGCGGATGCGATAACCAATGTGTTGCGTCAAGCTATGGAGTATTTTATCCACTTTTCTGATGCTCCCACTGGTAGCAAAGCTCACCCATGACTTAACACTGAATGCACAAGCTGAAAAACACAAGCATTTAGCGTACCTATCCTGGGGTTGACGCTCGAAACCGAAAAGCTCCAGATATCAGCTCCAAGAAGAATTTTCAACCAGGCCGCCAAGTCTCACAAAAAGCATTACAGGTAAATAGAAAGCGGACTTGTTCGCGTCTCTGTTATCTACAATTCGCGTCTGGACAAGAGCAAAACCATTCCACCTAAATTACCTCACTGCGGGAACTTTACGTCGAAGGTTTGTATCACAGGTAAGGAGGTTCTTAAAACATTGTAGTGTCTAGACGTGCATAAAGCTAGTGGACCAGATGGTATACCAGCTATAGTTCTAAGGGCTTGTGCGGCTGAGTTGTCTCCTGTGTTGACACGCTTGTTCCACCTTTCATTTAGGACTGGAATAGTGCCAAAATCCTGGAAGCTGGCCAACGTGCAGCCTGTTTTAAAAAGTCAGCCGTGCCGACCCTGCCAATTATCGGCCAATATCAATTACCTCCATACTCCGCAAGATTATGGAGCGTATATTGAACGCCCGCTTAATGGCATACCTAGAACAGAATGACCTTCTTAGTGACCGGTAATACGGGTATCACCGAAATCGGTCAGCTGGGGACCTTCTAGCGTATGCCACACGTATTGGGCGAGGCATTCGAGAACAGTGATAAAACACTTGCTGTTTGTCATCAAGGGTGATGTCTCGAAGGCTTTTGACAGAGTTTGGCACGCTAGCCTTTGGATAAGCTTCCAGCGTACGACTTATCCCTGGTCTGATTGACTGGGTAAAGGACTTTCTGGTGAACGGTCTCTCCGGATCGTCGTCGATGGCTGCTCATCCGATCCTGTAGCAACTAACGCCGATGACACTGGGGTCCGTTCTCTGCAACTCTCTTCCTGCTGCATATTAATTATCTGCTTTTGCCCGGTATCTATGGGTATGCAGACGATAGCACGGTTGTGGAGAGATACCAGCCAAGTCCTTGGGCCAGGCGGAATTAAATCCAGTCCGAAAGAGCAAAGCAAAGGTGGAATAAGTTGCTAGCATCTGTCTTTCCATCCAATTACAGTGTGGGTGTCTTCAAGGCAAGAGGCTTTTGTTAAGTCAGTGCGCTTCACCATCTTAATCTACATCGCCACTTACCATCAGGTGGGATTGTAGTTAAGCGCTGACTTAGAATAATAATAAAAAAATTGTACAAACATCACATTTAGATAACATTTTTTTATATGTAAATAAATTAAAGTAATACGGTGCTTGTGCAACGCAACTTCAAGGTACGGCAATCAAACGACGATTGTCCTTTTTTAAATTCGAATGTATATTTTTTGTATTTATTATAAACGATATCTTTAATTTAGATTATTTATCTTTTATTGATTAAATAACATTTCAGGGTAGTCTCATATTAATTTAGAGAAATAATTTCACCCTTAAGGATAGAAAAATAGGGACAAAATTTTAATATAACTTTTAGACGACATTAAGATTGTAATATTCCTTAGTCCACTCAAAAGGGTAAAAATAACTTTTAATAATTTTTACGTGGTAAAGCCATGGTGCAGCTATATTAATAGTATAGTTGTAGCATGAATGGGTCGGCTCGACCGGAGAAGGATCACGCTCTCACGGAATACCAGCGTAAAATAGCAGCTTAATGCTGCTGTGTTTCGTATAGAAAACCGGAGACCCTTTTACTGGAAAAGAGGCATTCTGTCTTAGTCCTCACGGCTGACAACGCATCTGCATTTAAATTCGCAAACGAAGATAGATGTAGATGTCTATGGGTCACAGCAACCACTTACCATCAGGTGGACTGTGTGCTCGTTTGTCACCCTTATTCCATAAAAAATTATAATAATAAAAGTGAAAAGACGACTTGAAAGAACTCAAAATAATAAAATAATTTCATATTCTAAAGTCGGCACACTATTTTGTATTGCTAATTTCCATCGATTTTATTTAATGTTTTTTTAAATTATTTGTTAGTATTACCACATGAGTAAAGAAATCGTACCGTACGTACATAATTTTTATTTATAGCATTGTAGTGTAGCCCCATGACAGTATATAATATTAGTGTTAAGGTAAAATAAGTTTAATAGTAGAAGACAAATATTATGAAATTTTGAAGGATAACATAAAGATTAAAGATATTCCGTGTAACATAAATTCAAAAATAGATGAGACCAATGTAAGAAAAATAGAAGAAATTGATGTCCAGCAAGCAGCATCAGTAACAAGCAGCCTCAGCCGAAAAGAACAAAGAAGAAATTAAGAGGTAACTTCGTACCTGTGTGATTTTTAATTCCATTTAAAACTTTATTGATTTGAGATTTTTAACTTCCCGCTATGTAAATCAATGATTTTAAAAAAATCGGGAAGTTATTGGTATCACCTGATTTCGGAAATCGAGGTTTCCTCAGATCTCGACGTTTTGAGGTCCTAGGAAGCTATTCCGACCTATTCCTATGAGGATGTTACTATGTCTGTGTGTGTGTGTGTGTGTAAACCTCTCATAACCTTTGAACGGCTTGACCAATATGAACGAACTTTGTGGCGTTCAAAAGGGTTTCACCAAACTTTCATACTGTTTCATTCACTAGATTTTCAATATTGTTTCAAACAATTTGGACCGGTATATTTTGAGAAATCACAAAACTAAAATTTTCAAAAAAATGTTTTTTTTTTGGAAAAACTTTTAAACAGATATAACGATCAATTCCAAAATCTAATCAGCTCCTAAACATTAAAAACGACATCGATTGCTGCGAACCGCTTCAAAATCAATTAATGCATTGAAAAGAAATCGACGACGGAAAATTTCGAAAAAAGTGTTTTTTTTTTTCACATAAATTTAGAGTTTATAGTCTAATCAATTTTTTTCATATAAATTTTATTATTGTACTTAAAATACATCGTTGATTGCCACCAATTACATCAAAATCGGTTGATCCGTTCAAAAGTTATCGTTGTCAAAAAATTAAAAAAAAAATTTTTTTTTTAATAACTTCGAAATTTCTGCTCGGATCTTCAACCGACTTCATAAAGGCGAAGGTACACAATTCGACTGTATGCTTTTTTATGTTTGTTACCTCATAACTTTTTTCTTGGTTAACCGATTTCGATGATTCTTTTTTGTTTGAAAGCTGGTGCTTCTCATGTGGTCCCATATAAATTTTATCAAGGTCTGACTAGTAGTTTTTGAGTTCATCATCATCATCGTCATCATAACAGCCCTTCACAAGTCCACTGCTAAATATAGGCCTCCCCACGGACTCTCACGGATGTTTTCAGTCACCTTAAGAAGTGCAATAGTTGTTCAATGACCGGGGCGTAAACGCCCGACTCATCAGAGAAAGAATGTTATTTGAGAAAATAAAAAAAGAACTTCTAGAACCTTAGATAGATTTGGCATGATAGAAATTGGTCTGAAATTAGATATAGCGCTGCAATTGTGGATTTATAAAAAGGAATAATGAAGAATTTCTGCAGAGAATTAGGAATGCAACATTCGTCAGCGAAAAGTTAATAATATGTGTTATCCGGGTAGACCAGACTCCAACACTTGCAAAACCATTGTCCCACTCATCATTACATTATCATACCAGCCCTTCACAAGTCCACTGCTGAACATAGGCCTCCCCCAAGGAATGCCACAAAGCAATGTCCCGAGCCACCTGCATCCATTGACTTCTTGCATGTCTTACCAGGTCGTCACTCCATCTAGTGGGGATGCCCTACACTTCGCTTACCGGTACGAGGCTTCCACTGAGAACCTTTTTCCCCATCGGTTGTCGGTTCTTCGAGCTATATGGCCGGCCCATTGCCACTTCAGCATACTAATTCTTTGGGCTATGTCGGTCGCTCTGGTTCTACTGCGGATATCCTCGTTTTTAAGTCTATCATGCAGAGAGAAGCCGAGCATAGCCCTCTGAGCGACTTTGAGCTTCCTCATACGGCCAGCAGTGAAGGACCACGTCTCAGATCCATAGGTCATAACTGGCAACACGCATTGGTTTTATAATCTAGTTTTAAGGTTTTGAGATATGTCTGACGAGAAGATGTGTCGTAATCTCCCGAACGCTGCCCAGTCGAGTTGAATCCGTCAATTGACCACTCGGTCAAAGTTGGACTTTCAACAACTTCGAGCTTAGTGCTCCCAACAACTACCGGCATAGGTGTGACATGGACGTTAAACATGATTTTTATTTTGTCCATGTTCATCGTAAGACCTATCCGTTGGGAGACACTATTGAGGTCATTGAGCATAGTGCTTAGGTCCTCCAGCGATTCTGCCATAAGGACTATATCCTCGGCACATAGAAGGTGAGTCGCAGTACTCGCCATTGACGTTAATACCGTATCCTTTCCAGTCCAGTAGCTTGAAAACGTCTTCCAACGCAGCAGTGAAGAGTTTCGGGATATTACGTCACCCTGTCTTACATCTCTCTGCAGTTGGATAGGTTTCGTACTCTGGTTCTGTACTCGGATAGCCATCGTAGTCCTACTGTACAAACCCTTCGGCACTTCTATATACCGACAGTCCACTTGGCACCGCTGAGGGGACTGCAGCACCGCCCAAATTTCGACGGAATCAAAGAATTTCTCATAGTCCACATACGCAAGACAAAGTGGCAGATTCTACTCTTCGGTTTTCTATACAATTTGCCGAAGGGTATGTATGTGATCCATGGTGCTAAAGCCTTTTCGGAAACCGGGTTGTTCGGGAGGCTGGAAGTCGTCGAGTCTGTGTGCGAGACGATTCGTAATGACTCTCGAAAATAGCGCGTAGACGCGGCTCAGAAGGAAATCAGTCAGTAGTTCTTCAAGAGCGTTGTCGCCTTTCTTGAAGAACAAGACCTCCGCATTTCTACAACACGCCTCCGGAGTAGTGCCACCATGGAGGACGGAATTAAAGAACTTCTGAATAACTTCAAGTACCGGTTTTCCACCCGCTTTCAGAAGCTCCGCTGTAATTCCATCCTTACCCGGAAGTTGCCGTTTTAAGGTGCTGGAAAGCCATTCTAATCTCGCTCAGACTGACGTCCGGGATATCATCGGAATAGTGTCAGATAAGACTTGCTCTTGGTTCGTCCACTACATTGCCATCTGCTAGGGACTGAAAACGATTTTGTAACTCGAGCTGAAAGGTTTCGGGACTTGGGATTACAGCACTAGGGGACGGAGCGTTGACTTCACTAGACGACACCTCTCCAACTTAACGTTTAGTTTTAGTGTGCCTCTTACCATTCGGTGATCGCTACCAGTTTTCACCCTCGCGATCACTGAAATATCACTGAACAGTTGCCGTCTAGTCGTCATAATGAAGTCAATTTCATTTTTTCGAACCGTTGGGGCTTGACCAGGTCCATTTCCTGTGGGCCGCTTCTGGAAGAAAGAGTTCATCATAAAGTCCCTCTTTCTCCATGAAGTCGACCAGCTGCTGGCCTTGGGTTCCGTTGCCTTAATCCGAATTTCCCTACTTTCAGCTCACCGTTCTCTCTTGTGACCAGTTTTGTGTTGAAGTCTCCCATTAACTCCGTATAGTGGGGTTTTGGAGGAATGCATGGCTCTAGATATATTCCCATACATTTTCTCCACCTCTTCATCGGGATGTGCCGAGGTTGTTGCGTAAACCTGTATGACTTTCAGCGAATACCGTTTGGTGATTCTGAGTATAAGGTATGCAACCCTCGTCGACACACTCCCAATCTTTACAACGTTGTTAACGAGACACTTGTGGACGATAAATCTGACACCTCCTTCGGACAAATGGTCGCCCCCGGTGATAAAACAAGTTGCCGAATTCGAGAATTACTGTGTCCTCCCTCTCTTCGGACTTCGGATAATCTATGATATGCCCCGTGTAGTGGCGGGTAAGAATACCCACTACCCCATATCTTCCGTGGGTATCGTAAGAGGCGACAAAGGAAACTGATACAGAAGATGGGCAGCAGCATCTTTCTGATATAAGCCAAAAACAATAAAAACTGCGGTTGCCAACCCGTTCGCCAAGCGTGGCAACTATGGCAATATACCCCCATAAGCGACGACACAAAAACGGCCCCCAGTCCCCGGCAGCCCCGCTATTCCTGGCTACGTTGGCGACTATGGTAACGGCGGGCAGGGGTGCTAATAATCTCCGTGGGAGGTTCGGTTGCCACCTACGACGACTCGACCTGGCAACATATAACGCACGCACCCTGAGGACTGACGAGAAGATCCTGGAGCTGGTATATAATAGGACTATCCGAGGTCCGAAGAGAGGAGAAGACACATTAATCCTCGATTCCGGCAACTTATTCTATCACCGGGAGGGCGACCATCTGTCCCAAGGAGGTGTCGGATTTATCGTCCACAAGTCTCTCGTTAACAACGTTGTAAAGATCGGGAGTGTGTCGACGAGGGTTGCGTACCTAATACTCAGAATCACCAAACGGTATTCGCTGAAGGTCATACAGATTTACGCACCAACCTCGGCACACCCCGATGAGGAGGTGGAGAAATGTATGAGGATATTTCTAGAGCCATGTATTCCTCCAAAACCCACTATACGGTGTTAATGGAGACTTCAACGCTAAGCTAGTCACAAGAGAACGGTGAGCTGAAAAAGGAAATTCGGAATAGGCAACGGAACCCAAGGGCCAGCAACTGGCCGACTTTATGGAGAAAAAGGACTCTTTATGATGAACTCTTTCTTCCAAAAGCGGCCCCACAGAAAGTGGACCTGGTCGAGCCCCGACGGTTCGACAAAAATGAGATTGACTTCATTATGACGACCAGACGACAACTGTTCAGTGATGTCTCAGTCATCGCGAGGGTGAAAACTGTCAGCGATCACCGAATGGTGAGAGGCACACTGAACCTAAACGTTAAGTTGGAGGTGTCGTCTAATGAAGTCAACGCTCCGTCCCCTCGTGCTCTAATCCATAGTCCCGAAAACTTTCAGCTCGAGTTACAAAATCGTTTTCAGTGCCTAGAAGTTTGCAAAGAAGTGGACGATATAAACGACAAGCTTGGAAACTGTCCATGCGGTCGGAGCTAAGTTCTGTAAGACCCGTCGCAGAAGAACACAAAAACTCTCCGATCACTCTTAATCTCATGGTTGTTAGACGGGAGGTAAAGCTGCAGTCTTCAGCAGATTTGAAAGCATACAGGCAACTGAACAATTAGATCTCTAAATGCATGCGGCGGGACTTGCGCAACTTCAATACAGCTCGTATTGAAGAAGCGATCGAGCGGAACCAGGGCTCAAAGTCTTTGCCAGAGATCTGTCTGCCAGAAAAAGCCATCTGTCGAAGCTGAAGACCGATTGTGGCAACATCGTTTCCGGACACCTGAGATTTTGAGTGAGATTGAGAGGTTCTATGGGCGGCTGTACACGTTATCGTTGGAGCCATACGCAAGTGTAAGTAACGATCAAAGAGCAAGTCTTATCCGACACTATTCCGATGATATCCCGGACGTCAGTCTGAGCGAGATTAGAATGGCTCTCCAGCACCTTAAAACGGCAAGGCCCCAGGCGAGGATGGAATTACAGCGGAGCTTCTGAAAGCGAATGGAAAACCGGTACTTGAAGTCCTTCAGAAGCGCTTTAATTCCGTCCTCCATGGTGGCATTACACCGGAGGTGTGGAGCAGAAGTGCGGTGGTCTTGTTCTTCAAGAAAGGCGACAACGCTCTTGAAGAACTACAGACCAATCTCCTTCTGAGTTGCGTCTACGTGCTGTTTTCGAGAGTCATTACGAATCGTCTCGCATGCAGACTCGACGACTTCCAGCCTCCCGAACAAGCCGGTTTCCGAAAAGGCTTTAGCACCATAGACCATACATACCCTTCGGCAAATTGTACAGAAGACTGACGAGTACAATCTGCCACTTTGCCTTGCGTATGTGGACTATGAGAAAGCCTTTGATTCCGTCGAAATTTGGGCGGTGCTACAGTCCTTTGGCGGTGCCAACTGGACTGTCGGTTTATCGAGGTGCTGAAGTGTTTGTACAGTAGGGCTACGATGGCTATCCGAGTACAGATCCAGAGTGCGAAACCTATCCAAATGCAGAGAGGTGTAAGACAGGGTGACGTAATATCCCGAAACTCTTCACCGCTGCATTGGAAGACGTTTTCAAGCTACTGGACTGGAAAGGATACGGTATTAACATCAATGGCGAGTACATCACTCACCTTCGATTTGCCGACGATATAGTCCTTATGGCAGAATCGCTGTAGGACCTAAGCACTATGCTCAATGACCTCAATAGTGTCTCCCAACGGATAGGTCTTAAGATGAACATGAAAAACAAAAATCATGTTTAACGTCCATGTCACACCTATGCCGGTATTTGTTAGGAGCACTAAGCTCGAAGTTGTTGACGAATATGTTTACTTGGGACAAATAGTCCGACTAGGTAAGTCCAACTTCGACCGAGAGGTCAATCGACGGATTCAACTCGGCTGGGCAGCGTTCGGGAGATTACGACCCATCTTCTCGTCAGGCATACCTCAAAACCTCAAAACTAAATTGTACAACCAGTGCGTGTTGCAAGTGATGACATATGGATCTGAGACATGGTCCTTCACTGCTGGCCGTATGAGGAAGCTGAAGGGCGCTCAGCGAGCTATGGAGAGGGCTACTCGTGGTGCCTCTGTGTGATAAACTTAGAAATGAGGATATCCGCAGTAGAACCAGAGTAACCGTCATAGCCCAAAGTATTAGTAAGCTGAAGTGGCAATGGGCCGGCCATATAGCTTGATGAACCGACAACCGATGGGGAAGAAAGGTTCTCGAGTGGCAGCCTCGTACCGGCAGGCGAAGTGTTGGGGCCAGATGGAGTGACGACCTGGTCAGACATGCAGGAAGTCAATGGATGCAGGTGGCTCGGCACCGTGCTTTGTGGCATTCCTTGGGGGAGGCCTATGTTCAGCATTGGACTTGTGAAGGGCTGTAATGATGATAATGATGATGCCAGCGTAACTTGTCTATCTCTTCTTCCAGCTCCAGAATCTTCTCCTCAGTCCTCGGGGTGCGTGCGTTATAAGTTGCCAGGTCGAGTCGTCTTAGGTGGCAACCGAACCTCCACCGGGATTCTTATCACCCCTGCCCCACCGTTACCATGGTCGCCACCATAGCCAGGAATAGCGGGGCCGCCAGGACTGGGGCCGTTTATTAGTGTCTTTGCTCATGGGGATATATTGCCATAGTTGCCACGCTTGGCGAACGAGTTGGCAACCGCAGTTTTTTATTGGTTTTCCTTTTATCAGAAAGATGCTGCTGCCCATCTTCTGCCTCAGTTTCCCTCTGTCGCCTCTTACGACACCCACGGGAAGATATGGGGTAGTGGGTATTCTTACCCGCTACTACACGGGCTTTTTGAGTTTTTGAGTTATCCTTAATAATATATATTGAAGTCGATTGTGCAAAATTTTTAATTTTACCACTTGTTGATGTGATGAATTAACTATTAGTTCGTTAATAACATTAATTTACATAACATAATATACAATATTTTATTATATACCATATTAAAAACTATAATTTAAAAAAAAAACTAGTAACATAATTACCATACAGTCTTACTCCCCGCGGTATAGTGCCAAGAACGCTGGATGCGTTTCCCAGCTGAATGGCTATACTTAGCCTTTAAGCAAGAAAAGAACCAGCTCTCTTATCACCAGCAGCAACGACCAGCTGCGGTTGGAGTTCCTTTAGAAACTTCTCCGCATGTGGACCCCACGGACCGATAGTCTCTACAGCAAATGGCACAAATATGTAGTCATCTCTCAGATACTCATATTTGCGCCACTTACTCAGTTCAGCTGCCTCTGATGCTGCCCCGGCTCTAAACGAGGTACCTCTGAGATAAGAGGCCGCCAAAGTGTCTACGCAATGAGCATCCCACACTAGGCCTTTACCTCTCACCAAGGGACCAATGTCATACCGTCGGGTCTCCTGCCATCGTCTGTAAATATTCCACAGGCTATAAAACCGAGGGAACTTTTATAGAGACAAGTGCCCTTCGGATAACATCGTTCAAAGAACCGTGCCGTGAAAACCTACCAGCACTTTTCTTACATGAAAGTCCGTGGAGCCCAAATTTGTCGACGCTGCTACCACAGGGGCACTGATGTGGTTGACAAATCGCCGCTCTAGTCGGATTCCTACGGCGATGCGCAGCTTTCTCCATCAAGTAATGCCGAGATTTCTTGATGGTAAAGTGTAACCAGTGACTAGATTCCTTAGTCAAAACATCTAGAAGGCGTGCCTTATCTTAGTCAATATGGAAATTATGACACAAATCTTTCTGCACGTTTTAACAGTGGTAGAGCTACGCGGCAACTTTTGCTGTCGCATGGATGGGCCGGCTCAAACCGGGTGGTACCACGACCTCACAGAATACCAGCGTGAAGTAGAGGTTTACTTCACATCTCGCCTGGTGAGTGCAGGTGGCCGGAGGCCCAATCCCCCATCAACATGGTAGTGGAATTAAATGAAAGACTACCCCAGGAGGGTACCAGCATCCCTGGAGAATCCCTCGCTGAGCATCCACGCCCATGCTACCCTACTTTTTCTGAGCGTGGGTGCTCAGGCTGCCCCGCGTATTCTGGGGGGGCGAAATTCCGCTCAAGACGAAACCTGCTCGGGGCAAGCGGAGCAAAAAGACAAAGGCAACCCCTGCCACGCTTTCCGTGGATTTCTGCAATATCAGGGGACTTCATTCAAACCTTAACGCCGTCCACTACCATCTGGAGACGGCAAAGCCGGCCTTGCTCTTTCTGACCGAGACACAGGTGTCCTCTCCGGCTGATACTTCGTATCTCTCCTGCCCGGGGTACAAATTGGAACACTCCTTTGTGCCCCGGGCTGGAGTTTGCGTGTACGTCAGAGGACATCTGTTTTCGACGCCTCGGCAGTCTTGAAGGTACGGAACTGTCCATCCTATGGCTGCGCGTAGACAGCGACGACCATCTCCGCGTCTACGGGTGCCTCTATAGGGACCTATAGCGGTAATGCCGACACAGACCGACTCATCGACCACGTCCAAATGGCTGCAGACTCCGTGCTACAACAGGTCCCTTCCGCAGAGATCGTGATGCTCGGTGATTTTAACGCCCACCACGCTGAATGGCTTGGTTCCGTTTAACCGATCATGCGGGTAGATCTGTTTGTGACTTTGCCTTGGCATATGGTCTGACACAACTGGTTACTTCGCCCACGCGGATCCCAGATGTGGAGGACCATGTACCTTCCTGTTGGACCTTCTGCTGACCTCTCATCCGGACAGATATCAGGTCTCCGTCGATGCCCTCTTGGCTCTTCGGACCATTGTCTGATCCGGAGTACGGTGCCACTCACGCTCCATCGCAGTTGCGATCTGCAGCTCGCCGCCGTGTTTGGCACTATAGGTCGGCCGATTGGGATGGGATGCGGTCTTTTTGCATCCTACCCTTGGGGCGGGTTTGCTTCTCGCCGGATGATCCCAGCGTTGTTGCTGATTCTGTCGCTGATGTGGTACTTCAGGAATGGAATTATTTATTCCATCATCTGTGGTGCCTATCGGAGGCAGAACTCAGCCATGGTTTGGTCGCTCCTGTAAATTGCATCACGCTATAAGCAGGAGTGCTACCGGGCCTGGGCTGACGCATCAACGTCGGGATGTAAACACCAGCGCTCTTAAAGAAGTATAATTCCGCCTCAGGTCCTTCAAAGTGTCATTGCCATGGCAAAGTCAGAGCACATCGGCAGAATTGGCGAGAAACTAGTTCGCCTCCTTCGGGAACACGTGCATTCTGGTCTCTCGCCAAGGCTGTCCAAGGAACTTCTGTCAGCCATCTCTGCCATCTCTGCACAGGTGGACGACTCACTGGCCCATGACGCAAAGGAGAAAGCCGATCTGCTAGGCTCTCTTTGCTTCCAACTCGACTCTTGATGATGAGGGGAACACACCTTCCATGCAGGAAGTACTGTTTACAGCGCTCGGTGCGTAAAGCACTCCTCTCCTGGACGTCAACAAGTCGAGTGGGCCTGATGGAGTCCCACCTATTGTGCTGAAGATGTGTGCTTCGGAGGTGGCACCGGTTTTAACTCGTCTTTTCCGGTACTCCTACTCCTAGGCGTAGTCCCGAACTCATGGAAGACAGCTTTGGTGCACCTGATCCCCAAAAAGGCGACCGCTCAGATCCGTCCAACTACAGGCCTATCGGTATCACCTCCTTGTTCTCCAAAGTAATGGAAACTGTTGTTAACTGCCAGCTCATGCGGTACCTTGAGGATCACCAGCTGATTAGTGGTGATCTTCTTGGTTACCTAACTCATAGATGGGCGGACACAATGGAGTCCAAGGAGAGGCGTTGGCCGTTAGTTTGGACGTAGCGAAGGACTTCGATCGGGTTTGGCACAAAGCGCTTCTTTCGAAGCTCCTTCCCATGGGCTTCCTGAGAAATTGTGCAGTTGGATCACCAGTTTTCTTGCAGATCGGAGCATCAAGGTCGTAGTAGACGGTGCATGCTCCGATTACAAGCCCATTAACGCTGGTGTTCCACAAGGCTGCGTGCTATCACCAACACTGTTTCTTCTGCATATCAATGATATGTTGCAAACCGGTAACATTCATTGCTATGCGGACGACAAGTGCTGTGTATAAAGCATCACCAGTGGGTGATGCTTTATACACCGGCCGTGTCAATATTTCTCGGGAAAACGTCGCCGAGTACCGGAACAAACTTGTGTCTGAAGTCGAGACTTTGTTGAACAAAGTCTCGGACTGGGGCGACTAAATCTAGTCCAGTTCAATCCCCAGAAGACACAAGTTTGCGCGTTTACCGCTAAAAAGAACCCCTTTGTCGTATCTCCTCAGTTTCAAGGCACTCCCCTTGTTGCCTCAGCCAGTATCGGAATCCTCGGTGTCGACATATCGAGTGATGTGCAATTTCGTGTTCACTTGAAGAGAAGGCCAAATTGGCCTCTAAAAGCTTGGCGTGCTCAGCAGAGCGGACAGTATTTCATGCCGGCACACCGCTTGCAACTTTACAAGGCGCAGGTACGGCCCCACATGGAATACTGTTCCCATCTCTGAAACTCCTATCGCTGGGGCTCCCAGTGCCAGCTCCTTCCACTTGACCGCATCCAGCGCAGAGCGGCTCGAATCGTCGACGACCGAGTTCTTTCCGATCGGCTGGACTCACTGGCACTGAGTAGAGATGTTGCATCTCTTTGCGTATTTTATCGCATCTATCACGGGGAGTGCTCTGAGGAATTGTTCGGACTAATTCCAGCCGTTCAATTTCACCATCGCACATCACGACAGAACTCGAGATATCATTCATACCATCTGGATGATTGGCGGTCCACCACTGTGCGATTTAGAAAAGTTTTCTTCAACGCACAACTTCCTTGTGGAATAGATTACCACCAGCGATTTTTCCGGACCGATACGACTTAGGGACCTTCAAGAAAAGAGCCTACTCCTTTTTAAAAGGCCGGCAACGCATCTGCAATTCCCTGGTGTTGCAGTTGTTCATGGGCGGCGGTAGTCACTTACCATCAGGTGAGCCGTATGCTCGTTTGCCCCTCTCCTATAAAAAGAACGTTCTGTACCAACGAAATATTCTATTGTTTTTGTTGATTAACTTCCAGTGGAACATTTTCGCGGGACAGAGCGTTTGCCATGTCTGCCCTGCCTCCGTAGCAAAGCACAGGTCTACTTTATTATTTAAAATTATGTTACATAAATTACTGACACTATGCACGGAAGCAAGAAAAGCAGGCAATGCAACGCTAGAAATATTTTCACACCAATACCACCACATTTTATAGTTAAAGTAGCTTGTGTCCAGACTGTTGTATTTAAAGTTAAATTTAGAATTTTTTCTATAGCTATTTTAAGATTATTATCAATATCTTTTAAAATATCCGAACATCTCCAGACTGGACTCGAGCGGAGTAAGTATGTAAATCTAGGTACAAGGAGACAATATTTTAAAAAGTAAAAGCAATGTTAGTTTAATTTATACAATTTTCCAACGTGGTTTAAAAACTGATCAAATTTTGTTTAATATTATCGAAAAACAACGGGGCACCTAGCAGGTATAGTGATTCCGTACTAACAGTTTTTATTCCTGGAGAAATATGATTGATATTTTAAGTTAAAGTGTCTCTGTGAGAAGTGGATAAATTATTGGAAAAAAAATATTTCACATTTATTGCTATTTGGTTAGAGACCAATATTTTTAAAATTTCGAAAAATATGAGTAAGATCACTGAGAACGTCATCTGCTCTACCTCCCAGTATACCGTCGACCATGTGCCAGACATTCAGATTGGATTTCAAATTTGAAATAATGGGTTGAAGTCCCAAACTGAAAAGTGCTGGACCTAGTGGATCACCCTGCTGAACACCGAAAGCAAAATCGATAACATGGTTTTCGTAAAACAAGTTAGTATTTTGACTGTAACATTGCCAAACGTAATGATAAATTTCTGGGGTATTGTTAGCCACTTCTTTCAACAGGGTTACTCTATCGATAGAGTTAAAAGCATTCCTTAGGTCAACCTTCTCAAGAATATCTGCATCAGAGTTTGTTAAAATTTGCACTGAATGTACCGCCACCTTACAGCCACCTCTAGTGCCAAAGCCTAGTTGAGTAGGCTGAAATTTTGTTTAAGATTAGAAATTATGTGCCTGCAGGCTAATTTTGAAGTTAAGCGTCGAAATGTGGAACCAACGGCAATACGACGGATACCGTTATCCTTTTTTTTTGAAGGCACATAATCTTGCCCCATATAAGAATGAAATAGAGAAATTTGGATTAACATTACCAGAAAGCATAAAGTTAAATAATTTTGTAATGTCATTAAGAAGTACTCCGCCGGCGTCACCGGCAGAAGCGCTTACAATATTTTTAAGATGTTGACGCGTAATTCCGTCAATGCCGCCAGCATAGCCATTCGAAAATGACATAATTGCTTCTAAAGTGTCTTTTCAGAAATTAGTAAAGGTTGCATAGAAGTCTTGGGAGGCAGCGGTAAACCCTTAGAAAGATTGACCGAAGGATGCTTCTGACGAAGGCTTATAAGAATTTCGACATTACGAGGAGCCAGGATGTCGTCGAAGAATAAAATACGGGATGCATTTTTAAGTCGCCATCCATTACTTTCGACTCAACTACTTTATTAAATCAAATTTAGAACGTGGTCGAAATAAATGAGTATTAATTGGGTAATCAAAATTTTGAAAAGATGTCTCTTTTAGTTGAGACGTAATTGATTTATATATTGTTTTATCAAAATGAAAATGGAATACGCGAAAGTAAATAATTTTGCCAACTCTTTTCACTATTAGTGAAACAATTTTGAATAGTGCATGACAATGCTTTAGCAAGCTGCATCCTCGCACCTCTAGAAATTCTTTTAACCACTGGTACATTACGATGATAATTGTAAATTTGCTCCGAAAACAGGAAAAATTTGTCATTAGAAATTACTAATAGAGTTATGAATTTCTATGGTAGGTTGTGAAGCCGAAATACTTTTACTATGGCATCGTTTGATATGTATATTTAATCCTTTTACCTTTAAACAACCTACCGTCGGTACAATTTTGACACTAGGAAATCCGGCTGTGAATGAAGCGGAGCGGAGATATTCATTAAAAATCTAAACAGATCTCTACAGCACTCAAAAGTCTTTATATTACATAGCTTTATATTGATTTGAAATGTGCTGTACCCCGCATCTTTCCTGAAACACAATCATTTACTGCCTAAATAAAAGCACTTTACTCTATAAATGAAATATTATCACATTACTTCCTGGATTTATTCCATATTGATAAAAATTGTATGTAGTTGTTATGCTTTGACAGTTGACAACGACGCAGCAGAAATATCTTCCTTTATAAATGAGTATTATGTCAAAATCAAAAATAATTATTATAATAAATGTCTTATATATTTACTGATCTTTTTAACAAAATAAAATAAGTTAAATATACGTAGCTTTATTTTGATTTGACAATGTAATGATTAATAAATAAATTAAAAAATATTTTTATTACTCCAAAGTGAAGTTCCAGGGGTGGCCTGCAGGGTCAACCGTATTTTCTATAATAGATTTTATTATTGATCTTAAAATATGTACCTCGTCGGTTGCCATTAATTACATTAAAATCGGTTGATCCGTTCGAATGTTATCGTTGTAAAGAAAATTCAAAAAAGTGTTTTTTCTTAATAATTTGGAAATTTCTGCTCAGATCGTTTTTGATGTAATGAGTTGACTATTAGTTTGTAAAAATATTTGTCGAGGATTTTGAGATCGAACATAGCGGGAAGTTCCAGGGATGGCCTGTAGGGTCAACCGTATTGTTTTTGCTATTATATAAGACATAAGATAAATTATTTAAGACTTTATAGTTTAAATCTTTTTAGTTTCCATAAAAAGTATATACACAGATTGAAACCTCTGTTATTCTATTTTCTATTGAAAAAAAGTTTTGATATCTAACTTATTTGTGTAGATTATGAAAATAATTTCTTCGTATAAATAATTTAGAAACTCCTCTTATGTATACAACTTTATTTAAGTTTTGTTGTAATCATTGTGAGCCTCGTTTCATGACTGAAAATGTTGTACCTAAATATTATAAGACACTAATATGGCCCCCAGTGTACTCAGTGTTATAAGTTGGTGCACTGTACTCAACTTACTACCAAGCATTATTTATTGTATTTTATGAACAATAACTTGGTTCCCGGCACTCATGCAAAAGTGAGATCGATTTTAGCGAGTGACGAAAATAGTGTCGCGATAAACAATTACATAAGTTTAGCAGCATCTTATTATTGTAAAACTGTACTGTATATTATTTAATAAAAAAATTGTAAAAGATGTGAGTAAATTTGTAGCTAAGTTACGGAATACGTAATTATAAATGAAAAATGTTGATAGTGATAGCAGGTAAAGGTGTTACATAGATAAAGAAAACTGTCGGAGGTCAGCATATCCACATACAATCAGCCTGATCAGCTGAAAGTTTGGAAAACCTAATAACCGATTAATTTATTAAGGTTGTCCGGTTAATGTATTGTTATTGAATCAAATGAGAATTATGTAAAGAATTGTATACATTGGCCATTATCTTGATCATGTATGTACGCGAGCCGTGTACGTGAAAGTAATGCTACAGTTAAGTAATAAATCATATGAGTTGATTTATAAAAATGTAAAGTAGTAATGAAATAACAATAGTCGTTTTCTTGATCATGTATGTACGCGAGCCGTGTACGTGAAATAAATGACACAAATATTTAATGAAGAGCTAAAATGCTGTGAAATAAAATAAAAAATTAATCATGGTTAACCAAATATGAGAAAAATTAATCATGGTTATCTCAATTTTAACCAGGAAGCTAGAAGAATAAAACATGCCTACAGAATATGCAGTATTATTCAAACATTCCCTTACATCTGGTTATCTATTGTGGAAGGAGGAGTTCTACAAGCAAGTAGATGATGTGGCGATGGGCTCACCTGTATCTCCCATAGTCGCCGACATATTCATGGAGGACTTTGAGGAGAAAGCCCTACTTACTGCTCCTGTAAATTCACGATTCTACAAGCGGTACGTAGACGACACTTTCACAATTTTCCATCTGACAAAGTAACTACATTTTGGAATTAAGGTGGTCTACCTTAATTCCATAAACTCTAAAATACAATTCACAATGGAGTTAGACGCAAACAATTCTTTAGCTTTCCTAGATGTTTTAGTCATCCGAAATCCTGATAACAATATCGGTCACACTGTGTGTAGGAAAAAGACCCCATATCAAACGATATTTAGATATTTAAATGGTGAATCTCACCATCATCCATCACAGTTAGCTACCGTGAGAAAATCCTTGTTTCAGAGGGATCTGTGACAGAAAACATCTGGCCCCCGAGCTTCAGCACGTCGGGCAAGTATTGCAAGACAACAAGCTTCGGGTCCCGCGCCTACGTCACAGTGACCGAGTGAAGCAGACCACAGTCGAGCGTGTGCCTGCTGTACTACCCTATGTCAAAAGAGTCACAGACAAGGTTGGCTACATTTTGAAGCGAGCTTCTATTAAAACATACTTCAAGCCACCGAAGAAGATTAGTCAATTTTATCATCCATCAAGTGTAATATCCTCTACAAGATGCAGGGTGTACAAGCTTGATTGCGAATGTGGTCTCTCTTACATAGGACAAACAAAAGATCCATTAAAACCCACGTGAAAGAACATATAGCTGACGTGAGGCACCGACGCTCTGGGAAGTCTGCAGTCTGTTAACATCTACAGGATCGCCCCGTCACTACATTAGATTTGATAGACCACAAATCCTCGCTAAAGAACACCGATTCCTTCCAAGAATGATTCGCGAGGCTATTGAAATCAAAAACATCCTAATTTCAATAGAGAAGATGGATGGTGCTGCCATCTGCTTGGGATTCCATAATTAACAAAATTAAATCCAAACCCAAGCATACCACTGCAAAACTTCAAGATACTGTAAGCTCATTCTGCGTAGATCGAACCAAAAATTAATATTAAAAAACTGAAGGTAGCCGGGCTAACTGTGACATCGGGACGTCAAACATCTCAGCCCCCCCCGTGACCATGGGTTGCTGTAAAGCACCCGAAACGTCAGGAATTAAAATAGTAAATTAAGCACAATAAAATCCGTAAAAAATAGTTTTATTCAAATATGAAGGTATAAATAAATGAAGCAAGAAGTATAAAAGTAAAAATGTGAATGTAAATAAATATAAAAAGGAAGAGTACTATTTGATGTGAATATCCGGTTAAGTGACTTAATAAATGACTTAACAACTAAGTTACTGAGTAAAAATGGTTTACTACTATATTGTGCAAAAAAAAAGTAAACATATGTAAACATATGTAGACGTTTAGCATTAATAGACTATGACGAAGCTATATACAAGATTGTGATCTCGACATTAATATGGGACGGGGGGAAATGGCCATCCGAACTACCCATAGATTCTATTTCGATAGGGTACATTTTTGTAAATATTAATAATAACATAGTTTTTATATTTATTTTAAAAGTTTAAAAAAACAAATGTATTCATTTCTACTTTTTATATTTTTGTCGGTGGGAGGTGTAGTGTAGCCCCACGACAGATATTAGTGTTAGGGTAGAATAAGTTTAATGCAGTTTAATTAAAGTCCTAGACCGAACAACACGTCTCTCTTCATTGGCAACTTCCAACATTACAGCATTTATAATCGTTATATTAAAAATTTTTGGCAAAAGATTTTAACAAAAATAATTTACTACAGTAAAGAAATTTGGCTGGTTAAAAAAAGTCCCGCTGGGTATCTTGCTGGTTCTTCCCAGGACAGAGGTTTTTTTTCGAACCAGTGGTAATTAAACAAAAGAGTGACTTTCAATAAGTATTATTTATTATCTATATTGAATAAAAAAGCTTCCGTTTCTGTTTCTATTTATTTCATACTAGCGGCCCGTCTTAAATATGACGTTATTATGGAGTGGAAGTCATAAAAGTTTAAGGCAATAATATATAAGATTGTTTATCTTCTATATAAAATTAAAGAAATACATTTTCTTTACATATATATGTGTGTAAAGAAAATTTATTCATTATTTAAATTTAAAATAATCATCAACTCCATTTTTATTATATTATATTAAATTTCACAAAAAAAATCTCCAAGCGTTTCGGATAAAATGTATATGATACAAGGTCGTATTTACGAAGGCCACACATGTATTTGATGCACTTGTTGAGGAGACGATGCAATGTGTTTAGATGATGTCGATACAGATCTTGACAAAACACATTGACTTAATCAGAAATCGGCAGAATAATGGGCTGAACAAATAGGATATTCGTATTGATAGGAAGATTTTTTTTAGTTTTGCGAAGTTTTGCGACTCAACTCATGTATATGCTTGTTCCATGTATCATGGTCAAAAGATTTAATGCATTATAAAAATCTATTAAGGTAAGAACGGTTAGTTTAGGTCTTTCCATACTCTCACGGATGTTTTCAGTCACCTTAAGAAGTGCAATAGTTGTTCAATGACCGGGGCGTAAACGCCCGACTCATCAGAGAAAGAATGTTATTTGAGAAAATAAAAAAAGAACTTCTAGAACCTTAGATAGATTTGGCATGATAGAAATTGGTCTGAAATTAGATATAGCGCTGCAATTGTGGATTTATAAAAAGGAATAATGAAGAATTTCTGCAGAGAATTAGGAATGCAACATTCGTCAGCGAAAAGTTAATAATATGTGTTATCCGGGTAGACCAGACTCCAACACTTGCAAAACCATTGTCCCACTCATCATTACATTATCATACCAGCCCTTCACAAGTCCACTGCTGAACATAGGCCTCCCCCAAGGAATGCCACAAAGCAATGTCCCGAGCCACCTGCATCCATTGACTTCTTGCATGTCTTACCAGGTCGTCACTCCATCTAGTGGGGGGTCGTCCTACACTTTGCCTGACAGGTACGAGACTGCCACTAGAGAACCTTTCTTTCCCAACGGTTGTCGGTTCTATGAGCTTGGCCGGCCCATTGCCACTTCAGTACACTAATTCTTTGGGCTATGTCGGCTACTCTGGTTCTACTGCGGATATCCTCGTTTTTAAGTCTATCACGCAGATATACGCCGAGCATAGCCTTTTCCATAGCTCGCTGAGCGACTATGAGTTTCCTCATACGGCCACCATTGAAGGTCCTTCATGGTCCATTCGTCTCAAATCCATAGGTCATCACTGGAAACACGCACTGGTTGTACAATCTAGTTTTGAGGTTTTGAGGTATGTCTGACGAGAAGATGTGTCGTAATCTCCCGAACGTCACCCAGTCGAGTTGAATCCGTCGATTGACCTCTCGGTCAAAGTTGGACTTACCTAGTCGGACTATTTGTCCCAGGTAAACATATTTGTCAACAAATTCGAGCTTAGTGCTCCAAACAACTACCGGCATAGGTGTGACTTGCACGTTAAACATGATTTTGTTTTGTCCATGTTCATCTTAAGACCTATCCATTGGGAGACACTATTAAGGTCATTGAGCATAGTGCTTAGGTCCTCCAGCGATTCTGCCATAAGGACTATATCGTCGGCAAATCGAAGGTGAGTGATGTACTCGCCATTGACGTTAATACCGTATCCTTTTCAGTCCAGTAGCTTGAAAACGTCTTCCTATGCAACGGTGAAGAGTTTCGGAGATATAACGTCACCCTGTTTTACACCTCTCTGCAGTTGGGTAGATTTCGTACTCTGGTTCTGTACACGAAATAGCCATCGTAGCCCTACTGTACAAACACTTCAGCTCTTCGATATACCGACAGCCCACTTGCCACCGCTGAAGGGACTGCAGCACCACCCAAATTTCGACCGAATCAAAGGCTTTCTCATAGTTCACGTACGCAAGACAAAGTGGCAGATTGTGCTTTTCAGTCTTCTGTACAATTTTCCCAAGGGTATGTATGTGGTCTATGATGCTAAAGCCTTTTCGGAAACTGGCTTGTTCAGGAGGCTGGAAGTCGTCGAGTCTGCTTGCGAGACGATTCGTTATGACTCTCTAAAACAGCACGTAGATGCGGCTCAGAAGGGAAATCAGTCTGTAGTACTCCTAGAGAGCGTTGTCACCTTTCTTGAAGAACAAGACCACCGCACTTCTGCTCCACGCCTCCGGAGTAGTGCCACCATGGAGAACGGAATTAAAAAGCTTCTGAAGAACTGCAAGTACCGGTTTTCCACCCGCTTTCAGAAGCTCCGCTGTAATTACATATTCGCCCGGGGACTTGCCGGTTTTAAGGTGCTGGAGAGCCATTCCAATCTCGCTCAGACTGACGTCTGGGATATCATGGGAATATTGTCGGATAAGACTTGCTCTTGGATCGTTACTCACACTTCGTGTGGCTCCAACGATGATGTGTACAGCTGCCCATAGAACCTCTCAATCTCACTCAAAATCTCAGGTGTCCCGGAAACGATGCTGCCACATTCGGTCTTCAGCTTCGACAGTTGGCTCTTCCTGGCAGACAGATCTCTAGAAAAGACTTTGGATCCTTGGTTCCGCTCGATCGCTTCTTCAATACGAGCAGTATTAAAGTTGCGTAAGTCCCGTCGCATGCATTTAGAGATCTGTCTGTTCAGTTGCCTGTATGCTGTCAAATCTACTGAAGACTGCAGCTTCATTTCCCGTCTAACAGCCATAAGATTAAGAGTGTGATCGGAGAGTTTTTGCGTTATTCTGCGGCGGGTCTTGCATAACTTGGCTCTGGCCGTATGGACAGTTTCCACGAACTTGTCATTCATATCTTCTACTGCATTGCAATTTTCTAGGCACTGAAAACGGTTTTGTAACTCGAGCTGAAAGGTTTCGGGAGTTTGGATTAGAGCACGAGGGGGACGGATCGTTGACTTCATTAGACGACGTCTATCCAACTTAACGTTTATTTTCAGTGTGCCTCTAACCATTCGGTGATCGCTACCAGTTTTCACCCTCGCGTTCACTGAGACATCACTGAACATTTGCCGTCTAGACGTCATAATGAAGTATTTGTCCCACTCACATCATCACAAATAATATCTTTTAGTTTAATAGAAAAAATGTTTGGCATGCCTCGTCTTCTTCTACAGGAGAAAAATAAAAGTTGCGTGAGAATAAGGAGACATGGAAGATATAAATGATATAGCATTAGCTATAAATTTATCAGAAAATGTATGAACAGACAGAAATGTATAATATAGATGTCATCCTACTTCGGCGACGATAGTTTTTTTTTTGTAGAAAATTGTTAATTAAGAGCGTAGTACTTCTTCCTCATAATTGTTTTACTTAAGGCGACGCTGTAGTACTTTTTGATTTTTTAACCACTGTACATTAACTGAAATATAATTATTACGCAAAAACAAAATAATTTTATAAAAAATGCATAAACAAGTGCTGTGTGAAGAAAGAAACGCGAATCGTAATAATTGGATCGACAAAAATATGACATTAAACAGCTATTTAGACATGTACTAGGCAAAATTGAATCTTTAGCAAAATGTGCAAAGTATGTACGACGTTATTCCATTCAATTACTTACATTCGGGATTTATATTAGTATGTTCCCTGTTCGATCACGAAATTGAAGTCGTATGTGTTAATTGCTCTTATTTCTTCTAACCCGAAAGCTAACGACGGAATTTGTACGCGATGGAATTACATAAGGGAATAACGTTAAACCTTTTTAGTCATTATAAATTATAATAGCCTATTAATTGAAATATGAACATCTAAAAACAAATCAAATAATAACTTCAAAATCTCAATTATTAGTAATAAATTGTAGAATTTTCGTAGTACTATAAACTGAAGCTGTCAACTATTATATTAATACGTAAAAATTTAAAATTGTCGCGTGTACTTTTTTAGCATTTATTATAAAATTAGAGAAATGAAACTTATATAATTCGAAAGATGCAGTACCAAAGGTGTGCAGACAAATATATGTGTATAAGGTTAAAGCAGGTAAAATAAAGTAAACACATAATTTTTCCATACAAAACGATTTAAAATATCGACCATACGAGATACTAGTTTAATTTTTAATAAACATATAATCTGCGATGAAATACTACCCATCAATATAAGCTATAACCACCCAAACTTATATAATAATATAATTCTGGTCTTGCATTCGTTAATGTGACGATTAATTATATACTCTCCACAATGGGAGAGGCCCATATCCAGTAGTGGATCTTTACGGATTGACGAAGTAGAAGCCTTAATCTTATTTGACCAGTTCAACAGTACCTCAAGTTGACTTAGAATGAATGACCAACTGAATTTGAAAAGAAACGTTACCGTTACAGCCTATTAAAGTCACATGGATTGCTTCATAGGTATATTTGCCATAGTTGCTACGCTTGTCCATCTCCTGATTTGTTTCCTTCTGTCTCCTCTTACGACACCCATGTGATGATATGGGGTAGTGGATATTCTTACATCGCCACTACACGGGTTACCGCCACTACACGGGTTAATCTGCGATAAAAGCGTGAAAACGTAAAAAGAAACTTATCTTTGAGTAATTGTGTTATCCCGGTTAAAGTTAGCCGCAATTAGTCGCCATTCACGCACAACATTCCCGCAGATCTCTAGAGTAGGGTAGATCAGTATTTACATATTCTAATTCACTTTGAATGATATAACGAAATTAAATAATTTACATCTAGTGATATAATTTAAATATTAACAAACTTTCGCTAGATACCCATTTTATTATTTTACAATTGACAATTAATTAAATTGGATGAATTTGTTCCTTTAAAATGAATCATTGAATGTAGAACGGGACGTAGTTTATTGTTTTCTATTTTCTACTATATTAAAAATTTGACTAAATGCTACAATGATCGAAAACTTTGTTGAACAGAGGTATTAATACTGTGGCATAAGTCACCCCCACAGATTGCCACAAAGCACGGTCCAGAGCCCAAAATTGCGTTAACTAAATCAAGACAGGCTCTCGAAAACCTTCCTTCTCCGTCGGTTGTCGCTTTCTTAACTATATAACCAGCCCACTGCCACTTCAGCTTACCGATTCATTAGTATAATGCTAGTTACCTTTGTTCTGCTGGACATATCCACGATATTGATTCCTATTGCCACGCAAATAAACCCTAAGTATAATTCTTTCCATAACTTATTGTGTGGCTAAGGTTTAACATACGAATAACAGTGTACTTAATGAAATACCACGTCTCGGTTCTAAGAGTATAAGATTTTACAATTTGTAACATGCACTAGTTTTCTATTTTTTTAAGTTTTTGGTATACCGGTAACCTATTGATAGCAGTATTAACAAATAAAATTAATTTTTTTAAAAAATCTTATATTCGTAATAATTGGTAATATACGTGTAATTCCAGAATTTGTTTTACGTTATTTTTCTTATAACTTCTCCAACCGTGCACTAACAAAATGGCGTTGAAATAAACAGTCTGCGTTCGACGTCGATCTATTCTATTAGAAGTGGTTTCCTTCGAGCAAACGGCGAACGGGATCGAAAAGCAATTCTATCTTGATTGTTTGTGAGCTCATTCAACGGAACGTCAATTATAATTTGACGTTGAGATTTTGTTTTTAAAATTAAGATAAATTTTGTTTATTTTAGCCAATCAAAACAATATGGAGTACCAAATGTCTCACTGTCGTAATTATAAGTAACAACTTAAAAGTTTTTACAAAATAATATCGGAATTTAATTTTAATACCAAATATAACATTGGTCTGCCTGAAAATTTGTTATGTTACAGCCTAATTTCATTCTCTCTTTACAGCCTATCAATAGTCCACTGCAGAACATAGATTGCCTCATAGGAGTTTGGAGGGAATATTTACAAACATGCACATTGCAAATAGAAGGCATATGAGTTCAAGCAGATAGTAAATATTTAAGAAGTTTGCCTAGTGGAAGAACAAAGGTAACGATCAAAGGTCAAAGACTTTTTCAAAGAAGATCTCCTAAAAGTAGTTACAGACGTCAGTATGTTACTTTTACTTTTTTTAAATATGAGCAAAAGCTAATCCCAAAAATCCCACAAACACTGCAATTTACGCACTTTGTTGTAAAATTGCTCTAAATTTCAAAATTATACGTTAAATAATAAAAGCGATTTTGAACGTGACTTTAACACGATTGGAATATTTTCTTGATTACTTCAATCTTAACGTAATTAAGATTTTTTTTACGTAAGTAATTAAATTTTTGCTTTCACATTATATGATTATAATTGCTCTGTGTCGGTTCTTCGAGCTATATGGCCAGCCCATTAACATGAGAAGGTTAATTGTTAAAAATAATAATAGTGTGAGAGCAGATGTTCAACTTGCTCTCCTGCTTACGCAATTAATCATTACCGGCAATATGATACTTGTAAAACAGCACGCTACACTATACATTCGGTATAGAGCAAATACAGTTCGACCATATCGTAATATGTCCCCGTCACAATTACAAAGTAATGTAATATGAAATACGTAATTACATGATAACACTAAAGTATGCAAACCAACAGCAACACTGCCCATCTCATTGTAACACAGAGCAGACTCTCAGCAACACCATTTTCCTTGCCTGCACTAGAAGAATTACTACAACGAATAAAACCACGATACTGTCACTCTACGAGTCTTAGCACTCGTCAATTTACTAAAGCGGAATCTCTTGCGCACGACGCGTACAGTGAACTTTCGCACTCCAGGGACCCCTGCGTTCTAGTTTTGCGCCAAGGCTGTCCAAGGGAACTTCTTTTAGCCATCTCTTCCATCTCTGCACAGGGAGGACGTTTCATTGGCCAATGCTGCAAAGGAGAAAGCCGATCTGTTAGGCTCTCTTTTTGCGTCCAACTAGACTCTCGATGATGGGGGGAACACACCGCCGACCATCCCAAGGTGTGAGTGCTCCATGTCGGATTTGCGGTTCACACAGCGCTTAGTGATCTCCCTGGACGTAAACAAGACGAGTGGGCCTGATAGAGTTCCGCCCATTATGCTGAAGAAGCTTGCTCCCGAGTTTGCACCGGTTCTGACGCAAGTAGTCCCGAACTCATGGAAGACAGCTTTGGTGCACCCAATCCCTAAAAAAAGTCGACCGTTTAGACCCGTCCAACTACAGACCTATCGACCTCCTTATTCTCCAAAATAATGGAAACCATTATAAACTGCCAGCTTATGAGGTACCTTGAAAATCACCAGCTGATTAGTGACCACCAATACGGTTTCCGTAGGGGTGGCTAAGCTGGTGCTCTTCTGGTTTACCTGATTCACAGATAGGCGGAGGCAGTAGAGTACAAGGTTGAGGTCCTGGCTGTTAGTTTGGTCATTGCGAAAGCCTTCGATCGGGTTTCGCACAAAGCGCTTCTTTCGAAGATTCCTTCCTATGGTCTTCCCGAGAAATTGTGCAATTGGGTCACCAGTTTTCTTGCAGATTGGAGCATCAAGGTTGTAGTAGACGGTGCATGCTCCAATTACAAGCCTGTTAATGCTGGTGTTCCACAAGGCTGCGTGCTATCACCTACGCTGTTTCTTTTGCATATCAATGATATGTTGCAAACTAGTTACATTCATCAGTATGCGTACGACAGCACTGGTGATGCTTTTCACACCGGCCGTGCCAATATTTCTCGGGAACACGTCGTCGAGTACCGCAGCAAACATGTGTCTAAATTCAAGACTTTGTTGAACAAAGTCTCGGATTGGGGGCCACTAAATCTAGTCCAGTTCAATCCCCGGAAGACACAATTTTGAAAGTTTACCGATAAAAGAACCCCACTGTCGTATCTTTTCAGTTTCAGGCCATTTCCCTTGTTGCCTCAGCCAGCATCAGAAACATCGGCTTAGACATATCGAGTGGTGTGTATTTGCGTAGTCACTTGGAGTGGAAGGCTAAATTGTCCTCTAAAAAGCTTGGCGTGCGCTGCGAAGAGATGTTGCAACCCTTTGCATTTTCTATCGCATTTACCACGGAGAGTGCTCAGAGGAATTGTTCCGATTAATTCCAGCAGCCATACGCACGCCCCACTTGCTTTACAACATGTCCGTGTGCGATTTAAGGCAAGTGCGATACACAGAGTAGTACGATATAATGCTTGTGCGATAAATTCGGAAGTAGATTAGAATGCAATGACAGCGGCACGGAGAGTCGCACTAACAATTTTGTTTTTTGCACACACGCTAACTCTGACTGAAATTCACACTCAGAACGGTTGCATACATCATAATTGCCGTGCTATGTAAATTAAAAAATTTCTATAATTTTATATTCAATATTTTATTTCTTGGAATAAGTGTTATTTCTTTTCCTATATAAATTACAGATAAATAATGCCATTATAGAAATATTTATAATGGAAGAAGTACTTAACCACCAGTGGAGTTATAAAGAAAAAGAAGAAGAATTGTTCATTCATTTTCTCTGAGCCTTAGTAGATTACTAAAGGTACATAATTATACGCACCAGTGATTTCATTTTAAGAGCATGTTCAAAAGCACCAAATAATAAAACAACTTTTCCTTTTAGCTTTTTATTCCAAAACTTTCTTTTTTTGAAAAGATATTTGGTGATAGAATTGTCATGTCTGCAAATTTAAATCCATTTTATTTTTCTGTTTGAACGAAATACGGGAGGAAACTTTTTGACAATTTTTGAAAAGATATTTAATAAAATTTATAGATTTTAGAAAATACACTTAATTTTACTCACTTTTGAATTTCGACCAAAAAAGAAACACAAGTTTAAAGGAAATAAAATTTACAAAAAACAAACGCAAAATATGCTACTATATTTTTTATATATACTATATTTATTATTTTTATGTTTACTACAAACAAAAATTGAAACACTGAACTACATTTTTTTGGGGTCTCTAAAACCTGGATGGCATAAGCAATCAGTTTGCAACTAAAAATACACTAGTTGTGAATAAACTTAGACGTCTAATTTCTATCCTGCCTCGTTGGTCTAGTGGTCGTAAACGCGGCTGCTTATCACGAGGTATCGGGTTCGTAACCAGGTTGGGTGTATTGGATTGCCGTCCCAATGGACGGAGGTAATTTAAATATTGTTCGTGATAAGGTTGGCTATGTATATGAAACGAAAATCTATTTACATAGCTAATTAAAGTCTCCTTCAATAAATTCGATTGCCATTTATTTAATATGTTACATAACCTTCATACGATGTACCCTATTGACTCACGATAATATGACAACTGAATGATGGTGGAAAATAGGCTTGTAAAATACTTTTAAATATTGGTTTCGCCAAATTTAATAATCTAGTGTTGGCAAAAAAAATTATGAGAGCAAGGATTCCACTTTAAGCACTCACAAACCCTCCTGTCTAGATTTAATTTTTATTTATTTATCCTTAATTGCAAACAACTTCTACTGAGAGTTACATAGATGAACTCCACTGGACATTAATCAGGTACTTTCAAGACCGCATCAGCGTTGTTGAAAGAACTAATATTATGCCCAGCGATGGTTTTAAGAAAAGGCAGACAGTGATGATGTCTAGAATTCATATTAATGAAATCATTTGTAGCAATACATTTTGAGTCGCTCTAAAAATCCCATTTTACTTACTATAATATTTTATTACTGCCTTTGGTGTTAATATTTTGAAAAAAAAAAACTTTACTTAAAAATATTTTTGTCATATTTTTATCAAAACCATTTATTTAAAAAAATATTTGTTACAGGTGACGCATCAAAATTCGCAACCAATATTTTACAACCAAGTTTTCAAGGATATTTATGAATTAAAAAATACTTGAAGAAGGATAATAAAGAAAACCACATACCTATTACGTCACATAATGGTCAGAAAAGTAACTGAATATAAAATGTATTTAGAAAAACGTTACTTTAAATCAAATTATTTTCACTTTTTATTATTTATTATAATAATTAATCAAAATGGGTCAAGCATCTACTCACCTACGTGTCAACTCAAGTTTGCTGAATAATACGGAATTTCGTGACATTACTGAACTTGACAAAGATGATTGTGCTGTGGCTGATGAACCTAAATATCCAAGTAGCTTTGGATTAACACTCTCTGTACCAGAATGGGAAGCAATTTTTACAGCTATAATTCTTACACTCATTATTATTTCAACAATAGTAGGAAATATTTTAGTTATTCTTAGTGTGTTTACTTATAAGCCTTTAAGAATTGTTCAGAACTTTTTTATAGTTTCATTAGCTGTTGCAGATATAACAGTTGCTATTTTAGTTATGCCACTAAATGTAGCTTACTCAATATTAGGACAATGGGTGTTTGGTATTTATGTATGTAAAATGTGGCTTACTTGCGATATTATGTGTTGCACATCGTCTATTTTGAACTTATGTGCAATAGCTCTCGACAGATACTGGGCAATTACAGATCCGATAAATTATGCCCAGAAAAGAACATTAGAAAGAGTTCTGTTCATGATAGGTGTAGTATGGATTTTGTCTCTTATCATTAGTTCTCCCCCATTGTTGGGTTGGAATGACTGGCCTGAAGTATTTGAAACGGACACACCGTGCCGATTGACTTCACAACCAGGTTTTGTAATTTTCTCTTCATCTGGTTCTTTTTATATACCTTTGGTTATAATGACTGTAGTATATTTTGAAATTTATTTAGCAACTAAGAAAAGGCTGAGAGATCGTGCTAAAGCGACTAAAATTAGTACAATTTCAAGCGGAAGAAATAGATTTGCTTCAAAGAATAGTGATCAAAATGATCAAGATTCTGTTAGTTCTGATGGAAACCAAAGCGAACATCCAGGAGTAACTCGTCTCGTATCTCATAGTGAAAAAAATAAACGTCTGAAAAAACTAACTCCAAAAAAGAGGCCTAAACAAAAATATTGGAGTAAAGACGATAGATTTCAAAACAAACTGATTATTCCCATCCTTTCTAATGACAACTCAATCACAGAAATGGGAGACAATGTGGAAAATAGAAATACATCATCAGAAAGTAATTCCAAGGAGACTCAAGATGATGAAATTTTAGAAATAAAAGAGCAGGTGTGTAAAAAAATTCAAAAACGACCAAAACCTACCCAACAAAACACTGTTTACCAGTTTATCGAAGAAAAACAACGCATTTCACTAACAAGAGAACGTCGTGCAGCTAGAACTCTTGGCATTATTATGGGTGTATTTGTTGTGTGCTGGCTACCATTTTCCGTTTTGTACCTTGTCATTCCATTTTGTAATAACTGTTGCTTATCCGGAAAGTTTATTAACTTTATAACTTGGCTTGGTTATATAAACTCTGCTTTAAATCCTTTAATATATACTATTTTCAACATGGATTTCAGAAGAGCTTTTAAAAAGCTACTTTGTATGAAACCTTAAAATATTGTTGAATATTTTAAATTATTATAAATATTTCAAAACCAAAACTTGATTTGCTCAAGATTTTAATTTTAAACGTGGTTGTACTATTTCGTAATTCACTTTAACTTTAAATGTAAGTAAAGCAATTAGTTACATAAAATTTTATATGTTATAAGTTTAATCAAATATAGTATAATAATGCATTGTACAGCGAAATCCTTAATACTTTAAATAATATTACACTATTCCAGAAACTACAAGCAATAGCGGTAGTAATATAAATGTTATGATAAATATATATTTATGCAATAATAAGTGCATAGCACTCTTATATTTAAGAGTAAAGAATCATTATCGTTAACCTGTAGCGAACTAATACTTAAGTAACAGAAATGTTCCCGTCAACGAGTTTTCCTATATAAAATGTACATACATATCTTGAACTCTCAAATAATGCATAATATATAGTATCAATAATAAATACAAAAGTAACACTAACTGTACATAGTTGTTAAAGAGGTAACAGTATCGGTTGTGGTACGTGTGTTTTCTTATACTGTATTATAGTCTGAAATCTTGTTTATTGTTTTCACTACAGAACAGAATTATATTATATCCCTTTAAAATAATTTGAGCCCTTATTTAAAAGGGATATTAAATGGTCTAGATTTACTGACTGTGGAAATAAAATAATTTAACACAACTGTGTGGTTTTTATTTGACATAATTTTTCACTATGAGACTAAGCATTGGTACGAAAGTAGTTGAAATAGTAGGAGCGGGCGTATAACACCTTACAGCCGATAAAATAGAAATAGAAATAGAAAATATATTTATTTAATCAAAAAGTCATTACATAATTAAACAATGCACTGGTTTCTGCACTAAGCTCCAGGCTTGTATTGCAGGAACCAAGGTAGGAAAAGTAAGTTTTCCGTTTCCTGATAAGAAGCATGGAGCAACCAGGTTGTTATTTTGTACTTGACTTTGCTTGTGGTCAATAGGATTGGATCTTTTGAGATGTGATTTTAATGTAACTACGTCTTCAAGTTGTTAGAGGCCCGCTGCAGCTATATTTTGGTTGCACAATGAATGGATTGGCTCAACCGGGGTAAGATCACGTTCCCACTGAATACCACCGTAAAATATAAGCTTCATGCTGCTGTGTTTCATAAAGTGAGTGTAGACAACCGGAGACCGTTTTTTACAGGAAACGATGCAGTCCATCTTAGTGGAGTGAAATTATATCTTCATTTTGATTCTTAATCTAAGACAGATGTAGTTGTCTATTAGCCACATCATCCACTTACCACCAGTACTGTATGCTCGTTTGTCACCTTTATTCCATAGAAGAAAACTAAAGACTTCTTTTCCGCCTAGAAGTTCATCTGGGCGGGTACCATGCTCTTAACTATTTCTGCATTTTGATTCTTAATTTAAGATAAATATAGATGTCTATGGGCCACAGCATCCACTTATCATCAAATGTACTGTGTGCTCGTTTGTCACCCTTATTCTATTAAAAAATATTTAATAGCTATATTAATTTGATCCATATCATTGTATCTATTAGTACCATACGCTCATAAGGCTCTAATTTTTTTCACTTTTGTGAAGGTTCGATTCCGGATTCTGAAAACTATTTTTTCAAAATTCCGTGAATGTATAGTTTTACTTATTATTCAGAATAGAACAAGGGATATAAAATAAAGCACCTAAGAACTATAGACGAGCATATTTCTTGATACAATACTTACGGTAGAGGTACAATTAGGTTGCGTGCCCGTTAAGTTATTTAATTATTTTTTTGAACTTGTAACGATCGTACGGTACTTATATTTGAATTGCACCGGAAGTACAGACTATACAATTATTATAAACCAATTAGGTATCTATGCATTTTACAATTATAGATTATATATATTATGTGCAATAAAAAAAATTAAAAATCATTTACATATTTCGGAACTAGTCCATATCGCAAGTCATATATACACATCGAAATTAAAATATTAAATATAAGTTATAATGTCAATGATTTAAAAAAAATTGTTGTATATCAATTACATTAAAAAAAATATTTCATTTAAATTAAATTATTACAATTACTTAAATTCACATAAAATACACAAACGCAACACAACAAATACACAGCTCTAACGTAATCTAAACTCAGGTTTAGATCCGTAGTGCTCCACATGCAGTCTGGCCCAGTGTCGCATGATAGGGTAATCCAGATCCATCCGCCAGTCAAACAGTAGCAGGTAGTTGTTGGAGCCGCCCCGTATGCGGCGCATCAGGGACGCGACTCGCTTCCGAATGATCGCCGCGAATCCGTCTATATTCGCATCCGCAAACATCCCCGATGCGCTACATTAGCGTGGCAGCTTCATCAGTAACCTGAAGGCGTTATTGTATAAAATGCGTAGGGCGTCGTAAGATTTTTTCGTGTACTTGGCCCATAGGCTACACATGTAGAATGATTGGATCCATATCAAAATTGTCTGAAGGCGTCTCAGTGACCCAGTGGCCCAGATATTTGAACTGCGAGACTTTTTAAGGACACCGCCATTTAGCGTGACCGGTGGGACAGTGTAAGTTTTTGATCTCGCCTTAATCACCATGAGCTCGCTTTTGATGGCGTTGTATCTGAGCCCATGAGCCCCCGCATAACGCTCGCAGATCGAAATTAGTTTTCGAAGGGCACTGATCGATGGACTCAGCAGAATCGTGACGTCTGCATAACTAATATTGTTGACAAAAACGCCATTAATCGAACACCCAACACCAGCGCCGCTAAGCTCACGGATTAGTCGGCAATGTACAGGTTGAAGAGGGTTGGCGATGTTAGCCCGCCTTGCCTTACACCACACTCCAATCTGTACTCGTCCGATAGTGACCCCGACCACCTCACAAAATTGCTCTGATTGCCATACCAGTACTTCAGGAGGCTTATATACTCAAAGGGAAGGTCCGTATCACTCGACAACTTTTGCCACAACCTGTCATATGCAAATAAGTCAAATGCTTTAGATAGATCTAAAAAGCAGGCATAGACAGGTGTGCTTCTGTCAGTATAGTACTGAACGGTATGCTTGAGATTCAATATAGCCATTTCGGTTGATAAACCCGGGCGAAATCCAAACTGCGCGTCATGGAACTGAAGATTTTGTATTAATTGAATATCAATGAGACCGTCCAGAACCTTAGCAATGACTGTTGCGAGTAAAATAGGCCTGTAATTGCTTAATTTGGACGCGTCTCCCATCTTGTTCTTTATTATAGGAGCAAGTACCGTTTTCATCATAGCTTCAGGCAGGTAAGAATGGCTCATGCAGTAAGTAAACAACATGGCGAGCAACCTCGACATATGGACACATGCATTCTGCAAGTGTTCTATGCTGAGTGAGTCATAGCCAGGGATTTTCCTCGCTTCATATCCCTCACAAAGCCAAAGTATTTCCTACCTCTGTCGCGGTCTCCATAGGTCAACTTGTTTGGCGTCAGCAACCCCTCTACACTCACTGGAACACTCGGCTTCGCATTCAATTTATTGGTCTCCTTCCAAAATATACTAATGTTTTTCGTGGCATGCTGTGATGCAAGAATCCATTTTTATCTGGGTTTCATTATTCTTACACCACTTGAGCCGACTTTTAAACAAACTTCATGAGTCTCGCAATCGTTCATAGACTTGACCAGACGTAGTTTTACCTTGGGTGACCCACTAATAGAACCGAAGCCTAGCTACCTCATATGCCTTTTTGCAATGTTTGTTCCAGCCTGTCACATGCCTTCTCTTCTTGTTTATACTTATACAATTTTTAGAGCATTCTACCGCAGCTTCTCTGAGCACGCTTATTATAATAAAATTTATCAATTATTTGTCTATGTTCTATATTACCACACATTCTATCTGCGCAGTCTTGAAACTCGCTAGGAAAATCGACATCACGCAACTTAGTTAAGCAGATGTATAGATACCTATCTACCTCCTCTCTATCTCTTTTGCCCCAGACATCCCTATCCGGCATTGAGCCTCTTAATTGTACTTTAGGTACCAAAATATTAAGGTCACATAACAATTCGACTGCGAAATGATCGGAACATGACACATCATATCATATACTTGCGCCCAGAATAGTATATTTTGCGACTTCAGTAGTGATGACATGTTCCAACCATTACGTAGTTCCATAAACGTTACTAAGGAACGTATATGTACCTGAATCTAGCCCCAAACATTATATGTCTGTACAAGTCCACCTTTGTTCAGTACACAACTTCAAAAGCTCATCGCCAAATAAAGCGCCTGGATCAGCGTTGAAATCGCCTAGTAGGTACACTGTATCTATACTACACGTCTCTATGATAGCACTAATCTCACCGAGGCAATTTACCGTTTGCATATACACCGACATCACCAATTCGCGATCATCAAACATTACCTTCACAGCCACTATACGCTCACTATCACAGTCTATGACCGAAACCGATGGTAAAACACTTACGCCAAAGAAGAGTCGCGCCGCCATAGGGTCTGCCCTTCAGCATACCCGACTTAGTATCGTGCATACCGGTGCGACACCGATTATATGAATATTTATGGAGAATGTCACAACAAGTCCGGAGACAATGCAAGAATGATAATGCAGGCAATATAAATATATTTGTATGAATTAAAGTTTATAACTCTCTGCGGCGCAGAAACTTATCTTTAAAATAAACATTTTTATTTTTATTTTAAAGCATAGTTTCCTTAACATAACATCACATCTACTTTTTCCAGAGCCTGTTTGTTTGCATATGTGAGCTATGGAAACGGATAGTCAAAATCTTAATAACTCTGAAAACAAAAGCTTGCTTAATAGATAACAAACTGTTTAATAGTCTCATTAAAAGATGGGCACAAAACGGCTGAGAGTGTCTTGAGGTAGACGATTTTGCACCGAAGACTTGTGCAAGTTTTCACTTAACCGATTTTTTTTTTAATAAGAGATACTATTACAGTGTCGAATACCTAATTAGGCATAAATAATTGAGCATAAAGCTATGTTAGGCACTAACATAACGTGTAACTAACATAACACTCACGCTTTTCACCAAGAGGAGTAGGCAGAGATTACAGATTTCCATTTGGCACGATCCCGACATACCTCTCTCGCTGAATTAACGTTCAAATATTAGGAACTACGCACCGAATTTAATTTGTATCTAGGTGTGTGGTGTCAAATTAATTCAGCAAAATATTAATGTCCATCTGCCTGAATATAATCTGACAATTTTTAAATGTTTACATGCTGAATAAGTAAGCCATTCTATTTAATTATGTAATTCACTATGAAATATTTTGTTGGGCTCGGGAATAAAAACTAAAAGCGGTGATTTTAATCTCAAGTCTCTTTGAACTTTGTTCCAGATGTTTCCACTCATTTTCAATTAAAAATTTCAAATATTTTCTTTTACCGAACACAATACTTATAGTTTTTGCACATCTCGAATGCTATAGACTTTACAGTTGACTTGACAAGGTCACGTTCTCAATAAATTTGGTTTACTAATTTTATACTTAATATTAAGAGAAATCACTAACGAATAAAACTGTTGCTTTTATTAAGTTTTGCAATGAGTATTATAAAAATTTAAATTTTTTATCGTCGTCGTTCCTTAGTCCGTCGTTAAAAAATAGTAATTTTTCACGACGGACGGATTAAATTCCAAATTACGAGTATTTCGAGAACGACTTATTTTTTTACTTAAGGAGATAAGTATCAAAACTACAACGCTGATAGATGGCACTTGACCGATCTAAATTGTAAACATTTTCACACATAAACATCTGTCATATTATTTTATAAGCTTTGAATAAAACTATTTTTTACGGATTTTATCGCGTTTAATTTACTATTTAAATTCCCGACGTTTCGGGTGCTTTAAAGCAACCCATGGTCCCCCCGTGACCGTGATTTATTCAATGTGTAGTATTCGCGTAAATATAAGAAATCATTGTATTATAAGCTTATTATGAGTGAGATTTTTGCTACAATCGCTAGCAAATCTGTTCATACCAATAAATTTAATACAGCTTAGTTTTTCATAATTTCATTCATTCATTACAGCCTATAGAAAAGTCCACTGCAGAACATAGGCCTCCTCCATAAATTGCCTAATATTATTTTAATTTCAATATATTTGATTTTCCAAAATCAATCTCTTTATCAAAAAATATTCAAATATTTATTTATCTACTCCATACACATAATATTAGCATAGATATGGCAACAATGTCAAAAAAATATCCAGGGATACGAACCAATAACTACAAGGTCACGTCATCTGTATTCAAATATTATACTAGTCTAAAGCAGGGAAAATAACTTAGTTTTAACTGAATTCGATTAAGTTAAAACTAAGTTTTCCCTGTTTTTACTTAGTTGTTAATAAATAAACAATTTGTTATCGAAAGGTGTTATGATTTATCTAATGGATTAAATGATAATATAATTTTATTCGTTTTTATTTTTATTAAATTTAACTGAATACGATCAGATTTCTAAGAAAAAATCTTAATACTAAAAGCACAGCCTAAGAAGAACATAATTAAAAAACTGATTTTATTTTATTTCACGTTTAAACAAATTCCTGTGTATGTGAAATTGACGAAACTTTAATTCCTTATTTTTAAATAAGGACGACCCACAGTCTTTTACCGCACATGTAGTGTGAACCATTTTAATTTATTTGCTTGACAGGACAACCCTAGCGGACAGCTCCGAATCGAGCGCTCCGCCCGCTTATCACCTCGCACCATACCGCACGATTGCCCCGTCTAGACGCCTTCGATGACCGACTGTTACCCCCTGCCACACACTCGTCTAGTGGCATGGGGAGTAGCGAGGAAAGTAGGCAGAGACGTAGTGTGGCAACAATACTCGTCATCCCGCACGTCATGTTCCTCATCATGCTCCTTCATCGCTCCCCGTTTTGTCGGTTTTTTGGGCTCGAATCAAAGGACTGGCAATATGAGCGTGAGTGGCCGGCCATATAATCGCGCGAACGCAGTTCGAATCGAGCGCTCGTTACTAAACCGTCATTCTATTGCGATGAATAGACGTCATCCACCATCTCCGTTGGCGAGGACGACGACGCATATTTCTTTTTTATGACATTGATATAATTAGCTATACTAAATATGCATATAGCGCACATGCTGCCACAGTTGAAACTATCATTGTGTTGCAAACGCGAGCCACCTAGTGCGGAGCGCCGCGATTAATTGCGCGAGTAGAGTAGTGTGTGGGCAAAGAGCGTGAGGAGTAGAGAGGTGAGCAGCGCGGGGAGCATAGTGTGGCGGAACCATTAGTAGTAGTTAGACTGTGCTAATAGTTTCATTGCACATACGTAAGCAATCTATTTTTTTCTATTATTTGACAGTGCTGGACTATTATCCCACTTGATGTACAAGCCATCGTATATTCAACTTTATTTTGCGCTCACGTTTGCAACCTACATTCGGGGCGCATGTTTAATTAGTAATAATTTTATTATATTTAACTTCAAATCAGTACGTGAACAACCGTCCTACTAAACACTAACTACTCAAGGAAAGATTTGCCACAATAACCTTATAACTACTTTACTTTTTAATAAACCTTTTAAACTTTGGTGATCTTTTCCTTTCGACGTGCTCATCAATTAACTTCAACTCTATTTTTTGAAAGTGTATGGGCCTGCAAATCATTAATTTTATGGTCCTTCGAGTAAAAATTAAAAGTGAAGTGTAACAGTGTGTGATCAGTGATAAATCTGCGGTAGCGAATTGGTTAACTGGCCTCCCGGAAGAGGGAATCACCAGAACAATTGAGAGTGCGCACACATCGCAGAGGAATCCTATCACGTACTACACAACAACTAATACGAACCAACACCAAGCTCTACATCTGCCACCGTCAACTACGTGCCAGAACACCGAGGTACGAACTTCGCATTCTCTTCTTCTAACTTTTTACTACAATCAACTAACTACATCAACTACAACATCATGCTGCAACTTCAACAACAGTGTTTTAATAACATCAAAACTCTCTGCTCTAACTACAAGAAAGATAGTCAAGACAGAAAAAATCACGAATACTTGTTGAAACGACTGGAGTCTCTCGAGACGCAATGGACCGACTTCAGTGAACGACACAAACAACTACTAGAAACTTATGAAGATAAAAACATCAACTACTTCACCGAAAATATCTTCGAAAATACTAAACAACTTTACGAAACTACTAAGAAAAGCATAGAACATCTATTACAAAAACTGCGTGAGCCAAAGTCTGTGGAATTCGACTTAACCGATATGCTGGGGGATAGCTCCAACGAAACTTCATCTTCAAATTTGCTACTGGAGATACAAATGTGCAACTTTAAATCTCTCGACCGTGCTATGTCAAAAATTGACGTCAATACTATCACCGAGAAGTGGGAGCTTCAAGATCATCTTTCCATACTAAAAACTAAGTGGCAAGTCATTGACAAACTACATTGGGAATTAGAAGCTAAGTACAAAGGCTCTAACGTCAAATACTACAACATATTTGTCGAGATGGAAGACAAGTATGACGAAATTCGACGAAATTTAAACTCGAAAATCTGGTCAACTATTCATTACGAAACATCTGCGCCAAAAATGGAAATTCCTGAATTTTCTGGTAACTATACTCAATGGGTTTCATTCAAAGACCTCTTCATGGAAGCCATTCACAACAATCCAATGATAAATAACGCGCAAAAGATGCAACATCTCAAGTCTAAGCTGAGGGGTGAGGCTGAGCGCATAGTGCAGCATCTCAGTATCAGTGCAGACAACTATAACTCATGCTGGGATATACTAACGCAACGCTATGAGAACCGACGCCTTCAGTTCACATCTTTCATCAACACCATGCTCAACCTGCCTGTCATACAAAGTCCCGACAGCTACAAGCTTAAAAAAATGCATGGCGTCATCACGGAATGTTTGAATGGAATCACAAACATTGGCATCGATACTACTACGTGGGATCCACTCATTGTCCACCTGATGTTACTGAAACTTGATAAAGCTACCTACTCAGAATACATGAAAGAACTACAAGATCACAGAGAGTTACAACCATTAAACGATTATCCTATACTTTCTTGAGTGCAAGTTCATGGCATACGAAGCAATGAAAAATGCATAGAAAGATACTACGGCTACTCAAAATCAGAAACCAACTTTTGCGAGAACTGCAAACAAGAACATTTCATCATGGAATAATACGGAGAGAAATAATCCTTTCAAGAAATACATCAACGAACCTAAGAAAACTTATTATATTACTTATGGAAAATGCCCAAACTGTAACGAAGATCACGTGTTGATGCAATGCCCAAAGTTCATTGACATGAACCCTACACAACGCAATAACACTGTTGCAAAACTGCATTTGTGCGAAAATTGCTTATTTAGCTATGGCAACGACAAATGAAATTCTACAAAACGTGTAAAGAGTGTCATATGAGGCATCACGCTTTATTGCACAATTCTACAAAGAAATATTTACCTACAACTAAAACAACATCGAACGAAAACTACTCAAAACCACGACTTTCAACTTCTTCACAACCATGTTCCAATCATCTGTCCACCGATGATGTGGAAATTTTACTACCAACTGTACAACTGCAAGTGAAGACTGCAAATGGTACTCAAATCAAATTATAGGCTTTACTAGACCAAGGCTCACAAGTAGACTTAATCACTGAAAGGGCGGCGCAGCTCTTACGACTGCCTAGAAAAAGAATGAACGCAACTGTTACTGGAGTAGGATCTGTATCTGGTGACTGCAAAGGACGCCTCAATTTGTCTTGTAAATCAATCTACTCTTACTACACATTTGAAACTCAAGCCCTCATCATGAAAAAGATTACGAACAACTTACCTAACTCGTCGTTTGAACCAACTGACTGGCCACACTTGGAAAACTTGAAGCTTGCAGATCCAGACTTCCACATATCGCGCCCTATTGATCTACTGCTAGGAGCCGACGTGTACTCAGACATTTTACTAGATGGAGTACAGAAAGGAAGCCAACAATCCCCGATTGCGCAACAAACACAAATGGGATGGATACTGTGCGGCAAATTAAAACGTCACGTAACTCTTATCGATCTCAACGAAATATCCAAGTACTGGGAAAGCGAAGATATCGTTCAAGACGACAATGACTTGTCCAAGGACGACTACTGTGAAAGTCACTACTCAAACACTGTACAACGTCATTCAAACGGGAAGTACATCATATCGATGCCGCTTTGTAATAATAACTATGAAGAAAAGACGAAGAACTCAAGATCTATCGCTCTGATAACTGAAACAATAAACTCGCTCTGATGTATCGAGATTTTATCAAAGAATATACAGAACTAGGACACATGAAGCCCTCGTCTCTGATACCTACTTACCTACCTCAATGTTATCTCCCATATCACAGCGTCATATGCGAAAATTCAACTACTACGAAATTAAGAGTCACTTTTCAGAATACTACAATTGGCTTCAGCCTTAACCAACTACAAGAAAAGGGTCCCAATCTACAAAAAGATATTCAAGCACTCATCTTAAAATGGAAATCGTACAAATATACATACACCACCGACATCGAGAAAATGTACCGCTGCATAGAAATTACTCAAGATCAACAAAAACTACAAAAATAATATGGTGTGATTCACCAATTGATAAGCTCCGAGAGTATGAACTGTGCACCGTGACTTATGGGATGAAATGTGCACCATGGCTTGCAATGAGAACTCTCAAACAACTTGCAATGGACGATGGCCACAAGTACCCAGAAGCGGCTCGCGTACTTCAAGATGAGTTTTACGTGGACGACCTTGTGAGCGGACACAACTTTATTCATGAAGCAATCGAACTTCAACAGTCACTAATTGAACTGTTAAAACTTGGCGGCATGAACCTAAGAAAGTGGTCAGCAAACGACCCCGTACTACTAGAAAACTTAACTGAAGATCAAATTTCATTACACAACAACTTCGACTTCAAACATGAAGAATCAATAAAAACACTCGGCCTTGGCTGGAACCCCAACACTGATCAATTTTCTTTTAACTGGGAGCTAGAGAAAAACACAAAGGCAGAACTAACTAAACGAACGCTACTTTCGGAGATAACCAAACTTTATGACCCTCTGGGCTGGCTCTCACCTATTACTATTACGGCCAAACTATTGTTCCAAAAAGTATGGGCGGCCAAGTTAGGATGGGATGACACTCTACCCACCGAAATATAAACTGACTGGGTGAAACTAAGAAATGAACTTACGTTAGTCAAAGATGCAGCAATCAAACATTGAACTACTAGGCTTCTCAGATGTAAGTGAAAATCGTGCATTCGTGCGTCATCTACGGCTGTATCGCTAACACCAACGGCCCACCAACTATACAATTACTCGCCGCTAAGAGTAGGGTTGCTCCTCTAACACAAAAAACAACATTGCCAAGAATAGAATTATGCGGCGCGCTACTACTTTCACAACTAGTTGAGAAAACCAAAGGAGCCTTCAAAGGACATGAGATAAAAGTTCGCGCATGGTGTGACTCTCAAGTCGTTCTCGCCTGGCTGCAAGGAGACGTATCTAGATGGGAAAGATATGGATTCAACCGGGTTAACAAAATCAAGCAAATTATCCCATCACAGAATTGGCAGTACGTCAAGTCGGAACAAAATCCAGCAGATTTTGCCTCTCGTGGACTGTATTCCAGCAAACTAATCAACTTCGAACTGTGGTGGAATGGTCCCAAATTCCTGCAAAATCTGGAAAATGAAAAGTTCATAAACAACCTAACATGTTTATACACTACTAACGCCGAACTTAAAACCAAGAAGGTGGAAGCCCTAACTACTAATCAAAGTCAACATTTCCTTGATATTTTAATCAACAAATGCAGTTCACTAACCCGCGTAACAAGAGTCACGGGATGGATACTGCGCTTCATTACAAATGCGCGTAGTAAGATGAAACTTGACGCCAAATACCTCACTACAACGGAAAAAACAGCCGCCAATGAACAAGTAATTAAATTTGTGCTAAGTACAAGTTCGATAACGAGTAAAAACAATTTATAAAACAAGAAAATATTACCAACAAAAGTTGTATCCTCAAACTCAACCCTTACTTAGACAAAAAAGGGAGTGGGCGGCTGTATTAACAACTCTAACTTACCATTTGAGATGAAACATCCCGCCCTCATCCCTCGAAGTGGACGCTTCACTGGACTACTTATCGAGCAAGCTTACTCTGTAACACTTCACTGAAAGCAAAACTGAAAGCAAAACTACGTTACTGCGTCCGATGTCATCGTCACAAACAAACAAAAACTCATCAGATTATGACTGACCTACCTCAACATCGAATAACACTATCCTGGCCGTTTACGCACACCGGAGTCAACTTCACTGGTCACGTGGACGTTAATCTGAACAAGGGAAGATGTGTTAAAACTTCAAAGGGATACATTGCTATCTTTGTATGTATGGCGACTAAAGCCGTACATATAGAACTTGTTTCAGATTTTAGCACCGAAACTTTCATCGCCACCTTTCGAAGAATGTGTGCCTGACGTGGCACTCCAAAACATGTCTACTCGGACTGCGGAACTAACTTTATCGGCGCATCTAAGACGTTACATAAAGAATTCGAACAATTCCAACTGCAACTCTCGTCAGATTTTTTTGACCACATTGGACAACTGGAGGTAGAATGGCTCATCAACGCGCCGGCGTGGCCTACTGCAGGTGGCCTTTGGGAGGCAGCTGTGAAGTCAATGAAGTACCACCTACCTCGTGTACTGGGAGATCAGAAACTTACATACGAAGAGTTTCAAACTTCATTAACACAGATCGAAGCGTGCATGTACTCCAGACCTCTATGTCCACTAACTGAAGATCCTGAAGAATTTCAAAACTTCTTAACTCCAGGACACTTCCTAACCGGCAGCCCTGTGATGTCTCTACCGATCTCACCGACAGAGACATTAACTTACGTCGGCGATGGCAACTGACTGAAAACATGTTACAACAGTTTTGGAAAAATTGGTCTAATGAATATTTGACTCAACTACAAGGCCGAAGTAAATGGAACGAATCAACTAAGCACATCAAAGAAGGCGATATCGTGCTGATCAAAGACAACAACTTGCCGCCAGAAAAATGGGCCATGGGTCCCGGTTTTAAGTACACGACCTTAAAACCTTAAAATTTTAGTTTAAGTTACGTAAGAGTAACTACTTTAAAAACACCAACTGGTATCATCAAGCGTCCCATCGTAAAACTGTCACCACTCCCGTCGGAAACTGAAACAAATTCCAACCCACCAATATGCAATCAACAAGATGAAAAGCCCCAAAAAGATGAAATCAAACCTCAACAATGAACGAAGACAAAGAAAACTAAGACAAAAACATCCTCAGCTATAATGGCAACCCTATTAACAATGTTTATTTGCATATCTGGATCATATGGTGAAGAGGCTAAGTTCTTACATTACAAACCTTGAACCCGACCGGCCGATATATCACGACACCGTTGGCAAATTGCAAATGATTCACGACGAGTGGACATTGCTTATGTACTACAACTTAACTACTTATTGGAATAGAGTAGATCGGGTCAAAACATACCTTCATGGCTTGAACGACCTGTGTGATAAAACTGACCCAAGATAGTGCAAAACTACTTTAGAGCAATTAAACCTACAATCTGAATACATTGCAGTTAACTTTCAAAATAACACCCATATATCTGTGACAGAAACTGTCACGAAGCTGTGCACTCAAATGAAACAAGATAGTTTTCTCTGTTACAAAAACTTACCAGTGTTCAACTTACATAACAACAATGCTCCTGGCCATTTGCTGAAGCTTGCACTTTACGCACGATATGCATCGTGACGTCGAACTTTATGACGTCGTCTGGCATAGTAAAACTCGCGCAAGGGTGTGTACTACAATCCAAAGACTTCACTATTCACTCACACAATGAGTACAATACCAAAATGAAAATCGACAACTATTATTTCGATATCCCAACTCTGAACACTACAGCGAACAACATTATTGGGTTAACTCGCCATAATGTATCATGGAAAGTAATCCAAGAAACACGTGATATGGAACTTCAAGAAATTGACAGGCGATTACATTCACTCCATGAAAACGAAGTCTTACCCTCGTCAATTACGAGTCACGACTTACACCAATACCTGATCTGCTACATACTTCTCAGCGTCGTGCAATTCTTGGAACGACTGTATGGATCGCAGGAAAGCTTTTCAGCCGTTATTGCACTAAACACAAAGACATGACATCACATAAAAATGAAGCGATGGAACTAGAAGATATAAAAAACACTACTGCGGGACGCGAACCTGTAGCACCAAGTCCAGCGCAGCCGCCCGCGCCTCAGTAGAGCGATCAGCGGCCATGTACACCAACTACGGCGACTACAGCGAAAAACCACATTACTTTTAATTTTGACGATTATTACTAACATTATTTGCTTTGTACTGGCATTACTTTACCTTGATATTTTTTGTCTCTAGTTTATCTTATTTTTCTTTCGGGTTGCCAATATGTACAGGCAAGCCATCGTACATTCAACTTTATTTTGCGCTCGTTTGTAACCTACTTTCAGGGCGCATGTTTAATTAGTTATAATTTTATTATATTTAACTTCAAATTAGTACGTCAACAATCGTCCTACTAAACACTAACTACTCAAGGAAAGATTTGCCATAATAACCTTATAACTACTTTACTTTTTAATAAACCTTTTAAACTTTGGTGATCTTTTCCTTTCGACGTGCTCATCAACTAACTTCAACTCTATTTCTTGAAAGTGTATGGCCCTGCAAACCATACAATGGTAAGTGGTGATGCAGCTGAAGATTGTAAAGCGCATTGACTTAGCTTAACAAAAGCCTAATGATTTCTTATATTTACGCGAACACTACACATTGAATAAAACTAATTTTCGGGTGCTTTACAACACTCATGGTCACGGGAGACTGAAGTGATTGACGTCCCGTTGTCATAGTTAACACGGAATACCTTCAGCTTTTTAATTATTAGTTTTGGTCCGATCTACGCAGAATGAACTTACTGTGTTTGATGTCTTGCAGTAGTATGCTTGGGTTTAGTTTTAATTTTATTAATTACAGGATCCCAAGCAGGTGGTAGTACCCAGCCTTCCTCTCTATTGAAATTAGGATGTTTTTTAATTTCAATAGCCTCGCGTATCATCCTTGACAGGAATCGATGTTCTTTCGCGAGAATTTTTGGTTTATTAAATCTAATGTAATGGCGGGGGCCGTCTAGGATATGATCACAAACTGCAGACTTCCCGGAACGTTGGTGTATCACGTCAGCTATGTGTTCTTTTACGCGGGTTTTGATGGATCGTTTTGTTTTCCCTATATATGAGAGACCACATTCACAATCGAGTTTGTATACTTCTGTATCTTGTAGAGGATATTGCACTTGACGGATGATAAGAACTGACTAACTTCTTCGGCGGCTTGAAGAATTTTCTAATAGAAGCTCGCTTCAAGATGTAGCCAACCTTGTCTGTGACACCTCTGACATATGGTAGTACAGCAGGCACACGCTCGATCGTGGCCGGCTTCACTCGGTCACTGTGACGTAGGCGCGGGACCCGAAGCTTGTTGTCGTGCAGAACCTGCTTGACGTGCTGAAGCTCAGCGGCCAGGTGTTTGCTGTCACTGATCCCTCTTGCTCTCTGTAACAAAGATTTGCCCACGTTAGCTAATTGTGAAGGATGATGGTGGGGTTCACCGTTTAAATATCGTTTTGTATGGCTCTTTTTTCTTTACACAGTGTGACCTATGGTGTTGTTAGGATTTCGGATGACTAACACATCTAGGAAAGCTAAAGAATTATTTGCCTCTAACTCCATAGTAAATTGAATTTTGGAGTTTATGGAATTAAGATGTTCTAAAAATGCAGTTACTTTATCTGATGGTAAAATTGTGAAAGTATCGTCTACGTACCGCTTGTAGAACCTTGGAGTTACAGGTGCAGTAAGCAGGGCTTTCTCCTCAAAGTCCTCCATGAATATATCGGCGACAATGGGAGATACCAGTGAGCCCATTGCAACACCATCTACTTGCTTGTAAAACTCTTCCTTCCACAATAGATAGCCAGATGTAAGGCAATGTCTGAGTAATACTGCATATTCTGCTGGCATGTTGATTTCCTCTAGTTTCCTAGTTACAATTGAGATGCAGTCTTCAACAGGTAGGCATGTAAATACGAGGGTGACACTGAAAGTTCTTAGAAAATCAAAAACTGAACAAACTAGCAAGTTATTAGTTTTATTATATCTTTTCAAAATAGTGTCCATTTACATCAATACATTGATGCATCCGATGGAACCACTGAGAAAAGTACTTTGCCCACTCGTCCTTAGGGGTCTCTTCGACGGCATTTTGAAACGCAGCCACTTTTTCCTCGGCGTCCATAAAACGTTTTCCTCGAAGTTTTTCTTTTATTTTCGGAAATAAATAAAAATCGCAAGGTGCGAGGTCGGGGCTATAGGGCAGGTGACCCAGTGATTCCACGTCTGACGTCGCCAAGTAGTCGAATATTTGCTTGGCGGTGTGTGACGAGGCGTTGTCGTGGTGAAGGAGGATCCTACTGCGAGGTCGTTTCTCCCGAAGTTTTTCCAAGGCAAGTGGCAAACAATTGTTAGTGTACCACTCTGTAGTAACTGTTTTTCGATTTTCTAAAACAATTGTTACGTAATGACCTGTCCTTCCGAAGAACGAGGCCACCATCTTTTTTCCCACGCTTCGTCCTCTCTTCACTTTAGTTGGCAACTCCTCGGAAGGAAACACTCAGACAGCAGACTGTCTCTTAGTTTCAGGATTATAACAATAAATCTAGCTTTCGTCACCCGTAAGTATGTCGAACGCAGCATTTGATTCACCTCCGTTAAATCTTTGAACCATTTCACGACACCAATCAACACGGCGGAGTTTTTGAGCCTCTGTCAAATTATGAGGTATCCACCGGGCACAAAGCTTTCTGACCGCTAAATGTTCATGGAGGATTTTGTGCGCTTGACTCATACCAATGCCTAAGCTTGTCCAAATCTGCTGATAAGTCACTCTTTTGTCAGTCTTTATCATATGCCGCACAACACTAATGTTATCTTTAGTCGTCGCCGTAGAAGGCCGTCCCTCATACAGATCATCGGTGAGATTAGTGCGACTACGTTTAAACTCATTAAACCAGTTGTAAACAGTGGCACGAGATGGAGCTTCATCCTGAAAGGCCAATCGAAGTCTATCTTAACTTTCTTGTCGACTTAAATGACATTGAATGTCATAAAAAATCATTGTACGAAAATTTTCTCGCGTTAAATTCATGCTGACGTGACACAGACAATTTTCAATTTGCCGCCAAATCGTAAACAAATGACTAATTAATAAAACACAATAATATTGGCAAAGAGTTCCATTTTTAAAATTTTAACTTATTTTTTTATTATATCTTTTACAAGTGGCCAGTTCTAAAAACTTTCAGTGTCGCCCTCGTAGAGACTGAACATCAAAACTAACCATGGTTTCATTGTCAGTAAGACATAGGTCTTTTTTATCACTGACAAAATGGTATGAATCCTTAGTGTGTGCTCTTGTGTGTCCTCTGAGTGGTGATAGTATTTTTTCTAAGTGGAGGCTGGATACTACCACCTGCTTGGGATCCTGTAATTAATAAAATTAAAACTAAATCTAAGCATACCACTGCAAGACTTCAAGACACAGTAAGTTCATTCTACGTAGATCGGACCAAAACTAATATTTAAAAAAGCTGAAGGTATTTCGTGTTAACTCTGACATCGGGACGTCAATCACCTCAGTTACCCGTGATCATGGGTGCTTTAAAGCACCAGAAACGTTAGGAATTTCATAAAAATAAGTAAAAACAAAAAAAAATTACGCGATAGAATCCGTAAAATTAGTTTTATTCAATTAACAAAAGCCTGTTCATTCTTGTCTTGAAGACACGCACATCATAATCCAATGGAAATACAGATGCTGGCAAATTATTTCACTCCTTTGCTGTACGCATTATGAACGAAGCAAACCGTTTGGTTCGAAGGAGACCAGTTAAGCGTGGTCCGATAATGCAATAGAATGGAAGGAATTAAGTCAAAGAGAAATGCATCCTATAGAATACCAGGAGGCTGGCTACTTTGCGCCTGTGCTCGAGCCTTACAAGATTGGTTTCAAGCAAATCAAGTTTACCTATAAGCCTCTTAGCACGTCTCTCTCTGTGCCCAACGCTGCTAGATAACATTTTGGAGCACCAGCCATAAGGGTGACAGCAGTACTCCATGCACATGCACCATGGACTTGCACTTTATGGTAAGCTGCCCTGGCGTAACACCTTAACTAGGCAGAGCCTCTATCTAATGAGTAGGTGTCACGGGTTTCTTCCAAGCATAGTACAAAGGGTTAAGTACAGAGCAGTCAGGTTGAAGTTCAAGGACGAAAATGCACTCATATTCGCAATATATTAAGTTGGTTTAGCGTCAAAACAACAAATCTAAACCCGATTAGTGGCTGGCCCAAATATTTATAAATTTTAAGTTTGCGCTATGAAGAAAATACATAGTGAACATATCATTAACAAGACTTAGAGCAAAGCCGCGGGAAAAAGAAAGTATTACATTAAGACATTAAAACGAAGAATTACGAGTATACACCTCGGTTGCGCAAGAGCTAATGCGTTTATTCCCGTGTGTCCGTCCACCACTCTTAACTTACTTATATTTCATAAAGTCAGTGCCTCTAAATATACATGTTCAATCGCGCTATAATACGCACTGCGAATTGTATTGTATTCGAGAGTTGTTGCTTTTGCCGAAACGGGGCAAAAAAAGCCATCATCATTAAGGTAACAATTATGTATTTTTAACCAGTGTCTACAAATTCCCTATGTGATTATTATTTACGTAATATTCTGTTACTTCCTCTTTATTGTTTTGTGTTACTTTATACGCTAAGGGCTTAATAACAATTTAAACTTCGTGTTCCAAATAAGTGCGTTTTCTGCAAAGGTTATAAACATACGTTAAACATTTACAGAATATTCCGTCCGAGCATCTGGTTGATCGTAATTCATGAATATAATAAGGATTTTCATCTCGAATTTATTGAATCATGAGAAGTCGTGGCTTTGCAATCTTAACATTTAACTGTGGACATGGGGTCTCACAGACCTTTCGCACTTGCTGATTTCTTAGAATAACATATTTACCACCACCCCCCGCGGGTGGGCTTCTCAGTATATTCTAGTTTAGTCACCAAACGCTCGATGAAGAAGGAAGTTGTGTCGTCCAGTGCCATAAACGTAAGTTACACTTATTTGAAGTTTAAACGGGGTCTGTGAAACCCTATGTCCATATTTCCTTAAGAAAAAATATCGTACCACCTTTACTTTTGTTTTAGATTTTTCTTGTTTAAGATGGCCGAAAATAGTCCGCTAAGTTCTTCTGGGTCAAAAATATATTGCGTTTAGATGTTCCGTCAATATTTTTTCGAATTCTTGACTTGACTGGTATCAATACTAGCATATTATATACTCAACATCAAAGTAAGGAAGTAGATCGAGGTATCTTTATAAATAAATTAGCCCGTTCCCTAGTAGTCCCCACATATGCAGACGTTATATCAAAAGCATTACCAATAATCACCATAAAGCGCATTTTAGGAGGTGACGCGCCACCAAATGATACCCAAGCTGAACAAGAAGAGCAAGGGAAGAGAAAATCTTGTAACCTATGTCCAGTAAGACTCCACAGAAAGACTGCCTACAAATGTGTAGCATGCAAAAATCTAATATGTCTGCAGTTCTCAAACCCCCTGAATAAGGCATGCCAATAATTATAGGGTAATTGACCCTCTGTCAGTTTTTTTTGTTTGCAGTTCAGAATGAACATTTTTGTTTTTTAATTGAAAATATATTAGATTTTAAGAAAAAAAATATAATAACGTTGATTTTTAAAATAAATAATTAGTTAATAGAACTTTAAATGATCTCAGTGCCAATTAAGACTGAAAAGTGCCTTAAGTATTATGTAATAATTTTTTCTCATATTTACTTAAAATCTTATTATTTATAATCCAAGTATCCACTCTAAATTATTTTTTATTTATATATTTGCACAATAAATATCAAATGGCCCTAAACAATGTAGGAGCCTGTCAGACCCCATGTCCATGCTAGTGTTACAAAAAATAAGTGTTCATAATTAAAGGTTAAGGTTTATTATTTATTTTTTATTATATTGCTTTAACTTATTGGAGTCAGATATTTTTTTATAGAATAATGGTGACACACGAGCGCACAGTTCACCTGATGGTAAGTGGATGCTGTGGCCCATAGACATCTACATTTATCCTCAATTAAGAATCAAAATTCAGATGCGTTGTCACCCCTGAGGACTGAGATGAAATGCCTCGTTTCCAATAAAAAGGGTCTCCGGTTCTCTACACTCACCATACGAAACACAGAAGCATTAAGCTGCTATTTTACGTTGGTATTCTGTGAGAGCGTGGTCCTACCCCAGTCGTGCCAACCCATTCGTGCTGCAACCACAATATAGCTGCAGCATGGCTCTACCACGTAAATTAATTACGTGGTATTACAAACGTAAATTATTTTTATATAGAATAACAGTGACAAATGCCAAAAAAAAGAAAAAGAAAATATAAGCACACCTAATGGTAAGTGGATTTTGTGGTTCATAGACATCTACATTTATTCTCAATTAAACAAAAACATTAGACAATAAGCAAAATAAAACTTCCTACCATAACTGCATCCACTACAATTACAGCGACAAAAGTCAACTCTATTACCATAAACTGTGCAATATCTGGAGAACTCACATAATTCAATAATACGACGCATGTTTCGAAACAAAACAGGGCGTTGTCGATTATATCAAGTTTAAATTTAACTATAATTTTAATGTTATTGGACCCAACGTCAATTCTATGTAACAAGTCTATATTAAACTCGGTATGTCAAGCATAACATACCGAGTTTAATATAGACTTGTACTTGATGTTTGTTAATCTTGACATAAGCTTAATGAGAAGGGATCAAAGTCAAGTTAATGACAGAGGTACTAAATTATCATAGAGGCATTTTCATGAATCAAAACTTTATAGGTAGGTTGTACAAGTATAATAGAATATATATATATATATAGATATATAATATTACTTACATTAGAAACAAATTATTATGGAGATTTCCTTGGTTATTATTATTCACGATATATTTTGTTATGACTGTCTCTGTTATGTCTGTCCGTCATTGGTTTAGTGGTTGTGAACGCTGATCATGAGGTCCCGGGTTCGAAACGGGTTGGGTCAAAATAATCAGTTTATGAGTTTTTTTCTCAAGAAATTCTCAGAATTCAAATTGAGTGATAAGAGAAGAGTGTGGTTTGCAAGATGATGTTGTGACCAGGATTAATAAATGAATGCTTCGATGGTTTGGTCATGTAGAAAGAATGAATGAGGAAAGAGTGACAAAGCAAATTTATGTTGCAGAGGTGAACGGCAGAGTCAGGAAGGGACGCCCTATGCAAAAATTTTATCGACCAAATTGGCGATATATTGAAAATGGGCCAAATTAAGAGTACCCTTAACCGACGAGCGTGTATGCGTAGGTATATGGATGTGGAGGAGGCGAGAGAGTCAGGATCGTGGCAAGTGGAAGTCCATAGTCTCTGCCTACCCCTCTGGGTGACAGGCGTGAGTGTTTATGTATGTACGAGTATAAATTCTCAGCAACTGCCTGAAGTTAAGAAGTTAGCGGTGTATCACCCACATGCCTCGGAAAGTACATAAACCCGTTGGTCCGGCGCCTGATCTCTCTCCGGTCGCGTTGGATTGTTGTCACATCAAAAATGAGTAAAGAAATTGAGAATGCAGTATCAGGACTGTAAAGAGGGCGAACCAAAAGCTTAACCGATTTGCTGTCCCGGAAGCCCCTCATTTTGAGCGAGGAGTACGCAAGCGTGTTTTCATGTTGTAGCTAGTGCTAAATTTGTACTGGTGAATATGAGGCTCTAATGCTGTAATGTGTGTGGGCCTCATATTCGGTCGCTTGTTGCTCACAGGAGTGAACACTTTTGGCAAGCAAATGGTAGTTAACTATTTAAGACACCTCGTCAAAGTAAAAAAAAGAAGCGATAAAAAATTTCCTGCACTTCTCCATAGATTCACTTTGGTAGACGTTAGATATAGCCAAACCGTATACTGGTGCTTAGTTTTGGATTGTATTGATAAAATCAACATTTATCAATACAATGCCGGAACTAGTCTGCTTCAAATTTAGTTATCATGTCACAGCACCGTTCCACGGGGGCCTATTCCTGAACATCGGTGAGGTTGTGCGGCACCTAACGCGAAAATATCCTCCTTATGCGAAGGTGTTTGAAAAATCTCTGAAAAGCTTCCTGATCCAATCTGCAATACGTGCTGAATCTCTTCATATGTATCCCCCCTATTTGTTTTAATTATTTTTTCACTGTTAGCACGTTCCCTCTCGTAACAGTCGTCAAAGGGTTACAACTTTTTTTTCATCTCTCAAAGTTAGTCAACCGTGCTGAAATTTGTTTTATCAGCGCTACGCGATTGCCTTAGAGGAGCTTTCACCCATAAATTCCATTTAAAGTATATCAAACGATTATTCCGGTTTTAGGCGACATTTGCCATCGTAAAACATTGTCACGCGAAAACGTACAATGAAACACGGTATTTCAATTTAGCTCGTAAAAAATGTGGAAGGAAATTTAAAATTGGAACATTTGCATTACTAGCTTTTGCCCGCGACTTCGTCCGCTTGGAGTTCGGTTATATCGCGCCTATGTGTGAAAAAGAGTCTGCTGGTACAAGCCACAATTATAACTGAATGTCGCGGGCAAAAGCTAGTAAACTACAAAACTTCTTTATACACCACATTTTTGCTCATCTATTACTGTGTGTTAAAATTATCAGACTACTGGGCGAGCTTACGTGTAAGCAAGCCACATAGAATTGCCCGTGTAAAAAACAATTTTCTCTCAAGTTTTAATGTCTGTTCTTGTGATTTGTTTATGGTCATTGCAAAGCAGACTTTGAGGGGAAACTGTATTCGTTTGAATACAAAGGGAACATCATTCGGGATCAAGGGAATTCTTGGTACAAATACAGTTTCCCCTTGCGCACATCCAGTTGTAATTGTGGCTTCCACTACATTGCGATGCAACGCTTTTATTTTTAGTCTGGTTCCGTTGCACAGTTGAGGAGGTTTTAAAATTCGCAACAAAATAACAGGAGTGCCCACGCGAAGAATAAGCTTATGATGTGGAAGATTCAATGGTTTCAGTGAATTAAGAAATTCGACAGGGTAGTTAATTGCGTCATCTGTGTTGACCACGGAGTCTATTGACGTGTACACCATTTCTTCCCCCTCAAAAGACGTTAACAGTATATCGTTAATTGCCGCTGCTTGGTCATTTTTCGGGGTTAGTATGGCACGTTCACACAACCATTCTATTGACTTATCGTGCATGTGAGCAATATCTGGGTAAATTTTGTATATTAACTTCTGTAACGTAAATACAACTGTGCACAAATTATCAGGGATGGTTATCATTCCGTCATTTATTGGGTAATCACCGTTGCCGATTTCAAGTAGGAGATTCGCAAATCCACCAGCAGACTCTTTTTCTCCTAAGTGTACCCGCAGATTTTTCGAGAGCTTGAGGATTTTAATTAGAGGCCATAAAGTGGATCTCTTATTACACGCCTTAACTTCATCTGCTCTAATTCCTTTTGGCACTACTCGTAGCTCTGTCTAAAATCTCCAGCCAGCAAAACCGTTACACCACCCATTAACTTCTTATTTCCACTTATATCTTGTAGAGTTCTGTTTAAAGCCTCTACACCACCCTTATGAGCCATAGTTATTTCATCCCACACTATCATTTTCGTATGTTTTAAGACTTCAACAAAATTACTTTGTTTCGATATATTAAAAATGGGAGTATCAGCTGTTGTTAAATTGAGTGGTAACTTGAAGGTAGCATGAGCAGTTCATCCACCCGCAAGTAGTGTAGCTGCAATCCCAGAAGAACCCACAGCCAAAGCAATTCCGCGAGCACTTTTTTTTTTTATAGGATAGGGTGACAAACGAGCACACAGTCCACCTGATGGTAAGTGGTTGCTGTGACCCATAGACATCTACATCTATCTTCAATAAAGAATCAAAATGCAGATGCGTTGTCTCCCGTGAGGACTAAGATGGAATGCCTCTTTTCCAGTAAAAAGGGTCTCCGGTTCTCTACACTCACCATACGAAACACAGCAGTGTTAAGCTGCTATTTTACGCTGGTATTCTGTGAGAGCGTGGTCCTTCCCCGGACGAGCCGACCCATTCGTGCTACAACTATACTACTAATATAGCTGCAGCATGGCTCTACCACTTCTAACTTTAGCTAATAGCAAATTTATGAGGAACGTTTTGCCTGTTCCACCGGGAGCGTCTAAAAAGAATATTCCATTCAATTAACACAAAAATTGAATCAATTCAATATTTCATTCAATTTTTGTGTTAATTTGATTGTAAACTGCTTTTTGTTCGTCATTCAGTGATCCTTCATTATTTTTAACTGTGTTTTCTAACAAGTTACGACTTAGCATCATTATGCTAAGTCGTAACTTGTCTCTTTAAGAAACTCTCTATTTTCAAATTGTTGTTCTTTGCTTGGCTGAGGTAACCCATACTCTTTTAGTAGCCAACCACCCAACGCTAATATGGCATCTTCTATAACCGAAAGGCATTTGTTAAATACCACATCTGTTATGTGCTCTACATCCACACCTCCCTGTCTTTCTAATTGCCTTTTAAAATCTTCAGATAGGTATTCTTTGAATTTCTTCCAAAGGCTTAAAAGGTCTGATACTTGGCAGAACACTAAAATAATCGTAAAAAGATCCCAAATCATTTGCGGTGATTGGCAAAGTGCTGCCTCTTCCATTGCTGCGAACAAATGCTGATCATCTTCAAGCACGCCGAGAGCTTTGCACGCTGATTGGAACGTGGATTATACATAACCATCTACAGTTTTTAACGCTTCAAACGAAATTGGGCCCCAGATCTCATGAAGAAGCATGCGAAGACATTTTGTATTGTTCGGATGCACAATATAAACCCTGCTCAGAACGTGCTCTTTTTTGACCCTTCTTTCTCCTTTGGAACTTTCTTTTATCCCAAACGTAGTATGCAGGTACTTCTAGGTAGAGCAATGTTTTTGCAAAGTTATCTTAGCTTATGCAAAGTTATCTTAGTTATCTTAACTTTACACAAATCGAAAAAGGATAGGAGTGTGGTAGTTGGAGGACTATTCACACTTTCAACTCAGATTTTGCTCATCAAAATAAACCCTTTGCCCATTTTCCAAATGAACAGCGAAGTGGACTACGGGAGGGAAACGCTCATGAATGGGAAATTCAAGGATTCGTCATACTGTCTCTGATGAACTTATATATCTTCCACTTGTGTAGGTTTTAACTTCATCCTTCTCATTCTCTAAAGCAAACGATGCCTGGTCTGAACCTTTGTTTACGTATTTACAGATGTATTTTATTGATTTCACCGAATGACGATATTCCACTTTAAGTGAGCGTTAAATGTTTTTAATAATACTGGATTATAAGGGACTACCCAGCGATTATCTATGGTTGTGCCTTTGATATCAACAGAGAACCCACCGTCATTTAGTAAACGTCTCTTGTACTGCGGATAACCGTCTTCACCAGTTTAAATTTCCCTTATGAGAGCCCTGGGGTATCGTTTACTGCACATGTTATCGTTCATACATGGTGACTTTCGATTTTTAGTTCCACATGGACCATGTATCGTATTACATTTAACGATTTCGTGAAGCTCTGGGTCACGTTTGGGATCCGGTATTTCAGTACAATTTATATTGTTGATTTGATCCAGAGTAATACGTTTAAGAAGCCATAAAAGAATATGAATATGTGGAAGACCTCTCTTTTGTCATTCCGTTGAGTACATATAGCATCGCACTTCACCAAATATTTTGCCCTAAAATTTATGATCTTTTTCACCTTTAGTCGAAACACCCTCGAAATTATATCGTGTCTATCATGAGATTGTTGTACTTGAAGCAATTGTTCTTTGATCTCGTCCAAGCGAGGATTGTATGTGAAAGTCATAAAAAGATCAGGCCGGCCGTAATTCCTAACATAGTTCATAGCGTCCTGTGTTCTGTCGTGCATATAAGATTTTAAGATTTAATGTCCACCATAAAAGATGATGGAAGGACAACCATTTGTCCTAGTTAGTTGGCTTCTGCGTCTTGTCGTCCAATAGCATCTTTTAAATGGATGTAATTATCAGCACGTAATTTGGCTTGATTATTTTTGATATAATTTAATCTCTCTGTTTCTACTTTGGCGTATTCATCCACCAAATATTGACTACAAAGGGCACGACAGTTGACTAAATAGTTATCTTCTCCTTCTTTAATCATTATTCTATACGAATAGAAACTTGCAGAAGAGACAGTTTTATTAAGCGGCAACTTAGTTGTGGGATCACGTTGTGGTATGTTGATTGAATACCCATCATTCCCCCAGCAAAACATCAATGGATACTGTAGCGCATCATATGCTCGATGTATCTCACTAATACGCTGAAGTGATTTACTTCGTCTCTCGAGGATGATGTCCCTTCGATCAACTTGTTGATCCACTTACACTATAGCCATTTCATTTATAGTTGGTGCATTGTACCTACATCTACGTTTTTGTGGTGGTTTTTAATCAGAATGTATGACAACTTTCTACGACTCTGAAGGAGGGGCTTTATCAATGGCACTTTTCAGATCTTTTATATACGGGTTCACTTGATGCAGCATATTCTACAATTGTTTGAGTAAATTTGATTTTAAGTTAGGAAATTTAGAACATCGAATCTTTGCTTCTCGATCATGTTCACCTACAAAATATATTTGAAGTTACTGAGCTTCATATTCAGCTTCTGGTAATATACTTCCAATTAAATGGTAGACCTGGCCTTGTACTTTAAAAGTCGGTGAAAAACCATCTGCAGTTACCTGTTTACCACCAAAGGAAGTCATCTGGATACAGGCATTATATTTACGAATATTACCCATAAAATTGTCATGATCTGGGTGTAGAGCATTAATCAAACTAAAGAGTGGTTCAGACAGTTGTTTGAACCGATCAAGTTGCACTTTTCCAGCGCTGTAACACACACCAGGTGTCTCATCCTTCCATTTCAGCACATTGCACCACTGATACACTGCTGTCAGTTCTATAAGCAATATCAGGGTCATACTCCATAGCGGAATGGACCTTGTTTTTCCATAAACGCAGTGTAATATTTTCCTCATACCTTGACTGAATTGCTCTATGCACTTGTGGATTCGCAGTTTGGTAATTTGCAACAGCTTGCCTGTGTACATCGGGATTTTTTTTTCTGATAAACGGACACAGCTTTACGATTTGATTCTGGCTTGTTCTGCCTATATCTTCTTGTTCACTTTTTAATTGAATTTTTCTTGTGTAATTAGTAAATCTCGACTTCCGTTTATTTTTCTTTTTTTCATATTTTAATGTCGACGATACAGATTGATCTGTTCCGCTGGTTGGAGATGATATTTCACTGTTTACAAAAGATGTAACAGTTAAATGGTCAAGCTCTGAAAAAGGATCACGCTCTTCGACAGGTACCTCCATGCGACGCTGTCTAATTTTCTTCGCAACAATGGGCAGATAGGCGTAAAAATTTTCATTAGATAAATCATGGCTAAATCGTAATTGCCTTACTGGACAGATATCTTTTCCGGACTCTGTGTATAGCAGACCGTTTCGATATACTTCAAACCGAAACGGAAATATTAATCCTGCAGCTACCAATTCACAAAGTCCACCGTAAGTTTCATTTTTTAACATATCGGCTGAATATTCATTTGCTGTTGAATAATTATCGCCATTTCCATCGTAGGTCATAACTGAAAACCTAGGCCAATCATTTACCACAAATCTAGCAATTTGTGAACGCACCATTATCGCATTTTCCTGGGTTCCGTACATTAAAAATGAAAGAGCACGAAACAAACAGGCGCCGTCACCTATAATGGGGACGACAGTCTGTTCCTCCATTTTTCCTTTAATATTAAGAGTTTCTGTAGACATTTTTTCAGTGAGAAAAAATACTTCTATCAACAATACCTAATCACAAAGCAAATCGAATTCCAAGTTTGAACAGTGGTTGTAAGAAAGACAAAATCAAGCAACTAATCCGAAACACGAATAATATGTTAAACCGTAAGCAAGTAAACAAAGTCGAAGTCTCGTCAAATATCCGTTAACAGTGAATAGGTACCGATGTGGTACAGGTTGAAGCGATCATTCACCATTCACTTTATATTAGTTCGAAAAACACAACGTTACCGCGTTCTAAAACGATACCAACGCCATCTATTGGTAGGGATTGGAACTTGAAGATCAATACAAAATAGGTAGGTACCTAAGTATTTCTTTTGGTTTTGCCATTTTATTAATTTGTAAAAAAATATATTTGGTTTGGTTGTTTATTTTCATTGTTATTTAATTTATAAATTAGTATTTTTTTGTTCAGGTGTAATTTTGTGCAAATTTTTTGTACAAATCTTCTTGTCTATTTTGTTTTATGTTTTTGTGCAATAAAAGTATATTCTATTCTATTCTAATAAATTAAGTTTAAAATATTTATCAATATCATTTACGTTATTTACGACCCAAAAGCCTTAAAAATGACACCCAAGTCACCCAACCCATGATGATTTTTACATACAAACATACATCCATCCATCCTTTCGTCCATGTTGGTTTCAAACCAAATCGATGCAATTTTCGTAATTAACGTCCCAAGAAACCATAAAACGACACCCATACTGACATTTCAAACACATCGCACCCCAACAGGGAATGATGGTAGGTATTTCCCGTCTGCTACGTTGGATTTTGAAATAGTTGTTGTTTTCGTAATCAGCGACCCGATAACTCATAAACACGATACCCATGTTGATTTTCAGAATTTGTCATCCCTTTTCCACCTTTTAGGGGTTGCATTCTGAAAGAGCCTGAAACACTTGTTTACTCATTTATTAATAGGAGTACTCCTGTGAAGTTTCGAATAAAATAGTTTAACTAATCTTGTTTCCCCATACAAACTTTCAACCCCTTTTTCACCCCTTTAGGGGTTGAATTTTCAAAAACCCTAGAACACGTCGTAGTTTATTTCTAATTGTTAATCCAAAAACAAAGTTTCAGGCTTCTAGCTCTAAAAATGATGGACTTCCATACAAACTTTTAACCCCTTCTTCACCCCCTTAGGGGGCGAATTTTCAAAAATCCTTTCTTAGCGAATGCTTACGTCATTACATCTGTCTGTATGCCAAATTTCAGCGAAATCCGTTTTATATGATGTGTCAGTCAGGTTTGCCTTTTATATATATAGATTACATGAAAATAAGCGTATTTTCTAAATAAATTATAAGTGGCTAGTTCTCATTGCACTGATTCTAAGCTTTCGTCATAAAGCATACAAACCACACTCTCCAAGATACCCGCCTATGTTGGCGAACGCAGGGCCTTCACTCTGTTCGATCTGAATCATATTATAATATGAATTCCATCCATCCATTACAGCATATAAGAGTCCACTGCCGAACATAGGCATCCCTCATAGATTGCCTCATAGGGGGATTTTTTCAGCAGGTTGACAACCTGCTGAAAAATCCTATGAGGCAGGGGGGCAAATCCTGCTCAAGACTAAAACTGCTCGGAGCAAGCCAAAGGAGTAAGACAAAGGCGACCCTTGCCACGCTATCCCTGAATTTCTGCAACATCAGGGGACTTCACTCAAACCTAAACTCTGGCGCTGAGGGCCACGGGTTCGAATCCCACACGGAACAAGTATTTGTATGGCCCACAAATAATTGCTCCGGATCTGGATGTTTGTCCTTCTGTAATTTATGTTTGTAACTGCCTACACGATACAGGAGAAAATCCTAGTGTGAGGGTAACGTTTTTTAAATGAAATAAAAAAGACGTTATTTCAAATCAATTTTTTTTTATTTGGATTTCCCATTTACGGATAAACCTTTCGTAGTTGATTTTCTTCTATTTTACTAGAAATATGTAAGTACTTAGTTACTTAGTTACTTATATTTTTCGAAAATTGCAGTACGCATCAATTTAGATCTAAATTGTTTACTTAAATCATTTGTTATAAATTTTTTACTAAACCTGTTTTGAACATATTTTTGTAAAAATCAGTTTAATTATTTGGAAGTCGTTGAACCCAAATCAGAATGAATAAGGTTTGTGTCTGTACGTCTTTATTCCGTACGTTATTTAACACTTCATTTTTCTGATTGGAACTGTTCTTGTTTATGTTATAATTCGATATAATTTTCTTGAATTTCTATTCATATACAAAAATGTAAGTTTTGGCCCGTATAATTCTAAGTTCTGAATTAAAATTTTTAAGTGCTTTGTTCTAAATTGTTTGTGATTTCGTTGTTATCTACGAAACCGTGAATGTTTTGTTGTAAAACTTATACGGGTCAGGCTTTTAGCGGAATAAAGCTGTATTTAATTGCTTTCAACTAAATATTACTTTAATAATAGTTAATGTTTACGACGAAAGTGGTTATCCCTAAAATAGTATTTACATAATATACATATCATAGGCCTTATTATAATCATCTAAACCTTTTCTGTGAATAGCGCCAAATGCCATGAAAGAAGTTTTAAAACCTAAGAGCTAATCTAATTTTTCAAAGACACTTGCAGCGTAAAAAAGAACAGACTGTAAAGAGTCAGCTGCTGAGACATTTGCCGTAATTTTCGCTGTTTAAGACATCTCTCACCTTCACATTGCTCCCTCTTTTCGTCTTAATATTTTGCTAGTATATAAGACACGATTATAGTGACATCTATGGAACGCCATATGATCTTCCGGGCACTTTTGGTACCTTACCTACAGGTGTCATAACATACAAAAAAGAAGTCAGCAGAACATGACTGGATAATGGATTTTCTACTGCACTTATAAATATAAATGTATTTCACATTTATATTTATAAGTGTATTTCACATTTATATGTATAATATAAATGTGAAATACATTTATATTTACAAGTAGCATTTGTCAATAATAGGACACACTGGGAAGGGTTTATAAAAAATGAAGTGTAGCTTAAAAAAAAATCTCGGTGCACATATTATACGAAGCCTCCACTGGATATATTGTTTTTTTTTAAATACAAGCTAGGCACGGTCGGTGTATAGAGCATCACTAGTGCTGTCATTCGCATAGCAATGAATGTTACCGGTTTGCAACATATCATTGATATGCAGAAGAAACATCGTTGGTGATAGCACGCAGCCTTGTGGAACACCAGCGTTAATAGGCTTGTAATCGGAGCATGCACCGTCTACTACGACCTTGATGCTCCGATCAGCCAGAAAACTGGTGATCCAATTGCACAATTTCTCGGGCAGCCCATAGGAAGGAAGCTTTGAAAGAAGCGCTTTGTGCCAGACCCGATCGAAGGCCTTGGACTTGATCGCCTGCGCCCATCTATGTGTAAGGTAAACAAGAAGATCACCAGCTAAGCGACACCGACGGAAACCGTACTGGCGATCACTAATCAGCTGGTGTTGCTGGCTCAAGAAACCGCAATTTAAAAAATTGTCTTTGAAGATTTAATCGCCTAAGTTAGTGAGAAAATAGTGTTATTTTTTTAAATTCATATTCAAACAACATAAAAAGCAAAGATGCCTCAGTCAAGATAAACTTTGATCAAGATAAAACCAAATCAAGACTTTGTTTGGTTATTGCGTTTTAAACTTATTTTATAAGTGTTTTATATGAGGTATTATAACTTTTATAAGATACTAGCTTTTAGCCGCGGCTTCGCTCGCGTGGGCTTCAATTTGGGAACATCATTAAATGCTGTTCCATGCCAAATTTACCAAAATTCGATCACACTACAGTCACCTCGGTGTCTGTGTCTCTATATGTTTGTCAGAATATTTTTTTTGAATTCTTAAAGACTATCGGACGTAGAAGAGTGATATTTGACGTAGATATAATATGGTGTAGGAACACGTGAATAAAATAAATAAGTTTTTCAAAATTGCATAAAGATCAAAAGTCTAGAAACATCTAGAAACATCATCAATATCGGCGTGTCATCCGATGTATCCCTAAAAAAGGTAAATTGTCTTGGAATCAAAATTAATTATTATTACTATTTTACTCTGTACATTCATTCATAGTTAAAGTTAATTCAGTTTTAACAAAATAACGATGATTTTATGGTCTTCTATCAATTTACGGTACAATGTTTATTTGCGATATTCTATCAATATAATTAATTGGTGATTTAAAATTGCTTGGCACCATAAATTTTTTACGTTCGAGTAGACTTCAAGATTTAATAAAATCAGTTCTATAATGATGAATACTACACATGGAATAAAACTAATTTTACGGATTTTATCACGTTTAATTTTAACTTTTATTAGGCCGGTTTTTTTTACACAACTTCGGAGAAAGTTCCAAAAAACCCGCGTTAAAGAAAATATCGCTCTTTTACGCTCCGGGAAGTCTAAATAATGTCAACATGTTCAGTATCGTCCCAACCATTGTATCAGATTTGATAGACAACAAATCTTCGCAATAGAACACCGATTCCTAACAAGAATGATTCGCGAGGCTATTGAAATTAAAAAAAACATTCTTATTTCAATAGAGAAGATAGCAGGGTGCTACCATACGTTTGGATCAGTTTGATTACCGCCTTTGACAATTGAAATAAAATAAACCTTTGTTTATGTAAAAATCTTTGATAATTAAAGTATTTTTCCGCAAGAGCCTGTTCATTTATATTTACTCATGTGAGCTATGAAACCAGGACTGTCACATAAATCTTAATTTGTCTGAAAATATGAAAGCTATCTTAAATGACAAACTGATTTATAAGTCTCTTTAAAGGTAAAAAAATAAAGCAGCAGCTTACATACTTCTCACTACTATGCACAGGACTCTTCGTTACCTATAGAGTTTTGTGGGCAGAAAAGAGTAGGTATGTCGCAATGCTTCAAAGCGTATTTATGGTTTTCACATTTCCACGACTTTTTTTAACTACTCAGATATCTAGGTTTCCCCACAAAGTTATTCTTCACCACTTCACCGGACACGTGGTAAGTCAGCACGTAAAATTTCCCATTACAGATTTATTTTTCCTCAAAAGAATCATACACGTTTTGCTCCCGTGCCATGATAAAATCTCACGGCGAGCTACACGGCTATCGTATTTGTTTAAAAAATATCTTTTTTTTCTTTACGTGGTAGAGCCATACTGCAGCTATATTAATAGTATAGTTAGCACGAATGGGTCGGCTCGACCGGGAAGGACCACGCTCTCTCAGAATACCAGCGTAAAATAGTAGCCTAATGCTGCTGTGTTTCGTATGGTGAGTGTAGAGAACCGGGGACCCTTTTTACTGAAAAGAGGCATTCTATCTTAGTCCTCACGGCTGACAACGCATCTGCATTTAAATTCGGAAACGAAGATAGATGTAGATGTCTATGACCACAGCAACCACTTACCATCAGGTGGACTGTGTGCTCGTTTGTCATCCTTATTCTATAAAAAAAAAAAATCATAAAAATTGAAACAAAGTTTTTGCAAAATTGTTGACCACATCTACCTAGTAATTAGTCATCCAACGATAATCCACGAACAATTCCATCGAATAGAGTTAAAAATTTCACAATGTACTTAATTTTCAATTATATACATCAGATAACTTGATAACAAATGAAGTTGGTGAAATAAAAGCTATGTCGATAGAGACACCCATAACATTCAACTAAAGAGCTTCTCTCTTAATATGTTTTGTGTACACAGTACTGGATACTGTGCACACAAATCACATGTGTTGTTTACAGTATGCAGTGTAACAATGTCGTTAGTCATTTTTCCAAACGTGGTAATTGCGGTAAATCATTCCGATAATGGCCACCAGTCTGGATATTTCAAGTGTGACAATTTTTGATGCTGCACAAATAAGTATTCAGTAGCATTCTAAAATTTATTTTTATCAATTACTTATCATTAGTTTATTTAGCAGAAAGTAGATGGCGCTATTATTACATTAAAACTATGAAAGCCAAAACTATACCATATCTAGTAATATCAGCGATAGAAGGTTGGGGTGCGACAGGCTCAAGAGCAACCCCAAAGCCGCGAACATTTATTTATTATACAAATAAGGCATAAAGGGATGTTGATTCTATTAAAAATTCTGTTTCTGTTAAAAATATGCTATCAGCACCGCTAGTGGTGAAAACTATTTAACGATATAACGATATCATGAAATAGCAATGTTGTGTTTAGTTATTAATATCGTCAAACGATCTCTATTTATTGATTTGATCAAGCTATATCATGACATGGTCAACAAACAGTGTTAAATATCATGAAATGACACCATTTCACGAAAGGATAGACTACTTTATGATATATGATAAATTCTACCATCTGGCAATGACATAATTATATAAAAATTTATTTGATTAAATTATGAAGATAATGAAAATTTTGCAGGCAGACCAGTTTTAATCAATTAACATATATTTTTTTAAAAACGTTACCCCCACACCAGGATTTCCTTTGTATCGTGGAGGCAGTTTACAAACATAAATTGCACGAGGACAAACATCCAGACCCACAGCAATTATTTGTAGGTCATACAAATACTTGTTCCGTGCGGGATTCGAACCCGCAGCCCCCATCGCAACAACTCATTGCTAAGCCACTGTGCCACGGAGCCGTCATTAGATTTTGGGAGTCATAGTAGTAGATTACTAATTGAACTAAAAACCATATCAATTTTCATACGTTTGAAAGACGTCACTATTATATATTTAAATTATTACGCTTTTAAAATGAAAAAACAAAAAAACTAAAAAAAATAACGTTAGGATTTTTAAATAATTTTATAAATCTAACTATTTAAACATATAAATGTAAGTTATTTATATTATTTAATTTATTAGTAACTGAAGGCAAAACATACTATTTTTTCCATTTAATGATAGATAGCGCTGTTTTGATAATTAAAACGTAGATCGTCAGTGGAGTTTCAAATTGTTATGCAAGGGTTAAAACTAATTTTAAACTTTATTTATGTTTTATAAATATGGTATTTATTTGAACTCGTCATCCCGCCTATTAACCAACATAATCATTAGGATCAGCTTAGGGATTTGCAAAGTTTTTAAAGTCAGTTAAAACCTATGGAAACTCCTTTTTGTATTTTTAAATTGAAGTTGAAAATTTGAGTCTACCCCTCTAAAAACCAAAATTCTTACTTTCGATACATTTTTGAGTAACTTGCAGGAATGTTAGGAAATTTATTATTTTATGTGTAAAAGTATCATTTAAGACAATTATGTCAAAAGAAAAAAATCTGAAAAATAACTACTACAAAAAAGATATGATTTTTTGAAGCCCCACCGGCAGAAAACACTAAAAAAATACAAAAAAATTATAACTCGAAAACTACAAAAAATCGGATAACATACATTGGGTATTTTCGGATACCCCTAGATGTGAGGAACTTAAATTTTTCTTTTGGACGTCACTATTTGGACCATTCTGTGTAATAGAAAATTACTATCTAAAGGAAAATACTTAACCTTCTTTTTTGAAGTACCGTAATCGGATAAAAAGTAGTTTATGTATTGCCTCGGGTTACTAACTACCTACATACAAAATTTCATGGATATCGGTCCAGTGGTTTTTGCGTGAATCTTGATTACACAGACAGACAAAAATTCTAAAAACCACTAATTTGGCTTCAGTACCCTTTATTTAAGCACCTGGACTTGTTTTTTCAAGAATATATTAGAATTACAGACATGACATTTCTACAGATTTATTATATGTATAGATTATCTTCGATAATTTATTACTTTATTTCACAAGTACACTTACAATACACATAATATATAACATTATCACAAAAACATACACATTTTTATATTTTCTGATATGCATATCAATAACAAGTGTACATAACATTCACAGATTAAGTCGTGCAACTTAATTTAGGATTAATTTGGAGTAGGAATAATATTCAATCAATGTAATAAAATAAGAAATAATTCAAGTGAATTAAATTAGAAAAAAAATCTAATGGAAAAAATCAGGTTCAATTATTGTATTTATTATTTAAAGTATAGTTAATAATTATGTATAAAGTATTTTCGTTTATTGCAACATTAAACATTAACGAAAGTTGATTTTTATTTTATGAAATATCAATTACATCAAAATTTAACATACGAAAACATCTCTATTTGGTAATTCCGAAGAAAAATTTACTTGTACAAAAAATAAGTATGCATAGGTGATCACATTTTCCGTAAAACATCGTAATATAAAAAAAAAACATCCTAACTCACGTATTACATTGGCCTAAGTTTACATAATAGGTCAATTTAAAGAAATATAATTTACCATTCATCATCATCATCATAATTACAGCTATTCACAAGTCCACTGCTGAACATAGGCCTCCCCCACGGAATGCCACAAAGCACGGTCCCGAGCCACCTGCATCCATTGACTTCCTGCATGTCTTACCAGGTCGTTAATCCATCTAGTGGGGGACGCCCTACACTTCGCCTGCCGATCGGTTGTCGGTTCTTCGAGCTATATGGCCGGCCCATTGCCACTTCAGCTTACTAATCCGTTGGGCTATATCGGTCACTCTGGTTCTACTGCGGATATCCTCATTTCTAAGTTTATCACGCAGAGAAACTCCGAGCATAGCCCTCTCCATAGCTCGCTGAGCGACCTTGAGCTTCCTCATCCGGCCAGCAGTGAAGGACCACGTCTCAGTTCCATATGTCATAACTGGCAACACGCACTGGTTGTACAATTTAGTTTTGAGGTTTTGAGGTATGCCTGACGAGAAGATGGGTCGTAATCTCCCGAACGCTGCCCAGCCGAGTTGAATCCGTCGATTGACCTCTCGGTCGAAGTTGGACTTACCTAGTCGGACTATTTGTCCCAGGTAAACATATTCGTCAACAACTCGAGCTTAGTGCTCCAACAACTACCGGCATAGGTCTGACATGGACATTAAACATGATTTTTGTTTTGTCCATGTTCATCTTGAGACCTATCCGTTGGGAGACACTATTGAGGTCATTGAGCATAGTGCTTAGGTCCTCCAGCGATTCTGCCATAAGAACTATATCGTCGGCAAATCGAAGGTGAGTGATGTACTCGTCATTGACGTTAATACCGTATCCTTTCCAGTCCAGTAGCTTGAAAACGTCTTCCAATGCAACGGTGAAGAGTTTCGGGGATATTACGTCACCTGTGTTACACCTCTCTGCAGTTGGATAGGTTTCGTACTACCATTAATAAACTTTATTTATTAATATATACAATATTAAAAAACTATAATAAATAAAAACTAAAACTAATAACTTAATTACATTAATTGTATTTATACAACTATTAATATGACTTAAAAATCATATTGCAAGTTATTTAAACTTTACTTTATTTAAACTTTATCACTTAAAACAAGTGGTAAATTTAAAAATTTGGTACAACCGACTTAAATATAAATAAAATGAGAACATCATCAATGTAGTCGAAGTCAATTAAATACGCATTATTAAGGATAACTCAAAAACTACTTGTCAGATCTTGATCAAATTTATATGGGATCACATAAGAAGTACCAGCTTTCAAATAAAAAAAGAATCATCAAAATCGGTTCACATAGAAAAAAGTTCGCAGGTAACACATATAAAAAAATCTACATTGTGCGTGTCGCGACACGCACATTGTAGAGGTAGGGTACCGTAGTTGCCCGTCACAATACGTGGGCTTTCTTGATAATAAGCATAATAAGTGAGTTCGCGGTTTGACCGCTATAACGACTAAAAATGGGCCCAAATACAAAGATAGTAACTGAAGGACTTATTTTCAAATCAGACTTATAGGGAGTGGTATTCAAAAACGATTGACGATCTATCTATATATTCCCAGCAGTGCAACCCCAAGATATACATATATGACCGTAACTAACCTTCACGTAAACCACCACTGTCCTAAATTATCCTGAGGTCACCCTCGTAAACCAGTAGTGTGACGAATAAAACTGTATGAGGCTATATGATTGTATGAATACTTTGAATGAGGCCTACAATAACAACCAACTAAAAAATAAGTAAAAGTAGTAAGTAAGTAAGAAATATCCTCCCTGCCTACCCCGCAAATAAAAAAGTAAAGCTATAGTAGTAATGCATATAAGTCGTTTTCTTCATAAAATATTTATTTTTACAGTTTTCAATAACATTACAGTTATAATGCAGCTAGTTTTAGGTCATTTTCTATGGAGTTGTAATGAAATTTTCACTAATCCAAGTGCATTTTATAAGTTGGTCGTCTATTACTCGTTCACTTCTTATTTCTACTTATCTATGATAGTTTTCCTTTTGAGTTCATTATATATGCTACTACCGTGTATACTTTTCATATTTCCAAAAACAGCGGTTTAGTTGGTAGAGGGGTGAGGGGACATGACTCTAATGAAAAATACCACTTTAAAGCTATATATTTTGCAAACGGACCCCCGAATCGAAAGATGTTGTTCCACACCCCCAATGTTTTTGAAAGACCTATCTAACGATACCCCACACGATGAAATAGATGGGTAAAAAAATCATCCTCCATTTACTTCTATGGGAGGTACCCAAAATAAAAATGTTTTTTAATATTTTATTCAACAAAATGTTTTTTAATATTTTATTCAACAGTTTTGCAGGCGTGATTAGTCTCTGAGTAAAACCGCGGACCGACGGACGGACATGGCGAAACTACACTCGGCGCGGCGTCACAAAAATCGCACCTCTTTAAATTTCTACTTCAAACTACTTTTAAATCCATTTAATCAATTGTAAGTCTATGAGTATGTTATATCATTGGAAAGGTAATTAAATTTACTCTATAGGAAAAATAATCGTTATCATATGTTTTTACCGGGGAATAAAAAAAAAGTTAATGTCAACAAGAAGAATATTACGATTTATTGCAACTTACAAAATTAAATAAAAACATGTTTTGAAACGGCATAAAACTTAGTGTTACCACCCCTTGCCTTAAATACTGTTTCGATACGCTCTTACTATTGATCTAATCAACGTAACAACGCGTTCTTGAGGAATGTTGTCCCATTCCTCAATGACAGCCTTCTCGAGCTCTTGCAGTGTGGTTGGGGCAGGATCACGAGCCCGTACTCGCTGCTTTACATCATCCCAGAGGTGCTCTATCGGGTTCATGTCTGGACTTTGTGCCGGCCACCGCATAACAGAGACCCCGACCTCTTGAAGGTAATCACCTACAATTAATACAGTGTGGCAGTGGGCGTTGTCATGCATTAATGTAAATCCATCGCCAACAAAACCCGCGTATGGGATCACATGCTCTTCTAGGATCTCCATTACGTATCGGTGAACAGTCAATGACCCTTGACCACGAGCACCTCCACTCCGGGAAATACAGACAAGGCTGGTTTTGGCGTCAACTGACACGCCACCCCAGAATATGCATGAGCCACCCTTGAATCCAACTGTTTCTTCAATACAGGCTTGTGCAAATCGTTCCCTTGGCTTCTGTATACTCTTCTGCGTTTATCATTGCAGAAAAGACATACTCTCGTCTCATCTGAAAAAAGTACCGTTCTCCAATGTTCGATCGTCCAATCAATATGATCGCGTGCAAATTGCAATCGATCTCTGCGATGCTGTGCGGTCAATTCTGGATCAGTTGCAGGCCTATGCGCTGTAATTTTCTTTTCTCCTAACCGTCTTCTGATCGTTGAGACCCTTATAGATGTTCTGCGAGCTGATCGTAGCTGCTATTGCAGTTCTACAGCATTCGAGAATCTATTGCGTAAAGATGTCGATACAATGAATCGATCGTCTCTTTGAGATGTGCAGCGCTGTTGCGCATATCCACGCCTCCTAATATAGCCACCGGTGTCCTGAACTGTTGGAATACTCGTCGAACGAAAAACGGGATAGGTTTAGTTGCCGAGCGACATCACACTGACTGCAGTAGCGCAATCACTTGAGCGGCTTCACCAGCAAGGTATCCATATTGTGGGGTTTTAGCTTGCTTCAGAAGTTTACGTATCATCTTCAATGTTTGGAAAGTGAATGACTCACTTTTTTTTGCGCCCAAAGCAAGGCTACCCTCCGGAAGCGGTGGAGGAGGTGGTGAATGCTCATAGCACACCACGCAGCCGGCTGCGTGGTTATGTGGGACTCACTTTGAAGAAGTGCATACCCACTAAACACCACCTGTGGGACTGGCTCTGGCCTGTATGGCCTCTTTGCCGCATCGGAGACGACCCACCTAGGGAAGGGGCGTGGAGGCTGTCGTCCGGGACGGAAGCGCGGGTCAACCAACACAGCCGCAAAGGGCGGCGGTGCTGGAGTGAAGGTGTGAGTCGCATGAGCGAGAATGCACTCACTGTGCGGGGACGGCGAGCACGGTCTGCTAACGCAACCGCACGGGGGCGGCGGCGCTAGCTGAGGCGGGAGGGCACTCACCGTACGGGGACGGTGAGCTCATCAGCTAGCACAACCGCATTGGGGCGGCGCTAGCTGGGGCGGAGGGCACTCATCATACGAGGACGGTGAGCTTGGACAGCTAACACAATCTCAGGGGCGGTGGCGCTAGCTGAGGCGGGAGGGCACTCACCGTACGGGATAGTGAGCGTGGTCAGCAACACAACCGCACGGGGCGGCGGCGCTAGCTGAGGCGGGACGGACGGGACTGACGTTTTCAATTCCTCGACTGAACTGACTGAGGGAGAATAACCGTACGGGACGGGTGCTTGGTCAGCGAGCGGACTCCACTAGCGCACGACCGCAAGGGGGCGACGGCGCAAGCGGAATGTTGACTCTCATTTTACCTGTTCCGGCCTTTTTATAGCACAGAACGCACCGCAACTAGTGATCTTTATGACTCATATTTTTGAAACAGTTTTTTCAACGTCTCGTACTCATGAGATTTCTTCAGTTTATGCAACAAAACGGTTGTTAATTTAAAGGTTAATAAACGCACTTTCAGTAGGTACCAACATTGACTTGATTAAATGTAAACACTGAAAGCCAGATACTCAAGTAACTTTTTCGGGAGGTGTGATTTTGTGACGCCGAGTGTATACAGGTTTCTTGTTGTGTAAAACGGAACGTTAAAAATACAGTCAAATTGAGAACCTGATCCTTTTTGAAGTCGGTTGAAAATATAGTAACAAAAGGTGGACTTAATGCCTAACGGTATTCTCTGTCAATCTACCCATTATTTGCAATTCACGGTGGTATCCTTTGCGAGCGTGGTCCATCCCCGGTCGAGCCAACCCAAACGTTCTGCAGCTTGTCTCTTTACCACGTTAAATCTATCATTATTATATGAAATATAAAATCTATATACATATAATAAATCTGTAGAAAAGTCGTGTCTGTAATTCTTATATATTCTTGAAAAAACAAGTCCAGGGTACTAAATAAAAGGTACTGTAGCCAAATTAGTGGTTTTAGAATTTTTGTCTGTCTGTGTATTTACGATTCACGCAAACACTACTGGAATGATTTCCATGAAATTTTGTATGTAGGTTAAGTATTTTCCTTCCATTAGATTTTAATTTTCTAATTTAAAAGATTATGCTAGTTATAGGCGTTTTGACGGATGTTTTTGAAAAGTTTAAAATTTATTTAAATCTTTGTATTATAATTTGAAACAACGTCGACTATCTATCAAAAAGAAAAGTTGTATATGTCACCTTCAGTTACTAATAAATAACTTACATTTATATGTTGAAATAATTAGATTTATTTAATTATTTAAAAATCCTAACATAGATTTTTAGTTTTTTCGTTAATTAATTTTAAAAGTGTAATAATTTAAATAGGTAATAGTGACGTCTATCAAAATTATGAAAATTGATATGGTTTTAGTTCAATTACTAATCTATATGTTAACTGACTAAAACTGGTCTGCCTGCAATTACTGCGATTCTCATTATCATTATAGTTTGATCAAAAGATTTTTATATATGTCGCCAGATCGTGGAACTGATCATATCATAAAGTAGTCTAGCATTTCGTGAAATGGTGTCATTTCATGATATTTAACACTGTTTGTTGATCATGTCATGATATAGCTTAACCAAATCAATAAATAGAGATCATATCGTCAAATAGTTTTTCTCCGCTAGCGGCGCTGATAGCGTATTTTTTAACAGAAACAGAATTTTAACAGAATCAACATCATTTTATGCCTTATTTATATAATAAATAAATGTTTGCGGCTTTGGGATGGCTCAAGGGCCACCACAATTGCATCCCAACCTTCTATCGCTGATATTACTAGATAGTATAGTTTGACTTTCATTATTTCATCTAATAATAGCGCCATCTACTTACTGCGAAATAAACTAATGATAAGTCTCTGATAAAGTTAAATAATAGAATGCTACTGAATACTTATTCGTTTAGAATCAAAACTTAAAAATACCCAGAGCTGGTGGACATTATCGGGATAATTTACCGCAATTAACACGTTTGGCAAAATTACTAATAACTCTGTTATACTGGATACTTTGTAGTGTATACACAAAACTGTGATTAAGAGAGAAACTCTTTAGTTGAATATATTGGGTGTCTGTTGGCATAGCTTTAATTTCACCGAATTCGTTTGTTATCAAGTTATCTGATGCAAATAATTGCCAATTATTTATATATTTATTACAGCTCAGATTTTCCTAATGTAAGCGTCAGCTGAAATACTGCTGTGTAGAATAAGTAAACATTTTGTATTTATTGTTTAAGGACTTTGTATGGTGTGCAAATAAATATTTATTATTATATAGTATTCTCATCTGGTTGGGTTGTATAAATATATAAATAAAAATGATAAATATACATAAATATCAGCAAAATAAAATAAATAAATAAGAAATATGTAAATAAATAAAAACCAACCAGATGAAAGCCCTCAGCAGGGGAGACCAAACGGCCGAGGGTTAGGGAGAAAGGAAGAGAAACCGGCGGACGATGCGGGCGGTATCAAGGAGCACCGCCTTCTGTTTTTGAGCCCGGAGCAGTCCATCACGGAGTCCCAGTTGCGTCAGATAAGCCGAAAGGCTGACCGGGATAGCTCGTTCGCAGAAACGACTACAGGTATAATTTCGGTCGGCAGACCACCCAACATGTCGGTTACCTCGTGAGCCAGGTCTAGATATTTTGTTCGCTTGTCTGTTTCGGCTTTCACGAGGTTCTCGTCATACGGAATGGTAATGTCGACCAAAAATATCCTTGACTGTGCCCGGTCCATCAGCACAATAACAGGCTTATTCGCAAGAATAGTCCTGTCTGTGATGATGGCCCGATCTCACTAGAGCCTGGTGCGGTCATTTTCAAGCACTGCTTCCAGAAAGTACTTATTATAAGACACTTTCCGATCTACGAGATCGTATTTCAGAGCGAGCTCCTGGTTTAGAATTCTGGCTACTAGGTTGTGTCTATGCAAATACTCAGAGTTAGAAAGCGTCGAGCAACCGGAGATGACATGCGATGGCGACAAGCTCGACAGGTGTCGACGTCGCCATCCTTTAGGATGTATTTCCGATAGTTATTGGTCTTAATAACCTGATCCTGTATGGCACAGATAAAACCCTCGAATTCCCCAAAAAGGTCACCGAAACGAAGCCAGTTGAGGGAGACGACTGTATCTACGAAAGTCTCATGAAGAGCCTTGTAGAATCTCTCGTGGAGCTCTTTCTCCTTCCATACGGTCTCCCGGTCGGAAATGCCCTTTACTGCCGGGTCTTGTCATTGCTCGTTGGCTAAGGATAGAGGGGTGAGCCGTTTATCACAAGAAATGACGCCCCTATAGAATGGATCATCCGATCTCGTCAGGAAGTAATTACGGAGGCTGCACACTTCGCGATTATGCATGGTAAACGCGCTTAAAATGCCGCGCCCACCATGTTTCGGCGGCAAATACAGCCTCATTACTGACAATCTCGGGTGATGCATCCTATGGGACTTCATAGTAGTGCGGACTTTTCTATCCAGGGCGTTAAGTTCAGTTTTAGTCCACCTAAGTATGCCAAAGGTATACATGAGGACAGGCATGACCTAACCGTTATATGCGTGTGTCTTATTCACACAGGACAAAAGGCTGTTAAACACTTTGATCAAGCGTGCATAAAACACATCGCAAACTGATTTGCAAAACAAGATGTTCTGTGACATACCCTGGTATCGGTATGTTTCAGCCTCGGAAAGGGTCCTTTTGTTAATGGGCATAGGTAAGTCTTTGCCCTCAAAATTAGCAACCCTACCCATTTCGACATGGAGGACCGCACACTTATCCGTCCCTAACTCCATTCTAATAGAATTGCTCGCTTTGCGGTTGCGTTCTGCACGCTGCCGCCGTGTTTGGCATTACAGGTCGGTGGATTGGAACGTAATGCGATCTTTCTTTGCATCCTACCCATGGGGGCGAGTTTGATTCTCACCGGATGATCCCACCGCTGTTGCTGACTCTGTCACTGATATGGTGCTACAGGGAATGGAACTATTTATTCCATCATCTGTGATACCCATCGGAGGCAGACCTCAGCATTGGTCGATCCTGTAAGACTGCATTACGGAGTAAGCAGGAGTGTTATCAGGCATGGGCTGACACTTCGGTGGCTCGGTATCTAAACACCAGCATGCTCAAAAAGAAGTATAACTTCGCCTTCAGGTCCTTCAAAAGATTTATTGCCAAGGCAAAGTATGAGCACATTGGCAGAATTGGCGAGAAATTAGATCGCCTTCCTTCGGGAACCCGTGTATTCTGGTCTCCCGCCAAGGTTTTCCAAAGGAATTTCTGTAAACCATCACTACCATCTCAGCACTGGGGGGATGATTCACTGTCCCACGCCGCAAAAGAGAAAGCCGACCTTTTAGGCTACCTTTTATCATCCAACTCGACTCTCGATCACGGGGGGAACACACCGCCGACCATCCCGCGGTGGGAGTGCTCTATGCCTGATGTGCGATTCACACAGTGCTCAGTACACAAAGCACTCCTCTCCCAGGACATACACAAGTTGAATGGGCCAGACGGAATCCCGCCAATTGTGCTGAGAACGTGTGCTCCAGAGTTGGCAACAGTTCAAACGGGTTTTTTCCAGTACTCCTACTCCCTAGGCATTGTCCCGAATTTATGGAAGACAGCTTTCGTGCACCCGATCCCTTAAAAAGGTAACTGCTCTAATCCGTCCAACTACAGGCCTATCGCCACCACTTCCTTGTTCTCGAAAATAATGGAGTCAATTATTAACTGCCAGCTCATGCGGTACCTTGAGGAGCACCAGCTGATTAGTGACTGCCAGTACGGTTTCCGTCGGCGTCGCTTAGCTGGTGATCTTCTTGTGTACCTAACATTTCTTTCCTTCCTATGGGCTTCCCGAGAAATTGTGTGATTGGATCACCAGTTTTCTGGCTGATCGGAGCATCACGGATGAAGTAGACGGTGCTATTAACGATTACGTTATTAGATTACAAGCTGATGTTCCACAAGGTTGCGTGCTATCACCAACGCTGTTTCTTCTGCATATCAATTATATGTTGCAAACCGGTAACATTCATTGCTATGCGAACGACAGCACTGGTGATGCTTTATACACCGGTCGTGCAAATATTTCTCGGGAAAACGTCACCGAGTACCGGAACAAACTTGTGTCTGAAGTCGACACAATGTTGAACAAAGTCTCGGATCGGGGGCGTCTAAACCTAGTCCAGTTCAATCCCCAAAAGACACAAGTTTGCGCGTTTACCGCTAAAAAGAACCCCTTTGCCGTATCTCCTCAGTTTCAGGGCACTCCCCTTGTTGCCTTAACCAGTATCGGAATCCTCAGTATCGACATACCGACAGTGCAGTTTCATGGTCAGTTGGAAGAGAAGGGCAAATTGGCCTCTAAAAAGCTTTGCGTTCTCAGCAGAGTGGGACAGTATTTCATGCCGGCACACCGTCTGCAACTTTACAAGACGCAGGATCGGCCGCACATGGAATACTGTTCCCATCTCTGGGCCGGGGCTCATCAAAGCCAGTTCCTTCCATTTTATTGCATCCAACGCAAAACAGTTCGAATCGTCGGCGACCGAGCTCTTTCTTATCGGCTTGAGTCACTGGCGCTGCGAAGAGATGTTGCATCTCTTTGCGTATTTTATCGATCTACCACGGGGCATCGGTATATAATATGTACTACGTACTAGATTTGGCATTCCGAACATTCACTATGTTCAAATGAACTGTACTGCAATCCGTACACCTTTAGTGTCATTTAGTGTGGCTTCAATATTCATAGAGTGTGGAGCTGCGCTAATAATACGAGATTTCAAATTAAAGTTTAAACCTGAACGTAATTAATAATTCAGTAGTCAAATAAGTAAAATTATTTGTTGTTCAAGTGAATAAATATATATAGGTATTACAATTAGGTATTACAATAGAAAAATAAATTTCTTCATTTATATGCCACGCTATCTACAATCATAGACTAAAATCTACTATCTCCTGCGCATGCGCGAAAAAAGCGTAGTGCACATTTTTTGTTTGGAATAGCTTCTCTAGTACATAGTACATAGAACTCAATGCCACGGGGAGTGCTCAGAGGAATTGTTCGTACTAATTCCAGCCGTACAATTTCACCATCGTACATCGCGACATAACTCGAGATACCTTTCGTACCATATGAACGATTGGCGGTCCGCTACTGTGCGATTTAGAAGAACTTTTCTTCCTCGCACAAATTCTTTGTGGAATCGAATACCACCAGCAATTTTTCCGGGCCTATATTACTTAGGACCTTCAAGAAAAGAGCCTATTCTTTTTAAAAAGCCGCCAACGCATCTGCATTTCCCCTGGTGTTGCAGTTGTTCATGGGCGGCGGTAGTCACTTTTCATACAAAAAAATGCTAAACTCACATGTTTAGCAATTCCACAAGGTGAGAGCAACCGGAGGCGAATAACTTGAGATCATTCATATAGAAAATGTGGGTCACTTTTGTCTCTCCTTTCTGAAGCTGAAATCGTGTGCGTGATCTCACCTGATTTATGTTCAGGTGACGAGTAATTCTCACACTCAAAATGGATGTCAGTGACTTATATATAGTGGGTAGACACGTGATGGGGGATTTGCTTGGGTCTGTGGTATCCTGATCTTTAGGAACCAAGTTAGTGATCTCAGTAGTGAATTATTATTATTATTACAATTAAGTGAGATTTTAATCTCTATTTGATGGAATAGTTCGTGGCATCGTGGATGTCTAATTACTTGGTAAATGTGGTCAACAATCGTGCAAAAGCTTTGTTTAAGTTTTTATGAATTTTATTTAAACAGATACGAGAGCCGTGTAGCTTGTCGTTAGAATTCATCATGGCACGGGATAAAAACGTGTACGATTTCTTCGAGGACAAATGAATGTATTATAGGAAATATCAAGTGCTGACAATATATATGATATATAAATGAAAATAACTTCGTGGGGAAACCTTGATGTCTAAGTTGTTTAAAAAAAGTGGTTGAAATGTAAAAACCGTTAATACACATTGAGTCATTGCGTCATACTCTTTTCTTCCCACAAAACACTATAGGTAATGACGAGCCCTGTGCACAGTAGTAAGACCATTAAACTGATACGGGCTGTTATAGAAAAAGAAGGTCCGGTCATCGTCATCATCAGCATCATTTTTAAAGTCCTTCACTAGTCCCCTGTTGATCATAGGCCTCCTCCAAGGTAGGAAAACAAAACACAGTCCAGAGCCACCTGCTTACACTGACATCCTATAAGTCTTATCAGGTTGTCACTCCATCTACGGGGGGCTCTCAGCTTACAAATACGAGGCAAGAACATTTCTTTCCCAAATATTTTTTATAGAAAAAGAAGTTAAGTACAAAAGTATGGAAGCTGCTACTTTACTTTTTATCTTTAATGAGAAATATAAATCATTTTATCATTTAGGATATCTTTCATATTTTCGGACATTAAGATTTTTGTGATAGTCCTGGTAACATAGCTCACATGAATGTATGTAAATGAATAGGTTCTTGCGGAAAAAATACTTTAATTATCATAGAAAGCAGATCTTACTTATACTCAACCAAATCTAAAAAATACCTTTTGACGTTTCACATTAATCATTCCGCAATAACTTTGTACAAACGTACTCACACGATTTAAAATAACCTTTTACATAAATCCTAATAATTATGAAGTAATCTATATTTCATTACAGCATGTATAGTTCTTTATCACTAATTTAAGTTAGATTCTATCCAAAAAAGCAAAATATAAAAAAATTACTAGAGTCAACTTTTTGCCTGACGTTGTTTCAATGATATGTCGCTATGTACCTAACCGTACTGTTTGGATGATTAAATTTCATTTTCATGCGAATAATTGGAAAAAATATTCAAATAATCGGTAAAAATATAAAAATAATCGAATCTTTAAACTTTTAAAGGAGAGTGATACGCTTTCATACATTCTTGGGCCCAAATTGTAAAAAGATGAAAGTGGTGTCAATTAATAGCTTATATATTATCAAAACATCTGAAAATTCTGCGGATTTTGGCAATCTGTGAGCAGAGTTATAAGGGATTTTGTAAAAGTGAGGTTATGCAACAAGTTGGCATCAACCTATACTAAACAGCTGATTTTTCAAGTGCGATTGCTATTTTGTTTTATTGGACAGTTGATTACTATATTAATTGTAGAATTTTTTTATTATATTGAGTGGGAGGATAATAGGAAACTCACAAATGGACTGATAGGGAAGGTTAGGAGGTTATGTTTAAAATAAAAAATAAAAACACTTTTTAAAATTATCTTTAATTCGTATTCAATTTCAATTAGAATATCATCCAATAATAGTCCAATTCCCACAGCGATCCACTGTGTCAGGCCGTAAAATCCACAATAACGAGCCAAAGTTAAACGAGTAAACGAGATTATCGGTGTTCGGTATGATAGCAAGCGTCGTACAAGTTAAGTAAGATCAGAAGTCCATAGAAAGAAAACAGTGGTCGAGGAATATAAATCAATAAAACAACGGGAAACACACTCAAAACGCACACGTACTAAATGATATATACGAGAAGACGAGACGAATGATCATAGATTGAGTCAGGCAGGAGCTGCCACTGTCAGCTAAGATTAAAAATACAGTTAACAAACACAAGTAATAAATCGAACTGTAAAAGTGAATCGATTTTAAGATTTTTTTTTTATGTTGATATTTAATTTTTTAAACTGTTGATACTATGTTAATTGTATTTTGTGTATATAATTACTTTAATTGAATCAATCATCCGGTGTAAGTTGTTTTTATGTTTAATTGTTAAAACTCATTCACATTAATCGATTAAAGTAACCGATTTCCAATTATATTCGTGACATAAACTTATTTTTAAAATTTCTCGTCTTCCAGACTGTGAATTTGGCAATTTTTTTATATTTTGAAATAGAAAAATATAATGTTTTTTTTAAACCATATTTCAACTTATTACAAGTTGGGCCCATAAATCCCCGTCTCTTTTCCACTTGAGAACCTTTCTTCCCCATCGGAATAAATAAAATAAAATGAATAAAACAAGTTAATTTTTTTTAATAATTTCCTACTTTGTTAGCATAAAGAAGACAATTTCTTTTTGTATGGAGAATGGGCCTACTATAAATTGTGCCGTAACTTGATAAAATGCTTGTCAATTTATTCCTTATAATCTATAGCTTACAATACTAATATTAGTTTTACCGCATCTAACGGGAATACTGATAAATTAAAAATTAAAATATGAAAATTACAATAACCTAAAAACAAACTAAAAGCGATTGTCTAGTAGTTTTCACGGGTATTATAAGTTAAAACAGTGCATTGTCCAATAATTAATAGTATTAAAAAAAGTTGTAGGTGGTACATTCAACATTTATAGGTGGTTTAAAATTGATGGAAAATCCTTTTAGTGGTTCCGGTAAAATATAGTGCACAGGCATACAAACGAGGTGGAGACTATATTTTACATGTATTGATTGATTAGTGAATATGGATCCCAAACACCATTACCGTAATTAAAGAAAAATGGTTAAAGCCAAGATGAATAGGCATAATATGTCGATTTATAATATTATCTTTAAACGCTATATATTAAGATATAGCTAGCTAGATGTTTTAAACTGATTGTGTAAGAATAAAAGACACGAAGTAAAATGCCACTGCATTTATTATTCTAAGTCATCATTTCAAAATAGTCTCTTAAAAGTACAACAGCACGGCTAGCATGGGCCCCCCGCCCCCTACAAAAAATTTATCCCGCGATTATATTCACTGACAAGAGATAAAATTATCTTGTTATACTTTAAAAGTTACTTAAAAGTTACAAGTTTAAAAGTTACTTACGGGGATATACTTTTCCCCGTTTGACATAACGAGTAGACACATATCCCCCGTCCGTAGCATGGAGCCAAATAAAAGATAAAAAATTATGCTTTTTTGACATTTGAAAGGGACAACTTTATCCTAGTTCATTGGACGTGGGTTGAAGTTTATATTCATTCAAAAAAATCTATCTAAGTCTAAGTCTATCTCCTATTTTATCTACTGTGGATATTATATCCACCGGTGTGCCCATGCTCTAAGGGTGGATAAAACTAAGCGAGGGGATAAACATTTTCTCCTTTCCTCGGGGATAAAATTGTCTCCTGCCCATGCTAGCCCTGCAGGCAGACAGGCGCGGTGTCAAGATTTTGTTTTAATATGTTTTGAATTATTAGTAGGTATTCACCGTAAATAACATTGAACCCAAAATTACTTTCTTTTTATTCTGGTATTAATTGAAATAAAACTGTAAAAGATTACCAACTCTAAAGAATCCATATATCTAAATTAGCAAGCAGGCTTAGTTCTGCAGCATATGCTGTAAGAAAGATTAGAAGTCTCACAGATGTTGAGACAGCTAGATTAGTTTATTTTAGTTACTTTCATAGCGTAATGTCTTATGGAATTTTGCTATGAGGTAATGCGACTGATATTGAAGTCATATTTGTTTTGCAAAAGAGAGTCGTACGGGCGATTTATAACTTAATTTGTTAAGAGTCCCTCAGAGAAAAATTTAAAGAAATAAACATATTAACTTTGCCATCGCAATATATTTATGAAAATGTAATGTATGTACATAAAAACATAAATAGCTTTAAAAATAATAAGGATATTCATACTTTAAACACTAGGAACAAACATAAGATTGTAATGCCAGTTACTAGACTCCACAGGATCAGTAATTCATTTATGGGGCAATGTATACGCTTTTACAACAAAATCCCAGAACATGTTCAAAGTTTGTCAATAAACAAGTTTAAAAGTTTTATTAAAGAAAAACTGTACAAAAAGGGTTATTATAATATCAAGGAATGCATGAATGAAAATAACCCCTGGGAATAAGGTGATCGCCACCATGCTGGTTCTATAAAAATTCATTTAAAAATTGTATAAACAAAATTATTGTTAAGTGAAATATACGAGGGCTGATCCAAAAGTAATGATAATGAAAATAAAACACGGTAATTAAAGTTAAAATAATAATTTATTTTTCTACATAGTCTCCTAACAAATCAATACATTTCGTCCATCTTTTTTCTAAACCCAGGATTCTCTTTGAAAAAAATTCTTTGTCTTGACCCTCCCAAACGCTTCAACAGCCCATTACATATCGTCTTCGAACTTCTTGCCTCGGAGGCGTTCCTTGAGCCGAGGAAAGAGGTAGAAATCACTAGGAGCTAGATCTGCCGAATAGGGAGGGTGTTCGAGCAGTTCAAATCCCGTTTCTTGAATGGCAGCCATCGCAACTGCGGCTTTGTGAGCCGGTGCGTTGTCTTGGTGAAACAGCACTCCAGCTCGCAGTTTGCCGCGTCTTTTTTCGTTAATGGCCTCCCGTAATCTTCTTATTTGGTCTGCGTAGTAAGAGCCCGTAATAGTGGCTCCTTTTCCAAATATTCCACCATAATTATGCCTTGAGCGTCCCAAAAACAGATGCCGCCTTTCCCGCCGAACTTGAAACTTTGAATTTCTTTGGCGTCGGTGAGGAGGCTCGCTTCCAAGTCATCGATTGTTGTTTCGTTTCAGGATCAAAATGGTGGATCCAGGTCTCGTCCATAGTCACAAAACGGAACAAAAAATCCCTCGAAATGTCAACTCGATTTTTCTTTTGCTCGTCGGTTAACATTCTGGGTACCCAACGCGCGAGACCTTTTCATATGCAACTCGTTCGCAAGTTCTTTGAACGCTGCCATATGAGATCCCTGTGACCTCAGCTACATGCCTGATGGTCACTCTTCGATCTGCCAACACAACATCTTCGACTTTTTTCACGTTGTCTTCAGTGAGGGACGTGGATGGGCGTCCTTCGCGATGTTCATCTTCAGTGGATGTTCTGCCCAGTTTAAACTCCTTGGCCTATGTGCAACTGTAGAATATGGAGGAGCAGAGTCCCCAATGTTTCCACTAAGTCACTGTGTATGTCTTTGAAGACATTTTTTCAAACAGAGGTACTTGATGACAGCTCTAATTTCGTTTTCTCCATGTTGATGTTATCTCTTTGACAGTTCATATTCAAATGAATGTATCTCCGGAAATCGTGATCTATTTATATGATTTTTAGGCTGACGTAGTGTGTATATAAGCAAGCAAAAAATATTTTTTTTGGATTTTTATGCGGACCTGAAGTAACCGATTATCATTACTTTTGGATCACCCCTCGTATTTTAAAAAAAAAGTCCCACTGGGTTTCTTGCTGGTTCTTTCCAAGACAGAGGTATTTCCGAACCAGTGGTAATAAAAAATGACTTTCAATAAGTATTATGTAATAATCAATATTGAATAAAAATCATTCTATTCTATTCTATTCGATGTTGCTCATCTCCTGTTTAATTTCCTCTGTCGCCTCTTACGCCACAACAAGGGGAACCTTTTTCTACTCCCGTTCATGAGTTTATTTCTTCCCACGGTCACCGTGAATAGAATTTCATTTGGAATAAAACTAATTTTAAGGATTTTGTCGCGTTAAATCTATACAAATAAATAAATTTGAAGTGTCTGTTTGTAATGTCAAAATAACAGCTTTTTACTAAATGCATATGAAAATATATACGGTACTTATGACAAAAATAGAATTTTTAATTTTTTTGTCTGTCTGTCTATCTGTCAGTCTATCTGTTTGTTTGTTCCGGCTAATCCCCGAAATGGCTAGACTGATTTGACGGGACTTTCACTGGTAGATAGATAGCTGATCTTATAAAAAGTAACTTAGCCTACTTTTATTTTAGAAAAAGGATTAGTGTTCCCGGCAAAAAAATTAAAACTCATGAAATATAATGGTAATAAATAACACGGCGGTGAAATTGCGAGGAACAGTTAGTTTTAACTATTTTAATTCCCGACGTTTCGGGCACTTTACAGCACCTATGTTCACGGCGGGGACTGAGGTGTTTGGTAATTAGGATGTTTTTTATTTAATTTCAATAGTCTCACGAATCGTTCTTGGTAGGAATCGGTGTTCTTTTGCTAGGATTTGTGGTCTATCAAATCTGATATAATAGTTGGAACGATACTGGACATGTTGAAATACTTCAGACTTTCCGGAATGTCGGAAAATTCTTCTATGCGGAATTTTTTGATCTTTCATCCAAAGATGTGCTAAAAAGTTAAAATTAAACGCGATAAAATTCATAAATTTAGTTATATTCCATGGATAGTATTTGCGTAAATTAAAAAATCATTTATGAAATTTTGAAGTTTACTCGAACATAAAAAAAATCAGCATCTATTTTATGGTGCCAATCAATATGAAATGGAACCAATGATATGAATCAAATATCTGAAATAAACATTACATCGTAAATTAATAGAAGACCATGAAATTCATCATAAGTTTGTTAAAATATGCGTACTGAGTAGTTGCTTAGTAAACACGTATCTATTTAGCTTCGCCTATAAGTCGTTAATACAAGTGCAAAATCTTCAATATTTGATGTGTGGCAAACACCGTTTTTTGCGTGAAGTTAAGATCTATTTCATTGTGAAAAATCTTGCATAACAGTTCTAGTGCCGTAGAGTAATCTTGTAAAAACTATCTCAACATTACCAAATATGCGGGTAATTATAAAGTGTCGGTGATTTGTGTACACAAGTAAATGATTTATGTAAACAACAACAACGAGTATGCGTCTTCTCAGGTGAATGCTTTTGCTTCTAAAGACGAATTGCTAAAGTCAGGTTCAAACCTCAGTGATTTACTTTTTTTAGTTATTGCTTTTTTTTTACTGACTTAGAAATTTTTTCAATTATTTTAATTCACCTTGTTGGTAGTATCGGACATTATATAAAATTTATCATTAAAAGAATAAAATTATAGTGTAAGTACGACTAACGCCTACCAATTTGCATTCAGTAACTTTGCAGTAAAGTGTATTACACACACACACACACACACACACACACACACACACACACACGGCACACGCACAAGCGCACGCGCACGCACATACCCGCGCCCACGCACGCGCACGCTCACACGCACACGCACACGCACACGCACACGCACACTCACACGCACACGCACATGCACACGCACACGCACACGCACACGCACACGCACACGCACACACACACCCACACCCACACGCACACGTACACGCACACGCATACATACACACACACAGATAACAAGCGTATTAGGTATTTAGACAAGTGTTGTAAATTATTAGGTATTGTGGTACCATCGCTAGTTGCGGTTTGTAATTCAGTAATTCCACTGCTGGTTTTATGTTTCAGTATTTTCATGATTTTTTTAATGAAATATCGTTTCATTTAACTGTAGTAACATGATGGAGCGTGAATAAAGTTAATAAAACTTTGTGAAAAGATGATTTTTTTCCTCGGGATCGAATTTCTTTGTGACCCATCATCATAGGTATCCTTAGTACTATCATCTGTCTTCGTTTTCGGGAGCGTTTCACAAACATCCGGTATATTTTTACTTTTAAGTTAATTGCAATTGCAAGTGTCGATTTACCACGTTCTCGGCGGTGAAAGAAAACCTGCATATCTGAATAGAATTCATCATCGTTATCATTACAACCTATCAAAAGTTTACTGAACTGAACATAGGCCTCCCCCATAAATTGTCAAATAGGCTGGATATTTGCTATAGTTGCCACGCTTGGCAGGCGGGTTGGCAAAGGCAGCCTTTATTATTTTGAACTGTTGTCAGGAAGATGATGTTGCCCATCTCCTGTTTGTTTTCCTCTATCGCATCCTTAGATTATTTACTCTCTAGATAACGCCTCACGCAATGAGCGATGAAACAAAAACTGGCCAGTGTCTACAAGCGTGTGTGCGTGCCTCACGCACACACGTTTAGCGGTTGCTATGTCTTACACTAGCGTCATTTGTATCTGGGAGTTACCAGTTAATGAATAATGAATCTCGATAAAATGTGGAAAAACTGTAAAATTATGTCATGTTAATAAAATCATAAATTATAATATTTTAATATGGTGCTTTCAGTTGTGAGTTTAGTTGTCTATCCAAATGGTTACATTCGATTTTGACAATTATTATACAATACTATTTAGAATATTACTATTTAGAAAAAATATCAAAGATATTAAAAATGTAATTTTTTTAAAAAAAGCTCTTGTCAGTGTCCTAATTGACAAAGCCTATTATACATTAAATGATTTCTTTAGTGATGATTTTTTTGATACCCAATAGTTTAAATTTAAAAGAAAATCACAGGACCAACCGTTAAATAAATAATTTGCTTTACATAATTATGTTAACATAAATATAAATTTTATTATATTCTATTTGATAATATTTATTAAATAATCTTGAAATTTATATGAAAAAAAAACTACGAAATGTGTCACTATTTATTGTGTTTGAAATATTGCAAGGTCATTATTTAAAAATGTACATAATAAAGCATAGTCATTATTCAATAGATTTATGTCATAATTAAATTTCCAACATGCTTAACTCTTTTTCTCAAATTCTATATCCACTAATGTTTTGTTTACGTTGCATTTTTTGTTCTGTTTTTAGGTACTTTAATTGATTTCCAAAAATATTGTACTTCGTATGCCCACAGGGTAGGACATAGTTAAATTTGATTATATAATAATGTATCTAACATCTATGTAATACCTATGTTCCACGAAATAAATGATTATGATTATGATTATGCGCGGAAGCTTGCAAAACAAAAACTATCGGTCCATCCGTTTAGGCTGTTGGCTCAGCCAAACAATTTTTGAAACCCACATACACATACATACACACACCTTCCTTGATGTATTTCCTCCTTCTGATGTAGTCGGGTAAAAATGAACATATATCAGCTTTTAAGACAACTATATGGGGAAATTCGCAATCCCATACTGTCAACACCAAAAACGACGCGTTGATTTTGTGAAAAAGTTATCAATTTATTAGTTTTGTTTTCGTAAATTACCATTAGTTTTGAGTTACTTACCGATGGTATGAGATTTTGTTAGTTGTTTGTAAACATCATTTGTAATTTCTGCAGATTTTGATCGCGTAACTTGTAATTTTAACCAAAATAATCTAACGAAAAAAATGAGCCTTGCGTGCTTATCTCGTGGTGTTACAATTGACACTAAGGAACGGGGAGTGCTTTAGAGGTTAACAATTAGCTAATATTTTGATCGACGCTTTTGAGCAACCGTTACTCTATCTAGAGAGTAAATAATCTAAGATCGCCTCTTAGGACACACATGGAACGATATGAGGTAAAAAAAAAAATAAAAAAAATAAAATTCCTTTATTTTCAAAAGTCTTATAACAAAGATTTATCGAGTTTTCCTTTAAGTTGTCATAGACACTTGTGTTGGGAATAACTCGCTACTTCCTTACGGTTTGCTCAAAAGACTATTAAACTATATTATATCTAAACTTACAATTATAGAAATGTGGGTGGAAAATTAGTTAGTGTATATATTTAGTGTGTGTGTGTGTGTGTGTGTGTGTGTGTGTGTGTGTGTGTGTGTGTGTGTGTGTGTGTGTGTGTGTGTGTGTGTGTGTGTGCGTGCGTGCGTGTGTGTGTCTGTGTGTGTGTGCGTGTGTGCATGTGTGTCGGTCACCTGCAAGCCCTACGGATGAGGTTCCTTGGGATCAGTATGGGTGTTCCATACAGGTACCGACATTAAGTTTAACCGGGTTTTAATTTATTCTTATGAAAAGTTTTTCAACATCTTCATAACTAAGTGAGTCAACCATTCTTTTAAGTTTTCTTGCAAGTGTAAGATGACATAGGGTATATTTTAAGTAATTTATTTACTGTTGTATATGGACGGACTGACAACTATATTGTCTTCTAGCGAAAGCAGTACGTACAGCAGTGACGGGGCAACAACATCCTTCTTTCTTTTATGACTTAGGTCGACATAAGGCAATGATTTGTGGCACGTTAAGATGAGATTCAGAACGTAGAGTTTTCGTACTGTGAGTAGGTCACCATTCTATATAGTGTGTCAGTGGAAAACGATAAGGTTTGGAGTAGATGACTTTGATAAGTGATCTCTGAGCTCTTTCGAGTGCAAGGAAGTGAGTTTTGTCAGCTCCTCCCCAAATCGAGATACAGTATGTGAGCACAGATTGGGCCAGGGCTACATAGATTCGGTTTTTAAGTTTGTTGCACATGACCTGCCGTAGTGATTTGAATACCCATATGAGTTTCCTAATGCGGTTAGTTAATAGTTCCAAATGTGAGTGCCAGTTAAGTCGTTGGTCCAACATTATACCTAGGTATTTAGTTTGGCTGACTTTATCAATAGTAGGGCAGTCGCAAATCATGTTTCAGGGTTTGAGCAAGTGTGGATTTTTGGCAAAGTGATGGTCAGGTTGGGATTTGTTAGAAGGAGTGAAGCAGATGTAGTTTGTTTTTTGGGTGTTCAAGGTAAGAAGGTTATCTCTAAGCCAATTAGATACGATGATTAAACCCCTTTCAGTACCTGCTTGGACAGTATTCCAGGTGCTACCAGTAAAAACAAGAGCAGTGTCGTCCGCGTAGGAGTATATCCTGCCCCCGACATCTCGTAGATTACATAGATCATTTATGTATATTAAAAAGAGAGTCGGGCCCAGGACACTACCCTGCGGGACTCCAAAACTAGGCGTGGCTTTATCACTATGTAAATTATTTATTTTTACTTGCTGAGTTCTGTCCTGTAGGTAACTTTTAAAAAGCATTAGTGGAGTATCCCTAATACCTATGCTTTGTAGCCTGTGTAAAAGAATAGGCACAGAGACGGTGTCGAAGGCCTTTTTTAAATCCAAAAAGACTGTAAGGCATTTGCTGCCATTGTCTACTTCACCAACTATAGTAGAAGTGAGATCAAGAATCGCATCTTGAGTTGAAAGACCCTTTCTAAAACCATATTGGGAATTTGATAATAATTTAAATTTATTTAGGAAATCAACTAATCTATTGTTAAGCAACTTTTCAATTATTTTGGAGATGGAGGTAAGGACAGAGATAGGCCTATAATTGTTTACATCCTGTCTGTCTCCACTCTTATGCACAGGGGTTATCATAGACCTCTTTAAGACGCTGGGGAATACACCAGTACTAAAGCAAAGGTTTGCGAGGTTACGTATGTACGGTACAACAAAGGCTCTAGCATGCTTTAGAAAGCCAGTGCTGATACCATCCCATCCAGGTGAGCTCCCAGAGTCGAGACTCATCAAGATGCTCTCGACTTCTTTGTCGTCAGTGTTTAGCAGGACGAAGGATGAGGGCTGTGTATAGTTAGAGATAGGAGCTACTAGTACCCGACTTCTAGTACCTAAGTTTGTAGTAATTATTCCAGCTAGGTTATTGCCTATACAAGCAAAATAGTTATTAACATAGTTAACCGAATCTAGTGGTAGAGGTTTTAAGTTAATTAGGCTACATTATTTGTCTTGGGTGGTTTGTACCGAGTTATCTCATTTACTGTATTCCAGAATTTACGGGGTTATTAGCAGATTTATTAATAAGTTTGCCATAATGCTGTCGTTTAAGTTTTTTATGAGATTGGAACAGTAATTTCGAAAACGTTTGTAAGTTATTATTAAAATTGTATTATGGGGGTCCTTTTCACCTTTTGTTGCAAGTAATTTCTTTGCCTTATGCCTCAGAGCTCCAGGAGTTATCCAGGGTTTTAATATCTTTTATTGTTAGAAAAGTAGGATAGTTTAGAATTATGTTGGATAGCTGACTTAATTATATTAATAAAAGTGTTGGCAAATTCTTCAGGGCTATTTGGCAATTCTGAAAAGGGGATACTTGTCGATATGAGAGTATTATATGCCCCATCAAAATCTGTAGTTAGTTTAGACTTAGTTGGAGCTTTGTGGGTGGATGTTTTATATAACTGAAGCAACACAAGATTGTGGTCTGTGACCGTCGTGTTAAGGACGGCGATAAAAGCTGCAGTGAGGTTGACTTCAGTTTTATCATTACGTGGTCGAGGCAGGATCTCTTTCTCGTAGGTAGAGTGTGACCAGGTAATAAGCCATGCAGGGATAGTGCGTCTAAGTAGCTGAGTCTATTACGGCGATACTGAGGCTTCTCTGTAGCTATGGGAAGCAGGTTAATGTTTATGTCACCTATGACAGACACATTTTTATGATGACTAATAGTTTCCAGATGTAAGTCGAGGGAGCTAGTAAAGCTATCGGCGTTTAGAAAAGAGGGGGAGCGGTATATACCCAGGAAAACGTAGTTATCAATCTCTATTTGTAGTCCTGTAGCGTCTGAGAGGTGAAGGTCAATAACTTTAGCTCGGTGATTGTTTTTGATATAAGCTACTACACCATCATTCTGGTTTAAAAGTTTAATTGATTGGTAGGAGGTATAATTACTTAAAAATGGTATTTGTTTGTTAGGGTCTAATCTGCATTCGGTCAGTATAAGAACGTCAATTTCGAATTCCAGTACTGATAGGGTAACCAAAAGGTCGTCGAAATTCTTATAGATACTAGCCATGTTTTGCGTTACAACAAATAGATTATTACGAAAGGAACCCAACCAATGGTAAATTAGATCTTCTATATTACATTTGATTGAGTGTGTTATTTGCATGCAGTCTAGTTCCTGGTTAGTGAGCTGACTATCCATTAAAAAAGAGAAGTACAAAGTAAATCATTGCAGAGGTTATTACATAGGGTGAGTAGTGATAAGTTTGTTAGAAACACTTGCAAGTATACACGAGAATAGGTAGGATTCATCAATGAGAGTATGTTGTTTACATTGTAGTCTGTAAGAGTGGATGGTTGTTGTGGTGTGTTTTGTGTTTGTACTGTTGATGTGGTTTTATGTAAATGTGTATGTATTGAATTTGTGAGGTGTGAGCGTGTGGTGTTGTACATAGGTGTGTTTGGTTGTTGTAGTTTGTTTGCAGTTTTTAAAACCATAGGTATAAGTGTGTAAATGAAAATTACGCTAACAGTAGATGTAAGGTTTACAGCAGTTGTCTTACCAAAAATAAGATAATAATATGTATAATGAATGAAGCACATAGAAGTTACCATTGAGATGTTTGAATATAGTCACTTTTGTTGAAGAAGTTGGTGCACCTGTGCCTCGCTCTGGATGCATATAATTTTAGACGTATCATCTTTTCTCACAAAAACTCTTCCAAACGCAGTCCAGCAGAATTTATACCCATTGGATTTGGCGAGATCTCGAGACAGGAAGAAAAGTCGGGCACCCTTAGCGGTGAGCTGCTCTGATACATAAACAGGCGTGTCCTCGTTCGTAGTAAAACCTAGGTGTTTTGCTTGTAATTTGCACTTGTTTTTTGGTGTAAAATTCCTTAGTCTTTTTTAGTAGTTCAGATTTCATGATCGTGGATCCTAGTTCCAATATTATGGGGGAATTTTTCTCCCTGTCATTACGTGGCCTTATTCTGAAAATATCCTTAATATCCCGCGCGCACAAATCAAGGTTGACATTTTTCGATAGGCAAGTTACCATACTCATTAAATCATCCCTGTTTTCAGAGGGTTTACGAGGAACATTTTTTAACTCTAGACTAGCTTTGCGTGACGTCCTTTGGAGATCTTCAATTTTGTCTTCAAGTATATTTATGTATTCGCGATCCTTCTTTACTTGAGTTTCCAGTTTATCAATTTTCTTTTGGAATTCCTCATTTTGCAGAGTTAACAAAGACACACACTGTTCAATATTTGAAGTGGTTTGTTGGAGGGACTTAAGCGTGTTTGTGATTTCTATATGTGAGTTTTTTTTGCTCACTAATAAATGCCGTAATGAGTCTAGTCATCTCCTGTTTGAAATCTAGAAACTGAGACGGTGAAAATTCATCCTCTCTTGCTCTTCTATTATTTCGAAGTAAAACATAGCCAGAGGGTATTTTCATACTGTGTATCCATCAAGGCTTCAGCCTGAGGCCCCATACCTGCTCCGCATTAGACTGCTGCTGCAGATCATTTTCCTCAGGGTTGCAGATGGAGGTGTCCTCTGAACCGACATTATGCACTATGCGCGTAGGCCTAAATGCAATATAAAGCCGACGGGAATGCGTATTGTGTAGTAGGCGGAGCGGCCAGTAACAGCGCGTGATGTCACCCAGGTAGGAGGAGTTTCGCGTTCGACTGATTGGTGGGCGGGCTAGCCGTTCCGGTTGCGCGAGCAGGTCTTGCTTATTTCTCGTTATCTTCGTCCTACAGTGGACGTTCCGTTCACACTGAAGCGGCTATCGTCGCGCCGGACACTATGTTAGCCTAGTACGCGAAGCGGAATTCTAATAGAATATTTATTTATTTACTGTTTAAAAATTTAAATACAGGTTTTCTAGTGAACACGGTCGCTCAGTACGACATCCGAGAGGAAGAGGATGAGGTGGCGGCTTCTCTTTCGCCGCCACAACAAGGCGAACATTTTTCTGCTTCCGATCATGAGTGTAGTTCTACCCACGTTCACTGCGAATAGAACTTCATTTGCAATAAAAGTAGTCTTAAGGATTTTATCGTGTTTAATTTTAACTTTTTTAATTCCTGACATTTCGGGCACTTTAAAGAACCCATGGAGACGGGAGGGGGGAGGGCTGAGTTGTTTAACGTCCTGATGTTATCATAGTTTACGAAGACTACAATAAAATTTTAACTAATAATGTTTGGTCCGATCTCAAAAGGACGAGATTACAGTATCTTGAAGTCTTGCAGTAGTATGCTTGGATTTGGATTTAATTTTATTAATTATGGGATCCCAAGTAGATGGTAGCACCCAGACATCTTCTCTATTGAAGTTAGGATGTTTTTAATTTCAATAGCCTCGCGAATCATCCTTGGTAGGAATCGGTGTTCTATTGCGAGGATTTGTTGTCTATTAAATCTGATATAATGGTTTGGACGATACTGAACATATTGACTACTTCAGACTTCCCGGAGCGTCGGTGCTTCACATCAGCAATATGTTCTTTTACGCAAATTTTTATGGTACTTTCTTCCAAAGATGTGTTTTGTACAACCCGCTTAAATAAAAGTTAAAATGTAACGTGATTTATTAAAATTTGTTTTATTACATGTGTAGTATTCATCATTATAGAACTGCATTTATGAAATTTTGAAGTTTACTCGAACGTAGAAAAAATATAAGAATCTATTTTATGGTGCCAATCAATATTAAATATGACCAATGATATGAATCAAATATCGCATATAAGACCAAGAAATCATCATTGTTTTGTTAAAACTAAATTAACTTTAATTATGAATGAATGTAAAGAATAAATAATAATAATAAATTTTGATTCCAAGACAATTTATCTTTCTTATGGGTACATCGGAATACACGTCCAAAATAAAAAAATTGTAGATGTTTCTAGACATAATACGATATTAATATAATTCTGAAAAACTTATTTATTCACGTGTTCCTGTAGCATATTATATATAGGTATACCAAATATCAATCATCTAGGTCCAATTTTTTTTTTTTATAGGATAGGGTGACAAACGAGCACACAGTCCACCTGATGGTAAGTGGTTGCTGTGGCCCATAGAAATCTACATCTATCCTCGTTTGTGAATCAAAATGCAGATGCGTTGTCACCCGTGAGCACTAAGATGGAATGCATTTTTTCCAGTAAAAAGGGTCTCCGGTTCTCTACACTCACCATACGAAACACAGCAGTGTTAAGCTGCTATTTTACGCTGGTATTCTGTGAGAGCGTGGTCCTTCCCCGGTCGAGCCGACCCATTCGTGCAACAACTATACTACTAATATAGCTGCAGCATGGCTCTACCACGTATAAAAATTAATGTCAATAGTCTTTAGGAATTCAAAAAAATTATTTGACAAACTGATATAGAGACACAGACACCGAAGTGACTCTAAAAGTGACCGAATTTTGCTAAATTTGGCACGGAATAGCATTTAATGATGTTTCTAAATTGAACACAAGGCGAGCGAAGCCGCGGGTAAAATGTTAGTAGTAAATAAATCTTTTTTTGTATTTTATGTAATAATTTAAAAAAAATATTACACTTAATTGCGTTGTCAAAAACGAAACCGGGCAAATCAAAGCTTGAACATTTACAAATTTGATTGCTCGTTGATAAATATAGTATTTTAAATTATTTTACAAGATATGTATGTAGATATATAATAGCTTTACGTATTACGTACGAAAAGTGACACGCTTCAGCTATGACCAGCTTCTAAGAGGGATTTATTCTCCAATATTTCGCTTGTCTAATCTTGCTAATTCTTCCCAGGACAGAGACATTTTCGAACCAGCAGTAAAAGTAAAAATGACTTTCAAAAATTGTTTATAATCTTTAAGGAATAAAAAATATTCTATTCTATTTTAAACCCAACATTAAAAACGTTCAAATACTTGAACCCGTTCCGTCTTAATACAGTTTTAAGAGTTTTTGAGACATTAAGATGAAACTGTGGAAACTTATAAACTTTTACCTTAATGCAGTGATAGCAGTCAAAATATATATTCCTAGACATGTGATTTAACGTGTATAGCTTTCTCAAAAAAGAATTGTATTTTTTTTTTCAAAAAGATCGAGTTTGAAGTTTGAGTTATGAAGAAAGGTAATGTTGTTTAAGGTAAGTTTAATTTGTTTCATTGACCATAACGGCAACTTAACCTATTGCTAATGCTGCCTCCTTATGTGTGTCCGCCGTCTTTTTAACTGTATGCACAAAATATTGTTCGTCTAAGAATTAATTTAGAAATTACCTATAGTTTAAAAAAGTAGGCTTATTTTGCACATTGGTGCAAAATAAGCCTACTAGTTCATTGGAACTCGTTTGCAATTTTCTTGTTTAGGTACTTTAGAAATATTTTATAATGCTAAGCAAAAATATTTTTCAATGTTTCGAATACTACACATTCTATGAAAATAATTTTTCTACTAATTCTTTTCTTTTTTCCAATTCTTCATAATTCTCTTGCTTTGTTTCTTTCTAATTTTTACGTATTTATCGCGTTTATTTTACTTATTGACGTGACAACGTCTTATAAATTGGTTTGCCGGGTGACACTTCAAGAAACTGCGTTACGCTCCGCTCACGTTATGCGCTCACAATGAGAGCGAGTGAGAGGCACGCGTCCCTTCCACTCGGGCATGGTTAGCCCGCCTAAGAGCGAGAGAGACAGACATAATAAAATTATTTTACCACTCAAAGTCGTTGTCACGTAAAACTTTCGCCCGTATACCGACTTTACAGGCAACCAATTTTTTTTTTAAATATATTTTCGACGTTTTGAGTGTTTTACGGTGATCTTTGGTCCCGGAGGTACTGATGTGTTGAAAGTATATGTAAGTATAGTATGTCAGAGTTAACCTCGACTACCTTAAGCTTTTAATTATTAAAATTGTAAAAATTTATTTCACTCTCATCTCATTATTTGTCTAATGTGACGCAAAATAGCTTGCGACTGTGAAGATGACACAGCTTAATTTACTACCTTTTTATTGAATATTTCAGTCCGTCCTGTCCATTCGGTAGAATAGAATAGAATCATTTTTGTTCAATATAGATTACAGTACATAATACTTATTGAAAGTCGTTTTTTAATTTTACCATTGGTTCTCAAAAAAACCTCTGTCCTGGGAAGAACCAGCAAGAAACCCAACGGAACTTTTTTTATAAAAAGCACAACTTACAATATAATATTTTATACAATTGTTATGAAAACATTTAGAAACAGCACGGTAGCGATCACCTTATTTCCAGGGGTTATTAATTATCAGTCATGTATAATAACTCTTACTAGACAATTTTTGCTTAATAAATAATTTAAACCTTTTGATAGAAAAGGTCTGCATATTTTCTGGGGTTTTGTTGTAAAAGCGTATACATTGCCCCTTGAAGGAACTACTGACTCTTTGGAGTCGAGTAACTGGTATAACTAACTTGTGCTTGTTCCTGGTATTTACAGAATGTACATCACTATTTTTAATAAAACTATTTTTGTTTATGTATACATACATTAAATTCTCTTAAATATATTGAGAGGCCAAAGTTAATATATTAATTTCTTTAAATTTTTCTCTAACCGGTAGATAGTAGTAGTATTCTGTGGTCCCGTCCATCTCGCTATATATCGCTCTTACCTATTAATTTACAATGTATAATTTAATTGTTTTTTTTTTACATAGTAAATTGTTTTATGAATCGTCGGCATGGCATCAAAAGCCAATAAAAACAAAAGGAATAGGAGACGATTAGAAGCTCAATGTTATTTATAATAATTATGCTAAAAAGATGCCTCACTTGGTCGTACTCGTAGATTATAAATAAAATAAAAAATAAAAAAATGTTTTTGATTATAATAAAATGTTTTCTTTTATTGATTAATAAAGGTTATTTGTATGTCTAAGTCTTGATAATCTTAGGAATCTTTACCACATTTCATTGCAGATACAGACAATGCTATTATATGCTTCAAAACTGGCAACAATATCGGTTCTCCACCATTGTAGCCCATGTTCAATATTACTAACCCTGGGTAATTTTACCTTTCACACACCTTTTAAATTTATAAGAAGACTTTATTTTTAGCACAAGATACCTAAATTGAGCCAAGTTTACCTAAAACGTATTTTTATTTTTAACACAGTTCCTTATGTATTTTTTTAAAGTTTAAACGGTTGTCGTTTAGACGAATGTGAGGTTACAAGTAAGGTGAAAATGTTATACTCATTTAGCGTATCTTGTTTTGTTTTTATACAGTTTATCAGACAAATATGTGTGAAAGTTGCCACAGTTTATGGTATTTTTACGTGGTAGAGTCATGCTACAGCTATATTATGGTTGTAGCAAAAATGGATCGGCTCGACCGGGGAAGGACCACGCTCTCACAGAGAATACCAATGTAAAACTGCAACTTCATACTGCTGCATTTCGAATGGTGTGCATCAGTGTGCGTAGAAAACCGGAGACCTCTTTACTGGAAACAAGCCATAAAAAAAATAAGTCCAATATTGGCTCATTTTGTTAATATGTGGTTGTCAAAAGGAGTTTATCCCGATTTATTAAAGAAATCAATCATTCGTCCCATATTTAAACAAGGAAGTCATTTAGATTTCAGTTTTTATCGGCCAATTGACATTTTTTTGGGGCCCTACAAATAACTTTTTTCGTAGCAATTTATCTAATAGGGCGTTTTGTACTGTAGTGGACAGCGTTGTGGGAGAAGGGGCCAGTATTAGCTTGGGTTTACCGACTGGTTCTGTTTACGATCCTGTGGGTTATATTGTGCACGTAAATAGTGTATCGAATGTTATAAAAAAGTCAAGTATATATGTATGCGGATGACATATGCTTGTTATTTGCCTCTAAAGACACAAAAAAATTGCAAAATAATATACAAAGTGACTTTGAGAATATAACAAAATGGGCTCATGATAATGACATATTCCTAAATTTTAATAAAACAAAATGCATGTATAAACATATACACTCTGCGGCGAAAAAGATCAGATTTAATGAGATAGCTGTTGTGGGTCACTGTTTTGAGTGCTTAGATGATAATACAATTAATTGTAAATGTAAAAAAAGATTAATTTGTCGTTAAATTTAAATATTTAGGTCTGGTAATTGATTAAAAAATTATTGGAAACCTCAAATATCTGATGTGTGTACAAGGCTGTCAGCGATATTAGGTAAATTTTATTAATTAAATTATATTTTGAACAAAACATTGGTGGATTGCCTCATAACTTATGGACTGGTGTGTATGGTCGCACTTTTCCTTCTTATATAAAGAACCTTAAAAATTTACAAACAAGATTTCTAAAATATCTTGTAAATGAAAAACATATAGGTGACGTGAAGCACCGACGCTCTGGGAAGTCTACAGTCTGTGAACATGTTCAAGATCGTCCCCGCCATTACATCAGATTTGATAGACCACAAATCCTCGCAAAAGAACACCGATTCCTACCAAGGATGATACGCGAGGCTATTGAAATTAAAAAACATCCTAATTTCAATAGAGAATATGGATGGATGCTGCCATCTGCTTGGGATCCCATAATTAACAAAATTAAATCCAAACCCAAGAATACCACTGCAAGACTTCAAGATACTGTAAGCTCATTCTGCGTAAATCGAACCAAAAATTAATATTAAAAAACTGAAGGTAGCCGGGCTAACTGTGACATCGGGACGTCAAACATCTCAGTCCCCCCCGTGACCATGGGTTGCTGTAAAGCACCCGAAACGTCGGGAATTAAAATAGTAAATTAAACGCGACAAAATCCGTAAAAAATAGTTTTATTCGATATTTTTAAAGTTAATAAATTAAAAAAATCTTAGTTCTCTAGGGTAATAACGTATCTGCATTTTGATTACTAACCGCGGATAGATCTATGGGCATAGTATCGACTTACCATCAGGTAGACTATATGCTCATTTATCACCGTTATACTATAAGAAAACCTACCTTTTGCCAATAAAAGCTTTAGGTGAGTTTAGTTTGGTTTAGTAAGGTGGTTGTACCTGCAACCTGGTAGTAATGCTCTGCTGACATCAATTTATCCTCAGCTAACATGACCTGTTTATACGCAGAAATAACGTTCATATTATGTCGTTTTTTTTCAGAACTAGAAGTAAAATATAAAAAATATTTTGATTTTAGTCTACTAAAAGGTTTTCCCCTTTTAATTGGCAGTGAAAAGCGAACATGATTGATTATAACAATTAGTGAAAGAGCATAATTTTTCATTATAGTAGACTTCTTTTAAAAACGAACTCGTGATTTGTAAAAGTGGAAGCAATAAAATTATTGTTAAACTTCTTATTGTGAACAAGCAATAACGAGCTCATTTAATATGAAATCGGTTATAAAGTTACAACCTATATATATACCACTACTGGGCTCAGGCCTCCTCTCATTTCTGAGAGAGTTATGGAGCATTAGGCTACCGTGCTGCTACAGTACATATTGACGGACTTTACAAGTCTTTTTTTTATAGAATAAGGGTGACAAACGAGCCCACTGTCCACCTGATGATAAGTGGATGCTGTCACCTATAGACATCTACATTATCTTCAATTAAGTTTGATTATTCAAAATGCAGATGCGTTGTCACCCGTGGGGACTGATATGGAATACCTCGCTTCCAGTAAAAAGGGCCTCCGGTTCTCTACACTCAGCATACGAAACACATCAGCATTAAGCTGCTATTTTACGCTGGTATTCTGTGAGAGCGTGGTCCTACCCCGGCCGAACCGACACTTTCGTGCTAAAACCATAATCTAGCTGCAGCGTGGCTCTACCACGTAAGAAAGTCTTCAGGCAGGTTTCCTCAAGATGTTTTCCTTCACCGCCGAGGACGTGATAATTCGGCACTTTAATTTTTAATGAACAATTTCATTGGTGCTGGCGGGTAACAAATCCGAGTTGTACTTGTACTGTGGATTTACTGCGAGTGCTTAGTCCCTGAGCTATATCTGCCTGAGTTATCTATTCTGCCTGAGTTATATATTCGTTAATGAATGTACCTTGTAGTGGCGGTGTAAGAATATCCACTTCCCCATACCTTCGGTGTCACAAGAGGTGACAGAGAAAAAAAAAGGAGATGGGTAGCAGCGTCTACCTGACAACAACTAGAAAATGAAAAAAATACTGCGGTTGCTAACCCGCCTACGAAGCCTGGCAACTATGTCAAGTATTTGTTACGTAGTAGAGCCACGCTGCAGTTATATTATGGTTGTAGCACGAATGGGTCACCTCGACCGGGTAAGGATCATGCTCTCACAGAATACCACCGTAAAATAGCAGCTTAATGCTGCTGTGTTTCGTATGGTGAATGTAGAGAAATCTTCAGGGGTGATAACGCATCTTACAATATGATTCTTAATCGAGAATAGATGTAGATGTCAATGGGCCGCATCCACTCACCATCAGGTAGACTGTGTGCTCGCTTATCACTCTTATTCTATTATTCTATAAAAAAACGAACTTTTATCAGCGAATTCGACCACCCCGGATGCGAATTGTATAACGTACTTGGTCCTTTATTGTAAATTTTAATGAGAGGTTTGAATAACGTTTATCAATCTAGTTAAACGAAATTATTACAGTTTGCGAAAGCGAGCAGTAATCATGTTCAAAGTGTAAGGAACTACTAGCATAGGTAAGTTTACACTTAATGTTCACGCAAAATATATTTAACTAGCTTTTTACCCGCGGCTTCGCTCGCGTGAACTTCAATTTTAGAACATCAATAATACTATTTCGTGTTATTAGCAAAATTGGATCACTTGTAGAGACACCTCGGTATCTGTGTCTATATTGGACGTAAATTATTGAAATTTGGCAATATAATATGCTACAGAAACACATAAGTGAGTTTATCAGAATTGCATTAATATCATACGTCTAGCACCTTTTTTATATCGGGCATGACTTCCGATATTTCTTTATGAAGAGAAAAAATGCCCTGGAATCAGAAATGCGTTATTTACATAATATATACATACACACATACATACATTATATATATATATATATATATATATATATATATATATATATATATATATATATATATATATTTATTATTTATATTATTATTTGATATAGTTTTCACAAAATAATGTTGAATTTCACGTTCTTTATTAATATTGACCCCATTGAATATTGATTGGCACCATAAAATACATGCCAGTATTTTTTTACGTTCGAGAAGACTTCAAAATTTCATAAATGTAGTTGTGTTCACGGTGGATGTGTGAGAAGAACTATAATCATGAATGGGAATATACAGAAGATGGGCAGCAGAGTCTTCCTGATCATAGCTCAAAATAATAAAAATATGCAGTTGACAACACGCATGCCAAGCGTGGCAACTACGGCAAATATATAACTTATTTGGCATTCTATGTGGGGAATCCAATTGATGAACGGGAGTGGAAATATATTAGCCATGTAGAGGCGGCGAAAATGGAACCACTACCCAATTTCGTCTCGTGGGTGTCGTAAGAGGCGACAGAGGGAAACTGGTACAGGAAATGGGTGCATCTTCCTGATAACAGCGCAAAGTAACAAAAAGCTGCGGTTGCCAACCCGCTTGCCAAGGGTGAACACTACTGCAAATATCCGGAAAATTTGACAAACAATGGGGAAGCCTATGATCAGCAGTGAATAGTCCTATTAAAAGTAATAAAGTAGCAGCCTAGATACATCCCACTACTAGGCATAGGCATAGGCCGCAGCGAGTATTAGGACAAAAAATTGTTGATTGAGTTGACTCCAACGCGGGATGACCAACTTCACTTATACCTAAAAATTATTTCCCAAATAAAAATTCTTTCCTTGCGATGTTTTCCTTCGCCACCGAGAGCGTGGTAAATCGAAACTTCGAATTGAAATTAAAATATGAGTGGAGACGACGCGGATCGAATTTGGTTTGCTTAAGTACTACGAAATTTACCTTTGGCAAAGAAAATATACAGTACTTTGGATCGGTTCGATTACCGGCGTTGACAGATGACTTTCAAGATTCTATCAATGCAGTTCTACTCATAGTTAAAATAAAAATAAACCTGTGTTTAAAATTTGCTTCCTTTGATATTTATAGTACTTTTTCCCGCAAGAGCCTGTGTTCATTTACTAATATGAAACCGGGACTGTCTCAAAAATTTTAATAGGTATGTCTGAAAATATGAAAGCTATCTTAAGGGTGCATTTGCAAATCGGACAAAATTATGCTGTTTTTCGGTACATTTTGTGACAAAACTAAACCAAATCAAACATAGCTAATAGCTACCACGTATAGAATGGTTCTTCATATTCAAATGGTGGTAACATTTTTGTTGAAAATAATAGTTTTTTATATTGCAAAAACGATCTTCCCTAGCCGTTTTCTACAAAATTAACGATACCGGCTCATGTTTAGGTACATTTTTTGTTCTATTATCAACATATATTAAGATTTCTAAAAATACTATAAGTAGGCAGACATATTCAATAAAAAATAGTGGTGTTTACTTTTTATCAAAATGTCACAAACAGTCGTAAAAAAAAAAAAACTGATGCTTATTTTTTCACATATTTTGCTAATATGGATGAATCATAATGAAATTTCGATGAAACCCCAGTCCGCGCTCGGCCGCCGTCGTGAGTGGATACTGTATCGCCTGCCTGATTGCAGCAGCCAAAGAGAATATAATCACTACGTTTAGCAGCAGCTGAAAAAGATCGCTGTACATACACAAAATATTCGAATTTGATACATAGGTACTTGACAAGGCAAAATAATATTATTATTTTTATAATCACACATTTTTATTATAATATTTTGTTTCGCTGAAAGTAAGTGGGATTTATATATAAATATATATATATATGCCCATTCGTCTTGGATTTTATGGAGTGATCTGAAAGTGTACATCGGTGACTGCTACTGGAACTCCTAGACGAGTAGAACTAGATGTGCCGAGTTTGGGCTCGTTTTGTTAGTTATGCTGATACCTTACCTCCGGACTTGATGGAGAGACCTGATGGTGTACTTCGGTGACCATTACTGGAACTCCTGGACGAGTAGAACTAGCTGTGCCAAGTTTGGGCTCGTTTTGTTAGTTATGATTAGGCCTTACCCCCGGACTTGATGGAGTGACATGATGTGTACTACGGTGACTACTACTGGAACTCCTGGACGAGTAGAACTAGGTGTGCCGAGTTTGGGCTCGTTTTGTTAGTTATGATTAGACCTAACCCCCGGACTTGATGGAGTGACTTGATGGTGTACTTCGGTGACTACTACTGGAACTCCTGGACGAGTAGAACTAGGTGTGCCGAGTTTGGGCTCGTTTTGTTAGTCATGATAAAAGCTTACCTCCGGACATGATAAAGTGACCTGATGGTGTACATCGGTGACTGCTACTGGAACTCCTAGACGAGTAGAACTAGATGTGCCGAGTTTGGGCTCGTTTTGTTAGTTATGCTGATACCTTACCTCCGGACTTGATGGAGAGACCTGATGGTGTACTTCGGTGACCATTACTGGAACTCCTGGACGAGTAGAACTAGCTGTGCCAAGTTTGGGCTCGTTTTGTTAGTTATGATTAGACCTTACCCCCGGACTTGATGGAGTGACATGATGTGTACTACGGTGACTACTACTGGAACTCCTGGACGAGTAGAACTAGATGTGCCGAGTTTGGGCTCGTTTTGTTAGTTATGATTAGACCTAACCCCCGGACTTGATGGAGTGACTTGATGGTGTACTTCGGTGACTACTACTGGAACTCCTGGACGAGTAGAACTAGGTGTGCCGAGTTTGGGCTCGTTTTGTTAGTCATGATAAAAGCTTACCTCCGGACATGATAAAGTGACCTGATGGTGTACTTTGGTGACTACTACTGGAACTCCTGGACTAGTAGAACTAGGTGTGCCGAGTTCGCCTCGTTTTGTTAGTTATAATGAAACCTAACCTCAGGGCTTGATGGACAGACCTGATGGTGTACTTTGGTAACTACTTCTGGAACTACTGGACGAGTAGAACTAGGTGTATCTGTCACTCCATCAAGTCCGGAGGTAACTAACAATACGAGCCCAAACTCGGCACACCTAGTTCTAGTCTTCCAGGAGTTCCAGCAGTAAGCACCTAAGTACACCATCAAGTCTCTCCATCAAGCCCGGAGGTTAGGTCTAATCATAACTAACAAAACGAGCCCAAACTCGGCACACCTAGTTCTACTCATCCAGGAATTCCAGCAGTAGTCACCAAAGTACACCATCCGGTCTCTCCACCAAGCCCGGAGGTTAGGTTTCATCGTAACTAACAAAACGAGCCCAAACTCGGCACATCTAGTTCTACTCGTCCAGGAGTTCCAGTAGTAGTCACCAAAGTACACCATCAGGTCTCTCCATCAAGCCCGGAGGTTAGTTCTCATCGTAACTAACAAAACGAGCCCAAACTTGGCACACCTAGTACCACTCGTCGAGGAGTTCCAGTAGCTGTCACCGAAGTATAGCTTCAAGTCACTTCACCAAGTCCGAAGCTAAAGTCTTATCATAACTAACAAAACTAGCCCAAAGTCCACAGCCACCATCTCACTGCTAGTAGTGGGCTCCTAGTGCCTAGCAGTCTCTGGAGCAGCTATTCGTATGTAATATATTTTTGTAGGTATAAGAAATGAGAAAAAAAAACAATCTTTCAAATTATCAAAACGTTTTTACTTGATTACGATTCCCACACCCGCAGCTAACCGTGCGTACACTTGTGTGTGTGACCCGTGTCAATGTAACAGTTCGATTCTATACCTATTCATTTTGCAAACGCGTTCTTAATGTATGACAAACTGTTTTAAAAGTCTCATTAAAAGTAAAAAAAGTCTGCGTCAACGGTATCACGAACTATTCTATCAGTTATGGGTAAAAATCTCACCGTGCACTTAATTTTGAATTAGTTATATCGGACTTGATACAAAAAGAAATTGGTGAAATATTGCTATGCCGATATATACACTACATATTGTTCAACTAAAGACCTTCTCTCTTAATCACAGTTTTGTGGACACAGTTTTGTTAGTAATTTTGCTAAAATTGACAATTATGATAAATCATCCGGACAGTGGCCACCAGTCTGAATATTTTAAGTCTGACAATTTTTGATGCTGCAACAATAAGTATTTAGTAGAATTGAGTTTAATTTGATGAGTTACTTATTAGTTTATTTAGCTGTAAGTAGATGGTGCTATTATTAGATTAAAACTATGAAAATCAAAACTGTACCCACTAGTACTCAGCCACAATAAGTTGAGTATCGACTGGTGTGGCTCAATCGCTCAACAAAGCCGCGAACGTTTATATAATAAATAAATTAGGCATAAAGTGATGTAGAATCTATTAAAAATTCTGCTTCTGTCAAAAATACGCTATCAGCGCTGCTAGGGGTGTGTTTACGATATAACAATAATATCTAGAAATAGCAATTTTGTGTTTAGTTGTTAATATCGCCAAACGATCTCTATTTATTGATTTGGTCAAGCTATATAATGATATAGTCAAAAACACTGTTAAATTTTATGAAATGCCGCCATTTCACGCAATGATCGATTCACTCATAATATTATAAATTCTAAGATCTGACCAATACATATATAAAAATCTCTTTATTCAAACTATAAGGATAATAAGAGTTTTGTATAATTCCTGTTTTAATCAGTTTATTTACAGATAAATAAAACTAATACCTACTAAAACACTTTTTATAGATTAGAAATAACACTTAGAAACATCCTTAATTTTATGATTTTCAATAGTTGTCACTATTATGTATTATGTAGTAATTAGTTACTATAAAATATATTTATATCTACTAAAATGAAATAACGAAAGAATTAAAAAATGTACGTTAGAATTTTCAAATCAATTATGAATTTATTTATTTAAACATACCAATGTAAGTTATTTATATTATTTAATTTATTAGTATCTGGAGGCAAAATGTTACTTTTTTGTATTTTACGTTAGATGGCACTGTTTTGAAAAAGTGAAACGTAAATTTTCGGCGTAGTTCAATTTATTAAAAATAAGTTAAAACTATTTTTAGGCTTTATTTATAAATATATTATCTGTTTAAAAAATGCATCAATCATATAAAATAGAAATTAATATCTAAAGGAAGGAAAATACTTAACCCTCCTTTTTTGAAGTTCGTAACTGCATAAAAAGTAGACTATAAGTTGCACCGGGTACACACAAAATTTCATGGAAATCTGTTCAGTAGTTTTGGCGTGAATCTTGAATACACAGACAGACAGACAGACAAAATTCTAAAAGCAACGAATTTGGCTTTAGTGCCCTTATTTTGTCCTCTGGACTTGTTTTTTCCAGAAAATATTAGAATTACAGACACGAATTTTCTACAGATTTATTATTTATGTATAGATGTACAAATGTATAGATAATAGGTATACAACACTAACGTATAAATGCTTCGATGAACGTTAAATAGTAACAGCTAATTGCGTTTCGTCTCACTGCTGGACATAAGTCTCCTCTTAATTGCGAAAAGTTTAAGGTCCATAACACTGTGCTGTGTGTTGACGGATTTTACACATCTTCAAAATCTTGTTTTTAATTTCTAAGATGCGATATTTTCCTTCACCGACTAGCGCGTAGTAACAAAACACTCATAATTGTAATTATTTCATGAGTGACGGTAGGGATAGAACTCGTTAAGCACCAGTACTACTTACGAATGTTATTTTTATTTCCACTTCTCAGAACTATCCAGGGGTGTATTCTACACAGTCAAGAAATGTCTACTATTAAAAAGCAATTTAGCTTTAGTAATAGTTGTCAGACACCTTTCTTTTATATTCCTACTAATGAATGTCGTAAATTACGTGTTTTCTAATCAAAGGTTTCGTCTCCAACAAATAGGACATTGATTTATGTTCCACTGGTAATCCCTTTAGATGAAACCCTTTAGATTCTGTTGAGATTAGAAAAACTTTAAATTTTGTTTCTAAATCGTTTCAATTTTTCAGTCATCAGCTGTTTATTTATCCGTTTAATACAATTAACTAAAATGCATCGTTTAGTCAAAAAAAAACGTTATAGATAGAATAGAATACAATAGAATAGAATAGAATAATTTTTTATTCAATATAGATTACATGTGTAATTCTTATTGAAAGTCATTTTTTACTTTACCACTGGTTCGAAAAAAAACTCTGTCCTGGGAAGAACCAGCAAGAAACCCAGCGGGACTTTTTTTTAAAAGTACAAAATTTATTTTAGAAACTGCTTGGAAGCGACCACCTCATTCCCAGGGGTTATTATCAACCATGTATGATATTTTTATATACTAAGGGAATGAATCTTTCCGGTCTCTTATTATAGGTTTCGTAATTAGATTATAGATTTTGAGATTTGAGAATTCACACATGAAGAAATAAGCCAGATTTAGAATTTAATTCAAAGTCGGAGAACATTTACACTGTGAACCCGTGACATCCGCATCTGTTAGTAGAATAACGCACATGTACTGCACACGTTCATCATCATCATCATCATTACAGCCCTTCCCAAGTCCACTGCTGAACATAGGCCTCCCCAAGGAATGCCACAAAGCACGGTCCTGAGCCACCTGCATCCATCGATTTCCTGCATGTCTTACCAGGTCGTCACTCCATCTAGTGGGGGGACGCTTTACACTTCGCCTGCCGGTACGAAGCTGCCACTCGAGAACCTTTCTTTTCCATCGGTTGTCGGTTCTTCAAGCTATATGGCCGGCCCATTGCCACTTCAGCTTACTAATCCGTTGGGATACATCGGTTATTCTGGTTCTACTGCGGATATCCTGGTTTTTAAGTCTATTACGGAGATAAACCCCAAGCATAGCCCTCTCAATAGTTCGCTGAGCGACCTTGAGCTTCCTCATACGGCCAACAGTGAAGAACCACGTCTCAGATCCATAGGTCATCACTGGCAACACGCACTGGTTGTTCAATCTTGTTTTCAGGTTTTGAGGTATGCCTGACGAGAAGATGTGTCGTAATCTTCCGCTGCCCAGCTAAGATGAATCCGTCGATTGACCTCCTGGTCGATTTTGGATTTACCTAGTATGACTATTTGTCCCGGGTAAACATACTCGTCAACAACTTCGAGCTTAGTGCTCCCAACAACTACCGTCATAGGTGTGACATGGATGTTACACATGATCTTTGTTTTGTCCATGTTCATCTTAAGACCTATCCGTTGGGAGACACTATTGAGGTCATTGAGCATAGTGCTTAGGTCCTGCAGCGATTCTGCCATAAGGACTGCACTGCACACGTTAGTTACACGCATTTGTTGTGTTACGTCCGTTCTTAATTGTTATCAGTAGGAATGTAATATTGCCAGCTGTAGCCTTTTTTGTTTTAATTTAGTGATGCAACAATATTAGAATATAGTATTTATGATAAAATATTAGAATATAAGATTTTATCATAAGATATTAGAATTTAAGTGGTAATAATTTAACTGCTTCGTTACTTTAGTGGTCGTAAGTGCGACTGCTGATCATGTGGCCATCGGTTCGAAGGGGTCGGGTCAAAACCAGTTACTAATTTTTTGTAAAGAAATTTTCAATACCAGCCCCGAGTCAGGAAGTTGGCGGTGTTTCAACCCCGTGCCTAAACGAGAAACGTAAAGACGTTGGTCCTGCGCTTGATTTCTGTCCGATGGTGTTATATTGCCATCCCATCGGACTACTGAGGGTAAGATTATTGAGAGTGCACCTGTACTTGCGCACACATTCGTGCACTATAACCCTGTCCTGCAGGTGGCTAGTCTTTGTTGAGACTGGCTGCCGTGACCGAAATTCGGTTTGGAGGACATTTGTGTGGTTCTACTACGTAAAAATCTGTAGCACGAATGCGTCTTTTCGATCAGGAAATGATCACGATGTCGTAAAATACCAGCGTGAACCTGCAGCATAAAACTGCTGTGTTTTTCATGGTGAGTTTCAAAACTCGGGGACCCTTTTGAATCGTAACAAGTCATTACATCTTAACCTCTTGGGTAACAGCGCAACTTTATTTTGACGAATCGATGATAGATGTTGTTGTTTATAGGAAGCAGTAGTAGGTGGACCGTTTTCTCGTTTTCACAGTTACTTTAACAAAAAAATGTACTCTATTCACTCCATATAAGTACTATGAATATAATATGTATAATATTAGCTTTTATTCGATATTCATGAAAAAGGGCTTACTAATGGGCAACTTAATATTGTTCCCTGCTGAGATCTTCTCGTCTCCTAGGGTGGCGCATGATGGAATTTCGATAACTCCTGCGAGTTGTTCGGTACAATCATTCGGGGCACGTTTGCGGGCGCCGATGAATTTGGTGAAGAAAATCCTTTCATTAATAAATTCCTTACAAAATTAAAGTGTACTACACCCAAAATATATTTATATTTACTTTTAATTTATTTTTTATAAAAAACTTACAAGGAACTTACTTATTTCAAGTTTTTCCTTTTAAATAACCATAATATATCGTGGTATTTATTAATTGCCATGTGATATTTGATTATGATAAACTATTACACTATTTATTCCCGAGAGTATCGTAAAAAAGCAATCGCAGTTTTTTAATTTATTATTAAGAAGACGCCGTTGTCCATCTTCTGTTTTATTTCCCTATGTCATATTTTTTATTTTCTTACACCATTACTACACGGTTAAGGTGGAACAACTTTCTCGTGTAATTTGTACCAGATATAAAATACCTGACCGGCGATGGAAAGGAGCATCGAGTATATATATTACCCTTGGTGCGACTGTTAGTGATCGTGAACTTGTTTTCGCTTTGACCGATTGAGGTGATATTCATAACACAATTTATTTTATCGAGACGATGGCCAAAAATCAGAATCAGATCAGATCAGAATCAGAACAAAATTTCTGGCTATTCATTCTGCTAGTATTATATAAAAAGTATCGTAATAAAACTCAACAATATCTTTATGGAAAATCTTAACCTATTATATATATATATATATATATATATATATATACACAGATACAAGCTTCTGCTACCACTAGTTCCACTGTTCTAGGATTTTCTAGGAATTCGCTAGCTGGTGTACATTTTACCTGAATGAGTTTCAGATACTAATGATACTGGCCAACCAGTTGACACGTACACTCAATGTTTCTTACTATCACACAACTTTCCAAACGTTTTATTATCCGCCCGCATTCGATCGTAAGAGCTTCACACGCCCACGTGCAGATAACATTGACCTTTGAAGAAAAAGTGTATATTATAAAACTTATATTGGTGACGTACATACAATCGGTAATATTTTATTAGAAGTAAGTATTAATATGAAGGATTGAATATTAAATACCTAATAATAATTCGACAGGAGATTGATGAAAGAAATTTCTATAGAACTATTAGGATACTTACCAACAAAAATATAAGTAGGTACAACCAACATTAGTTATTTTATAATTATAGTGACAGTAATATTACTGCCTAGGGATTTTTTTTATAGAATCATACCATAATGCAAACTCCCGTGTAGTGGCGGTGTAAAACATCCATATCGCCATATTGTCCCGTGGGTATCGTAAGAGGCGACTGAGGGAAGGCGAATTTGCGGTTGCCAACTCGCCTGACAAGCATAGCATGTATCCCCCACACGATGACGAATGCTTACGTGGCAATCTATGCCTCCCGCATTATGATACTGTTGCCGTTATAAGTAAAATAAGCTTACCAATAATAATAATAATGTCCTCCAGACAGAATTTCGGTCACGGTGGTCGGGTCTCAACGGAGACTAGCCATCTGCGCAGGACAGGATTATAGTGTCCAAGTGTATACGCAAGCACAGGTGCACTCTCTGTTCCCTCACTATCATAGTCTGATGGGACGGTAATCTGACACAACTGGAGAGAGATCAGGCGCAGGACCTACGGCTTTACGATCTTCCTCCGGTCATATCGGATTGTTGCCCCATCGAACTTAAGAGTAAAGAAATTGAGTTGAATGAAGTAAGAAAAGAAAAGAAAAAAAGTAGGGAAATTCGGAATAGGGCAACGGAACCCAAGGGGCCAGCAGCTGGCCGACTTTATGGAGAAAGAGGGACTCTTTATGATGAACTCTTTCTTCCAAAAGCGGCCCCACAGAAAGTGGACCTGGTCGAGCCCCGACGGTTCGACAAAAAATGAGATTGACTTCATTATGACGACCAGACGACAACTGTTCAGTGATGTCTCAGTGATCGCGAGGGTGAAAACTGGCAGCGATCACCGAATGGTGAGAGGCAAACTGAACCTAAACGTTAAGTTGGAGAGGTCACGTCTAATGAAGTCAACGCTCCGTCCCCCTCGTGCTCTAATCCAAAGTCCCGAAAACTTTCAGCTTGAGTTACAAAATCGTTATCAGTGCCTAGAATTTTGCAATGAAGTGGACGGAGCAAAGTTCTGTAAGACCCGTCGCAGAAGAACACAAAAACTCTCCGATCACACTCTTAATCTCATGGTTGTTAGACGGGAGATGAAGCTGCAGTCTTCAGCAGATTTGACAGCATACAGGCAACTGAACAGACAGATCTCCAAATGCATGCGGCGGGACTTGCGCAACTTCAATACAGCTCGTATTGAAGAAGCGATCGAGCGGAACCAGGGCTCCAAAGTCTTTGCCAGATATCTGTCTGCCAGAAAGAGCCAACTGTCGACGCTGAAGACCGATTGTGGCAGCATCGTTTCCGAGACACCTGAGATTTTGAGTGAGATTGAGAGGTTCTATGGGCAGCTATACACGTCCTCGTTGGAGCCACACGCAAGTGTGAGTAACGATCCAAGAGCAAGTCTTATCCGACACTATTAAGGTGATATCCCGGACGTCAGTCTGAGCGAGATTAGAATGGCTCTCCAGCACCATAAAAACGGCAAGGCCCCAGGCGAGGATGGAATTACAGCGGAGCTTCTGAAAGCGGGTGAAAACCGGTACTGAAGTCCTTCAGAAGTTTTTAATTCCGCCTCCATGGTGGCATTACACCGGAGGCGTGGAGCAGAAGTGCGGTGGTCTTGTTCTTCAAGAAAGGCGACAACGCTCTCTTGAAGAACTACAGACCGATTTCCCTTCTGAGCCGCGTCTACATGCTGTTTTCGAGAGTCATTACGAATCGTCTCGCATGCAAACTCGACGACTTCCAGCCTCCCGAACAAGCCGGTTTCCGAAAAGGCTCTAGCACCATAGACACATACATACACTTCGGCAAATTGTACAGAAGACCGACGAGTACAATCTGCCACTTTGCCTTGCGTATGTGGACTATGAGAAAGCCTTTGATTCCGTCGAAATTTGGGCGGTGCTACAGTCCCTTCAGCGGTGCCAAGTTGACTGTCGGTATATCGAAGTGCTGAAGTGTTTGTACAGTAGGGCTACGATAGCTATCCGAGTACAGAACCAGAGTACGAAACCTATCCAACTGTAGAGAGGTGTAAGACAGGGTGACGTAATATCCCCGAAACTCTTCACCGCTGCATTGGAAGACGTTTTCAAGCTACTGGACTGGAAAGGATACGGTATTAACATCAATGGCGAGTACATCACTCACCTTCGATTTGCTGACAATATAGTCCTTATGGCAGAATCGCTGGAGGACCATGCTCAATGACCTCAATAGTGTCTCCCAACGGATAGGTCTCAAGATGAACATGGACAAAACAAAATTCATGTTTAATGTCCATGTCACACCTATGCCGGTAGTTGTTGGGAGCACTAAGCTCGAAGTTGTTGACGAATATGTTTACCTGGGACAAATAGTCCGACTAGGTAAGTCCAACTTCGACCGAGAGGTCAATCGACGGATTCAACTCGGCTGGGCAGCGTTCGGGAGATTACGACCCATCTTCTCGTCGGGCATACCTCAAAACCTCAAAACTAAATTGTACAACCAGTGCGTGTTGCCAGTGATGACATACGGAACTGAGACGTGGTCCTTCACTGCTGGCCGTATGAGGAAGCTCAAGGTCGCTCAGCGAGCTATGGAGAGGGCTATGCTCGGGTTTCTGCGTGATAAACTTAGAAATGAGGATATCCGCAGTAGGACCAGAGTAACCGACATAGCCCAAAGGATTAGTAAGCTGAAGTGGCAATGGGCCGGCCATATAGCTCGAAGAACCGACAACCGATGGGGAAGAAAGGTTCTCGAGTGGCAGCCTCGTACCGGCAGGCGAAGTGTAGGGCGTCCCCCCACTAGATGGAGTGACGACCTGGTAAGACATGCAGGAAGTCAATGGATGCAGGTGGCTCGGGACCGTGCTTTGTGGCATTCCGTGGGGGAGGCCTATGTTCAGCAGTGGACTTGTGAAGGGCTGTAATGAATGAATGAATGAATGAATGAAGTAAGAAATTAAGTATGCATCTGCGCTTACACACGCACTCATGCACTATAACCCTGTCCTGCGCAGATGGTTAGTCTCCGTGAAGAATGGCCGTCGTGATCGAAGTGTATTATTATATACTTCGGTCCGGGGAATTTTTACAGTAAAAGTACATGTACATGTAAAAGTTAAAATGCTGTAAAACGCGACTTATATCGTAAGTTTTTTTTAGAGTACAACCACAGCAAAAATATTAACAAGCCTCATCGTAGAGAGGATACCTTTACCAGACGACAACTAACGCAATGAAGGATATGGGGGAATATTTTCCAAATGACAAACCTTACTTGAACGCCATGCATACTATCGAATAAAGAATGAAGCTCCCATGAACAAATTAATCCGGAAAAAAATTCCATTGAAAACCGCCGATCCCAAATATAACTGACATACGAGTATGATGAGAAATCGTGAATACTTATGAGTGTATTGGAATTGCGCCTATTAATTAGCCTTTCCATAATTTTGATGATACTTGGTTGATAGATAAAAACAATTATGTTTAAAATATCTTTAAGCTCGCCATTTTTTTTTGTTTTATTAATGCATCATTTGATATGTAATCATACTAGCTTACCAAACATTCTATAGCAACGATAACATCCATAGTTTGCTTTCCAAGGGCATATAATCACGCGACATAACGTGTCTTACGAACTTATTATCATTAAAAATGTGGCAGCCTAAATTAATTGTTTAACATACCTAAGAATTTCCTTTCGTGTCAGTTTTATTTATTAAAACAAGCGTTTTGTTTATATTTAACCGAGTTCAAAAAGAAGAATTTTTTATAGAATAAGGTGACAAACGAGCAAACAGTCCTCCTGATGGTAAGTGGATGCTGTGGGCAATAAGAATCTACGTTTATCCTTAATTAAGAATCAAAATGCAGGTGCGTTGTCACCCCTGAGGACTAAGATGGAATACAGGAGTACTAAGCTGGTATTTTACGCTGGTATTCTGTGAGAGCGTGATCCTACTCCGGTCGAGCCGACTTATTTGTTATAATAATAATCATAATAATAAGAAAAGGCTTAGTAATTATAATAAATAATAAAGCTTTTTCTTTGTCTTAACTTACACATAGTTAACACAAAGGTACAAAAGATCATTACAAATTTATGTTACAAACTACTCTCAAACCTATTTAAATAAATGAACACTTCTTAGTAACGACATAACGTTATAAAGTATTCATAAATCGCATAAGGATTAAATACAATATTATATCAACAAAATAAATGAAATATGCAAACGACAACAACACTGCCATCACGATGCGACATAGTACAGCCTCACTGCAACATCACCTTTGCTTGCACTAAAATAATGATGCAACGGATAGAATAACGACAACGATTAAGACTCGTGGAATGACTTAAGCTAGTTGCCTGAACATTTCTTTATACTACTGGAACGAATATATACGAATACGAAATATATACGAACGAATATATGCTTTAACGCTTATGAGTTTTCTACCCTTACTCGTAACATTTTGCTTAAAACCATACCTATGTGTTACAAAAGTAATGAGACAAACTGGCCTCTGACTTTGCTATGTGATGGCTTGATGTCTTCCCTGGCGTTCTGCCACAGCCGACCTATAAATCCATATAAACCAAGGTCACAGTATCTTAACATAATTTTGGTATTGACGTAAAACAACATAAAATAATAATATATTCATAAGTGCTATGCACATTTTGGTAAATTTATATTTTAATACTTAATATGGTGATAGTCAGAGTCTCACTACATTGACTACATTTTTTGAAATAATAAGATATAATTATAAGAAATAAGAAATATTTATTCCATTAAAAAAAATATACAGATACTGACTTAGTTACTGTTATGTTACATATTTTATAAGTCTCGTATTTTTTTTATTTCAAACAGTATCACTGGGCTCCACACTAGAAGTCCCTGTGTCGTGAAGAGCAGTCTTCCCATTTATCTAGAACTTAATGATTATCCGATATTATGTACGAGTTGATTTCTCACACACATAGTTTACAACACAGAAAAAATAAAGGAAAAAAAAACAAATAAAATTAAGCAAAATAAAAACTATATAACATAAAAGGTGCACACTTTTTATGTTTTATTTAACATTGGTCGCATTTGAATTTCGAATATTTCTGTAATATTACACTTTTATAGTACAAATTCAGACCCTTTGAATGATTAATTATTCTCAATATGCATTTAAATTATCAGGTTTATTTATTTATTTAAGATATTATTTTCCGTTTAAGGCACAGTGTACGCCTATAGGCTTAATAAAAATATAACATCTATTGTGTCTGGTATACTATCCGCGAATATGTTAAGCTTCATTATTTCAGATAAGATTTTTTAATAATGCCTCGGTTTCTTCATATTTTTTGTTTTGTAACCATTTATGTACCAATAATCTACAACCTGATCTGGTAATATTCAATACTTTTTTACTTTTTCTATCTGCTGTATACATATATGGCTTTATTCTGTGATATGGCGAAGAGTGTTGTATCAAGAAGTTTCTATATTTGGCCCTTGTGTTTTCTTATGTATATAGAAAAAATAATAATTTTAAGCGGTTAAACCGACTAAAATTAATATATTTTCTATTAAATCTGTTATACTTCAGGGTGCTCTCATATAAATTTGAAGAAAAAATTCCACCCCAAAAGGTGTACTATTTAGACGACATTGTAAACCGAATTTATTTCACAAACCTACTAAAAAGCAGCAAAAAATCTTCTAAATTTTACTAGTTAAAAACCATTTTCTACCTAATATATAATAGGATATTGGACGCATTTTAAAAGGGTAGCTTAAAATATTTTGTATACTCATAATGCATATCACTTGATTGCATTGCAAAATATTACTTGTTTGTAATGATTTAGATACAATACATTGCACTTATTAGACACAAAATAAAATAATTTTAATGGTTCGAAACAACGTCAGAAATTATCTTCATTTTTCTGAATGAGTTAAAACGTTATTACGAGTATAACGTCTTAAAGATTCCAGGGTACACCTTCTCAGAAATGAGAGGAGGCGTTTACTAAACTGTGGGACGTATGTACAGGCAATAACTATACTTTAGTTCAGGGCTTGGAGCTAACCACACCAATAACTTTAACACTCTTTTGAAACCGAATATGGATAATATGTAGTTCACATTATTTTTACTTAGAATACGCTTAATGGTTAACCTTGGATCGAAGCCTTGAAGCCAAATTTAAAATTTCTAATTCACCTCGAAGTAGTATTTTCCCTTTAAGGGGCAGAATTTTTTTTTCGAGTATCAGAATTTTTTGTTTTGTAATGGCCTTAGACAACCTTAAGGATCCTAGAAAATATAAAAATGACCAATGCTGCCTCCTAGTTTTGACTTCAGGCGGTGGCACATATGAAATCACCACCCATTTAGGGTCAAAGAAAGGTGGTCACATTTGTGCGTTAAAGGTTTTCTAAACACGTCTCTTATGGATAGATAGATGGATAGACTGGTGAAAGGAAAAATCCCTCTAAATTAGATGGAGTATTTTCCTGGACAATCATTGTGGATCTGATCTCCTTTTAGACAGCACAACCACACTAAAAGGAGTGAGTCCTCAGTGTCGGAATCTCCACCAACTTCCGAATTTCCAGCCTGATCATTATCGATGCCACATAACAGGACTTGGAACTCGTCATAAGGCATACGGTCTAAGACGAGTACTTTTCTTCGTGTCGTCTAAAACCAATAAAAACATGCATGCTATTACACCCTTTTTCATTTCCTGTAATAAAACCCTGACTTGGTAACCTTTTTCACCATACTTTTAGTGCAAACCTACATGACACCAATACCTGACCTTTCACTGCTTATAATATCTTTGCCCAACAAATGTGAGTTGTAACAACAATATTTCTTAAATTAATGTTTTCTCAGGTATTGAAAAATAATAAAGAAAAGCCATATATCACATGCCATACGTCCCAAAATGAACCTAATATTGCCAAAGCAAAGAAAATATACACTAGCCAAAGTGAGTTTAGATAGTTTATTTTCGTTATTGTGATCAAAATAAATATAGAACCAAGATGATTTATATACCAATTTGAAGCAGATATTTTCAAAATGAGAATAGATACCTTTCATAAATAATAATTGTAATTTTCTGACAAATTCAAAATCAAAATCAGCACAACACGTTATCAACACATTACTTATTCCTGGTAAATCAGCACACAAAATTATAATCAACAATTTTTCCACAAACTTTTTTTTTGGAATGGTTCGAACCCGGGTTGCTCTGCTGAGCTACCATGGCTTTCTGATCTGCCACGTACTCTACGGTGAAGGAAAATATCGTGAGGAAACCTGCATGTCTTAGAAATTAAAACAAATATTTCGATGACATGTGATGTCCACCGACACTCATTAGGGCGCGTTGCCCTAATGAGTGTTGGTGGACATCACATGTGTCTAATGTGGACTTTTCCTAGCCTTAAAACCTTCTCAGAAATGAGAGGAGGCCTGTGCCCAGGAGAGGGATGTATTAGGCTGTAACTTTAACTCTTTTTACCTTATACGGTACGAGCTGGTGTGCTCATCGAAACCACCACTATTTGGCGTCACTGCGTTCGTCAGTGGCTATACTCATACACGTGATTGCATTTGAGCTTTGTGCCCGTTCAGGTACCACACATTATGATCGTAAAGTTGCCGGCATATAGTACTAATAAAACAAAATGAACCTTCGCGTCAGACTTGTAAGGTGGTTACACACTCCATATAAATTTCTCTTATGAACGTAAAGGGTATTCATTTAATTTGGGATTCATGGTATTCAAAGGCATTAAAAAAAAAACAGGGGATCTTGTCCCACTCTGCACGATGACTTTGATCATATTTCTATCTGTTTCGTAATTAATGAAATAACCACAATATACTTTCACTTCAGTTTCGGAATTACAATGGAGCAATATTAATTCTATTGTTAGCTCTCGAAAAAAATACAATAAAAGTAAGTTTATAGTAAAATAAAAAGTTTTATTTTATGATTCTATGAAAAAATATCTCCATTAGCTGTAGCGGTAATTGCTGTTAAAAAAATTTAAGTTTTATCGTAATGGGAAATCCCTATTTTATTTTGTATGACTGCTTTGATAAATAGACGGACCGATAAAAACGACTGAAACATTTTCCAGTAAAAAATAGAATTAATCTACTGAATCTGGTCACACTGTAAGACAACATTCTAGTTGTTACCTTGTACTTGATAAGTTGAGGTATTCCTTAGTCTTGAAAAGAGTAAAATAATTAAAAAAAATGAAACTAGAAACTAACTTCGATAACAAATAAAATAATTTCTATATAATAATAGCTTCTGAAGTCTGGCCTTATTATATCATATATGGAAATATTTTAATTTTCCATGACTACATATCTGTGCCATTTGCTGTAGAGACTATCGGTCTGTGGGGTCCTAGGGCGGTGAAGTTCCTAAAGGAACTGTATCCGCGACTGGTCCTCGCTGCTGGTGATAAGAGGGCTCGTTCTTTTCCCGCTCAAAGGCTAAGTATAGCCATTCAGCGAAGAAATGGAGTCAGCGTTCTTGGCACGAACCCACGGGGAGTAGGACTATATGATAAATTAAGTTTTATTTTTAGTTTTTCTTTATAGTTTTTGTAACATTGTGCGTAAAGATTCCTTTTAGTTTTTGAATTCGGTTTTTCTTTTTATTAAAAGATGAATTATGTGAATTTATTGTCACTTAATAAAACTTCGTTTCTCGTCTATACTATACACACTTAGCACATCCACATCTCATTCTATCTAAATTACCGAAAATATCACGGAATTCGTAAAGGATAGACAAGTAACTATAAAATGCCGGAAAATTTAGGTGATAGTTATACGCAGTAGAACCACCTGCAGTTGTGTTATAATTCAACGAAGACAGGACCAAGCTATCACAGAACACCAGCGTAAATAGCTGCGAAGTACTGCTGGGGACCCTTTATGCTGGTATCAACTCACAGCGGCACTCAATCTTAGTCACATATCACATAAGGTAACTCAGTAGCTGCAGCAATATAATGTGGCGACCATAGACCGACCTGCCCAGTCTCCAGATTTAAAATCGACTGAGTGATAAGTTTCAACAAAATTTTTAAAAAATCCCGAAAGTGGATTTTATATCTAGCGAGAGTTTTCGTATTAATTTTAATCTCAATTAAAATCTTTGTCGTCATTTTCCAGTTGAATGAATTTTTATATTCATACTCCACCGTATGATTTCCTTTTTTATACTTTGTAAATAAAATCGGTCGACATTACCTTTAGGATTTCTTTTATAGCATTCAAAGGCCACACTCCAATCCGCTTAGCGTCTTTTTATGTATAAGCACGGCTACGTTATATTTACGATTCCAATATTTTTACATCAAAGCCCATAATATATTTGAACTATATTCTTAAGTGAAAAATATATTAATTTATTTTTAAATCGAGTATAGTTTGAGGTCATTCAGTATTTTTATTTTTATTTACACACATTTCATTATTGAGTCAATATTTATTTTAGCGTGGTAGGGCCACGCTGCAGCTATGTCACGCTCTCACAAAATACCAGTGTGAAACAACAGAATAATGTGGCTGCGTTTCGTATGGTGATTGTAGAGAACCGGAGACACTTTTTATGGGTAACGAGGCATTCCATCCAACCATCTATCCATCCATAAATGGCATTCTTGTTGAGCAAATCGCAGTACAAAATGACTCGCATGCAAGAGCGTCACCCATCTGGGTGTTTTACATTTGGCATACACTCGAGATAATTATACCGACATCTATTAAAGTCGTCTATCCACAAGATATCAGACATTCTTCATACACAACTATAATTATAATAATCATATTTACACTAATACAAAATTTAATTAACCTCCTGCTGTTAAATATTAATAACATAATTAATTATTAATCAAGTTAATTAAAGTTACCGTCAACATTAAGTCATTTGTATTAAAGTGGTGTAAAAAATCGGTGGTGAGATTATCGGATAAAATTGCGTGGCATGTGTTTTTATCTTTACCTGACTATTACGCCGCGAATACTGAGATTCTGGGATACAATCCCAATTAAAGCCAACATTTGTGTTGAGTTGTGTTGTTTGGTTGGTGTTATGATTAAGACTATACCTGTTTCTCTGACACTGTCCGAAAGTGCATACCAATGATAAACATGTATTAACTGATAAAGAATTCCATCGGGAAGAGACGACTTTCTGTTCATTTCTGGTACAGATTTTTCTTTAGCAGACTGTAATGTATTTATTTTACATTTGGAATTTGGGTATTTGTGCATATAAAATTTATATGTGTTAAAGACTTCCTCGATAAAGGGTAAACTCCTAGTGAGGGGTACCGCTAGAAAAAAAAAACTAAAACTGAAAAAATATCATGTAGATTAAAGTTCCTCATACAGCCAACAGTGAAGGACTACCTTTTGATTCCATAATTCTTCACAAGTAAGACGCGCTTGTTGTATACTTTTGTTTTAAGATTCTGAGAAATACGGGACGGGAAGGTTTGTCGTAATTTCACGACCGTAGCCTAACCGAGTTGGCTTTGTGTGTTTGAACCGACGAATGAACTTAGTCACATCTAATAATAATAATAATAAAGCTTTTTATTTGTCTCAATTTACACATGGTTATTAAAAATGTACAAAAAAATCCTCACAAACTTAACTTACAAACATACTTAAGTAACATAAAAGTAATGAGACAAACTGGCATATGACTCAGCTATGTGTGATTTGAGGTCACCGCTGGTATTCTGCCACAGCCGACTTTTAAAAACACTGTAGGTATTTTAACCTAATTTTGACATTGATGTGAAACAACATAAAGGAAAGACTAATATTATGTGCTATGTAAATTTCGGTAAATTTATATATAATACTGTAGCGCGCTGATATTAGTTATGTCACCCGATGCCTCGCTATCCCCTCTCGTACGATACCCCGCCTGCGCCACGGAATCACGCCACCCGCCACACCTTTGGCTCCCGGTACAAACAGTCCGCTAGCCGACTAGCTCCGTGGTATGTGTGTATTATTGATTGCTCCCGCGCTCGCGCTGCGTTTTCGCGGGACGCCGTTTATGTACTTACTTGTCTATATTGTTACTACTTAAGTGAATAAACTGTGCATTCGGATTATTTGTGACGTTTCATTAATCAACCGTAACCAGTGAACGTTATATTGGCTCCCAACGGTGGGCCACGAACGAACCTACAGTGGCTCTCGAAGTTTCTAGTGCACAAGTACGTACGCGAGTGTGTGCGTAGTGTACCTACGCGTTTTTCCCTTGATATTGAGACGCGAAATACAAGGACTCAGTCATAATGCCGCCGCGAAAACTGCGTAATAATGACTCCAGTTCGGATGAGGAACCGGTGTATCCGACACCTGCAGCACCTGTGCTTATGTCCGAGAACCAGCTGTCGTTGCTTCTGGCCGCCTTCTCTGCTGCACAAGCCGATGCAAACCAGAATCTCGTCCAGTCTCTTCTGACATCGCACTTAGGAGCGCCACCGAATGTTGATTTGAGCGCTGCCGGCGTAGCCACTCTCATTGAAAGATCTCGAGCTATAGAAGAGTCGCTGTCGGTGCTGGCGTGCCGATTGCTGTGCCCCCGTATCGGGTCGCGCCTGCGAAGAAGGAAATCATGCGCGCCGAGTTAGACAAGATGCTGGCTGAAGGTATGATTGAGGAGTGCGAATCCGCCTGGGCTGCGCCATACGTCCTGCTACCGAAGTCTAATGGCACATATAGGTTTTGTGTAGACTATCGCAAGCTGAATGCGGTTACCAAGACGGACGCATACCCCATGCCGTGTATCGACGAGCTGTTACAGTCGACCAAGAAGTCTGTGTGATGAGCTCGCTAGACCTCCGTAGTGGGTACTGGCAGATCAGTACTGCGGATAGGGATAAAACGGCCTTCGTAACACCTTTTGGGACCTACCGCTTCACGTGCATGCCTTTCGGACTCAAGGGTGCTCCGGTAACGTTTCAACGACTCATAGATCGTTTCCGGTCGGGACCTTTACTTGGTGGTAGGCATATTCTAGGTAATCTTGATGACCTATTGGTAATTTCAGAGGACCTTGAGTCCCATTTCTCTGATTTACGTGCGGTATTTGAGCGTCTCCGGATGTTCAAGTTAAGAGCCAACCGCGAAAAGTGCGTGTTCGCCAGGGACCGGCGCAAATACTTAGGCCATGTGATATCCAACGACGGTATATCTCCAGACGAAGATAAGGTGCGTGCTGTCCTAGAGATGAAAGAACCGACCAATCTCCAGCAACTTCGTACGTTCCTGCAAACTTGCTCTTGGTTTAGAAAGTTTATACCAGACTTTGCGAAGGTAGCTGAGACGCTTACGCGCCTTACCAAAAAGTCACAGATCTGGCAATGGGGAGATGATCAAGCCAAAACCTTCGTACATCTTAAGTCCCTTCTGGCTTCACCACCCATTCTTGTTCAGCCAGACTACTCGAAGCCATTCATCCTTAGGACGGACGCCAGCGATTTTGCTCTATGCGCAGCTTTACTCCAGGGGGAGTCTCCACAGGATGAACACCCAATCGAGTACGCGAGCCGTCTCCTCACGTCATCAGAGAAAAATTATACCACTACGGAGCGGGAGGCGCTAGCAGTTGTTTGGGCCGTGGAAAAATTCCGTGGGTATATTGATGGTCACCAAGTAGTAGTCAGAAGTGATCATCAACCCCTGAAGTGGCTGTTTTCTCTCAAATCGCTTAGTGGTAGGCTTGTTCGTTGGGCTTTAAAGTTACAATCCTTTTGTCTTCAGATGGAATACACTCCTGGGAAGGCTAATGTGCTGGCCGACACACTCAGCCGTCCAGTCATCGATAGCACGTTGACGGAATGTGGTGTCTACCCCGTGTTTGTGGATGTTTCACGTTGGGATGCTACATCAACCCGTGAAGCCCAGCTGGCTGATCCAGAAGTAGCCAAAATCCTTAAGGACTTGGAAAGTTCTGATGAGCTGTCAGTTCATCGGTGGTCGGAGAGGGGGTACCTGGTAAACCAATGTGTTATGTACCGGTACGTGGACGACTCCGATACTGAGGAGCCTCAGCTGGTAGTACCTGAGAGTTTGCGGGGCAAAGTTATGTTTGAGTGTCATGACTCGCCAATCGCCGCTCATGGAGGTATTCAACGAACTTTGCATCGTATATCCCAGCAGTTCTATTTCCCTGGTATGAGACGCTATATCACCGATTACCTGAAGACCTACACTGAGTGTCAGCGGTATAAGTCTTCCAACTTGAAACCGCCTGGCTTACTCCAGACTCCGGTACGTGCTCAACGATTCGAGGTTATTGCCGTCGATCTCTTTGGGCCGTTACCCAAAGGACCTCAGGGTGAAAGGTGGGTTTTGATAGTGGAGGACACTGCTAGTAAGTGGGTTGAATTGTTCGCTCTAACCGAGGCCACAGCCGAAACTTGTGCGAAAACTCTTGTTAGTGAAATCTTTATGAGGTTTGCACTTCCTAGGCGGATGATCTCCGATAACGGTGTATAGTTTGTGGCCGATGTAATGCAGAAGGCCCTGTTTGTCCTAGGTGGGAAACAGAACCTGGTGGCTTTGTATCACCCGGAAGCGAATCCGGTAGAACGAAAGAATCGGGACCTCACCTCGCCATTTTCGTTGAGGGTAACCATAAGCAATGGTCTGGCCTTTCGTCCGATTTGCTCTTAATAACTCAGTCACAGTTTCTACAGGCACCACTCCGGCTTTCTTGACACTTGGACGTGAGCTCCGTTCTCCTTTGTCGGTTCAGGCTGATCCACGGGCGGTCATCGAATCTGAAAACTTAGTCCCTCGGATTACGCCTTACCTTTTGAAGCTTGCTGACATTCTCTCGGAAGCTAAGGAGAACATTGAACATGAACATCAACAGGATCTTCGGAAGCTCCAGGCTGATTCCGATCGCCGTGATTCGATTCCATTAGGAGAAGGTGATCTCGTGTAGTGGCGGGTAAGAATAACCACTACCCTATATCTCCCCTGGGGTGTCGTAAGAGGCGACAAAGGGAAACTGATACAGAAGATGGGCAGCAGCATCTTTCTGATAAAAGCAAAAAGCAATAAAAAACTGCGGTTGCCAACCAGCTCGCCAAGCGTGGCAACTATGGAAATATACCCCCCATGAGCAACGACACAAATAAACGGCCCCCAGTCCCCGGCGGCCCCGCTATTCCTGGCTACGGTGTGACCATGGTAACGGCGGGGCAGGGGGTGCTAAGAATCTCCGGTGGAGGTTCGGTTGCCACCTACGACGACTCGACCTAGCAACATATAACGCACGCACCCTAAGGACTGAAGAGAAGATCCTGGAGCTGGAAGAAGAGATAGATAAGTTACGCTGGAATATAATAGGACTATCCGAAGTCCGAAGAGAGGGGGAGGACACGGTAATCCTCGAATCCGGCAACTTATTCTATCACCGGGAGGGTGACCATCTGTCCCAAGGAGGTTTCGGATTTATCGTCCACAAGTCTCTCGTTAACAACGTTGTATAGATTGGGAGTGTGTCGACGAGGGTTGCATACCTTATACTTAGAATCACCAAACGGTATTCGCTGAAGGTCATACAGGTTTACGCACCAACCTCGGCACACCCCGATGAGGAGGTGGAGGAGCAACGGAACCCAAGGGGCCAGCAGTTGGCTGACTTTATGGAGAAAGAGGGACTCTTTATGATGAACTCTTTCTTCTAAAAGCGGCCCCACAGAAAGTGGACCTGGTCGAGCCCCGACGGTTCGACAAAAAATGAGATTGACTTCATTATGACGACCAGACGACAACTGTTCAGTGATGTCTCAGTGATCGCGAAGGTGAAAACTGGCAGCGATCACCGAATGGTGAGAGGCACACTGAACCTAAACGTTAAGTTAGAGAGGACACGTCTAATGAAGTCAACGCTCCGTCCCCCTTGTGCTCTAATCCAAAGTCCCGAAAACTTTCAGCTCGAGTTACAAAATCGTTTTCAGTGCCTAGAAGATTGCAATGAAGTGGACGAAATGAATGACAAGCTTGTGGAAACTGTCCATGCGGTCGGAGCTAAGTTCTGTAAGACCCGTCGCAGAAGAACACAAAAACTCTCCGATCACACTCTTAATCTCGCGAATTACAGCAGAGCTTCTGAAAGCGGGTGGAAAACCGGTACTTGAAGTCCTTCAGAAGCGCTTTAATTCCGTCCTCCATGGTGGCATTACACCGGAGGCGTGGAGCAGAAGTGCGGTGGTCTTGTTCTTCAAGAAAGGCGACAACGCTTTCTTGAAGAACTACAGACCGATTTCCCTTCTGAGCCGCGTCTACGTGCTGTTTTCGAGAGTCATTACGAATCGTCTCGCATGCAGACTCGACGACTTCCAGCCTCCCGAACAAGCCAGTTTCCGAAAAGGCTTTAGCACCATAGACCATCTACATACCCTTCGGCAAATTGTACAAAAGACCGAAGAGTACAATCTGCCACTTTGTCTTGCGTATGTGGACTATGAGAAAGCCTTTGATTCCGTCGAAATTTGGACGGTGCTGCAGTCCCTTCAGCGGTGCCAAGTTGATTGTCGGTATATCGAGGTGCTGAAGTGTTTGTACAGTAGGGCTACGATGGCTATACGAGTACAGAACCAGAGTACGAAACCTATCCAACTGCAGAGAAGTGTAAGACAGGGTGACGTAATATCCCCGAAACTCTTCACCGCTGCATTGGAAGACGTTTTCAAGCTACTGGACTGGAAAGGATACGGTATTAACGTCAATGGCGAGTACATGACTCACCATCGATTTGCCGACGATATAGTCCTAATGGCAGAATCGCTGGAGGACCTAAGCACTATGCTCAATGACCTCAATAGTGTCTCCCAACGGATAGGTCTCAAGATGAACATGGACAAAACAAAAATCATGTTTAATGTCTATGTCACACCTATGCTGGTAGTTGTTGGGAGCACTAAGCTCGAAGTTGTTGACGAATATGTTAACCTGGGACAAATAGTCCGACTAGGTAAGTCCAATTTCGACCGAGAGGTCAATCGACGGATTCAATTCGGCTGGGCAGCGTTCGGGAGATTACGACCCATCTTCTCGTCAGGCATACCTCAAAACCTCAAAACTAAATTGTACAACCAGTGCGTGTTGCCAGTGATGACATATGGAACTGAGACGTGGCCCTTCACTGCTGGCCGTATGAGGAAGCTCAAGTTCGCTCAGCGAGCTATGGAGAGGGCTATGCTCGGGGTTTCTCTGCGTGATAAACTTAGAAATGAGGATATCCGCAGTAGAACTAGAGTAACCGACATAGCCCAAAGGATTAGTAAGCTGAAGTGGAAATGACCAGCCATATAGCTCGAAGAACCGACAACCGATGGGGAAGAAAGGTTTTCGAGTGGCAGCGTCGATGGAGTGACGACCTGGTAAGACATGCAGGAAGTCAATGGATGCAGGTGGTACGGGACCGTGCTTTGTGGCATTCCGTGGGGGAGGCCTATGTTCAGCAGTGGACTTGTGAAGGGCTGTAATGATGATGATGATGATGATCTCGTACTCATGAAGTCACATGTCCTGAGTAATGCTGCTAAGGGTGTTACTTCTAAATTCATCCCGAATCAGGATGACAGGGGTGGTGAAGAATGTCCGGAGTCGGTTGCTCCTAAACGTCGCAGGGGTCGTCCTCGTTTTGCTTTAGTTTGACCATTAGTGATGTTCCCTCTTGGTCAAAAGGGCGCGCTAATACTTACTTATGTCACCCGATGCCTCGCTATCCCCTCTCGTACGATACCCTGCCTGCGCCACGGGATAACGCTACCCGCCACACCTTTGGCTCCCGGTACAAGCAGTCCGCTAGCCGACTAGCTCCGTGGTATATGTGTATTATTGATCGCTCCCGCGCTCGCGCTGCGTTTTCGCGAGACGCCGTTTATGTACTTACTTGTCAATAGGGGTCTATATTGTTACTACTTAAGTGAATAAACTGTGCATTCCGATTATTTGTGACGGTTCATTAATCAACCGTAACCAGTGAACGTTATAATACTTAATACCTGCCTCCAATTTTTGTTTTTCAAGTAACCATACTTTGCATATATTTTTAAATGATTTTGTATTTACGATCTCCTGCAAAGGAGGAGGTTTATTATTCCAAATTTTGGAGGCAGCATATTTGAAACATCCTTTTGCTTTAACACGCTTATAATTTGGAAGTATATATTATAATAGTTTACCCCTTCGTGTCAAACGTGTTAGTTGACATTGTGGAGATAATTTTTCATATAAATTTTGAGGAGAATGCCATTTATTTAATGAGTGTACCAAACAAGCATATTTTAGTTTTCTGGTGTAACCTATAACCAAAATATTATTTTTTAGGGGACAAGGAGCTATGTGGTTAGTCTTAGGTATGTATAATTCTGTTTATGGCTCAACATCATACTGTAAAATTTTCGTTACCGTGGCAACTTCCGTGGCATACTATAATTTTATTATAAAGGCGCCTTAAGTCGTACATTAAGACGTACTATACTTTCAAAAATAAACACTTAACAAACGAAAAGAAAATGGAAAGCAAATAGCTGGCTTAATTCAAAGGATCTTCAGAATATATTTCAGTTAAAAATATACATTCAGACACTCAGTTTAACAAACTTCTCTTAATGAGTCTTTAAAACTTTTATAGAATAATTAGTAATGCAGGGTTTTAATTAAAGTCTTTAATTTGTTTTAATGTTAGTAATTATTAACTAAAATATAGGGATACCTGTTTCAAGAAATAATTTAAAACAATAAATAAAAAATTAAAAACAATAAGTAGCACTTTCCGCCGACCAATTTGAAATATTTGGGTAGTGCTCGTAATTACTACCTACACACACTTAAATCAATTGTGCTCGTAGCTTCTTATGCTTGAAATGATGCAATTATGGGTTAGTATGTGGTTATTATAAATCGATATATAAAATAAATTAAAAAAAAAATCCGCTATCGCTATATAAGGTACGTAAGGATAATATGGCCATCCGCTTAATATTGTCACTGTCTTATAACAGTAGTTAAGTATTGAGCAGGTGTGCAATGCTCGGGCCACCTATCCGGGTGGCTCCCAGATTGGATTCTTGGCTGAGATCATTAGAGACACTATTCAACGGATTGTTAGAGGTAAATCACCCGGTTATGATGGTTTGAGCATTGAACACTTGAAATATGCTGGTGTTCACTTAACTCGAGTACTTGCTATATTTTATAGTTTATGTGTAAGTCATAGTTACATACCGGCTGAGCTTACTAAAACCGTTGTAGTGCCTATTATTAAAATAAGACGGGGATACCTCTGATATTACAAATTATAGGGCAATATCCTTGGCCACCATTATGTCGAAAGTACTGGACAGTCTGCTTGATAACATATTCGCGGAGCATGTACAACTAAATGATAACCAATCTGGATTTAGGCCCGGTTTGTCGACCAAACTCGCTATTTTGTCCCTTAAACAGACTGTCCAATACTACACTGCCAGAAAAACGCCTGTGTTCGCATGTTTTTGGATTTATCTAGGGCTTTTGACCTTGTAAATTATGTTAAATTGTGGCAGAAGCTATATGATGAGACTGGTGTACCCAGGGAGATTATATCGTTATTCCAATACTGGTACGGGCACCAGAAAAAGGTTGTGAAATGGAATGGATCTTATTCCGAAGTATTTGGGTTACTATGTGGCGTGAGACAGGGTGGATTAAGCTCTCCAAGACTGTTCAACCTCTATATAAATCAGCTGATGGGTCGACTTAACAGTGCCAACGTGGGCTGTTACGTTGATGGTGTTTGTGTTAATAATATCAGTTACGCTGATGATATAGTGCTGTTGAGTCCATCTATTGGCGGCATGAGACGACTTTTGTCTATTTGTGAGAGCTACGCAGCGGCTCACGGACTTAAGTACAACACAAGTAAAAGTGAGTGGATTCTATTTAAGTCGGGTTCAATTAACTACACTGTACTTCCGGAAATTACATTGTGTGGTAAACCTTTGAAGCGGGTTGAGAGTTTTAAATACCTGGGCCACTGGGTTACAGTTGATTTGAAAGACGATATGGACGTGGAGAGGGAGCGTAGATCGTTGGCGGTTCGTTGTAATATGCTGGCTCGCAGGTTTGCGCGTTGTAGTAGGCAGGTTAAAGTAACGCTTTTTTAAGCTTTCTGTCAATCGCTCTACTGTTGCAGCCTGTGGGTGAGCTATACCCAGCGAGCAGGCAGCGATCTACGTGTCCAATACAACAATGCCTTGAGGGTACTGTCGGGGCTGCCATGGCGATGTAGCGCCTCAGGTATGTTTGCTGAAAGCCGTATTGACGGCTTCGCCGCGATAGTTAGAAGGCGGTGTGCCTCCGCGCTGACCCGTTTACGGAACAGTACCAACAGTATCCTTGGGGTATTCGTTGATCGGTGGGACTTGCATTCTTATGACTTCTACAAGCGTGGGTGCGGGTCCACACAGCAGCATAACAGTGTATATGTTGTTGTGTGGATCTATCTCACAACTGTTTGAATTTTTCTGTTGATTTTATAGATTTTTTTTGAATGTATTATTTAATAACCCTAGCTATAATTTTAATTTGTTAAAAACTCATATGAGCTTTGCCTAAAAGAAATAAATAAATAAAAAAATACATATTTATAACTCAAAAACTACAGCCTTGTTTGCATATATGGCTCTGTGATACGATAGCTCTTCATTAGTCAATCTAATAATAAAAGGTCTCAGAGTACATAATTTATGTATGTAATTACTCAAAGTAAAAGGTAAAAAGGGTGCTGCTTTAATGACGCCACTTTGACAGTTGACAGTATAGTACATATGGTCATTAGATCTTTTTTTATAAGTTGAATTTTCAAAGTATTCCTAATTATTGTCAAAGCTTGTTTGCTATTTTTTTTTCTAAATATATTAGTTATAGTATACGACTTTATGTTTTTGTTTCTGTGCTCCTCCTAGTTTTGGTTTTATAGAGTGGGAAAGCTTAAGGTGATCATAATTACCCTCACGTACCTTAGTTAGAATAGCTCGTCCGGAAACTCTTACAGGAAACAAATGATATACTTTCCAAACCTATTTCAAATACAAAATGAAAATAAAGAATACAAAAAAATTACAGTTAGAAGTTACTTTTTATTATATGGTAACGGCAACAAAGCTCTCACAGAATAACAGTGTTAAATAGCAGCGTAATGCTGATTTGCTTCTTATGGTGAGTGACAATAACCGGGAACCTTTTTACTCATAATGAGGCATTCCATCTTAGTCCTGATAAACCGTCTGTATTTTGACCCTTAATCGAGGAAAGATTTAAATGTCTATGAGCCACAGCACTCACTATCAGGTGAAATGTGTACCCGTTTGTCACCCACATTTCAATAAAAACATGGTGCGTATACTCATTACATGTACGAATGTTAGAAGTTATACTTCTGTGCTATAAGCTTGTTTTCAAAATAATTTAATTATAATAACAATTGTTCTTGTGGCGTTAATACTCAGAAAGTTGTCAGACGTAAAGCGGCATCAAAAGTGGCGATAAAGTAAATCCTTTCCATGGCGGAAGAGGTCCAAGTTCATCAGTAAACAGTTTATTTACTATATAAAACATATAGCTTTTACCCGTGACTTCGTCTGCATAGAACTTAAACAAAAAAACCTGCAAATCTATAATAGTGGTCTTTGGGCAAGTAGTTAAGTTTTCGAATAACCTCTTTAAACTCAGTTTTTTTTTGCTATTATAATACTATATATAGAAAAATAATAAAATTGAAGATCTAATAATTTCGCGTAAAAAACTCTTATCGCATTATTCTTTAACGTTCATAGATTTGTTTTAAAATAGTTTAAATTAAAAATTAAAATGTTAAAAATCTATTTTGCACCAAAACTTTGAAATATTTAGGACATTTTTTGTGAAATTTCAAACCCTAATAAATAATTTCAAAAGTGTTTTGTTCGAAACTTTTTTATAAATCTTACAGTTTACGAGATAATCGTGAAAAATCATTTTGTTCGAAAATAATCGTTTTATCAGTTTTTCGATTTCACAAAAAAATCTCTTTTTTTTTCCGGATAAATATAGAAGTGACCTACTGCAGGCAATACTCTCTATGTCTGTCCGTGAAGTTTTAGCCATTCTAATGATTAGCCCAGACAGACAGACAAACAGACATACAACGCCGCTAAGGAGATGTATATAACTTCACAAAGCTTTTCCGTTAAAAAGGTTAGCAATAAATCTAGCAAAGATGCATGATGCCATCCATAAAGGTTGTTGGTTGGTTTTACACATGAGTAAGCCGTATGGAGCTCATTTGTAAAGCAACTTATATTTAGGTATGGTGCCTGTAACACACAGCACTAGTGTTGCTGATTGTTATAGTGTAACAAAAGCTAGCTGGGAACAGTCCACGTTTTAAACTGAATGACGGAACAATATGCGGAGGACGGGTTGGACACAGGGCAGACAAACGTTAAGCACATTCTGTTACAATGTCAGCTTCTATTACGTTTGTTAGACATTTATGTCTTTCCATAAATTGCAGCAAACGCAACATAGGACTTTTGTTTTTAGCTATTCCTAGAAGTTTTTTTGTTTGAAGCCTATACCGTCCAACTCAATAGGGATTAAAACTTTATCTGAGAGACTCTGATAAACAATTCCGTTTAAAAAGACAGCAAGTTCTAGCGTTTTTGGATCAACTTAGAATTCATGAGATATTCCGCCCCGCTAGTCTCATGTAGCGTAAGCTATACGCAGAAAATTGATATAGAAAATAATATTTTAAAGAATTTATAGATAAGCAAGTGATTTTTTTTTATTTATTTGTATAATTGTGTTATATGCCTACATTGTTATCCGATTCTAAGCTATGTTCAAAATTTCAAGTCTCTAGCTCATCGGGAAGTGCTTGAAATTTAAGTTGCAAGATTCCACCCGGAACAACAGACAAAACAAAATGTAATAAAATTTAATGTGTTGCTGTAAGTATGGTCAAATTGGCAGATTGGTCCATACACGCCATTTGTTGTATTCTTAGAAAGGCTCATATTCAGCAGTACATTTAAAAAGCTACTATGGAAGGAGAAAGAAAAGCAATAAAAATAAATAAATATTGAAATTTAAAAAATTTATCCTGTCTCTATAATATAGTTTGTTTGTTCTTCAATCATGCCGCAATAGTCCATAGCTGGACATGGGCCTTTCCTATTGTAGAGAAATCTTAACATCGTTTCAACGCTTGGCAGGCGGATTGGCGATTACAGTACACATACAACATAGTTCCTCGGCCTTCAGAGGTAGTTATAAATATACAGCCACCCACTTCTGGAATAATATACCTCCTCCACTACGTAATCTAAAGACAATAGGGAATTTTAAAATACACTTAAAGAAATTTGTATTAAACGAACAGAAGGGAAGTATAAATGTTTGAACATGCTTTATTAAAGAATTACCTATTTAGTATTTCTAATCATAAATTTAATTTATACCTTTCATGATAATTTACTGATTAAGTATTTATTTAATGTATACCTAATATGTACCTCTTACTTTGTATTTATTACCCTCTATATATATATTTATACTATTTGTCTATATATATATTAAAATGACAGAAATATTGATATACCGTCTACGGCACATCTCACATGAGGCATAGAATACAGATTAAAAAAAAATACTCGCTCACATGAAGTTGACCATCCGAACTTGTTCGGGGCTGGCTGAAAATCAGCGCTGCAAGCTTGGCTTATGCTGAGATGGTCCCTTCCCCCACTTCATCATAGCACATGATTTTTTTTGTTATTTTTTATTTTTATTTTAATGTGCGTTTGCATACACATATAATGGACGCACTTCTTTTCTTTATTCAAATTTTTGTTTGTTTGTTTGTTTATAAGTCACTTGTTTAATTTTTAATTGTAATTTGTCCATCTCTGTAGATGTAAGTGTTGGAATAAATGTCTTTATGTCTTACATAAGTCTGCTCCCCGTCGGCTATCTTCGTAGCCTGGCTTTAACGGGGGTTATACCTTTATTTATATACCTATACCTATAATTTTGACCATGTAGTGGTCATGGGTGTTGTAAGAGGAGGAAATAAGCAAGTGTTAAAATTAAAAATTTTGTACAACCGACTTCAATGTAAATAAAATGAGAACATCATCAATGTAGTCGAAGTCAATTAAATACGCATTATTAAGGATAACTCAAAAACTACTGGTCAGATCTTGATCAAATTTATATGGGACCACATTAGAAGCGCCGGCTTTCAAAAAAAAAGAATCATCAAAATCGGTTCATTTGGAAAAAAGTTCTGAGGTAACACACATAAAAAAATTCATTCGCATTGAGAACCTACTCCTTTTTTTGAAGTCGGTTAACAAAAAGATAATCAACAGCGCCTTTCTAATAACAACTAGAAAATGAAAATCTGCAGGTGCTAAGCCGTCTGCCAAGCGTGGCAACTAATGTAAATAGTTCCCTTATAGCCCACCAAGAGGAGGCCTATGTTCAGCAGTGGACTTAAATAGGCTGTATTGGATGGAATAATGGATAGATCTTACTGGCATTTGGCTGGCGGTGTTATGGATTCCCATGCGCTACCACAATATAGAAAATTTTGTTTATAATTATTATAATTAAACATACAACTTTAAACTTGAGTGTTAAAATACCGAATCAGATAGTTAAGGAGAAGATGAGAAATGGTTTTCGATATTACCTCGAAAACGTGCAACTATGCTCTAAAAAAATACTAAACTGAAGAGTTTTACGCAATATCCATTAACCATGTCAGTTTTGTGTTTTTAATTTAAATTCTTGTCCGTGCGAATATTGAATAAGAGATGCGGTGCCGTGATTTATGATGCCTTTGTGGTCTTTGCTCCCGCTTGATACAATTTTATAAATCCTTTGTGAGGATTTCTCAACTATGCGCCAGGTTTCCAGGCAATTTTTCATTTAACCAACTTATTACTTTAATATTAATCCTCACAATAGCAATCTAAATATTTATTATATATATAATAATGTTCCCGACAGAACTGTTTTCAGGTCTTAACTACTGTTGAACGATGAAAGCGGTCAAAAGTACTTTTGGCTGCAGGCTTGGGTCGAAAACAGGTTTGATTGAAATTCTAGTTAAAACTAGTTTCTCCCAGGCTATACTTCATTGATATTTATAAAAGTAATTATTTGGGTTGTAGGGTTCCTTTTCTGCCTAGGCTTCCGCCCGGATTAATAACACAATCTTATGTTTGTGTCGCAATCTCAAGCTCGCCCACTGCTGAGATCCAGTTAAAGGGTTGAAATGCCAATTCAATGAAGGCTCGGTAGTGCAGTGTCTTGACAATGAGTTGCGGCGCTGAGAGCCGCAGGTACGAATACACGTCGGAACAAGTATTTGTATGGCCTACAAATACTTGTTCCGACAACTCCTAGTGTGGGGGTAAATTAAAAAAATATATAGACATTTCATTTTAGTCCTTAAGGTCACCTCTATCACACGCATTGTTGGCGTTCTTGTAATGAAATTGGTTTCCGATGTCATGGATAATATTCCCTTACCACATAGTGTACTGCTAGCTTACATGCCATAACATATTCATGCATAAACTATCACGCCTGTCACGCAGAGGGGAAGATAGAAACTACGGATTTCCATTTAGTATTATCCTTACACACCTGCCTCGCTTCTTTCACATCCATATATCTGCGCATACATGCTCCTCGGATAAATGTACTGTTTCAGGGTGGATTCATTTTAGTCTTTAAAAAAAAGACATTTACAAATATTGTATAAAATTACAATAAGAAATAATACGAACTAGAAATGTGTCCTGAAGTTCGAAATCCGTCCATCCATCTATTCATCCCTCCATTACATCCTATAAAAAAGTCCACTGCTGAACATAGGCCTCCTCATAGATTGCCTCATGCGGGAATTATGCCATAGTTGCCACGCTTGGCAAGCGGGTTGGCAACCGCAGTTTTTTTTATTATTTTGAGTTCTTATCAGGAAGATGCCGCTGCCCATCTCCTGTTTAATTTTCCTCCAATCGCCTCTTACGACACCCTCGGGACGATATGGGGTAGTGGATATTCTTACACAAACCTAAAACAAACCTAAATCACAACTATAAAATGGAAAAGCGTAATAAGCGGAACATAATATGACATAATATTTTAATGCAACCTGACTGACATATCAACGTATACTTATTATCAAATAAGATGTAGCCTATTTTATATCTTAGAGAATACATGTCACATTAAGATTATATAAAAAGGTGTATTATTTTACAAACCTCATTTAAAAAAAAAAATTACCAGACGGTAGAAGAGGAGTTCTTTTCTACCATAACGATGTTACTAAATAGCAATTTTTGCACTTCTGTGTTCTGTTCTAAAGAATATAGAGAACGATACACTATAATTATAGTCGAGAGGCACTCCAACTTAGTCTTCAAAGGTGACAACGCGTCTATAGCCTTCTTTGTTTGAAGTTGTTTGCAGGTATCCATGGATTGCATTAGTCACTTAACTGGAGGTGGATTTTAAGGTCGTTTATCACTAAAGTTTTTTTTAAATGTGAAAGTATGTTTATTTGGATGCTGGACAGATTCTAATGAAATTTGCAATAAAAGCGCCATGAACGCGTAGGAGCGGTGTTAGAATATCCAATACTCTATATCATTTCTTGTTGAAAATTTGAGTTGCTAAAAATACCAAATGGCAGTAATTAAACAAATATATATTTTTTCAAGGTTAATAAAAAAACTTTTTTAATTAATTTCTATATATGTTTATATATCTTATCTATATCTAATTTATATATCTAAAATTTGTAGATTAAATTATAGATATAGATTATATAGATTTATTTTTTCGGCAAACACGAATGTCGGAAAATGTCTACTAGATCGTTTAATGATTACCAATGTGTTTAATTGTTACGACCTAGATGAATTTCTTATAAATGTTACTATAACATAAACTTTTTTAGTAAATTAAATTTTTCTGTAAATACCATTTTATTTACTAAACGAAGTAGGTACCGCGTTCTTAATAGACTAATAATAATTTAGATACTTTTGTATTCGTTGCAACGAATGGCAATTTGTGGATGTTAAACAACGTAGGCAAACAGGTCAACTCATTTTAAAGGCAACCAATAATAAAGAAAAACTAGATTATATGAACACTAGCTTTCATCCTCGTGGAATTCGGTCGTACCGCGTTCTCTACAGTAAATTTTGAGAATAAAAGGTAGCCTAGCCTTTTTAATGTTTCCAGCTATCTGAATACCAAATATCGCCAAAATCTGTTTAGTGAATTACCATTTCCTTTCATAGCTTTTTTCCCCAAGTTGGCTGTTTAATAGCTAATAACGACCTAATTTGTAAAACCTGCTAAGCTGTGATAGTTTACCATTTTAACTTAACCAGATATCAAACTATCTCAATTTTATCAAAATCAGTTCAGCAGTTTAGTCATGAAAGCTGGACAGATTTTCGCATTAAAATAAAAAAAGTATGGATTTGTCATACACATGATTCTGAACAACTCTCTTTTTATTTATCTGCAATACATTTTGGCAGCGAATTATGTTTTTGTCTTATATTTTTTGAAGTAAAATTTAAAATTGACAACATTAAACAATGGATAATAACATGTTTAGTAATTTTATATAGATATGATTTTGAACCTAATTTTGGATTTCTAATCGAAAATTTACTAATTGAGGTGCTGTCGACTCTTAAAACATAAAATAGAAAATATTATAAAAATATTTTGAAATATATTGGTGGTTACCAGTAATATGATGCTACATGTTCAACAACTTGTTATTTACAATAAGAAAAAGATAATACATACCACCTTTGTATTTGCAATTAGTTTGCACACTATTTACAAAGAAACATGTTATAAAATTTAAACGATTTTTTTTGAAGGTCGTGAACATCGATCAAAAGTCTAAAATGTGCAAATTTGCTCAGTCTGCCAACGCAGTTATTCCTTCTCTTTCTTTTCAGGAAGAGACGGTCTGTAAAGATTCGTTGTGAATCCGTTGTTATTGCCTTGGAATAAAGTATGATTTTATGTAATATAAAAATGCAATTGTAACATTTATTTATTGAAATTTGTATGACCAATGAGCGAAACGAAATGAAAAAACGGCCCCCAGTCCCCGGCGGCCCCGCTATTCCTGGCTACGGTGGCGACCATGGTAACGGCGGGGCAGGGGGTGCTAAGAATCTCCGGTGGAGGTTCGGTTGCCACCTACGACGACTCGACCTGGCAACTTATAACGCACGCACTCTGAGGACTGACGAGAAGATCCTGAGTTGAAGAAGAGATAGACAAGTTGCGCTGGAATATTATAGGATTATCCGAGGTCCGAAGAGAGGGGAGGACACGGTAATCCTCGAATCCGGCAACTTGTTCTATCACCGGGAGGCGACCATCTGTCCCAAGGAGGTGTCGGATTTATCGTCCACAAGTCTCGTTAACAACGTTGTAAAATTGGGAGTGTGTCGACGAGGGTTGCGTACCTTACACTCAGAATCACCAAACGGTATTCGCTGAAGGTCATACAGGTTTACGCACCAACTTCGGCACACCCCAATGAGGAGGTAGAGAAATGTATGAGGATATCTCTAGAGCCATGCATTCCTCTAAAACCCACTATACGGTGTTAATGGGAGACTTCAACGCAAAGCTAGGCACAAGAGAGAACGGTGAGCTGAAAGTAGGAAATTCGGATTAGGCAACGGAACCCAAGGGCCAGCAGCTGGCCGACTTCATGGAGAAAGAGGACTCTTTATGATGAACTCTTTCTTCCAGAAGCGGCCCCACAGGAAGTGGACCTGGTCGAGCCCCGACGGTTCGACAAAAATGAGATTGACTTCATTATGACGACTAGACGCCAACTGTTCAGTGATGTCTCAGTGATCGCGAGGTGAAAACTGGTAGCGATCACCGAATGGTTAGAGGCACACTGAACCTAAACGTTGTTGGAGAGGTGTCGTCTAATGAAGTCAACGCCCGTCCCCTCGTGCTCTAATCCAAAGTCCCGAAACCTTTCAGCTCGAGTTACAAAACCGTTTTCAGTGCCTAGAAGATTGCAATGCAGTGGACGATATGAATGACAAGCTCGTGGAAACTGTCCATGCGGTCGGACCTAAGTTTTGTAAGACCCGCCGCAGAAGAACACAAAAACTCTCCGATCACACTCTTAATCTCATGGCTGTTAGACGGGAAATGAAGCTGCAATCTTCAGTAGATTTGATAGCATACAGGCAACTGAACAGACAGATCTCCAAATGCATGCGGCGGGACTTGCGCAACTTCAATACAGCTCGTATTGAAGAAGCGATCGAGCGGAACCAGGGCTCCAAAGTCTTTGCCAGAGATCTGTCTGCCAGAAAGAGCCAACTGTCGAAGCTGAAGACCGAGTGTGGCAGCGTCGTTTCCGGGACACCTGAGATTTTGAGTGAGATTGAGAGGTTCTATGGGCAGCTGTACACATCATCGTTGGAGCCACACGCAAGTGTGAGTAACGATCCAAGAGCGAGTCTTATCCGACACTATTCCGATGATATCCCGGACGTCAGTCTGAGCGAGATTAGAATGGCTCTCCAGCACCTAAAAAACGGCAAGGCCCCAGGCGAGGATGGAATTACAGCGGAGCTTCTGAAAGCGGGTGGAAAACCGGTACTTGAAGTCCTTCAGAAGCTCTTTAATTCCGTCCTACATGGTGGCACTACACCGGAGGCGTGGAGCAGAAGTGCGGTGGTCTTGTTCTTCAAGAAAGGCGACAACGCTCTCTTGAAGAACTACAGACCGATTTCCCTTCTGAGCCGCGTCTACGTGCTGTTTTCGAGAGTCATTACGAATCGTCTCGCACGCAGACTCGACGACTTCCAGCCTCCCGAACAAGCCGGTTTCCGAAAGGCTTTAGCACCATAGACCACATACATACCCTTCGGCAAATTGTACAGAAGTCCGAGGAGTACAATTTGCCACTATGTCTGGCGTATGTGGACTATGAGAAAGCCTTTGATTCCGTCGAAATTTGGGCGGTGCTGCAGTCCCTTCAGCGGTGCCAAGTTGACTGTCGGTATATCGAAGTGCTGAAGTGCTTGTACAGTAGGGCCACGATGGCTATCCGAGTACAGAACCAGAGTACAAAACCTATCCAACTGCAGAGAGGTGTAAGACAGGGTGACGTTATATCCCCGAAACTCTTCACCGCTGCATTGGAAGACGTTTTCAAGCTTCTGGACTGGAAAGGATACGGCATTAACATCAATGGCGAGTACATCACTCACCTTCGATTTGCCGATGATATAGTCCTTATGGCAGAATCGCTGGAGGACCTAAGCACTATGCTCAATGACCTCAATAGTGCCTCCCAACGGATAGGTCTTAAGATGAACATGGACAAAACAAAGATCATGTTTAATGTCCATGTCACACCTATGCCGGTAGTTGTTGGGAGCACTAAGCTCGAAATTGTTGACGAATATGTTTACCTGGGACAAATAGTCCGACTAGGTAAGTCCAACTTCGACCGAGAGGTCAATCGACGGATTCAACTCGGCTGGGCAGCGTTCGGGAAATTACGGCACATCTTCTCGTCAGGTATACCTCAAAACTTGAAAACGAGGCTGTACAACCAGTGCGTGTTGCCAGTGATGACCTACGGAACTGAGACGTGGTCCTTCACTGCTGGCCGGATGAGGAAGCTCAAGGTCGCTCAGCGAGCTATGGAGAGGGCTATGCTCGGGTCTCACTGCGTGATAAACTTAGAAATGAGGATATCCGCAGTAGAACCAGAGTGACCGACATAGCCCAACAGATTAGTAAGCTGAAGTGGCAATGGGCCGGCCATATAGCTCGAAGAACCGACAACCGATGGGGAAAAAAGGTTCTCGAGTGGCGGCCTCGTACCGGCGAACGAAGTGTAGGGCGTCCCCCCACTAGATGGAGTGACGACCTGGTAAGACATGCAGGAAGTCGATGGATGCGGGTGGCTCAGGACCGTGCTTTGTGGCATTCCTTGGGGGAGGCCTATGTTCAGCAGTGGACTTGTGAAGGGCTGTAATGATGAATGAGCGAAATGGGTTTTTAGTAGTGATAATACGACGTAACCGCTTGTATGTGTATTCCCGGCGACACCGGTTCTCGTAAAAAATAAGGTTGGCAGCCATTCTATTGTGTATTATAGTATTCTATGGTAACGGTAACGGTTGGCATAATAGTTAAATATGTTATGGAATACAATAAAGGCTTAATTTAAGTTTAACGAAGCGGGCATGTAACAAACTAGTATATAATAAACTATGAATAATGTAAATTATTGTTTAGTTTAAAATTGTATATGTGTTAATTGCATTGTCACTTCCGTTGGCAGAAAAGTTATTTTTATTGCTAAAGCTATAAACGATTTGATAAACATTTCCCAAAGTTTGGAAGTCATTTGTTTTTGATATTTGCTGCTTTGAAGACTGCTAACAAAAGTTTTCAACTTGCTGTATTTTCACGCCACCTAACTTTACTTTCCTTTGACTATTGTATATTAAATAAAGCCAGCAATAAAATAATCAGAAATATTATTTGATCATATTTTTTATTTCGAACATAACTAAGCCGAAACTTTACATACATTCATATGTATATTTTATAAAAAGACACTAGAAAGTATTGGACTGTAAAATATTTTCTACTAGAAAATATCTAGTAAGCTTTTATAAATTGAAAAAACTCGGCTGAATTTTTCAATTTTTTATATCATTTTCTACTACTGATGTTGTGAGTTTCTCAAAGAATTGGGCAAGTGTTACTTTAACTTTATAAAAAATTTCGGTGCTCTATCTAATTTTTATTATATTGAAAACTATACGAATATAAAATATAAAAAAGGAATTGAAATAAACAACTTTTTACTTAATGTTAAATCTTATTATACTCAACTTATTGTTCACCCCACTGCTCCAGAAAGAGAGTTATTTTTGTATATATAATAATGTTTTAATATAATATTTGTTTATTTATTTATTAGGTTTACTAACACTAGTTCAATTTTTTCAACTGTCAAAAGTTACGTATATTTAACTTATTTTATTTTGTTATTTGGAGGCCAATTCTGGCTTACAAATTTCAACAAAAAGATCAGTAAATATATAAGACAGTTATTGTAATAATTATTTCTTGATTTCAGACATAATACTCATTTATAAAAGAAAATATTTCTGCTGCGTCGTTGTCAACTGTCAAAGCATAACAACTACATACAATTTTTATCAATATGGAATAAATCCAGGGAAGTAATGTGATAATATTTCATTTATAAAGTGCTTTTATTTAGGCAGTAAATTATTGTGTTTCAGGGAAAAATGCGGGGTATAGCACATTTCAAGTCAATATGAAGCTATGTAATATAAAGACTTTTGAGTGCTGTAGAGATCTGTTTAGATTTTTTAATGAATATCTCCGCTCCGCTTCATTCACAACCGGATTACCTAGTGTCAAAATTGTACCGACGGTAGGTTGTTTAAAGGTAAAAGGGGATTAAACATCAAACGATGCCATAGTAAAAGTATTTCGGCTTCACAACCTAACGTAGAAATTCATAACTCTATTAGTAATTCCTCTAATGACACAAATTTTTCCCTTTTTTTGGAGCAAATTTACAATTATCATCGTAATGTACCAGTGGTTAAAAAAAATTCTAGAGGTGCAAAGATGCAGCTTGCTAAAGCATTGTCATGCACTATTCAAAATTGTTTCACTAATAGTGAAAAGAGTTGGCAAAAATTATTTACTTTCGCGTATTCCCATTTTCATGTTATAAAACAATAAATAAATCAATTACGTCTAAACTAAAAGAGACATCTTTTCAAAATTCAGAATACCCAATTAATACTCATTTATCTCGACCACGTACTAAATTTGATTTAAAAAAAGTAGTTGAGTCGAAAGTAATGGATGGCGACTTAAAAAATGCATCCCGTATTTTATCCTCAGACGACATCCTGGCTCCTCGTAATTTCGAAACTCTTGAAAGCCTTCGTCAGAAGCATCCTTCGGTCAATCCTTCTCAGGGTTTACCGCTGCCTCCCAAGACTTCTATGCAACCTTTACAAATTTCTGAGAAAGACACTTTAGAAGCAATTATGTCATTTTCGAATGGCTCTGATGGCGGCATTGACGGAACTACGCCTCAACATCTTAAAGATCTTGTAAGCGCTTCTGCCGGTGACGCCGGCGGAGTACTTCTTAATGACATTACAAAATTATGTAACTTTATGCTTTCTGGTAATGTTAATCCAAATTTCATTCCATTCTTATTTGGGGATTTCTTATTTGCCTTCAAGAAAAAGGATAACGGTATCCGTCCTATTGCCGTTGGTTCCACATTTCGACGCTTAACTTCAAAATTACCTTGCAGGCACATAACCTCTAACCTTAAGACAAAATTTCAGCTACTCAACTAGGCTTTGGCACTAGAGGTGGCTGTGAGGCGGTGGTAAATTCAGTGCGTACATTTTTAACAAACTCTGATGCAGATGTTCTTATGATGGTTGATCTAAGGAATGCTTTTAACTCTATCGATAGGGTATCCCTGCTGAAAGAAGTGGCTAACAATACCACTAAGTTTGGCAATGTTTTACGAAAACCATGTTATCGATTCTGCAGTCGGTGTGCAGCAAGGTGACCCACTAGGTCCAGCACTTTTCAGTTTGGGAATTCAACCCATTATTTCAAACTTGACATCCAAGCTGAATGTCTGGTACCTGGACGACGGTACACTGGGAGGTAGAGCAGATGACGTCCTCAGTGATCTTACTCATATTTTTCGAAATTTTAAAAATATTGGTCTTGAACCAAATAGCAATAAATGTGAAATATTTTTTTCCAATAATTTATCTACTTCTCACAGAGACACTTTAATTCAAAATTTCAATCATATTTCTCCAGGAATAAAAAATGTCAGTACGGAATCACTATCCCTGCTAGGTGCCTTGTTGTTTTTCGATAGTATTAAACCTGTTTTTAAAACAAAATTTGATCAGTTTTTAAACCACGTTGATAAATTGTATAAATTAAGCCCCCACATTGCGCTTACTATTTTAAAATATTGTCTCCTTGTACCTAGATTCACGTACTTACTCAGAGTACTTTACTTACAACTGGAAATGTTCGGATATTTTAAAAGATATTGATAATAATCTTAAAATAGCTATAGAAAAAATTCTAAATTTAACTTTAAATACAACAGCCTGGACTCAAGCTACTTTACCTATAAAATTTGGTGGTATTGGTGTGAGAAATCTTTCTAGGGTTGCATTGCCTGCTTTTCTTGCTTCCGTGCATAGTGTCAGTAATTTATGTAACATAATTTTAAATAATAAAGTAGACCTGTGCTTTGCTATGGAGGCAGGGCAGACATGGCAAACGCTCTGTCCCGGCGAAAATGTTCCACTGGAAGTTAACCAACAAAAACAGTGGGATATTCCGTTGGTACAGAGGGTGCAGAAAGATTTGTTTCATAATTTCCATAGTGACCAAGATAAGGCACGCTTTCATTGTCATTTGTCACTGGTTACACGCTTTACTATCAAGTAATCTCGGCACATTACTTGATGGGGAAAGCTTGCGCATCGCTATAGGAATCCGACTAGAAGCAGCGATTTGTCAACCCCATCAGTGCCCCTGTGGTAGCAGCGTCGACAAGTTTGGGCTCCACGGTACAAAATAAATAAAAAAGTATTTCATTTCGCTATACAATACACAAACATATTAAAATAAATATGGAAAATAAAGAGAAATTTTGTAAACCACAAACCTGTGTGTGTGTGTCTGCGTGTGTGTGTGCGCGCGCGCGCGTTTCTGTGTGTGTGTGTGTGTGTGTGTGAGTATGTGTGTGTTTGTGTGTGTGTGTGCGCTAGAATTTAAATATTCATTAACCTCTTTGTTTCCATGTAATTAAGATTTAGCAACCAATTTAGAATTTTGTCCTTACAGGCGGGATCAGGCTGTTTTTGGCGTAGCGTAGGTATTCTGTCAATTCCTGTGGCTGAATCATTTTTTAAGTTTGTGATAATAGCTACTATCTCGTAACAGTCTGTATCGAGCAACACCATGGAATTATTCAAAGGGTCGGATTCACTTCGATGTTTAACGATGTTAGGATGGCCAATATTTTGCTGTTTTTTTAATATTGCGTTAGCATAAGTTGAGCCAACTTCTGCAAAGTAATTATTAACAATATTGAGAGATTTATGTGGATCATGAGTAAGATTTAGTAACTCACAGGGAGGGGGTGAATATTGTTTAAGGTTAGTGATTTTGTTTATAGTATTCCAAGTACCTTTTGGATTGCGTTTATTTGTACAGAACTCAGTTTTCTCATAGGCAGTTTTAATTTATTTCAACAAATTGTTGCAATAATTGCGATACCTTGTATAAGTAATCTGTAATATTGCATTATTTTTATCATGCTTTGCTTTCTTATGCAATTTGTCCCTGAGTCTTATACAGCGTACCAATCCAGAAGTAAGCCATGGCTTGATGCAACGCTTGCGATTAGGAATATTTATTTTATTAGAATTAGAAATGATGGCATCAGTAATAATGTTAGTTAAAGTGGTAACTGCATCATTGGCATCCGTAATATTGTATACAAACCTAAAATCTGTATCAGATAATTGTTTTAATAATGGTAGATAATCAATTTTGAGAGTAGTGGTTTTAGATGGATACCTTATAATTTTGCAATCTAGATGAAACACTATCAGAGCATGGTCAGTAATAAGCGAAAGCGCACGCACGCACGCACGCACGCACACACACACACACACACACACACACACACACACACACACACACACACACACACACACACACACACACACACACACACACACACTTCCTAGGACCTCAAAACGTGGAGATCTGATGAAAACTCGCATTCTCAAAATCGGACCGAAATCTATAACTTACTACTTTTCAAAATTATTCAATTTCAAAGCGGGAAGATAAAAATTGTTAGTGCCCAGAGTCCTATTCGTTAGTTAATAGGTGTACCGTGCAGCACCACCAGGCAAATTTGGTAATTGGGATGATCTGATAAGGTGGTAGGACTCTTTTCTGCCTATGAGTCCATCAGGATAGGTACCACCCTTTACCCTTTACTTCCTATGCGTTACCTGTGTGTGTTCAGTGCTGTGTTCTGGTCTGAAGGGTATATAGAGCCGGTATAATCACAAGCTGTGAGGCATTCCATCTTAGTCCTCTAAGGTGACAACGTATCTGATGCCTGTTTTGTTTGATATTGGTTGCGGGTGTTAATAGGCTGCAGTAATCACTTATCATCAGGTGGATTTTAAGTTCGTTTGTCCAATCGATTTTTATAAAAATTATTTATTTATTAATTTCCACTTGACCGCATCCAGCGAATAGCGGTTCGAATCATTGACGACCGAGTTTTCTCTGATCAGCTCGATTCACTGGCGCTGCGTAGGGATATTGCATCCCTTTGCATTTTCTATCGCATCTACCACGGGGAGTGCTCTGAGGAATTGTTCGGTTTAATTCCAGCCTCCAAATTTTACGAATGCACACCGCGTCAAAATTCACGATACCATCCTCACCATCTGGATGCTTTTCGGTCCACCACTGTACGTTTTACTAGGAGTTTTCTTCTGCGTACAACTTCTCTGTGGAATTGTTTACCACCGGCGATTTTTCTGGACCGATACGACTTAGGGTCCTTCAACAAAAAGCTTACTCCTTTCTAAAAGGCCGGCAGCGCACCTGCAATTCTCCTAGTGCTACGCTTGTTCATGGGCGGCTGTAGTCATCATCCGGTGAGCCGTACTCTCGTTTGACCTCTCTTCTATAAAAAAAAGTCGATCATCAGCTCAATGAGCTCAGTAGTGTCCCCAACGGATAGGTCTTAAAATGAAACAAATATAAAAAAAAACAAATCTAGTCCCTCTAAGTAATGAAATAAAGAGTATAATGAAATTGGGCTAACATTATCCTACCATTTCGCTTTTTTTAAGACAAATACCAGCTATGACCTTAATACCTAGTGGAACTAGGTATTCGCGAAGGAAGAGTAGTGTTACTATCCTTCGTGACTCTGGCGGGGCCACACCGTTGATTCGGTGGTGGTGGGGCCGGGGGGTGAGGGAAGTGTCAGTATTTCGAGGAGCCACTCTCCCTACTCTCCGCGGCTGAAACTTGGTTAGCGGTGGAGCCAGAGACCAGATGTGGTGCTTCCGCGTGCTGGTTTTTCCTGGCCCCATAACCTCCGCGTATCGGATCCGGGGCGGTCGGTTACGCACGTGCATTTAGAGGCTGCGAAGGAAGGTGCGCATTGTGTTTCTGGTGTGAAGGAGAAGAAGGAGGAGAAGTCTTCTCTCAAGGACGTGCTGCCATGGGGTGGCTGTGGATGTGTGCAAAAGTGTTCCTGCAGCCCCGCCAATATGCGACGAAGGTGGAACACCATGGGGTTTTAGTCGGTGCGAGTCCGACATAACCCGTCCATATCTCCCGGGAGGAGGGTACTGGTAGGCATTTGTATGTAAAAAAGGGGTAGTTTCCGCTTAAAAAAGCGTAGTTTCTTGGCCCTGTAGAGTGGCCTCAAGAGGCCCGTTGCGCAGGTGAACTTGGAGGCCGCGGTGAAAGGCGCGTCTTATGTTCCGGTGCGACTTGCCTGAGAAGGAGAAGAAGGAGGAGTCTTCTCTCTAAAAGGGGTCACCATGGGGTCGGTGCATGTGGGGTTGCGGATGTTTGCCAAAGCGTTCGCGTGGTCCTGCCATTATGCGGCGAAGGTAGTATATGTGCGTAGGCATTTTCCTATGTAAAAAGGGGTGATATCCTAAATTATTAGGCCACTGTCGTTAATAACCTACAAAACGTATTTTTTTTATTATTTAGGTTACTATCTGTCAAGGTCGTAAGGTGACTGTATACTCGTATTGTGCATTTTAGTATCGAGTTTTAATATCATAAATACGTTTCTTTTATGAGTCCTATGCTATACGAATATAGACCCTAACGCTTTAAACATATGGTCCAAACGGTCCCGATGTGTTAAGAAGACATTAAAAGTGAAAATATTTAAGGAGTGAATAAAAATAAATCTACTTTTACTGCAAATAAATAGATATAATATATGAAACGAAGAAAATAGTGTTAGTTGTGTTTTATTATGTACAATTTATACGTAAAGAACTGTGAGGCGCCAAAGAAAAGTATAATAGTAGGCTATGTAATGTCTAGATTAGATTCCTTAGAAGTTTATTAGAAGGATTTTGTTTACATCAAAAAATCACACAAGAAACATCGAAGGAAGAAAGAAAGTCCTGTTATTATTTCGATTATGAAGTTTATGATAATTTTGAGTAATCATATTATACATATAAAGGAGAATTAGGAAATGCTTTACAAAAACTACAACGAGATACATTGGTCACTCGGTTTTTGACATAAAAGGTATGTCAAAAACCGAGTGATACAAAGTCGCCGAGAATCAAGATATCTATATATAGTGGCGATTAAACCGAATGGCAATCGTTTCACGATTTGTTCTAAGCACTTATTCATAAAAACGATACCCTTGAAGACGTTCAAAAGTTGCATTATCTAAAGAGAAATTTATAGGGAGATGCTGAAAGTATTATTAAAAAATTTGTTATTACGCTTCCCGAGAAATTGTGCAATTGGATTACCAGCTTTCTCGCAGATCGGAGCATCAAGGTCGTTGTAGACGGTGCATGCTCCGATTACAAGCCTATTAACGCTGGTGTTCCACAAGGCTGCGTGCTATCACCAACGCTGTTTCTTCTGCATATCAAGATATGTTGCAAACCGGTAACATTCATTGCTATGCAGATGATAGCACTGGTGATGCTCTATACACCGGCCGTGCCAATATTTCTTGGGAATACATCACCGAGTACCGGAACAAACTTATGTCTGAAGTCGAGTCTTTGCTGAACAAAGTCTCGGATTGGGGGCGACTAAATCTAGTCCAGTTTAATCCTCAGAAGACACAAGATTGCGTGTTTACCGCTAAAAAGAATCCCTATGTCGTATGTCCTCAGTTACAAGGCACTCCCCTTGTTGCCTTAGCCAGTATCGGAATCCACGCCGTCGACATATCGAGTGACGTGCAGTTTCGTGGTCACTTGGAAGAGAAGGCCAATTTGGCCACTAAAAAGCTTGGCGTGCTCAGCAGAGCGGGACAGTATTTCATGCCGGCACACTGCCTGCAACTTTACAAGGCGCAGGTTTGGCCTCACATGGAATACTGTTCCAATCTCTGGGCTGGAGCTTCCCAGTGCCAGCTCCTTCCACTTGACCGCATCCAGCGCAGAGCGGCTCGAATCGTCGACGACCGAGTCCTTTCCGATCGGCTCGATTCACTGGTGCTGCGAAGAGATGTTGCATCCCTTTGCATTTTCTTTCGCATTTACCACGGGGAGTGCTTTGAGAAATTGTTCGGATTAATCCCAGAAGCCACATTTCACGCACAACGCACATTGCGGCAAAACTCCCGATACCATCCATACCATCTGGATGCTCTGCGGTTCACCACTGTACGTTTCACTAGAAGTTTTCTTCCTCGTACGACCTCTTTGTGACCGATACGACTCCTTTCTAAAAGGCCGGCAACGCACCTGCAATTCCCCTGGTGTTGCAGTTGTTCATAGACGGCGGTAGTCACTTACCATCAGGTGAGCCGTATGCTCGTTTGCCCCATCTCCTATAAAAAAAAGATTTGGAGAAAATCATATAGGATCTTATTGAGAATGAGGAAGATCCCAAAGTCTCTGCATCTGAAATCTCTAAGGTGAACACGGAGCCAAGTCAAGTTTTCAACAACGATGCAGATCAAAGTGAAACAACACGCAACCTCCAGCTCGCGTTCAAAATAAATGCAGCGTCTGTTCACAAGAAACTACAGAGGTTCATACGTATAGAGAATGCGGATGTGCAATCCACACAATTAGCGCTGTTGCTGAAGAATCGCCCGATGAAGGATTTGGATCAAAATTTCTGTGCTAAGAAAAACCTACAATAACAAGCAGAAAAATTATGAAATCGAGTGAATAGAAGTTTCCTCCTGAACCTATTGGCATTTCTGTACGAATTGCAATCATCATCATCATACAGCCTTTCACACGTCCACTGCTGAACATAGGCCTCCCCCAAGGAATGCCACAAAGCACGGTCCTGAGCCACCCGCATCCATCGACTTCCTGCATGTCTTACCAGGTCGTCACTCCATCTAGTGGGGGGACGCCCTACACTTCGTCCGCCGATACGAGGCCGCCACTCGAGAACCTTTTTTCCCCATCGGTTGTCGGTTCTTCGAGCTATATGGCCGGCCCATTGCCACTTCAGCTTACTAATCTGTTGGGCTATGTCGGTCACTCTGGTTCTACTGCGGATATCCTCATTTCTAAGTTTATCACGCAGTGAGACCCGAGCATAGCCCTCTCCATAGCTCGCTGAGCGACCTTGAGCTTCCTCATCCGGCCAGCAGTGAAGGACCACGTCTCAGTTCCGTAGGTCATCACTGGCAACACGCACTGGTTGTACAGCCTCGTTTTCAAGTTTTGAGGTATACCTGACGAGAAGATGTGCCGTAATTTCCCGAACGCTGCCCAGCCGAGTTGAATCCGTCGATTGACCTCTCGGTCGAAGTTGGACTTACCTAGTCGGACTATTTGTCCCAGGTAAACATATTCGTCAACAACTTCGAGCTTAGTGCTCCCAACAACTACCGGCATAGGTGTGACATGGACATTAAACATGATCTTTGTTTTGTCCATGTTCATCTTAAGACCTATCCGTTGGGAGGCACTATTGAGGTCATTGAGCATAGTGCTTAGGTCCTCCAGCGATTCTGCCATAAGGACTATATCGTCGGCAAATCGAAGGTGAGTGATGTACTGCCATTGATGTTAATGCCGTATCCTTTCCAGTCCAGAAGCTTGAAAATGTCTTCCAATGCAGCGGTGAAGAGTTTCGGGGATATAACGTCACCCTGTCTTACACTCTCTGCAGTTGGATAGGTTTTGTACTCTGGTTCTGTACTCGGATAGCCATCGTAGCCCTACTGTACAAGCACTTCAACACTTCGATATACCGACAGTCAACTTGGCACCGCTGAAGGGACTGCAGCACCGCCAAATTTCGACGGAATCAAAGGCTTTCTCATAGTCCACATACGCCAGACATAGTGGCAAATTGTACTCCTCGGACTTCTGTACAATTTGTCGAAGGGTATGTATGTGGTCTATGGTGCTAAAGCCTTTCGGAAACCGGCTTGTTCGGGAGGCTGGAAGTCGTCGAGTCTGCGTGCGAGACGATTCGTAATGACTCTCGAAAACAGCACGTAGACGCGGCTCAGAAGGAAATCGGTCTGTAGTTCTTCAAGAGCGTTGTCGCCTTTCTTGAAGAACAAGACCACCGCACTTCTGCTCCACGCCTCCGGTGTAGTGCCACCATGTGGGACGGAATTAAAGAGCTTCTGAAGGACTTCAAGTACCGGTTTTCCACCCGCTTTCAGAAGCTCCGCTGTAATTCCATCCTCGCCTGGGGCCTTGCCGTTTTAAGGTGCTGGAGAGCCATTCTAATCTCGCTCAGACTGACGTCCGGGATATCATCGGAATAGTGTCGGATAAGACTCGCTCTTGGATCGTTACTCACACTTGCGTGTGGCTCCAACGATGATGTGTACAGCTGCCCATAGAACCTCTCAATCTCACTCAAAATCTCAGGTGTCCGGAAACGACGCTGCCACACTCGGTCTTCAGCTTCGACAGTTGGCTCTTTCTGGCAGACAGATCTCTGGCAAAGACTTTGGAGCCCTGGTTCCGCTCGATCGCTTCTTCAATACGAGCTGTATTGAAGTTGCGCAAGTCCCGCCGCATGCATTTGGAGATCTGTCTGTTCAGTTGCCTGTATGCTATCAAATCTACTGAAGATTGCAGCTTCGTTTCCCGTCTAACAGCCATGAGATTAAGAGTGTGATCGGAGAGTTTTTTGTTCTTCTGCGGCGGGTCTTACAAAACTTAGGTCCGACCGCATGGACAGTTTCCACGAGCTTGTCATTCATATCGTCCACTGCATTGCAATCTTCTAGGCACTGAAAACGGTTTTGTAACTCGAGCTGAAAGGTTTCGGGACTTTGGATTAGAGCACGAGGGGGACGGAGCGTTGACTTCATTAGACGACACCTCTCCAACTTAACGTTTAGGTTCAGTGTGCCTCTAACCATTCGGTGATCGCTACCAGTTTTCACCCTCGCGATCACTGAGACATCACTGAACAGTTGGCGTCTAGTCGTCATAATGAAGTCAATCTCATTTTTTGTCGAACCGTCGGGGCTCGACCAGGTCCACTTCCTGTGGGGCCGCTTCTGGAAGAAAGAGTTCATCATAAAGAGTCCTCTTCTCCATGAAGTCGGCCAGCTGCTGGCCCTTGGGTTCCGTTGCCCTAATCCGAATTTCCTACTTTCAGCTCACCGTTCTCTCTTGTGCCTAGCTTTGCGTTGAAGTCTCCCATTAACACTGTATAGTGGGTTTTAGAGGAATGCATGGCTCTAGAGATATCCTCATACATTTTCTCTACCTCCTCATTGGGGTGTGCCGAAGTTGGTGCGTAAACCTGTATGACCTTCAGCGAATACCGTTTGGTGATTCTGAGTGTAAGGTACGCAACCCTCGTCGACACACTCCCAATTTTTACAACGTTGTTAACGAGAGACTTGTGGACGATAAATCCGACACCTCCTTGGGACAGATGGTCGCCCTCCCGGTGATAGAACAAGTTGCCGGATTCGAGGATTACCGTGTCCTCCCCCTCTCTTCGGACCTCGGATAATCCTATAATATTCCAGCGCAACTTGTCTATCTCTTCTTCCAGCTCCAGGATCTTCTCGTCAGTCCTCAGAGTGCGTGCGTTATAAGTTGCCAGGTCGAGTCGTCGTAGGTGGCAACCGAACCTCCACCGGAGATTCTTAGCACCCCCTGCCCCGCCGTTACCATGGTCGCCACCGTAGCCAGGAATAGCGGGGCCGCCGGGGACTGGGGGCCGTCTCTTCGTAACTCTTCATTGGGGATATTGCCGTAGTTGCCACGCTTGGCGAGCGGGTTGGCAACCGCAGTTTTTTTATTGTTATTTGCTGTTATCAGAAAGATGCTGCTGCCCATCTTCTGCCTCAGTTTCCCTCTGTCGCCTCTTACGACACCCACGGGAAGATATGGGGTAGTGGGTATTCTAACCCGCCACTACACGGGTAACGAATTGCAATACCAGAATTTAATCCTCGAATCCGGCAACTTGTTTTATCACCGGGAGGGCGACTATCTGTCCCAAGAAGGTGTCTGATTTATCATCCACAAGTCTCTCGTTAACAACGTTGTAAAGATTGTGAGTGTGTCGACGAGGGTTGCGTACCTTATACTCAAAATTACAGAAGACCGAAGAGTACAATTTGCCACTTTGTCTTGCGTATGTGGACTATGAGAAAGCCTTTGATTCCGTCGAAATTTGAGCGGTGCTGCAGTCCCTTCAGCGGTGCCAAGTGGACTGTCGGTATATCGAAATTCTGAAGTGTTTGTACAGTAGGACTACGATGGCTATCCGAGTACAGAACCAGTACTATCCAACTGCAGAGAGGTGTAAGACAGGTTGACGTAATATGCCCGAAAGTCTTCACCGCTGCATTGGAAGACGTTTCCAAGCTGCTGGACTGGAAAGGATACGGTATTAACGCCTATCCGTTGGGAGATACTATTATCTTAAGATGAACATGGACAAAACAAAAGTCATGTGTAACGTCCATGTCACACCTATGCCGGTAGTTGTTGGGAGCACCAAGCTCGCAGTTGTTGACGAATATGTTTACCTGGGAGAAATAGCTCAGCGAGCTATGGAGGGGGGCTATGCTCGGAGTTTCTCTGCGTGATAGACTTAAAAACGAGGATATCCGCAGTAGAACCAGAGTAACCGACATAGTCCAAAGAATTCATCATTCATCGTTCGGCTAGTAAAGAGAGTGGTTGTGTACAACTTTTGCCCTGCGCTATTATTCATAATCTTTTTACTAATATCAGTTTAATTAGTAGTGCAACACAGTTGTTTTTTGCGTGCAATTAAGTGGCATCAAATTATTAATACTCCTCAAACCAGTGTTTCTTACCTTCTCTCGCGCCGCTGCTCCTGGTCGTATCTGTGGGGTACCTCACCCCCGCGAGATAACAACAGTTGCTATTTTTCGTCTTTGTCTTCTGCAATCTGAGAAACTAATATTGGTCGTGTCTGCGTTTGTTATATACAATGGCACTCCAGCGCACGCCGCCTAACATATTCTCATCGAATCCTGACATATCGGTGTCGGTAGACAAAGAATCTTTGGTAAATATACGCAAACGTAAGCAACCGGAATGCGAAATTGGAGAAGATGCGTTCGCGTGTTTCGAGCGTAGGTTCGAGCAACAGATGAAATTATGGAATGATAAAATTTTTAACAGTATTTCTGAAGCTATTAACTCGGCATTAACCAATCAGCTGTCAAATATTACCTCAAACTTATTTCAGATTAATAGTTGTTTACAATAATTAGACACATCCCGAGTACGCAACATGGTTTTCTGAAAAAGCGTTCTACTATTTCCAATCTTGCAAATTTCACTAATTACGTTCTTAATGAAATGGAAGGTGGAGGTCAAGTTGACGTGATCTACACCGACTTTGAAAAAGCCTTCGACCGTGTGGATCACGTCATACTTCTTCAGAAGCTGCAGTCTCTCGGCATTCATGAGGACTTACTGAGATGGATTAGATCTTATTTGACTAACCGCTCTCAAGCTGTGGTTCTAGGCGGTTATAGGTCAGATTTCGTAACGGTTCCCTCTGGCGTTCCTCAAGGCTCCCACCTTGGTCCTCTCTTTTACAACTCCTATATTTACGATATATGTCAATATATAAAAAATTCCCAACATTTACTTTATGCTGATGATAAAAAATATATCTGCGAGTACGCACTATCAAGGACTGTGAACTAATTCAAAATGACTTAAATATATTATACCATTACTATGTCGCTAATAAAATCACGGTAAATGTTGGTAAGTGTCAGTGTATTTCATTTACGCGGAAAAATAATCCCATAGTTTTTTCATACAATTTCAATGGTGTTATAATCGAGAGGACTACGGTGGTGCGCGATCTTGGCGTATATTTTGACTCCCGTATGTCAATGAATGAGCATATTGATGCTATTTGCAGTAAAGCGTTTCGTAATTTGGGATTTGTAGCTAGAACTTGTCTTCCTTTCTCTAATTTTCAAAGCCTAAAAGTAGTATATTTCGCATATGTAAGATCTATATTAGAGTACGCCTCACAGATATGGTCACCATTTTATGCTAAATATGTTCATAAAATCGAAAGGATTCAAAATAAGTTCGTTTCCCATTTAAATTTTAAATTTAGACGTTCTGGCTCTTCATATCGAGACGATTGCAGATTTTACGGTCTGTTAATGCTTGAAGAAAGACGTATTCTGCTGGATATGGGGCTTTTATTCGATATATTACACGGAGGAATTGACTGCCCTGACTTATTGGCTTACATTAAATTTAACGTCCCAATGAAACGTACCAGACATACCAGAAACTCTTTGTTTTACATCCCCTTTCACCCGACCAATTATGGGAAAAACAATGTTCTAACGCGTTTAGTAGCAACTTACGACAAAAAATTTAGCGCAATTGATCCTTTTAATAATACTAAAAGTGGATTCAAAAATAAAATTAACAAGTTTTTATTCTATCCAGCTGAAGGTAATCAGTAAATTGTAATTAAAATAGTACTCAAATTAATATTTGTGCCCTCGTTTAATACTGTTATTATGTATGTATATGTATATGTATGTATGTATGTATGTGTGTATGTATGTATTTATGTATATATGTGTGTGTATCTGTGTATGTATGTATGTATATATTAGTGTCTCTTTTTAATTTTTTATCTATTTTCTATAATAACAATAACACTAAAATATATTTGCATTTATATATTCATATGTGTGTGTTTGTAAGTGTAATTATGAATGTCTTTTGTACGTATATACATCTGTATTTGTATAATATGTACGTCACGAAGGTAATATTAATATTTCAATTAATTTGTTAATGCTTAGTATTAGTTCTTACCGATTTTATTTTGTATTGTATTCGATTTACAGTGTTATGTTTGGTTATCTACTTTGGGGATAACTATAATTGGCTTTTTCATGTTTAATAATTTAAGTAATATTGTTTAAGTATTAATAAGCTGTTGTTATCCTGAATAAATAAAAAAAAAATTAGTATGCTGAAGTGGCAATGGGCCGGCCGTATAGTTCGAAGAACCGACAACCGATGGGGAAGAAAGGTTCTCGAATGGCAGCTTCGTACCGGCAAGCGAAGTGTAGGGCGTCCCCCCACTAGATGGAGTGACGACCTGGTAAGACATGCAGGAAGTCAATGGATGCAGGTGGCTCAGGACTGTGCTTTGTGGCGTTCCTATAGGGAAGTTCAGCAGTGGACTTGTGATGGACTGTAATGATGATGAATGATGATGATGGAATAGAGAGCATCATAAATTTAAAATAACTGTAAACTTACCTGAAGTACAGTGTCCTGTGACAAAGAAATCAGTCCTTTCTGATTTGGCTCGCCTGTTTGACCCATTTGGTCGATTGCTTCTCTAGTAGTTATATCAGCAAAAAATTTAATACAAAAATATGAGTCTGTAACTTAGGTTGTGAAGATTAATTACCGCCGCATTTGATTAAAAACTGAGATATAGGAAAGATCTGATTCATTTACAACACATTTCTTTACCACGATGGTTTAATATAACGACGCAAAACTTGGAAGACATAGAACTACATTGATTTGCGGATACATCAGTAAACGCATACGCTATCTCAAGGTAATTGGCAACGAGTCAATACATGCAATGATAATTGCATCTAGGACTAAGGTTGCACCTGTGAAGCAAATACCTATTCCTAAATTGGAATTATGTGCTGCAGCTTTACTAACAAAACTCATGAATAATGTTGCATATCTTTTGTCTATACCCAAAGAAATAATTTTTGCTTGTAGTTAGAGCTTGTGACTCAATGGTAGTTTTCTCAATGGTGGTTGTTACAATCAGAACCAAGCCGATGGCGATCATTCGTAGCAAATAAGGTGGCTGAGATAATACGAGCATTACATAACAATCACTGGAACCATGTCTAATCTTCTGACAATCCGGCTCATAGAGCAACAAGAGAAATTAAAGCGTATGATTTGGTTAATCAAGGAATTTGATGGTATGGCCCCGATTGGCTTAAGCAAAGGCAAATAGAAAACGACACATTGGGTATTCCTCAAAGAGAATTGGAAATCAAGAAAATATTTTTATGTTTTACTGTTATTTCAAAGGAGAACCAGTTTGGCAAAGATTTTCACCGTTGTCAAAAATTAAAGAGTTTTAGCCTACTGCAGAAGGTGATTGCCAAACAAACGGGAAAAGGAAACATTTATAACAGTTCATCAAATGAATTTAATAGAAACAAGATGCGTTAAATTTTATCAAGGCCAAATTTATAGACAAGAGATAGAGTGCTTAGAAAGGGACGAAAGAGTGCGAAGTGGAAGCTCACTAGTCAATTTAACACCCTACTTAGATGAGCATGGATTGTTGAGGGTTGCAGGTCCATTGAATAATACAGAGTATTTGTCAACGAATACTAAGCACTCAATTATCATCGCAGCATAGCAAAATATTACCAAACTTTTAATAAATGACGGTCATGCAAGAACCTTATACGGGGGCGTACTGCAAACGATGACTTTTATAAGACGCAAGTTTTGGGTTATCAACTTAAAGTAAGCTGTAAAAGGTTTTATCCGTAACTGTATAATATACATAAGGGACAAAGCTAAAATGAAGCAACAGCTCATGGGATAATCACCTGCGCAGAGGGTTACTCCATTTTGTGCACTCTCCAGCATTGGCGTGGATTATGCAGGCTCTATACAAGTAAGGACATTATTTGCCTTTTCGTGTGTATGTCGACAAAGGCAATACATTTGAAATGTGTCACCAACCTTACTTCGCTAGCATTTATTGCAGCTTTTCGAAGATTTGTCGCTAGACGAGTCCATTGTTCACATTTGTGGAGTGCCAATGGCACAAATTTGTGTGCCAAAGTGCCAATGGCGCTGCAAGGGAACTGAAAAATATGTTTGAAGTTGGTAAAAACAACATGGCTAATGAAATAGCTGTATTTTAAGCTAACAACGGCACCACATGGCACTTTATACCACCTAAGGCACCAAACTTCGGCTGGCTATGGGAGGCCGGTGTGAAATCCGCCAAACAATATCTTTCTGGAATAAATTGTGCAACAAGGTTGACCTACAAGGAAACGTTGACATTATATAAATACTTTAAGGACCGAATGGATATTTGTCCAGATTTTTGTCTTGTCCATATTTATCTTAAGACCAACCCGTTGGAAAACACAACTGAAATCAATTATACAACTTGTTACAAAATACCCCGTAAAAAATATAATTAATTATCAAAGCCAAAAATTTTGTCAACACTAAGCTGTCATGTCAGGGAACCAGATTATTTAACAGAAAGGTCTACGTACCTATTTTACCTAATAATTGTCTAATTTAATAGTTTTTCTATTTTACATTCATAAATGTTTGCTACCTCAATACAAGGATGTCATTATACTCAAGTACTGGCTTCAAAAATTGTCAAGTTGGAAAAAAAAAATGTTGTCAATTTCAAATCTTCTAATCGATATCCTACAACTGTTTCGAGTTTTATTTCCAAATTTTTTTGCAAAATAACGATGGTTTCTAACTCGGAATATTACGATATGAAGTTATGCGTAGGCCATGAAGATAGCAATTTAAATCGTGCTCGCGAACTGTATCGGCAACGATTTATCGATGTTAGACCCCCCACTGAACAGCGACGGTTGCCTTCGTACCAGTGTTTTCTGAACATGTCAAGACGACTACATTCAACCGGCTTTTTTCATCGGTCTACTGGAAATGGACGTCCAAGAACAGTCGACGCCAGGCAGGCTCAATTAGTGTTAGAGCATTTTGAAGAAGAGCCGACCACACGTACGAGGCGAGCCGGGATAAGATTCGGTATAAACCATGTTGCAGTTTGGCGAATTCTTCGTGACGACAATCGTCACCCTTATCACTATCGCGGTACATAGGAGCTGATTCCCTCCGATTTTGCACCCAGGAGGAACTTCTGCGAGTGGTACCTCAGGCAGTTAGAGGAAAACCCTAATTACGTAAACTATGTTCTTTGGACGGACGAGGCAACATTCACGAGGTCAGGACTTTCAAATATAAATAACGATCACGTTTGGGCTCGCGTGAATCCACATGCTTCACGGCAGGGCAGATTCCAACACCAGTGGCGGCTGAATGTGTGGCTGGCCTTTATGACGGGCATGTCGTCGGTCCCGTCATTATGCCATCACGTCTGAACGGTAGCAACTATCTAACGTTTCTACAAACGTAATTCGAAGAAGCGATTGACGACTTTCCTGTAGCTGACTGGGATTACTTTGAGAACCAAAGAAACATGGTGTTTCAGCATGATGGAGCTCCGGCACATTTTGCTCGCTACGTACGAGAGCATGTTAACGTTTGCTTTCCGCGAAGATGGATCGGCCGCGGGGGATCGGTTCTATGGCCTGCTCGTTCTCAGGACCTCACACCCTTGGACTTCTTTTTGTGGGGTTATGTGAAGGACAGAGTGTATTTCTCCGATTGCTCAACGGTTGCCGAGATGGCACAGCGTGTTAGATCGGTTTTCGCATCAATAACATCGACGATGGTGCGAAATGCCACACAAGCCATATCCCGACGAGCGAGGTTGTGTATTGAGCAAGGCGGAGCACACTTTGAGCCGTTTCTGTAAATTTGACGTTTATATGAAAAGGTAAGTGTTCGTTTAGGTTGTTTCATTAGGTTAGGTCTTTTAAATTTTTTGTCATTCCGCGAATTAGGTAGAAATGTAGGTACATTCTGCGTTGTTTACTCTTTAATTTTACTGAAATAGGGTTTGCACATCAGTGAAAACAATTTTTCATTTTTATTTTTTTGGGGTATGTTATACAGCGTTACTACGGTTCTTAAATATTGTGAATGGACTCGTTATAAGGCCCCATTTAACCTCCTTTCGGCTCTACGGGTAGTTTTGTAACACCTAGTAGAATGATAAATCAAAAAATATTTTTAGATCTATAGAGCCTTTCTTTAACAAAATAAGAAATAATTAATCTTTCGTAGACATTTAATAAGAAGTTATAATTAATATTGAGCCAGTGATTTATGACTGAGAGGTCTCCTTTGAAGTCTACAATTGTTTCGTTATTAATAAATATTTTGTTTATCTCCATATTTTCATTTGTTTGTCTTTCTTACAAAATTATTAGATATAGTATTTGTGTACAGAAAAAAACGTTACCAGAGTTTCAATCAATTTATAAAAATAAACCTCAATCACGCCATACCTACAACCTTCCAAAAAAAACTTACTTTTTTTTCAGAAGAATTGCAATATATCGTAAATTTTACAGAACATAATAAGGTGAATTACATGTGGATCGTATCTATGGATATGAGAATAGGTATGTGCGCTGAAGTTTGATTATTAAGCGAGTTGGTCTATAAGCACTAGCATCCACTTGTATGTGTGCTTGTCCCGTAATATTAAATATACATCACAGAGATTGTACCCTTACTTGAAAAACTTTACAAAAATGTACAAAGGAGCTGATCTGTTTAAGCAATTTTGTCTTAAAATAAAGTTTACAATAAGTGCTTGGGATAAATTTGTGTTGTATGGTGGTTTACCTGCGCTTGCTATTACCCAAAATAGAAAATTTTGATATTGGAATCTGATTTGATCTCCCTCCGGTCTTATCGGGTTGCCGTCCCATAAACTTGTCCATAAGCTTGTGTTTGCGCACATACGTGCACTATAATCCTGTCATGTACAGATAGCTAGTTTCCGTTGAGACGTGACGTGATTGAAATTCATTCTGGAGGACATTATTATTCTGCAGACTGGCACCTCCACTTTATTCATTCTAAGGGCTATACAATATTCTACGCAGTTGATAACTGAATGTTGTAGTCACGTCACCGCGGTCGAAATCTTTGTGCTTCCTGGAACATTATGATACTCAACGATGAAAATAACAAATATACTAAAACTTCAACGAGGTAAAGCGACGCTATGACTATGTGACCAGATAATCAAATATTGATCTTTCCCAATTATCTTTCTAAAGTTTTAGTAATAGGCCGTCTGTTATATTTATGGCGTGATTGTCTTAGTTAGGACCCTTATTTACATTGTGTTTGTTTAATAACTTAGTTCTTTTGGGTGTCTCTTGGAAGAATGAATATTCACTAGAGCAATCGAAAGCCGTTGTTAGTGCCTTATAAGCTAAGAACACCGTTCACAAAGAAAGGGCTCAAAAGGGGAATGTTCTTAACATTAAATCATCCCTATTCCACTTATGTTTACATTTTAAAAAGAAATGTGGGGGAGACATACGGCTCCACTTACGCCATGTGCGGTGAGCGCCAACCAACCAACGCGCTCCCCCCGAAGAATGACGAGGTTGGGAACTGGAACTGTACTAGTCCACAGCAAAATAACTGGCGAATCAGTAATAGATGGCATGTCCCCTTTGTAGTGCGTAAGTACAAACATCGACCGAAGTCGCGCATTTCAGTCAATGCGTGTAAATGCCATACAGCATATCCAACCACAGTGAATATAAGTCCCACGGTGTAGGCAACACGTCGAAATAATAGGCACACTGGTCATGAAAAGCCCTCCGTGAGCGCCACCACATGCCAGGCCGCCGCTCCTGCAGACGTGATGTAAGTGTAAATATCACCACCGATTGCATGGTCAGCTTGGCTTCTAGCTACAGAGCGTGTACCACTTACGAGTCTTCTCCCTCCAGCTACCACCCGCATGAGGTTTATACATATGCTCCACTCCAGTGGCAGATATAGCCAAAAGCAAATATATATCGCTAATCATACCACGGTGTGAGTGCTCTATGCCTGATGTGCGAATCACACAGTGCTCAGTACGCAAAGCACTCCTCTCCCTGGGCATCCACAAATTGAGTGGGCCTGACGAAATCTCCCCTATTGTGCTGAGGACGTATGCTCCAGAGTTGGCACCGGTTCTTACGCGTCTTTTCCGGTACTGTTACTCCCTCGGCGTAGTCCCAAATTTGTGAAAGACAGCTTTCGTGCACCCATCCCTAAAAATGGTAACCGCTCTGATTCGTCCAATTACAGGCATATTGCCATCACCTCCTTGTTCTCGAAACTAATGGAGTCCATCATTAACTGCCAGCTCATGCGGTATCTTGAGGAGCACTAGCTGATTAGTGACCGCCAGTACGATTTCCGTCGGGGTCGCTTAGCTGGTGATCTTCTTGTTTACCTAACACACCGATGGGCGCAGGCGGTCTTGGCGGTTAGTTTGAACATAGCGAAGGCCTTCGATGTGATTTGGCACAAAACGCTTCTTTCGAACCTTTCATCTTATGGGCTTCCCGAAAAATTGTGCAATTGGATCATCAGCTTTCTTGCTGATCGGAGCATCAAGGTCGTAGTAGACGGTGTGTGCTCCGATTACAAGCCTATCAATGCTGTTGTTTCACAAGGCTGTGTGCTATCACCTACGCTGTTCCTTCTGCACATCAATGATATGTTGCAAGCCAGTAGCATTCATTGCTATGCGGACGACAGCACAGGTAATGGTTTTTACACCAGCCGTGCCAATATTTCTCGGAATCACGTCATCAAGTACCGGAACAAACTTGTGTCTGAAGTCGAGCCATTATTATACAAAGTCTTGGATTGGGGACGACTAAATCTAGTCCAGTTTAACCCTCAAAAGACACAAGTTTGCTCCCTTCAATTTCAGGGCACAGCTAGCATCGGAATCCTCAGCGTCGACATATCAAATGATGTGCAGTTTCGTGGTTACTTGGAAGGAAAGGCTAAATTGGCTAGCTTGGCGTGCTCAGCAGAGCAGGACAGTATTTCATGCCGGCACATCGTTTGCAACTTCACAAGGCGCAAATTCGGCCTCACATGAAATACTATTCTCATCTCTGGGCGGGGGCACCCCATTGCCAGCTCCTTCCACTTGACCGCATCCAGCGAATAGCGGTTCAAATCGTCGACGACCGAGTTCTTTCTGATCGGCTCGATTCACTGGCGCTGCGAAAGGATGTTGCATCCCTTTGCATTTTCTATCGCATCTACCACGGGAGTGCTCTGAGGAATGGTTCGGATTAATTGTAGCCGCCAAATTTCACGAACGCACATCGCGACAAAACTCACGATACCATCCACACTATCTGGATGCTTGGCGGTCCACCACTGTGCGTTTTACTAGGAGTTTTCTTCCAAGCACAAGCTCTTTGTGGAATTGTTTACCACCGGCGTTTTTTCCGGATCGATACGACTTAGCGACCTTCAAGAAAAGAGCTTACTCTTTACTAAAAGGCCGGCAACGCACCTGCAATTCCCCTGGTGTTGCAGTTGTTCATGGGCAGCGGTTGTCACTTACAATCAGGTGAGCCGCATGATCGTTTCCCCCTATACTATAAAAAAGAAATTCAGCCATCAGAAAGTGTTTGTGCAACTGACCTTGAGTATATGAATTTTTTGATCGTGTTTGTCTCACCCATCAACTAGTTTCCTTCAATTATTCAAAAGTGAGAAATTTATTGAGATATTTTATTGTTGTTATATAAACACCATGGAGATCAGACAATCTGCAGCGTCATAGAGGAACCTGACTTGTGCAATGTTACTTAGGTATGAGCGCCATTGAGAATAGCGACCCGCCAAACAACCATCACAGACACGCAATTCTGCAAAACACAACAAGCATCAATACGACTATCGTCGCGCTTACACCATCCCAAGGTCCCCCATACGATCCCAGCAAACATCACCACCCACATACCTCTATCGACTAGAACTACGAGATGCCTCGAATCAGGCGCAGCACACTCGCAGATCTATCACAAGACGCAATACCGCAAGTAGCAGTAAGCATCAATGCAACTGCCATACGGATGGCGGCTCCCCACAACACACCCACATGATCCCTATCGACTTTGGCAACAAAATTGGTAGTGTTGTTATTTAAAAATAGCACCAACGTATCACGCTACTAAGATGCCAGTAACCAAAAATCCACGTATCATAGAGCTATTGCACTAAGACATGGAGTTGAGCATGCTTGTTGCACTTAAAAGTACATCAAACACACTTTCCCTAATTCGAAAGATAGCCGACGTATCATAACGCTATGCGCTAAGACGCCGTCAACAATCGATAGGGGTGTGGGATGTTCACGGGCAAGCCGTATTGCTATAACAAATCCGCTTACCACCGGCACTAAGCTGATATGCCTAGGACATATCGGTTAGCGAGTCCACGTTTACCACGGTCTCGGTCACGGTGAAGCAGTCTACAAGCCACTATAATAGTCCTTTTCAAGTCGCATTTTTATCAATATAATGCTTTTTCATATTTGAGACCTTCCATATATTTGCTTTATTTGATAGACCTTACTATCATAAGTCCTTAAAATGGGGCTATATATTGTGCAACAGTACTTACACGCTCGGTAACTTAAAGTTTTTTGACACAATTTCCAATTATAATATAAAGCGTATAAATGTTATTTATCTTTATAATTGTAATAAAATCGACTGGTATTTCTATTATTTAATACCTTTCGAATATTTTAAGCAGAGTTTTAGGAAATTTAATGAATTATGAAGACAATATTTAAGACCTTTACTTTACTATAATATTTATTTATTTAATATTTTTTGTGCACCATACAAAAATTACAGAAATTGTATATATAAAAGAAGTATGCAATGGGCGGTCTTATTGCTAATGGACAGGATTGCACGAATATGACAGGGGTAGGGCAAAGTGGTGTGATAGAAAAAAAAGAGGTACTAAAGAATAAACACATATATATATATATGTGTGTGTGTGTGTGCGTGTGTGTGTGTGTGTGTGTGTGTGTGTGTGTGTGTGTGTGTGTGTGTGTGTGTGTGTGTGTGTGTGTGTGTGTGTGTGTGTGTGTGTGTGTGTGTGTGTGTGTGTGTGTGTGTGTGTGTGTGTGTGTGTGTGTGTGTGTGTGTGTGTGTGTGTGTGTGTGTGTGTGTGTGTGTGTGTGTGTGTGTGTATGTGTGTGTGTGTGTGTGTGTATGTGTGTGTGTGTGTGTGTGTGTGTGTAAGCACGACTATAAAATACTATCCAGATCATAGTGAACAGTAAATAGTTTTTACTATATAGCAAATATATATCGTATCATATATATATATATATACTATATATATTGTCATATATATATTATATAATATAACGTCATCGGAAAAGCGTACCATATATTTGCGACGAATTGCTAATGATCTGTTCATTATATTTTCTTGTACTTTATGTTGTAACGCACATATATTTGCGCCATTCATCATGAGTGCAGCTGGGATGATCCTCTTTCCCATATATATATATATATATATATATATATATATATATATATATACAGGGTATTTTGAAACGCTCCCGAAAACGAAGACAGACGACAGTACTAACTATATCTTAGATGATGGGTGAAATATAAAATCGATCCTGATGAAAAAAAAAATCCTTTTCACAACGTTTTATTAGCTTCATTCACGCTCCATCGTGTGATATAGTTAAATAAAACATTAATTTCATTAAAAGTCATGAAAATACTTAAATATTAAACCAGCAGTGGAATTTAAAATAAATAAATCATAAAATCAGCTGACTAGGGTCCAATATCCGCGTCGAAGCCAAACTCTTTTATCTAGCTCCGTACAGGTCCCGTCACGACGCTGAGCGACAGTGGAGGTGTGTCCGCACATGGGTACAGTCGCGTTCTAAAGTACTACATGGTACTAGGCTGTTGTTTTATAATATTATAATAGTAATAATTTTATTGTAGAATCATAATAGTTACTACTAGCTTCTTAGAACTTTGGAAGGTTGAAATTAAAATGGATAATGTGCTTGGCATTATTTTTATTTCAATCGTAAAATAAAGTAGTTTGTAACAAAGAAACTTAAGTAGGGGTGACACGCCGTCCATATACCGTTAGAACATGGAACATGGAAGCCGGATGTCGATGGTGTGTTGGTGTTACTGGATGCTACTTCATCAGAATCATCATCATCAATGCGAATGATAAATGTTTCCGTCATCAGGTTGACCACATGGTAATTTTTCGGTATTCTTCCTCAATACATTTAACTTTACTACAATTTTCCCCATTCACCTTCTATTTACCTTTTCGTTCACTAGTTCAGTCATAAAACAATAGATATAAATAATTTTTCTTTCCTTCCTTTTTAAAAACATCGTCGCGCGTCGTGCATAGAAAGCTGTGTGCGACTGTATGTTAGAAACATCGCTTTCAAAGCGCGGCAGAATAAAGGAACCAGCGTGCGCACAACAATACTGGCGAGCATTCCCCGTCGCGCCCCTTCGTACCACGCGCTGCCGCCACCCGGCCGACTGTGTGTCACCTCGCGTCAGCGCCAATATAAATTCCCCAAAATTACCTACTAAGATTTGTTTGCAAGCGACATAAAATTAGAGCGGCAATTACAATAAAACTTGCAAGTAATTTGTAATAGTTTTGACGTACCTGTTTTCAAATTAAAGTATTGGAAGGATTAAAAAGGAAAGTCAATAAAGTAGTAAAATAATTATTTTTAGATTAATTAACTGTCGATCATAATTGCAATTGATTTTAACTATTAAATTATTCAATACCATTTTATTTCTATTTTCTTGTACAAAATCAAAGATAACCAAACCCAAGTAAGTACGTTTATTAATTTCAATATCATTTTGTAATAACTTGAACTGCTTGTTTCGTCAGGGTACAATTGATTGTCTAATTGTATTAAAAAAATCACTATAACTTCTAAATTCCATATGAAAGACTAGTCGTAGGGATCATATGGAAACTAAACTTATAAAATAAAAGTTGGCAATGTCCATAACATTTGACGGTCTGTGGGAATGTTCAAAGTGTTTACCGCAAGGACGTTAGTTAGGACGCAGTAGGCTTCAGTTTTGGCGGATTCACTATTAATTTTAGTTTTGAGACAGTTTCCGCTGACTTTGGACACGCATGCGCGAGCGACAGTTCATTGGTTTTGTTTATTAAATTCTTATTGTTATTACGGTATTACGTACTTGTTATTACGTGTTATTCTTATTGTTACGTTTTGTGTTTCTTTTTGTTTTAATAATGCCTAACGCGTACGTTTATAGTGCTCGTGAATACGGCAACATATTAATGTGCCTTGGAGATCTCATAGGCCACGGAGGATCGTAAGCCGTTTCACCTAATTTTTTAAATTACTTAGTACTGAACTGTCTGAAAAGTACATAACTGAATACATGAGAATAGCGACCCGCCAAACAACCATCACAGACACGCAATTCTGCAAAACACAACAAGCATCAATACGACTATCGTCGCGCTTACACCATCCCAAGGTCCCCCATACGATCCCAGCAAACATCACCACCCACATACCTCTATCGACTAGAACTACGAGATGCCTCGAATCAGGCGCAGCACACTCGCAGATCTATCACAAGACGCACCGCAAGTAGCAGTAAGCATCAATGCAACTGCCATACGGATGGCGGCTCCCCACAACACACCCACATGATCCCTATCGACTTTGGCAACAAAATTGGTAGTGTTGTTATTTAAAAATAGCACCAACGTATCACGCTACTAAGATGCCAGTAACCAAAAATCCACGTATCATAGAGCTATTGCACTAAGACATGGAGTTGAGCATGCTTGTTGCACTTAAAAGTACATCAAACACACTTTCCCTAATTCGAAAGATAGCCGACGTATCATAACGCTATGCGCTAAGACGCCGTCCACAATCGATAGGGGTGTGCGATGTTCACGGGCAAGCCGTATTGCTATAACAAATCCGCTTACCACCGGCACTAAGCTGATATGCCTAGGACATATCGGTTAGCGAGTCCACGTTTACCACGGTCTCGGTCACGGTGAAGCAGTCTACAAGCCACTATAATAGTCCTTTTCAAGTCGCATTTTTATCAATATAATGCTTTTTCATATTTGAGACCTTCCATATATTTGCTTTATTTGATAGGCCTTACTATCATAAGTCCTTAAAATGGGGCTATATATTGTGCAACAGTACTTACACGCTCGGTAACTTAAAGTTTTTTGACACAATTTCCAATTATAATATAAAGCGTATAAATGTTATTTATCTTTATAATTGTAATAAAATCGACTGGTATTTCTATTATTTAATACCTTTCGAATATTTTAAGCAGAGTTTTAGGAAATTTAATGAATTATGAAGACAATATTTAAGACCTTTACTTTACTATAATATTTATTTATTTAATATTTTTTATTGCACACCATACAAAAATTACAGAAATTGTATATATAAAAGAAGTATGCAATGGGCGGTCTTATTGCTAATGGACAGGATTGCACGAATATGACAGGGGTAGGGCAAAGTGGTGTGATAGAAAAAAAGAGGTACTAAGAATAAATATACATATATATATATGTGTGTGTGTGTGTGTGTGTGTGTGTGTGTGTGTGTGTGTGTGTGTGTGTGTGTGTGTGTGTGTGTGTGTGTGTGTGTAGTGTGTGATATAAAATACTGTCCGGATCAAGAGTGAACGGTAAAAGGTTTTACTCTAGCAAAGCGTCGTATCTGTGGTAACGTAGCAACCGTGGTTGTCATATAGGATTTTTTTAAATTAACGTCATCGGAAAAGCGTACCATATATTTGCGACGAATTGCTAATGATCTGTTCATTATATTTTTTGTACTTTATGTTGTAACGCACATATATTTGCGCCATTCATCATGAGTGCAGCTGGGATGATCCTCTTTCACCCTATATATATATATATATATATATATATATATATATATATATATATATATATATATATATTTTATATATATATATATATATATATATATATATATATATATATATATATATATATAAATATATATTGAATAATATTATATATAATGGCTAGTGCGGAAGCAAAGTTACAATTTAAAGTGCGAGGTAATGATTCTTGACTCGTTTTTTAAATACCGGTAGGGATGGTGCGCATTTTACTGCCAATGGGAGTTCATACAGCAGAAGCTGCAGCATGGATGGGCCGGCTCGAACCGGGGCGGTACCACGACCTCACAGAATACCAACGTAAAGTAGGAGCTTTGCTTCTGTGTTTCGCTTGGTTAGTGCAGGTGGCCGGAGGTCTAACTTCCATAACATGGTAGCGGAATTTAAAAGAAAGAACTACCCCAGGAGGGTACCAGCACCCTGGTAATGGAGAATCCTCACTGAGCATCCACGGTCAAGCTACCCTCTTCCTGAGCGTGGGTGCTCAGGCTGCCCCGCGTATTCTGGGGGGGCAAAATCCCGCTCTATACTAACACTGCACGGGGCAAACAGAGCAATAAAACCATGGCGACCCCTGCCACGCTATCCGTGGACTTCTGCAACATCAGGGACTTCACTGAACCTTAACGCCGTCCACTACCATCTAGAGACCTTGGCCTTGCTCTTTTGACCGAGACGCAGGTGTCCTCTCCGGCTGATACTTGTATTCTTCCACCTGGGGTACAAATTAGAACACTTCTTTGTGCCCCGGGCTGGAGTTTGCGTATACGTCAGAGAGGATATCTGTTCTCGACGCCTCGGCAGTCTTGAAGGTACGGACCTGTCCATCCTATGGCTGCGCGTAGACAGCGACGACCATCCCCGCGTCTACGGGTGCCTGTATAGGTCCCATAGCGGTAATGCTGACACAGACCGACTCATCGACCACGTCCAAATGGCTACAGATTTCTTGCTACAACAGATCCCATCCGTAGAGATCGTGATACTTGGCGATTTTAACGCCCACCACGCTGAATGGCTCGGTCACGTTTAACCGATCATGCGGGAGATCTGTTTATGACTTTGCTTTGGCATATGGTCTGACACAACTGATTACTTCGCCTACACGGATTCCAGATGTGGAGGATCATACACCTTCCTGTTGGACCTTCTGCTGACCTCTCATCCGGACGGATATCAGGTTTCCGTCGATGCCCTCTTGGCTCTTCGGACCATTGTCTGATCCGGTGTGGTGCCACTCACGCCTCCTCGCGGTTGCGTTCTGCAGGTTGCCGCCGTGTTTGGCATTACAGGTCGGCGGATTGGGATGGAATGCGGTCTTTCTTTGCATCCCACCCATGGGGCGGGTTTGCTTCTCGCCGGATGATCCCAGCGTTGTTGTTGACTCTGTCACCGATGTGGTGCTACGGGAATGGAACTATTTATTCCATCATCTGTGGTACCCATCGGTGGCAGATCGCAGCCTGGTTTGGTCGCTCCTGTAAGACTGCATTACGCAGTAAGCAGGAGTGTTATCAGGCCTGGGCTGAGGCTTCGGCGGCTCGGGATGTAAACACCAGAATGCTTAAAAGAAGTATAACTTCGCCTCCAGGTCCTTCAAAGAGTTATTGCCAAGGCAAAGTCAGAGCATATTGGCAGAATTGGCGAGAAATTAGTTCGCCTTCCTTCGGGAACCCGTGCATTCTGGTCTCTCACCAAGGCTGTCTAAGGAAATTTCTGTAAGCCATCACTACTATTTCTGCACAGGGAGGACGACACACTGGCCCACGCCGCAAAAGAGAAAGCCGACCTTTTAGGCTCGCTTTTTCGTCCAACTTGTCTCGCGATGACGGGGGAACACACCGCCGACCATCCCGCAGTGTGTGTGCTCTATGTCTGATGTGCGATTCACACAGTGCTCAGTACGCAAAACACTTCTCTCCCTGGACATCCACAAGTCGAGTGGGCCTGACGGAATCCCGCCAATTGTGCTGAAGACGTGCGCTCCAGAGTTGGCACCGGTTCTAACGCGTCTTTTCGGTACTCCTACTCCTAGGCGTTGTCCCGAATTCATGGAAGACAGCTTTCGTGCACCTGATCCCTAAAAAAGGTAACCGCTCTGATCCGTCCAACTACAGGCCTATCGCCATCATATCCTTGTTCTTGAAAATAATGGAGTCAATTATTAACTGCCAGCTCATGCGGTACTTGAGGAGCACCAGCTGATTAGTGACTGCCAGTACGGTTTCCGTCGGGTCGCTCAGCTGGTGATCTTCTTGTTTACCTAACACATAGATGGGCGCAGGCGAGTCCGAGTCCAAGGGGAGGCATTGGCCGTTAGTTTGGACATAGCGAAGGCCTTCGATCGGGTCTGGCACAAAGCGCCCTTTCGAAGCTTCCTTCCTATGGGCTTCCTGAGAAATTGTGCAATTGATCACCAGTTTTCTGGCTGATCGGAGCATCAAGGTCGTAGTAGACGGTGCGTGCTGATTACAAGACTATTAACGCTGGTGTTCCACAAGGCTGCGTGCTATCACCAACGCTGTTTCTTCTGCATATCAATGATATGTTGCAAACCGGTAACATTCATTGCTATGCGGATGACAGCACTGGTGATGCTCTATACACCGGCCATGCCAATATTTCTCGGGAAAACGTCGCCGAGTACCGGAACAAACTTGTGTCTGAAGTCGAGACTTTGTTGGACAAAGTCTCGGATTGAAACGACTAAATCTAGTCCAGTTCAATCCCCAGAAGACACAAGTTTGCGCGTTTACCACTAAAAGGAACCCCTTTGTCGTATCACCTCAGTTTCAAGGCACTTTGTTGCCTCAGCCAGTATCGGAATCCTCGGCGTTGACATATCGAGTGACGTGCAGTTTCGTGGTCACTGGAAGAGAAGGCAAAATTAGCCTCTAAAAGCTTGGCGTGCTCAGTAGAGCGGGCAGTATTTCATGCCGGCACACCGCCTGCAACTTTACAAGGCGCAGGTTCGGCCTCACATGGAATACTGTTCCCATCTCTGGGCAGGGGCTCCCCAGTGCCAGCTCCTTCCACTTGACCGCATTCAGCGCAGAGCGGATCGAATCGTCGACGACCGAGTTCTTTCCGATCGGCTTGACTCACTAGCACTGCGTAGAGATGTTGCATCTCTTTGCGTATTTTATCGCATGTACCACGGGAGTGCTCTGAGGAATTGTTCGGACTAATTCCAGCCGCACAATTTGACCATCGCACATCGCGACAAAACTCGCGATACCATCCATACCATCTGGATGATTGGCGGTCCACCACTGTGCGATTTAGAAGATGTTTTCTTCCTCGCACAACTTCCTTGTGGAACCGATTACCACCAGCGATTTTTCCGGACCGATACGACTTAGGGACCTTCAAGAAAAGAGCCTACTCCTTTTTAAAAGGCCGGCAACGCATCTGCAATTCCCCTGGTGTTGCAGTTGTTCATGGGCGGCGGTAGTCACTTAACATCAGGTGAACCGCAGGCTCGTTTGCCCCCTCTCCTATAAAAAAAAAAAAAAAACTTTCGTCAATCTGATATGTAAAGGGACTAATTCCAACACCTAGAATAACAGACAAATGATATTTTTGAATAAAACTACACGTGGCATACTAAAGTTGACTATCTGTCTATCGATGCTGTTAATTAACAAGCAACCATAATATTATATGGACGATATTTTTTTTATCATTTCAAAGAGTAGATGAACGAATACCAATTTCATCGCATTAAATTGTACCAAACAAAAAGTACATATTATGTATTATAAAGAGACTAACATATACAAGTCCCTATAGAAAATCAATTAGCAAAATGTACAGCAGAATGAAAGTATTTCCATCAGACTAAAACATTAATTTGATAGAAAACGTACAGTGAAATGTTCAAAAATTACGAAGCAAAGCTTGCATACACACATATTTTTCTAACGAAATTCATTTCCAATAAATATAAAGAAGGTTCAAAGCATTAAGTTAGACACAAAATAAAAGATCATATGAATATTTTTATAATGAAATACGCTTCTCGTAAACATCAAGAGGGCTCAAAGCATAGTCATTCCAAAAACAAATTAAAGATAATTTAAAGTCATATATTATTTGGTTATGTCTTATCTATTTCTCTTCATTATTTTTGTATGTATTATTCATTAGATGTATGATAGATATATGATTTTATTAGTATTTATGTATTCATGTATGCAATAAAGATACATAAGTTATTAAACCATCATCATCATTATCACCATTACAGCCCTTCACAAGACCACAGCTGAACATAGGCCTCCCCAAGGGATGCTACAAAGCACGTTCCCGAGCTACCTGCATCCATCGACTTCCTGCATGTCTTACCAGGTCGTCACTCCATCTAGTCGGTGGTCGCCCTACACTTCACCTACCGGTACGCTGCCATGAGAGAAATTTTTCCCTATCGATTGTCGGTTTTTCGAGCTATATGGCCGGCCCATTGCCACTTCAGCTTACTAATCCGTTGGGCTATGTCGGTCACTTTGATTCTACTGCGGATGTCCTCATTTCTAAGTTTATCACGCAAAAACCCCGAGCATAGCCCTCTGCATAGCTCGCTGAGCGACCTTGAACGTCCTCATACGGCCGGCAGTGAAGGACCACGTCTCAGATCTATCAGTCATCACTGGCAACACACACTGGTTGTACAGTCTCGTTTTCAGGTTTTGAGGTATACCTGAAGAGAAGATGTGTCGTAATTTCCCAAACGCTGCCCAGCCGAGTTGAATCCGTCGATTGACCTCTCGGTCGAAGTTGGACTTACCTAGTCGGACTATTTGCCCCAGGTAAACATACTCGTCAACAAAATCGAGCTTAGTGCTCACAACAACTACATGCATAGGTGTGACATGGCCATTACACATGATCTCTGTTTTGTCCATGTCCATTTTAAGACCTATCCGTTGGGAGACACTATTGAGGTCATTGAGCATAGTGCTTAGGTCCTCCAGCGATTCTGCCATAAGGACTATATCGTCGGTAGATCGCAGGTGAGTGATGTACTCGCCATTGATGTTAATACCGTATCCTTTCCAGTCCAGTAGCTTAAAACGTCTTCCAATGCACCAGTGAAGAGTTTCGGGGATATAAAATCACCCTGTCTTACACCTCTCTACAGTTGGATAGGTTTCGTACTCCGGCTCTGTACTCGGATAGCCGTCGTTGCCCTACTGTACAAACACTTCAGCACTTCGATATACCGATATTCAACTTGGCACCGCTGAATGGAGCACCGCCCAAATTTCGACGGAATCAAAGGCTTTCTCATAGTCCACATACGCAAGGCAGATTGTACTCTTCGGTCTTCTGTACAATTTGCACAAGGGTATGTATGTGGTCTATGCTACTAAAGCCTTTTCGGAAACCGGCTTAATCGGGAGGCTGGTAGTTGTCGAGTCTGCATGCGAGACGATTCGTAATGACTCTCGAAAATGGCACGTATACGCGGCTCAGAAGGGAAATCGGTTTGTAGTTCTTCAAGAGAAGGTTGTCGCCTTTCTTGAAGAACAAAACCACCGCACTTCTGCTCGACGCCTCCGGAGTAGTCCCACCATGAAGGACGGAATTAAAGAGCCTCTAAAGGATTTCAAGTACCGGTTTTCCACCCGCTTTTAGAAACTCATCTGTAATTCCATCCTCGCCTGGAGACTTGCCGTTTTTAAGGTGCTGGAAAGCCATTTTAATCTCGCTCAGACTGACGTCCGTATCATCGGGATAATGTCGGATAAGACTTACTCTTGGATCGTTACTCACACTTGCGTGTGGCTCCAACAATGACGTGTACAGCTGCCCATAGAACCTCTCAATCACACTCAAAATCTCGGTTGCCCCCGAAACGATGCTGCTACACTCGGTATTCTGCTTTGACAGTTGGCTGATCTGGCAGACAGATCTCTGGTAAAAACTTTGGAGCCTTGGTTCCGCTCGATCGCTTCTTCAATACGAGCTGTATTGAAGTTGCGTAAGTCCCGCCGCATGCATTTGGAGATCTGTCTGTTCAGTTGCCTGTATGCTGTCATATCTGCTGAAGACTGCAGCTTCATTTCCCGTCCAACAACCATGAGATTAAGAGTGCGATCGGAGATTTTTTGTGTAAGTTAATAAAAGTTTAACTATTTTACTCTTTTGAGTGGACTTAGCAACATCACAACCTCAAAGGAACAAGTACAATGTCGTCTAAATAGGTACATAATTGCATCCCTTATTTTTCCACCCTTAGCGGTGAAGTTGTTATTTTTTTCATAGTATATCATATTTAATTAAAAATATTAATTATTAAAATCTGTTCACAATTGGCGAAGATATCGCGTTACATTTAAAAAAGCACAGAGTACGTTATATTTATGGGTACAAAAAAGCAGCCGATTTGTGAACATCCTTCTTTTTGAAATATATAAGGACTTTTGAGAGGGCTACGGATAAAGTTAACTTATATTTAATTATCATATTATATTAATACAATTCGTATTAATATATTATGATTAAAAGGCGGATTTGCCACCGCAGTATCTGGCTTCTTACACTTTTGAAGCTGCTTTCTGTATTTTTTGTTACTAGATTGGGTTTTTTACTTCTGGCATAAACGAGATCGTTATAGACCAATCTGTCGTAATCCTTGTGATCTTTCTGGCATGTTCCATAGTCGCCTCTTACGAAACCAATGGAACGAAATGGAGTGTAGATGTTCTAACGCCCCTACCACAGGGCAAAACGAATGAAAGGGTAAATCAATAGATTCTTTTCAGTCCATCCTGCCTAATTCCGACAAAACCGAGTTCTGAATCAATTGAATTTTATTCGGAATCAAGGTAATTTCGTACTCCTAAAGCCGAAGTTAGTGCCAAATCTAATGGTGGTTCAAATTTGGAATTATCAGGACGGAAGTCTTCAGCTATCCGCCGTCAGATTACGTTCAAAATCCCAAGGACGATATGATAATGTTTTTGCTTAATGAGTTTGTCCCTTTTAAGTAATAAAATATTAGAGATGTGAATTTTTGAATTCTCAAAAATGATCTTAGGATAAAAATATCCCTTAGCCGCTGATAAGGCTTGATCGTAACTCGATCTTGTTTCTCGATTCAAATTAGTTGGGGAGTAAGCTTTTAAAATTCACGTCAGTTTAATCGAAAGGCAAATCAAATTCGAAATCAATTTCAAGCCTGCTGGTTGATAGGACGCGTTTTATTTGGGATTTTTCTCACATAATTCAGCACGTTTTGACATTTTGATGACATAGCATGCATCATGTTAGAGATGTAAGAGCCGATACGCACTAGCAGTTAACCGCGTGGGCTGCTAACCGCGCGGCAAACCGTTTCTTTATTTTAATATTAAACCACTCATTTTATACGCAAATTAACAAAAATACTTGACGCGGTTCAATAGCGGCACGCCGCAATGGCAGTGCGTGTTACAAGCACGTCACTGGGCAAGCTGCTCAGGCGTACCGCCTGCGCGGCTCACCGCTAGTGCATATAAACCCTGACAGTAATATTCGATTTTATATACCCATTAATTCATAGGTTTACAGACAAAAGTGTAAACGTGGTAGAGCCATGCTGCAGCTATATTAATTGTATAGTTGTAGCACGTATGGGTCGGCTCGACCGGGGAAGGACCACGCTCTCTCAGAATACCAGCGTAAAATAGCAGCTTAGTGCTGCTGTGTTTCGTATGGTGAGTGTAGAGAACCGGATACCCTTTTTACTGGAAAAGAGGCATTCCATCTTAGTCCTCACGGCTGACAATGCATCTGCATTTTGATTCGCAAATGAGGATAGATGTAGATGTCTATGGGTCACAGCAACCACTTACCATCAGGTTGACTGTGTGCTCGCTTGTCACCCTTATCCTATAAAATAAACGTTCGGTGTTATTGTGAACGTGAGATAGTTTTATTTCACACTAAATCTTTATTATACTATACTTCATGCTTTCTACTTTTATATGCAATAAATTATTTTAATACTAGAAATAAAACTGGCATGGAAATGAAATACGAAAATTTATTTGCCGCCGTATCGTATATATTTTTATTAAACTGAAATGACAAACGATCTATCCACCTAATGGTAAGTGGCTACTGCGTAAAAAAGGAGGCTACAGATGCGTTGTCACCTATGAGAACTAAGATAGAATATCCCACAGCCTGTAATTAAACTGACTATCTATACACTCGAGACTAGAGCACAGCAGTGCACGCACTGCTGTATGATGACAGAAATAGTTAAAAGGGTGGGATCTACCCAGACGAACTTCTAAGCTCAAAGTTCTACCACCTAGACAATAACGCTTATAAGCAGCCATTTTGTTTTGACATATATATTATTTTAAAACGGAAAGACACTGATAGAAAAATTTGGGATGTGCAAGCTGGATTTAGAAAGAGGATGGGGTGTACGGAACAAGTCTGACAGAGTGGACAGGAATGTGTTATGGCAAACACTGAACTCATTTGGGTTGAGCGCTGGTTTGATTCAGGAATTAAGGACTCTTTATAGGGACTCTAGTGCTTGTGTCAGGATCAACGGAGTCTACTCGGACTAGTTTGGCATCCAAAAAGGTATCAGATAGGGCTGTGTAGCTTCCCCGTGGCTGTTTGCCCTTTTTATGGACAGTTGTTTTGCAAACTTTGAAAGTTGAAGAATGTCGGTTGAGAAAAGGTGAGTTAACCGTCAAATGCCTTTTGTACGCCAAAGATCAAGTCATATTTGCATCGTCGGCGGCCGAGTTGCAAATGACGGCTACTTTAATGAACAGGTCATTAAAAGAAAGGGGTATGAAAGTGAACGCAAGTAAGACGAAAGTTATGGTTTTTGAAAGAGAAGGAAGTAAAACGTTATGTGAAATAAGAATAGAAGGGGAGTTGATTGATCAAGTGGATGGGTTTGTTTATTTGGGACGTTTATTTAAGAGAGATGGTAGATATGACAAGGATAAAGAACGACGAGTGAACGCAGGAAATAGAGTGAATGGGGCTCTACACGCTATTATGAAGAGTCAGAATGTGTCAAAAAATGGCACGTTTGGCAATTCATAATGCTGTGTTAGTCTCTACTTTAATGTATGATAGTGAAATTTGAGTCTGGCAGAAGAAGCATGAGAGTAGAATAAATGCTGTAGAAATGCGGTCATTAAGGATTATGCTAGGGCTAATCTGAATGACAAGGTGAGAAATAGTGTGATAAGAGAAAAGTGTGGTTTGAAAGATGACATTGTGACCAGGATTAAGAAAGGAATGCTTCGGTGGTTTGGCCATGTAGAAAGAATGAACGAGGAAAGAGTGACAAAGTAAATTTATGTTGCAGAAGTGAACGGCAGAGTCGGGAAAGGACGCCCTAGACGAAGGTTTATCGACCAAATTGGCGTTATATTGCCAGATTAAGTACCCTTAACGGACGAGCGTGTATGCGTAGATATATGGATGTAAAGGAGGTGAGAGAGGTGTGCCAGGATCGTGCCAAATGGAAGTCCGTAGTCTCTGCCTACCCCTCTGGGTGGCGTGAGTGTTTATGTATAAATATTATTTTAATACCGTATGATCCTACATACGTTCTGGCAGGCCTCCTGCAAATCTGCGAACTATATGGACTCGAATAGAGAATTATATTTCGAAGATATTTTTATATGTATATTATTTGTAATGTAGGAAGGGTGTTAATGAGGAGACGTGATGGTCTGTCTAGAAGCTTAATTCGACTACTCTCCTTTCTACAATTAACATCATTATATTATGTCATCTTGTAATTTTTCATTAAAACCCATAATAAGACCATTGCTGAACATAGGCTTACCCCATTGATAGCCTCATAGGGAGTCAATTGCCATAGTTGCTACACTTGGCTTATTATTGTGTCAATTGAACACTCGAGTTATCAAGAAGATGCCGCCACCCTTCTCCTGTTTCATTTACTACTGTCGCCTTTTACGACACTCTGATATGGGGATATGTATATAGTCGTATATCGTATTTGTATAGTTCGCGTTTAGTATGTGTGGAATTTATTAAATCGACAGATAATATAACTTAAATCCACATAATATACATGTATATGTATAAAGATACTGAAACATGTTCATGTTGATATTGTAACTTACAGTAAAAACAATACAACAAAAGATAAATTTAAACTATACAACAGCATTTTGTTTCCTGCTCGGTAACAGATGTAGGTATCTATGGACTACAACATCTTTTAACCATCAAGTGGACTGAATGCAAAGTGCTCGATTGTCAACTTCTATAAAAATGTAACTGAGAGTTTTATTACCACTATTAAATAATAATCTGTAATCTAATATCAACACAGCATTGCATTTTTTCTCAAATTAATAGAATGCAGTTGCAAAATTAAACCCGAATTATCCTCTGTAACTGCTTCGAGCAACAAACTTTGGTGAGTTGAATTGTTTGTACATTTCAACCTCTATTTAGGTTTGGCAAAATTTCAACGGACAGTACAAACTAAGCTGAACACAGTGACCCAGAATTTAATGAACAATACTTAATTTAAACGCAAGAGTGTAAACGTAATTACAGACTCCTCATAAGATTTTCTCTACCTAAGCGTGTTTTATCTTTATATTTAATACATCAAATCATGATTACGTTTGCTAATGACTTTTCGTATTTGTGTGCGGACATTTGGATTTACAGGTGTTGTTTATGGAAAATTAACATTATTTATACTTTATATTTTGTCGTGTGGGAGCCGGTGTACATAAGTCCGTTACCCCGTATCGTCCTGTGAGTGTAATCAAAATCAAAAAATATTGCCAGAAAAAGATTTTTATAAAATAAGGGTGAGAAACGAGCACACAATCGACCTAATGGTGAGTGGATGCTGTGGCCTATAGACATCTACGTCTATTCTCGGAATCTGAGGACTAAGATGGAATGCCTCGTTTTCAGTAGAAAGGGTCTCGGTTTCTCTACCTTCACCGTACGAAATACAGCAGCATTGGGCTGCTATTTCACGCTGGTATTCTGTGGTAGCGTGGTTCTTCGTGTCCGACCCATTCGTGCTACAACCTTAACACATATAAAGATGGGAGACGTCTGGTACTGTAGTCGTTAATCCGCCTGCCAAACGTCACGATTGAGAAAATCCCTCTCTACAACAGAAGAGGCCCATGTCTAGAGTGAAATTTTACGGGCTGCTGATAAAGAACACCATGTAGTGGGGGTTTAAGCACATCCACCACCCCATATCGTCCCGTGCTTGTTGTGTCGTCCGTGTCCCGTATTTAAATGCTTATATAAAAACAGATTAATATTAAAAATATTATATTCTGAATACGCAATGCACGTGGCTCAGGGCCGGGCATTGTGGCATTGCTTTGGGGAGGCCTTTGTTCAGCAGTGGACTAGTGAAGATCTTTAATCATGACGATTATGAATATGCAGTATCCGTAGTTTTTAAATACGAAAATAAAATATTATCTATTTTAAAGAATTATGATCTAAAATTAATAGGTACCGAAACAGATCCAACCTACAAAACCTACAAACCTACCTTTTGAGTAATTGACGTTTGAAAGTTTAGATCAGTAGGTATTAATTGATAAAGATAGTGATTAAATAAATAAATAATTAAATATTAAATTTTTGCCAAGCCAAGCGTTTCGGCTTTAATGCCGCTTGGTATTTATTTTTATATTTTTTTATTCATTTAATAACAACCTTTTTACATAAGTTCATTGATTCCCTGACCTCTGAGCTAGTGTAACTGTGTTTCAGGAACCAGTTCCTCCCCTTAAAGTTAGCCTTGTCAAAAGGTCAATTTCTATATGATAATTTAGTTATTTAGTTAGTTAAATAGGTACAGAAATAAAAACAACGAAAACCAATTCACGATTCTAAATAAACAAAATCCAAAATCAAAGCCAGAGTCTAAATATGTATAAAGGAATACCAACCAAATCAACAAAACCGATCCAAGAAAATACACAAATCCGAAAATGAAAGCCAATATAAATCCATTCAACCTTAACCAAACCACAAAGCAAATAACAAACAACCGAAATCGAAAGCAGGTAGTCGAATAAGCTACGAAATAGAAACAATTTAAGCGTATAGATACCGTATGCACTATAAGTTGACGCGCGGCTCAACGGCGGGAGTTAAGTACATGTCAGAAAACATTTCGTTACCGCGTTTTAAAAACCTAGTAACGACATCTAGCGGAATCAATTTAAACTATGTATACGTTAGTTAATAAGAACTCTCAAAAAATATTTTTCTTATAATTTTGCACAATTTTTCTTATTATAATACCGATTCATTCATAACCGCATGTAAGAACTGTATTCATTTCCGTTCAATAAATATTACTAAGGCTTATTAATAAGGCTTACTAAGAACTGTTTCTACCATTGTTAAGTAATAGTTAAGGGTGAAAGCGTGACAGGTGGTGATAGTATTTCTGATCCATACTTATAATCACGCCTGTAACCCTTGCGGGGTAGGCAGAGCATCAACGGATTACTTAATATCGTCTGCGAGGTTATCGCCTATTCTGTGAATTACGATGCACCAAAACGTTTGAAGAAAATCAGCTGGTGAATTTTATGTTTTTTATCGCTCTCTTCCCGGTCCTGCGTGGAAAAATACAGATCCATACATTTTTTATCTTAATTTTGGTAAAAAGACATAATAATCCAGATATTCTGACCTTCTGTGTTCGTCCATCGTACCGTCGTCCGTCTTGTAGAATCACGGTGGCGAATTTAATTTTGCAACATATTCGATTTTCCCACGGGAATTATATGTTTTTCCGCTGAAAAAAGTAGCCTATGTCACTCTACAGCCACCGAACTATCCCCATAAAAAAAATCATGTCATGCCGACGCTCTGTTGCGACGTGAAAGAAGGACAAACAAACAAACAAACAAACACACTTTCGCATTTATAATATTATATCTGGGAATAAGTTTTGATGATAGGACTCACTTTCAATCTTCACGTAAGCTTGTCGTCTAGTAGGGTTTGAAAATTTATATTTGTGTTTAAATGCCTAAGAGATGTAGCTGAACCTAACGTTATTAAAATGATTCACTTTGCACTTTGTCAATCAATACTTAACTAATGTATTTATATTTGGGGTGGAGCCACAAAGACCTGCATGATTTTAATTGAGCGTGCTCAAAGGGCAGTACTCAAAGTAAGCACTTTTAAAAAGTTTCCGACTTCTTTCGACAAATCATGTGAAGTTTTGACAGTGAGACAACTTTTTATACCACACACATTATTAAAACAGTATGCTAATGTACATAAAATTGCTACTATTACTATCGAAGTAAACAGTCAACAGTCATATCGTCAACAACACAACAATATAACTAGTCAAATTTCGGAAGCGTCGAAAGGAGTTTTAAAACTAAAATACAATTAGATTACTATGTCCGACCGATTTGGGTGGCTTTTATAATGAACAATATTCAAAGAGTCCGTTTGTGCGCAGACATTCGACTCATCAATTAAGTACTAGGAACTTACATAGAAATGCTGATGCATTAGTTTTATTGCTTAGTCTAAATTATACGATATTATATATTTGAATATATTAATCTAAAACAGAGGGACAGGGTGTATCCATAACTCCTCCCTCCTAAGAACAAAATTATCAGTAATATCATTTTTGATGTTTTACGATAATTTTGTATGTAAATATACATTTTTTTCTTAACACGTATATAAAGAACAATAAGAAACTTAAAGCTAGGAAATTTAAAATTACATATGTTAGAACACTGAAGTTAGAGTCTTTTCTCCGTTGAGAGCACTTAAATCTGTGTAATAGATTTCACTGTGTTTTAAAGCATTTGACATATATTTCACTTCGTCCAAGTTGACACCATTCATGTTAATTACGCGTGTACTTGTTACGTTAATATTTTCGTAAATGAGGTAAGTTGATGACTGAAACTGGTGGCGCCGCTTCGTATTCCGTGTAAACACGGTGGTGATGAATATGAGTACCGTGTATCTCCAGGTCACAGGGCTCATCGCTGGTTAGTATATAGGTTCAAAAATTGGTTGTTTGGTGATGGTACCGCAGTGCTTGGTCAGCGTCGTTTTAGCTTTGTGAAAACAATCCAATTTTCTGATTTAATTCGCTGCACCTTAACGTCTTCAATTGTAATAGCGTGTTGCGTGCAACAAGTAAGATTATTCTCAAATTTCATTAGCTGTTCTATGCAGGTAAGTCCAGGGTAGGGCTCTATTTTCTTCGGTACGGAAATCATTACCAGCAGCAAGACGACACGGTTTCGTGACTGGTAAGTATTTCATTCCTTTCACCAGGAGGTAAGATATTTTGGGAAAATGGCAATCGTTTCGTTTACAGATTCATGGAAAATAGGTATGGAATAAACCTTAAAATAATTGTAAGTATTATTATCAGTTAACGGAATCTCCATTATAAATGCTATCTGGTTTTCTTAAGATAAGATTTTACACTTATGGTTTGTTCTAGTTTTACCAAATTAGTTTCTGTTGGTGGGTACACTAAATTTTCGGTATTCGATATTAGTTTTAAATGATCTAAAGTTCTGTAGAATTTACTATAGATTGATGAAGTATCGATACTCTACTAAAAGCTAGAGCAGTCTCTATTTCACTTAATTTATAAAATATAGTTCGAAAATTACTTATAAATAAATTAAATAATCCAAAATATACGTAGAAAAACCAGTTATTTTCTAGTCGTTAAATGATTTAGCATTGTCTCTACACTTTTCAAGCGTGCATCAGCATAACGGAATTATTATTTAGGGTTTCCGTGGCATTAATAAAGCTGTCTAACATTTTGGAGACCAAGGTAAGTTTCTTAGATACGATAATTTGGTTGTGACTTAATTCCGAAATAAGTTTATCATATTTAAGAGCATCTTCATGATCGAGGTTTCCCGTAATAATTTTAGAACAGAACCTAATGGATTTAAGATCCTCTCTTAAAGCGTTGCGGCATAAGTTGTTGGAATTTTTGAACGGTAATATCGCGTATGTACTCTACATGGGTTTTAACACTGATAAATTCACGAGGTGTAGCTCCTTTACTTCAATTAGTCTACTAAGCTTATGATATTGAGCAATAATTAGATTTAGGTCGTCATAAACATTCTCTAAATTTAAAATCTTTATTATAGTCCAGTGATCTGTTTGGGCATATGCTTGTCCTTGTTTTACCGGGTATCCTGGGTTTTCCTCAAGTGACTGCAGATGATGGGCCAGGATCGGCTTCGCAATCATCAGTATGCACCACCTGTGGGGCGTTTGATATTTTTAATTGGAGCTTTAGTCTTCCTTTCTCCTATTTGTAGGCACTATATTTCTTTCGACCTTGCCTACTACCTTAGCCTTAACATATCGCGGTTTGTCCTCTTTCTTTTGTTTGTATCCTTGCAAATATAGTCTTACCACACTGAAATACTATCTCACCTTCACCGCCTTGCTTTTCCTAATCTTTTCTTTAATTGCTACCATATTTTCTGCTAAATATTTGTATAAAATTTTGTTCGCTTTGCATGGTCTCTTACTAAGTGTTGTAAATACTGCTTATCAAATTCTGTATTAAACGGGCTACCGTGTCAGTATGTCCGAAAACTACCTCGAAGGGTGTAAGTTCTGTTACCGCATGAATAGTATTATTATATGCTAGTACGGAATACGTCATAACTGATGCCGCATCAGTAGGTTTTCTTTCGTATTTTGCCAATCTATAAATTTCTATTATTGTCGAGTGGAAGCGTTCTATAAGCCCCATCGAGCTTGGTATTTGGAGTTCAATGTGCTGCTCAATTTTATGTAAGCAAGAATTCTTTAATTAGTTCATTGTTAAATTCAGAGCGGATCTGAACTTATCTTTTGGTATCCCGTAAAATGAAACTTCATTAAAGCTCGGACTACTTCGGGGTGGATCTATTTGCAATTTCTATCGCTTGGCCTAATTTGCTAAACGCATCTATGAGTCAGATAATGTTTTCCTTCGATGTTAAACAGGTCTATAAATATCTCTTGAAACGGAGCATCTTGGGTCTGGGTTAATTGAAGAATAGGTTTAATTGGCTTTCTGTCATATTTCATTTTACGCAGTGCAACTATTTATTATTGCCGAAACAGTTTCTTGTAAATTATCCCAATAGTAATTTCTGCGATTCTAACTAGCGTCTCTTTAATGCCCGTGACATGTCTTTCCTTCGTGATACTTAAGTACAATCGCCCTTTGTTCTTTTCGTCTTCAACAAAATTACTCGTTCCGTGCATTCATAAATTGAACCATGCCCTTTTGAAAAGGTGTATTATAATATTGCTAAATTGCCTTCGATGTTCTTTTCGTTCGAAATATATAAAATATTTAATTTTAGGCCTAATATATTTCTTTAAAAATTCTTTAATTAATTCGAATTATCTAATGGTAAAATACTTCTAATACTTTTGTTTTTCCTAGAAATATCTTTAACCTGATATTCATTTTAAACCATGAAAATATTAATATTTGATTTGGCTTTGTATCGATAGCCTCGTGTAGTATTGGTATTCCGTTTGACTCTAATTCTACGGCTGAATGCACAGTTTGGGACTTACTAGATTCTGAAGGTGATCGAATTGGATATTCGGAAACCTTTTCTGAACTACAAATTGATATTGTGTCGGAACGAGACATAGGACTCATGAAACAGTACTTGAGTCTGATATTGTCACAATGGACGTTGTGTCATTATGTCTTTTATTTTGAGTGTTTAATTTTTCAATTTCCTTAACTACGTCTTTCAGATGCTCCCTAAGCTTATACTCTTTGCTGTCGAAATTAACGTCCATCGAATGACCTTCGTCGTCTGAATTTAAGGCATTAACTTTAATTCTGGATAGGGCATCGGCATTTGTATTTTGTTTTCCATTTTATAAATGATTTCAAAATCGTACTCCTGTAGTCGTAATCGCCATCTGGTGAGCTTACTGTTTGGTTCCTTTAATGAATAAAGCCAAACTAAGGGTCGGTGGTCAGTATAAATTACAAATTTTCGTCCGTAAAGGTACGGTCGGAAATGTTTTACGCCCAAATAACAGCTAAAAGTTCGCGTTCGATGGTGCTGTATCTACTTTCAGTGTCACTAAGCGTCCTACTAGCGTATGCAACAGGTCTATCACTACCAATAGGTCCCTGTGATAGAACTGCTCCTAAACTATATTAGAGGCGTCAGTCGTCAAAATAAAGGTTTTATCGAAGTCCGGTACTGTAATAAGGGTACACTCGTTAGTATTTCTTTACATTTTCAAACGCATTGATATATTTTTCATCGATGATTATTTTATTTCGCTTTTAAGGCATGCAGTTAGAGGTTGTGTGATCTTAGCAAAGTCTTTTATGAAGCGTCGATAGTACCCTACCAGCCCTAAGAAACTTTTAATTTCCGTTGTTGTCTTAGGTATAGGAAAATTTAACACGGCATTAATTTTGTCTGTGTTCGGACGTAGCCTTCTTTTGTAATGGTATGTCCTAAATATAAAACCTCTTTCCTTAAAAATTCAGACTTGTCTAATTGAACTTTTAGATTAGTCGCCCTAATTCTGTCAAATATCGTCCGTAACTTTTGTATATGTTCTTCCAGACTTGTCGAAAACACAATTATATCATCTAAGTATACCATACAGTGTATCCCTGTAATCCCTCAGCACACTGTCCATGGTCCGCTGAAAAGTTGCAGGAGCTGTCTTCAGGCCAAACGGCATCCTAAGGAATTCGTAATGGCCGTTTTGAGTGCTAAAGGCTGTTTTTCCTGTCTTGTTCTTCTATTTCGATTTGGTGATAACCACTTGCCAAGTCGATTGTACTGAAATAAGAACTCTTCTAACTTGTCAAATAAGTCTGTTATGTTTGGTAGTGGGTATTTGTCGTCTATGGTTATGTCATTCAAACGTCGATAGTCTATAACCATACGAAATTTAATTTCACCAGATGCATCCATTTTTTTGGGTACTAGGTGTACGGGAGCATTCCATGGCGATGTGACTCCTGAATGACATTGTCCTTCAATAACTTGTCTACTTGCCTATTTATCTCGTCTACTTGCATTGGTGCTTGACGGTAGGGTCTGACATAAATTGGGTCTTCATTTTTTGTGCGTATCTTATGTTTAATTTCGTTAGCGAAAGTCAGTGGTAATTTGTCGCAGTAAAATATGTCTTTAAATTCTTGGCAAAGTCTAAAATTTTGTCGCGTTCCTCATCGTTAGTGTGATTAAGTCTTAGTTTAAGTAGATTTTCCTCAGTTACTATCGATCTCTAAGTCACTATAGGTACATGTTAAGTTTATGTCACATTGAGTAGTCGTATCATACTTAGTAACTGTGGTCGTGTTACTGTTAATATCATTTCTTTGTCAAGGACGTTCTGAAGTTTTGGCATAGCCGTTAACGCAATTACCAATACAGGCATTCGTACACCGCTGATTCCTTATAGTTAATGATTGCCTCTCCAGAACATTGGTCTGTGGCAACTACGCTTTATCTGATCGTGGTGGTATATTATAACATAATTTAAGTTATTATTAACTATTGGTATGCAAGTTGTTTTGTTTTAAGTACAAGGTCTTTAAGGTCTATAATTGTATCTAGTTGTTTCAATAGGTCGTTACCAATGAGACCGTCATATCGAGAGTCGACGTCATATAGATAAAATTTATGACAATCTGAACTCTTGAAAGTGGGTGGTAGAGGTTGTATCACCTCATCATGTCTGCTAGAGGCGTGGGTACTGACTACTTCAACGGTTCATGTGTTATATATTGATAGAAGTGTTGATATGCCACAGGGGCTGATAAAGATCGAGTACTACCTGTGTCTATCATTAATTTTGCATCTATTTCAGGGATATGAATATAGGGTAACTTGAGATTCGGATCACAATTTATTTCTATGACTTCTTGTCTCCGATGGAGGCTTTCATGTGAAAATTTTCAAGAGTTTGAGGTTGAGTTCCGTCTGTAAGTTCGTCGTAAGTCATTTCGTTAACGGTTTCCTCAGCGGATGGTATCAGTTCACTGTCATATTGCTCTACATACTCGTCTGTGTCATAATACTCATCATAGTACTGTCCGTCATTTTCTCTTAAGGTCAACTCATTTAGTCTAAAGCCAGGCTGTGGCCTAGGAGGAGCTGTCCTCATGGAAACGTCAGTCTCTTGAAAATTGGGTTTTTGAGTTTGTGGTTTATTACCAAATTGTGTAGTTGGCATATGGCCAAATTGCTGTTGAGGTCTTTGACCAAAATGTTGTGGCTGAAAGCCCAGTTGTGGACGGTAACCGAACTGTTGTGGTTGCTGGCCAAGTTGTGGCCGATAACCAAATTGAGGTGGACGGTAACCTATCTGTTGCATTGGTTGAGGACGAAAGCCAGGTTGGGGCATCTTAAATTGGCTTTGATTTTGAATGCCGAAATTAAATTTTGGTGTAATATTATTTGGAAACACTGGTTTGTATCCGTATGGTTGCATTACCGCGTGGGGCGTACTACCGAATTTAAATCCTTGTGTTGGAACTGATGTTTGAGGCTGCCTTAAAGCTAAACCACTACTGTGGATACGATTACGCATATTGTATTGGTCATGGAAGTTGACTTCCTCTGTACAATGCTCAGGGCGTCTTCTAAAGTCGCTGGCCTCTTTAATCTCACTATCCGAACCATATTCTCAGGAAGATTGTATAGGAATACGTTTAGAGCTGTATTGTTGTAATTGCTAATTTAGCTTTTAAGATTACTATCATCCGATATGTTCACTTTCGAAATTAATAATGATCGAATACTTTGAATACGGTTACAAAAATCTTGAAAGTTTCGCCAGATTTAATCTTTAAAGATTCTAATTCAATACTAATACACTCTTCGCTACAGGGGTCTCCGAAATGTTGCGTTAGCAAATCTTTCAACTGAGACCACGACACAACATCCTCCCGTTCCGATAAGAGTGACGCCGCGTTATCTGTAAGCCTACTGGTTATAGAATGATAAACGTATAAATTTTGTTCTTCGTCACCCCTATACCTACGAATGACATATTCACCCTCAAAAACAAATTTAACTGTCTTTTGTCGCCATTAAAAAGTGGAATAAGCAGTAGCATTTCTGTAGGAATGGGATTAATTACAACGGTCTGTCGTTCTGCTGCCATTGGTTGTTCCATCGTTATAGAGTAATGCACGAGTCAGCACACTAAAGCATATAAAAATATAATTTATAAAATAAAAGTTTATTTAAAGTATAAAATGTGTAAAAGTTGTAAATGTAATGAAAAATAAAATTAAATGAAAGAAAACTGTATTATATCTCTAGCCTTTATAAAACATATATTCTTTAATTATCAAGTAAAGCTTTAATTATATTTAATTTATTAATTTTATAAAGTCTTATTTTAAAACGTTTAATAATCTCTGTGCGAAGGGCACTCTGTGTCCCGTATTCTTATCACTGTTATGTTGCCTACACTAATAGAGTGTCTATTACTAAATATATTTAATTGAAAACCAGATACGTTATAATGAGAGAGTCCGATCTCAATAATAACAAATTTAAATAAAATGGAGGATAATAGTGGTATCAAGGATGGTGAAAAGTTTTACTCACCAACCAGCCGCTATTCCCATGTCTTCCGCTTCCCTCGATGACAAATTTCTTTGGTTCTTGGATTTGCCCAACAGCTATTCGCGCCGCTATCACGAATTCAGGCGAATTTGGACACCTGAATATTTCGAGAGACGGTACAGCCTTCGAACAAATCCTACCGGCTGCGCCAGTCAAATTTCGGAAGCGTCGAAAGAGTTTTTAAAAACTAAAATACAATTAGATTACTATGTCCGACCGATTTGGAGTGGCTTTTATAATGAATAATATTCAAAGAGTCCGTTTGTGCGCAGACATTCGACTCATCAATTAAGTACTAAGAACTTACATAGAAATGCTGATGCATTAGTTTTATTGCTTAGTCTAAATTATACGATATTATATATTTGAATATATTAATCTAAAACAGAGGGACAGGGTGTATCCATAACTAACTCGGTCGGTGCACCTAAAAACTTCATTTGGCCAACGGTTTTAATGTAAAAAATAAAAGTAAATATGGGTGTAAACAGAATATTAGTAAGTGGCTACAAAGATTAAAACACAACGGAATCTGTTATAATATATTGTCCATATATATACCATGTTTACACCCACGAACACACACACACACAGAGCGGTAAATATCTTGTTTTCCTTAAAAATGGTACATTTTTATTTTCCTTTTACTTGACTCTTTCATGAGCTTAATTGTTATTATTATGTAATTTTGGAACGAAGTTCCTTATTGCACGGTACGAATTTGGCGGATGGGGGCTAGGCGAGAAAAAGTGTAAGATTTTTCCGTCACGACCCTTTCAATAGTGCGAGCGAGATTGAATAATATCCATCTCCCTCGCACTTTTTCTTATATTGCCATGAAAGAAATATTATTTCAAATGGCGCTTTATTTTAATAGACGCTAGTATAGTCTGTCAAGAAAGTCATGAAAAGAATATTTTTGGAACTAGTGGTTTTGCTTGTACTGGCAATAATAAATTATTGTCAAACTGGGTAACTCAGCTGACATATCGTAGCTTTGTAGTTTTCATATCGTATGACCGTTTAGAGACTTTAGAGATCAAAAATGAAACACAGTGTTTATAAGAGCGGTACCAGACAAGTCATATTTAACCCTAGAGTACTAATCATCGCCTGAAAGGCCGCCCGCAGTTGTTTTTTTCTGGTTATTTTGAAATTGCGGGGACGTACCGCGCCGTGCACTCGCGTCAACTATATGTAGTCCGCGACGCAGAAGGGAGTGTTTGCGCGCTCGACTGTGATCGAGCGTTGCCAAGATATTGCCTACGTGATCGCCTGGGAGGCGATCATTAGTGTTATAGGTAGGTGTTTTACTGTTAACTTATTTTACATTTCTGAGTGTTTCTTTGTTTATTCACTGTTATAAAATATAAAATACATATTATTTGATAGATGGACCTCAACGAGGAGCAGATTGCAAATTTCTTACAAGAGGACTTCTGTAACAGTGAGACCAAGGATAATTTAGAAGTCGCGGATTACGATTCCGTTGACAGTGTGGCTGATCATACTTTTGTTCCACACAGACCAGAAAATGATCAAAAAAATATTGTGCTAGATGGCACATATTCTCAAAACCGAAACTCTCTAATACCGTCGACATCCAGAAGCACTGAGCCAGTTTTACCAGTTCCTAACTGCTATTCCTGTGATAAAAATAGAAGGGTTGAGTTCGACTTAGTCTGCAATAAACAATGTGATGATTAGAATCGTTTATAGTAATGTTTTTCAAACGTTATATATTATATTGTAATTTTTATACCAAAACAGTGGTCCTAGATTAACATTAATTCCTTTACGAAAAAATCATTTAAGACTGTGTATTATTAGTATTACGTTCAGGGCCGATTTTAATACAAATAAGAGTATTATAAATATATATATATTTTTTGCATTTAAGTTAGGTATGCCTGTTATAGTGTTAAAAGTTTACTTAAACTTTAATGAAAGGTTAATACTAAAAATTTGTTTTATTTATAAAGTAGCCTCCCACGCGATCATTAGTAATAATTAGTAATAAATTCATATTAGTACTCTAGGGTTAAAGTGTTTCAAGAGTGTATGGCCGAATTTCAAGCGGGAAAGTTTCTTTCCGATTTAGACGATGTTTACGGTCGAACAGCAAAGATAACTGGTATGCACATGTATTTTAATGTTAAACACAATAAAAAATCTGTAATCTCATAGTCTCATTTGTTTTTAGGTATAATTTATCCGTTTTTAACATTGTTTACAAATAGTTGTGGTTATGAAATTTATCTAAGAATTATACAACACAGTCAATAGTTTTGATCCTTCTGTATTATTTATTTAGAAATTAATAACGTATTTATTATTTACATGCCTATATTGGTTTCAGGTGTTTCCGAAAGCACTATTCGGCGCATAGTGGACGAAGGTATGAATAATGGAGGTATATTCGTCACGCTCGGAAAACGGGCAAGGCCGACCTAAGAAACAGATCGATGATTTCGATCTATCTGCCATTCGTCAAAAATTTCATTTTTTCTACACAGTGCAGAAAGAAGTGCCTACACCAAGAAAACTATTGGCAGTGGTGAAGGAAGAATTAAATTTTGATGGCAGTCATGAATTTTTAAGACAAATTTTAATTTCTATTGGCTTTAAATTTAAGAAATGCCAAACAGACTAGCTCTCATAGAAAAACCAGTTATTGCTTCAAAACGTGAGTATTATTTAAAGCACATCCTTGAAAACAGAATATTACCCGAGGAGCTCCAAAAAAACATTACTTATTTGGATGAGAGCTACATACACGAGTCCTACAAAGTAACTAAATATTGGCAGTCTATTAATATTTCTGGTGTCCAACAAGATGTATCTAAAAAGGAAAAAGGTGGATAATTGTGCATGCTAGAAGTGAGAATGATTTTGTGCCTAATGCACTATTAATATTTACTGGTAAAAACAAGCAAGATCATTACCATTCGGAGATGAACGCCCATAATTTTAAAAAATGGGTAACTGAAAAGTTAGTGCCCAACATAACTGAACTATCAATAATTGTGATGGATAAGGCACTATACCACTCCATTATAACAAACAAGGTATTGTAATATTTCTTTCATATACTTTATTTTTGTTTTACATTATTACTTATCTTTATATGTTGCAACTGAAAATCAACTATAAAGTTAAGTTTTTTTTTTTGCCCCAGGCACCTACATCTGCATTAAGAGTTGATGAAATCAAATTGTGGCTACTGGAAAATAATATTACATTTGATGAAACGTTGCGGAAACCATCCTTATTGATGCTTGTAAAAAACATAAACCTGAACCGGTGTATTATATCTACGAACTTCTAAGGGAACATGGACATACAATGGTAAGACTACCACCCTATCATTGTGATCTGAACCCCATTGAATTAGTTTGGGCAATGGTAAAAAGGAGAATCGCACAAAAGAATGTTTGTGGTCAAGATGTTGCGAAGTTGGCTACAGAAGTCAGTAACTCCACAAGAATGGAAAAATTGTGTTAACCAAGTCATCAAAATAGAAAATGAATATTTTGCCTGTGGAGGATCTCTGTATAATGATATAAACAAACTTGTCATCTCAGTAAGCGATGATAGTTCCAGTGAATCTGAAGAGTCAAATATGGACCAATTTAATTACGCAGGAGCTTCAGGCAATATTTCGGGAGTCGAATATCTCGACTCAGATTATTTAGACTCAGATTAATAATCAAAATATAATAACTATGTATCAAATTTTTTGTTTTTATTTTTCCACCTTGAGTGTCTGCTGTCTGTCAAGGCTAGTCTTGTGTAAAACCTGCTTTCCCTAATACTTGTAGAACAGTCAAATTATCACAATTATTAATTATGTGAATTTAGCTAATTACTGTTGCTGGAATTTACAAGGGTCAAGGGTTACGCATGCCAATAAAAGCATGTCCTTGACAAATATGACAGTAAACGGACCATAATAATAAATCAGTTTATAAAATAAAAAAAATATCATAACATTTCGGTTGAAATCTATAGGGATGCCGTATAAAAGATAGCGGCGCCCTCCTTATTTTTCATGAGTTTCTTGACAGACTATAATTCATTTTATTTTTCATTTATAATTTATATTGTATTTGTTAATCAATAATATAATACGTTTATCAATAATAATATACTACGAAAGGAACTTCGTTCCAAGCGAGTGTTCCACGACACTCACGCATGTTTTTTGTATATTGTGTGACACTGGAAGAGTACTGACGTTTACAGCTCGGGTTTTCCTATTGTAAGCGTCAGCTGAAATACTGCTGTGTAGAATAAATAAATATTTTGTATTTATTTTTCAAGGAATTTGTATGGTATGCAAATAAATATATATGATTATTATCCTCCGAATTTATTAGTTCTCTCTTTTAGGATGTAAGTAGATCTCCTAACAACACTAAGTAACACGGGCCAACGGCCAAGTGTTACAGAAAGGGTAATATTTATGTTATATCCATATTATCTTAAATGACATCATTTGAGAGAAATTTGAAAACAATTCTGCATGTATTTAGGATAACGGCTTTTTGCATAGTTATATACGTATTAGGTGATAATTCTAGGACTCTAAGGCTCTGATGAAGGTGCTTCGGTACAACACCTGTAGTAGAGAGCACTATCGGTACTATGAAGGTTTTATCTAGATTCGAAATAAGAGTAACTTCTTCTTTAAGGTCTGTGTACTTATTAATTTTATCAGTTATTGATATAAGAATATTATGGGTATTAGAAATAGTTACGTCTGTTAAATAAGCTATTTTTGTGGATTTATTAATAAATGTGATATTTGGTTTATAGTAGTATTCAAACGGCAGTGCAACATATTGATAATAAAAGAGCTCCTTTTGGATATAACGAAATCATACGATAAAGTTCAATTTGATATACTCGTACTTTTGAATAAACTACAAGGTTCGGGAATTCGTGGAACGGCCTATAAATGGTTCGAATCATATCTGAAAAACATCAAGCAGATAGTTCAAATCGAACATCGCAACGATGAAAAATTTGATTTCTCATTTTAGTACAGTCTCAAACCCAGGACCTCACATGTTCAATCCCTCAAGGTAGTGTCTTAGGATATCTATTGTTTTAATATACATAAACGATTTACCTAAGATAATAAATAACAAAACACATTAAGCGCACTCTATGTGTCAGTGTTAGTGAACTGCGATAAAAACACAAATTATAACTATACTGTCTACAACACTCTACAAACAACAATATAATATACAAATAGGCTTGACGATCACAACTTAGAAATTAACTTTAAAAAGACCAAAATTATGCAATTTAAATTTTTTTACGTGGTAAAGCCATGCTGCAGCTATATTAATAGTATAGTAGTAGCACGAATGGGTCGGCTCGACCGGGGAAGGACCACGCTCTCACAGAATACCAGCGTAAAATAGTAGCTTAATGCTGCTGTGTTTCGTATGGTGAGTGTAGAGAACCGGAGACCCTTTTTACTGGATAAGAGGCATTCTATCTTAGTCCTCACGGCTGACAACGCATCTGCATTTAAATTCGCAAACGAAGATAAATGTAGATGTCTATGGGCCACTGCAACCACTTACCATCAGGTGGTCTGTATGCTCGTTTGTCATCCTTATTCTGTAAAAAAAAGCAGCCATTACAGACATCTAAACACTACAGACGTCTCACTACTGTGCGTAGTGAGACGTCTGTAGTGTTTATGTCTGTAGTGATATGCTTCAATGCGTATTAACGGTTTCCACATTTCCACGACTTTTTTACTACTCACTTACTAACTAATCGAACATCTAGGTTTCCCCACAAAGTTATTTTTCAACATTTCACCAGACACGTGATAAGTCCGCACGTAAAATTTACCTTTACAGATTTATTTTTCCTCAAAAGAATTATACAAGTTTTGCTCCCGTGCCGTGGTAAAATCTCACGGCGAGCTACACGGCTCTCGTATTTGTTAAAAATAAAATTCATAAAAGGTGAAACAAAGCTTTTGCACGATTATAGACCACATCCACCTAGTAATTAGACATCCAACGATGCCACGAACTATTCCATCAAATAGAGTTAAAAATCTCACATTGCACTTAGTTTTCAAATATTGACATCAGAAAATAATAAATGAAGTTGGTGAAATAGAAGCTATGCCGATAGACACCCAATATATTCAAATAAAGAGCTTCTCTCTTAATCTTTAGTGTTTAGTACTTCTCTTAGTTTTGTGTACACAGTACTGGATACTGGGCACACTAAACACATGTGTTGTGTTTGTGTATCCAGTGTAACAGTGTCGTTAGTTATTTTGCCTAACGTGGTAAATGCGGTAAAATCACCCCGATAATAGCCACCACTCTGGATATTTTAAGTGTGACAATTTTTGTTGCTGCACGCGTAAGTATCCAGTAGCATTCTAAAATTTAATTTTATCAGTTACTTATCATTAGTTTATTTAGCAGAAAGTAGATGGCGCTATTATTACATTAAAACTATGAAAGTCAAAACTATACTATACAGTAATTTCAGTGATAGAAGGTTGGGGTGCGTCTGGCTCAAGAGCAACCCCAAAGTCGCAAATATTTATTTATTATACAAATAAGGCTTAAAGTGATGTTTATTCTTTTAAATTTCCGTTTCGCGTGTATAAACTATTTGACGATATGACCATATTATCATGAAATAGCAATGTTGTGTTTAGTTATTGATATTGTCAAACGATCTCTATTCATTGATTAAGTCAAGCTATATCATGACATGATCAACAAAAAAATGTTAAATATAATGAAATGACACCATTTCATGAAATGATAGACTACGATATAATACAATATGATCAATTCTACTGTCTGGCCAAGACATATTATATAAAAACCTCTTTGATAAATTTATGACAATAATGAAAATTTTGCAATAATTGCAGTGCGTGCAGTAAACTGATTAAAAACCAAATTAAATGGGTAACCAATGGATTATTAGCCGCGTATATTTCGAAAGTACGCGTTTCCGCCCCCCACGTGGTCAGTTGTTAGACACGGACGTTAGGTTGGATTTGAGCGGGCTTATATTATTATTATGGGTTATTTATATGGTTTTCTCATCTGGTTGGTCAGTATAAATAAATAAATAAAATGATAAATATACATAAATATCAATAAAATAAAATAAATATATAAAAAATAAATAAATAAATAAAAACCCAACCAGATGGAAGCCCTCGGCAGGAGAGACCAAACGGCCGAAGGTTAGGGGAATAGAAAAGAAACCAGCGGACGATGCGGGCGGTATCGAGTAGCACGACCTTCTGCACTTGAGCCTGGAGCGGTCCATAACGGGGTCCCAGTCGCCTCAGATGACATGAGAGGCTGACCGGGATTAGCCCGTTCACAGAAACGACCACAGAAATAATTTCGGCAGGCAGACCGCTCCACATGTCGATCACCTCGTGAGCCAGGTCCAGATGCGAGGCATTCCACCTTAGTTCTCACGAGTGATAATGCATCTTAATTTTAATTACAAGTCAAGAAAAGAGCCCACTCTTTTTAAGAAGGCCGGTAACGCACCGGCGATTCCCGTGGTGTAGCAGTTGTTCATGGGCGACGGTAAACACTTACTATCAGGTGAGCCGCATGCTTGTTTGCCCCCTCTTCTATAAAAAAGTTGAGGATAGATGTAGATGTCTATGGACCAAATCATAGAAGTAAATTTACAAAATAGTGGTAAATCCAATTGGGCATGCCCTAAGCGCATTAAAAAAATTACGTATAACATGATTATACGGAATTTTTTTAAATAGTTTAAATACACACAAGTTTTCACTAATAACCTTATTATACTTCCAATTTTCCGATAATTAAGTCAAACTTCAATTAATAAAAAAGTTTAGAAAATTCAAAAGTGCACGACTCATAATGCTCATATGATCATCATATCATCATTCAGGTCACTCCATAAAGTCCAAGACGTATTTAAGTATAAATATTACATCCTACTTACTTTTAGTACGTACTTCTATTATTTATTCTGTGCTTTTAAAATATTGTAATAAAAATCTCTGATTATTATTATAATCAAGTATGTAAAAAATTTGCTTTTTCGAATATTGTGTATTTGTACAGCTATCTTTTTGAGCCGCTGTAAACAACCGATACAGTGTCCACTCACGACGGCGATTGACGCCGAACTAACTGAGTGAGTGACGCAGTCTCTATTTAGTAAAAAATAAATTCACACAAGGCTGCTAAAACACCGAATATATCGACATTTCGCAGCCGAAAAAAATTAATTATAACTAAACTAAACAAAATTAAACTCCCATTTACATTCAATGGCTTCCCACATGATAGATGAAGAGTTTTAAAAATAGATTGAGTTGAACAATTGATATTTACAAAAGTTATCGTGTTTAAGAAGCCATGCGGACTTGATAAGTCTATACCATAAGCCACTAAAACCCCTTTTTTATGTAAAAATAGCAATTAATCGATTTAAAAAATATTAATAAGTTCAACAATCATTTATCTTTCTGACAATGTGCTTTTTATATCACTTATATTATGTACAATATGATTGCTAGATACGATTTCATGCGACAAAACGTTGGAATCTTAATTTTTAGGCCCTAGTAGAGCATACCTGCGCGCTAACGCATACGGCATGCAATAATCTATTCTATTCTATCAAATAGCTTTAATTTTTAAAATATCCGCCATCATTTCAACCATTTAAGTTAAAATAATTGAAAAATAAGGTCAATAAGCGATTTATACGCGACATATAAACTTCACAGATTATCGCGAAATATAGCGTTATAACAAATGTCTATAAACTTTATTATGTTCTTGTACAGTTCGATATCTAAATCACGCAAAGGCGGGAGCGATGACACGAGTGCGGTTGTTTTCGTGTCTTGCAAGCTTCTAAGCACCCCGTTTAACACAAGAGTGCACATACTAGGCATTAAAGGCGGTATATAGGAAATCCGGAAATGGGTTTTACAGTACTCTCATTGGATAATAATTAGCGAATCTTATAAGCGTTAGGCGGTATTTGCAAAGTGGCGCGAACAAATTATAATTTAAAAAAATATTCCTGTTTATTTTTTCTACCATGTCTCTAATATCTAATGCATCATGATAATATCTCCTGGAGAACAAATGTTTGAGTAACATATCAAATAAGCCTAAGGCTTGTTTGATGACGTAGTATATCAATAAGATAATTCAATGAAAAAATTCGGTGATGCGCGAAGCAATAAACGAAATTGTACGGTCGTAATATTCTCTATGTTTGCGCAGGAAGGTAAAACATACACAAAATGTGGATTCATACAAAAAAGAATATAATAATATTACTTAGTAGTTTAGTAACTGGAAAATAAAATAATATTTGCGTTGAATAAAAGTATTAGAGAATAAATGACTATTGTTTTTTGAATATTTCTGTCGTTCAAATTTGTTCAAGCAGTACAACAAGAGATGTTGAAGTAACTAATTAAATATCATCATCATCATTACATCCCTTCACAAGTCCACTGCTGAACATAGGCCCCCCTAAGGAATGCCACAAATCACGGTCCTGAGCCAACTGCATCCATCGACTTCCTGCATGTCTTACCAGGTCGTCACTTCATCTAGTGGGGGGTCGCCCTACACTTCGCCTACCGGTACGAGGCTGCCACTCGAGAACCTTTTTTCCCCATCGGTTGTCGGTTCTTCGAGCTCTATGGTCGGCCCATTGCCACTTCAGCTTACTAATCCGTTGGGCTATATCGGTTACTTAGTTAGTCCCGTGTAGTGGCCGTGTCTTGCAGAACCTAGCTCTGACCGCATGGACAGTTTTCACGAGCTTATTATTTATATCGTAACTTCATTGTAGTCTTCTAGGCAATGAAAACGGTTTTGTAACTCGAGCTGAAAGGTTTCGGGACTTTGGATTAGCACGAGGGGGACGGAGCGTTGACTTCATTAGACGAGACCTCTCCAACTTAACGTTTAGGTTCCGTGTGCCTCTAACCATTCGGTGATCGCTACAAGTTTTCACCCTCGCGATTACTAAGACATCATTGAACAGTTGTTATCTGGTCGTCATAATGAAGTCAATCTCATTTTTTGTCGAACCGTCGGGGCTCGATCAGGTCCACTTCCTGTGGGGCCGCTTCTGGAAGAAAGAGTTCATCATAAAGAATTCCTCTTTCTCCATGAAGTCGGTCAGCTGCTGGCCCCTTGGGTTCCGTTGCCCTATTCCAAATTTCCCTACCTTCAGCTCACCGTTCTCTCTTGTGCCTAGTTTTGCATTGAAGTCTCCCATTAACACCGTATAGTGGGTTTTGGAGGAATGCATGGCTTTAGAGATATCCTCATACATTTCCCACACCTCCTCATGGGGATGTACCGAGGTTGGTGCGTAAACCTGTATGACCTTCAACGAATACCGTTTGGTGATTCTGAGTATAAGGTACGCAACCCTCGTCGACATACTCACAATCTTTTCAACGTTGTTAACGAGAGACTTGTGGACGATAAATCCGACACCTCCTTGGGACAAATCCGACACCTCCTTGGGACAGATCCGGCAACTTTTTCTATCGCCCTCCCGGTGATAGAAAAAGTTGCCGGATTCGAGGATTACCGTGTTCTCCCCCTCTCTTCGGATCTCGGATAATCCTATAATATGCCAGCGTAACTTGTCTATCTCTTCTTCCAGCTCCAGGATCTTCTCGTCAGTGTCAGGGTGCATGCGTTGTATGTTGCCAGGTCGAGTCGTCTTAGGTGGCAACCGAACCTCCACCGGAGATGATTCTTAGCACCCCCTGCCCCGCCGTTATCATGGTCGCCACCGTAGCCAGGAATAGCGGGGCCACCGGGGAATGGGGGCCGTATCTTCGTAACTCTCATCATGGGGGGATATTTGCCATAGTTGCCACGCTTGGCGAGCGGGTTGGCAACCGCAGTTTTTTTATTTTAATATTGCTGTTATCAGAAAGATGCTGCTGCCCATCTCCTGCCTGTTTCCCACTGTCGCCTCTTACGACACCCAAGGGAAGATGGATATTCTTAACCGCCACTACACGGGACTAACTAATTAAATGTAATTGTCTATAATTACTTACAATAGCGTCATATAAGGTTTGCAAAAAAATTGTTTGTATGTCATAAGCATACACAAGGTTTTTATGATTAATTAATTTTATAAATTTATTAAGTTACGGTTTTACCTGTGTTAAGGTTATTCCTGTATTCTGGAGGCATTTTCGGGTACTCATTTGTGATTCTCTATTGAAACGTAATGAAACCGAACCATTTTTAAAAGATTGATCACTGGTGATGAAAAGTGGATCACCTACGACAAGAACGTGCGAAAGAGATCATGGTCAAAGGGTAGTCAAGCTCCACAGACTATAGCGAAACCCGGATTAATACGCAATAAGGTGATGCTATGTGTATGGTTGGATTGGAAGGGCATTGTTTATTATGAGCTTTTACCGCCGGGCAAAACCATCGACAACCTTACTGTCCTTACTGTCAACAACTAATGAGACTCAAGCAAAAAATTGAGAATAAAACGGCCGGAATTGATCAACAGAAAAGGAGTGGTCTTTCATCATGATAACGCCAGACTACACACATCTCTGGCTACTCAGCAAAATAGAGAGCTTGGTTGGGAAGTGTTAATGCATCCACCATGTAGTTTTGACCTTGCACTCTCAGATTTTTACCTGTTTCGGTCTCTGCAGAATTCTTTGGCTAGTGTTAGGTTAACATCAAGAGAGGACAGTCAAAACTACTTGTCGCATATTTTTGTTGAAAAATCCCAAGATTTTACAGCAACGCGATTATGTCACTAATTACAAGATGGCAACAAGTTATCCAATAAAATGGCACATAAATATTATAATTAAAAGTTATTAAACTTTGAAAAAAAATCTTGAATTTGTTTATAAAATACGAAGAAGCTTTTTCCCAGACCTATTATATATAAATAAATAAAATGTCCTTTAGACCGAATTTCGATTGTAGATTTTTTTACGCAAAAATCCACTACCCCATATCAACCCGTGGGTGTCGTAAGAGGCGACAGAGGGAAAATGGAACTGAGATTGGCAGCAGCATCTTCCAGATAACAACTCTAAATAACAAAAAACTGCGGTTGTCAAGCCGCTTACCACGCGTAACAATTGTACAGCAGGTAAACTTTTAATAGGTAGTAATTAAAAGTTATTGCAAAAATACGTATCTTATAAAATATAATGTACTTATGCACATCTGTATGTATGTGTATATCCGTTTTTATTTATACAGGGTTATTTTGCAATAATCGGCCAAATTTGAAGAGGAGGTTCAGAATAGATAACATAAGCGAATGATGGAAAAAAATTAACAAGAAAAATCTGATATATTTTATCCATTTTATCCTTTATATTCAAAATGTGAGGAAATGCATTATTTTAATTGCTTGTCATTCATAAATATGAAGTGCCTACTATTTTATACGCATGCACACATTCGTAAGGGAATGTTGAGTTCTGAAACAGCTGTCGGTGGCATTCGGCGCTCGCGCTCGATTACAGATTTAGATATCTAATAGTTGTTTTGACTCGGTAAAAACAAACGCGTCTCCCCGGCTCCCCGCCCTTTCCTTCAATACACCGCTGGGTACGTTCACCTGGCTTGCCGACACCCGACAGTGTTGACTTGACCGTGACCTCATTAACTACCGAGTCTCCTATTTTTAAATTTTCGTAGGTAGTATTACTTGTCACAGCCAAAACTACGTCTGGAAACTACTGAATTCTTCTGGATATCACCCATTTCATTACCAACTTGTGCAAGCACTGAATAATAACGATGGTCTACCTCGAAAACATTTTTGTGAATGGTTGTTCTCAAAAATTGATAATACTAACATTATGTGGACTGACAAAGCCCTATTTACGCGTGTAGGGCTTTATAATAGTCACAACGAACATTAGTGGGCAGTATTTGCATACTCTATAAAATATAGTTATCATCAAGTGCGATTTAGTGTAAATTCTTGGGCCGGAATTATTGATAATATAATTGTGGGCCCGTACTTCATTGAAAGACGATTAATGGGTGGTAATTATTTGGACATGTTACAAGGTGTTATTCAAGATTTCCTGGACGTTCCCAGTGTTACTGAATAATTTTTATTTCCAACACGTCGCTGCTCCGCCTCACTATTCAAGTACAGTGCGTGATTATTTTAATAGCGAATACGAAGATAGGTGAATTGGACGTGGCGGCCCTATAACATGGCCTGCAAGGTCACTGGACCTTACACCACTAGACTTTTATTTATGGGGTGAAATAGAGACAAGTTTACGTCGAAGAGGCCCAAAGCTAAGACGACCTCCGCAGCAAAATAACTGCTGCATTCACGGTGAAAAGTACTCAGACACATGTAATTACGAATAAAGTGAAGAATAATTTAAGGAAACGTGCTCAACTGTGCATTGGGAGAAACGGACTCCATTTTGAATACCTATTAAAATACCAGTAAGTTAATTTTATTTTAAATGATTGCATATTTAAGATGTAAATAGTTAATCGTTTTAAATTGTTAATAGTTGTAAATACTTGATTCCAATTTTTAAATACGCCATAATAAAGATAGTCATCGGTTACGTCTGTAATACAACAACATACAATTTCTGTCAGTTTTGAATTATGGAATATGTATATTGAACAGCGTACGCGCCGACGCGATATTCGTGTCGGTTGAGGTCGTCAACGCTCGGCACACTAACTTCGTAGCCGTCCGGGCGACTTCGTTTTTACCAGCCAGCGCCAGCTAGTCCGCTTCAGCGCTAGACGCTACCCTCGCGCCGTCTGAGTAACCATTATTTAAATCGCATAACCTATCATTGGTCTTCCAGCTCAACTATCTTTCCTACAACTACACATTTATTCTCCACCTCTTTCCCTCGCTCTGTAGACTAAATTTGTATTTCGAACTGTCTTTTGTGTTGGAGTAAAAATATTATTTAATTCGAGGTGTGCAGAACTTTTTATTTACATAGCATCTATTCCAGTCGTCAATGAAATGTATTTTTTATTTTATTATTTTATTATGAGAGTTATCAGTTATCAACTAAGTAGCGAGCGTGTCATTAAGGAAGTAAATAGTTGGCAAAAGCTCCGTTCATTGACTCGTACACACACGAGCGCACGTCGTTGTTGCGCATAAATCACATTCAATTTCAGATATTTTGAAATAAATGTAGAAACCTTATTTATGCGTACTTTTCAAAACTGCAAAAAGTGTATATCAGTATTTATATTTTGAACTTAATTATTTAATTTGGCTGGTTTTTGAAAAATAACCCTGTATATGCCATGTTTACTTGATTTTTTTTTCTCCCAGCGAACTTGATTAAACTAGTAGTTATAACGATTTCTTATATTTACGCGAACACTACACATTAAATTAAACTAATTTTACGGATTTTATCGCCATTAATTTTAACTTTTTTAATTCCCGACGTTTCGGTGTTCACGGGGGAGACTGAGATGTTTGACGTCCCGATGTCATAGTTAGCCCGTCTACCTTACCATATTAAGTCAGAGGATTCGCAGACAACATTGGCTACATCTTGAAGCGAGCTTCCAATAAAACCTACAACAAGCCGCCGAAGTAAATTTTTACCATCTGTCAAGTGTAATATCCCTCTACAACAATACGATTGATTGTGAATGTGGTCTCTCTTACATAGAACAAACAAAAAGATGTATAAAAACCCGCTTAAAAGAACATGTAGCTGACGTTAAGCACCGACGCTCTGGGAAGTCGGCAGTCTGTGAACATGTTCAAGATCGTCCCCGCCATTAAATTAGGTTTGATTGACCAGAAATCCTCGCAAAAGAAGCGATCCCTACCATATCATTTTGTTTATCAATTAGGGCGTTCCTTTAATACCATCACCCTTAAGAAGCGAAAGGACGGAATAATTAAGTTTACTATACAGTATAAGCTCGTAATGAAAGGTTACAGGACCTATGCAAATAAATGAAAGGGCATCAATTTCTTTATTTATACTATGCTACCTATTTTCACTAACTCATATGAACTAATCTTATTCATACACTCTCTGTTTATATAATTTCATCAAATTTCTTTAAGAAATTGTCGCTAAAACTTCAAGCAGATATTTGGTTAAAATTAGCGTGTAAATTAAGATACTATTCATATCAATAAAAATGTTAATAACTATAAGATCAGGAATGTCGTTATTTATACTATTAAAATTCTATTAGAAATTTATAATATGTAATGAAATTCCAAGAAATCTTTATGCTCGTTTTATAAGACAAGTAATAACGAGAACATGTTGGCTGATATAAATATCATATTAATTTTACATAGTACTTTAATACAATTTTGGTAAAACGATGTCTTTATTTATAGACAAAATTGAAGTGTCTGTTTGTAAAATCGAAATAAAGATGGTGATTTACGAGCGAGGTGCTGGCGGACCACCAATGGCGGAAAATTTATCAAAAAATTCTAAATACTCGTACAAATTTCAAAGACTGGTGACGCCGAGTATTTATAGTGCGAAAATATTGCGTTGTTTTGCAGTTAAGTTAATAAAGCATCAAGAAAATGTTAAGGTTATCAAGATTTTAATATTCAGGACACGCTAATGTCATTAAAAATGAATAATAACTTCTTCTATAACTGAAACAGCAGATAGGCAGCCGCATCTTCCTGATAACATTTTTTTTTAAAGAAGAGGGGCAAACGAATATGCGGTTCATCTGATGGACGTGACTACCGCCGCCCATGAACAACCACAACACCAGAGGAATTGCAGGTGCCTTGCCGGCCTTTTAGAAACGAGTAAACTCTTTTCTTGAAGGTCCCTAAGTCGTATTGGCCCGGAAAAATCGCCTGGTGGTAAACGATTCCACAAAGAGATTGTACGAGGAAGAAAACTCCTAGTAAAATGCACAGTGGTGGACCGCCAAGCATCCAGGTGGTGTGGATGGAATCGTTAGTTTTGTCGCGATGTGCGTTCGTACAATTTGGCAACTGGAATTAATCCGAACAATCCCTCAGAGCGCACCTGGTAGATGTGATAGAAAATGCAAAGGGATTCTACATCCCTTCGCAGTGCCAATGAATCGAGCCAATCAGAAAGAACTCGGTCGTGGACGATTCGAGCCGCTCTGCGCTGTATACAGTCAAGTGGAAGGAACTGGCACTGGGGTGCTCCCGCTCAGAGATGAGAACAGTAGTCCATGTGAGGCCGAACTTGCGCTTTATAAAGTTGCAAGCGGTGTGCCGGCATGAATTACTGTCCCGCTCTGCTGAGCACGCCAAGATTTTTAGAGGCAATTTTGCTTTCCCTTCCAAGTGACCAAGAAACTGCACATCATTCGATATGTCGACGTCGAGGATTATGATGCTAGCTAAGGCGGCAAGAGGAGTGCCCTGAAGTTGAAGAGATACGACAAAGGGGTTCTTTTTAGCGGCAAACGCACAAACCTGTCTTCTGAGGATCAAACTGGACTAGATTTGGTCGTCCCCAATCTGAGACTTTGTTTAGCAACGACTCGACTTCAGACACAATTTTATTCCGGTACTCGATGACGTGATACCGAGAAATATTGGCACGGCCGATGTAAAAAGCACCATTTGTGTTGTCGTCCGCATAGCAATGAATGCTACTGGTTTGCAGCATATCAATGATATGCAGAATAAACAGCGTTAACATTTTATACATAGTTATTCATTTTATTACAAAATAAATAATCATTTAATAATTTTTGATATTTAATAAATAATGTAATATTTTAATTAAATACTTGAAATTATACGCCACGTCTATATCCTCGAAGAGGTAGACAGAGTCCAAGGAGCAGTGAACCGCTCGAACCATATTTAGTTAAAAAATACGAGTATAGGTGGAAAATTGTGAAAAAAGTGATAAGTCGCAAGATTGATATATGTACATGTATAAGATTTGTTATAATTAATAAAAATCATATTTTAATCCACTAGCCCACATCATTCCGTGGGTGTCGTAATCAATAAATGAAAATAAAAATAAAATTACATCCCCCACACTAGAAATTTATCCTATATCATGAAACTTTTACATATATACATTGCACATAGATGGACCCGGCACAATTATTTTGAGACCACTCAAATACTTGTTCCGTGCAGAATTCAAAACCGCGAACTGCTTCGCTGCAGCCAAACAGTTACTGCGCCACTTAGGCGTAATAATAACAATATGATATAGTATACTTACTAGGATAATCACAGCTCATGATCAATGTGTCATTAGTTTTCATAAACTCTACTATTATTCCCTCTCTCTAATTCTACTATCCACATCATTGTTTCACCTCATTACATACTTTGAACACACACTTCGCCACAAAACATACATTTAACTCTACATATTTCATTAGGTTTTTGCTTAGTCTATTTATACACTTTTCGATATGTATATGAATGATACAATTGAGTGTGAATAGAAGAATGACCCTATTTATTCGTAAATATCACGCATTTAACATAGAATACAATTAATCAAATATAAAATAGTAGTAAATGATGACTAATGAAGCTTTGATCAATAGAAAAATTCTTAGTAAACACGTTTAATGTACTCCAATCAATGATATCATATAAACAACTTCAATCACGTCTTTAGCATTGTAAAAAGAAATTCTTAATTTTACTTCCTGAAAGACTATTATCGATATATTTTACAGTAAAATTAACCTAACTACAGTAAAATAAACTACTAACTTGGTAATATTTTATATAAAATAAGGGTAACAAACGAGCACAGAGTCCACCTGATGGTAAGGGATGTTTTCGCGGATAGACACACACATCTATCAAAGAATCAAATTGTAGATGCGTTGTCAACCCTGAGGACTAAGATTGAATGACTTATTACAGTAAAAGGGGTCTAATTTACACTAAGGGGTCTAATTTACACTTACCATGCGATTTATGATGGATGTAGCTGCTATGCCTGTTTTGGTGTTTAAATGAAATAACATATAATATTATTCATTTTTTAACGTAATACAAGGTGTCTCAAAAGAAAGTTCACATTTAAATCTTTTTAAAAGAAAAGTCTTAGCTTTATTGAAAAATGTTTATTTTATATTGAAGTACACTGTTTGGGAATTTATTTTTAAAATAACATTGTCCAAATGTAAACCGTTGCGCTCTCGGCATTCATTTAGTCGGGCACTAAAATTGCCTGACAGCTCGGCAGGTAGTCTCCGTGATGGCTGCCATTTCATGACGGATATTTTCTTTTAATTGTGCCAGGGAAGTCGGTTTATTAGCGTAAACTTTGATTTGACATAACCCCACAGGAAAAAATCCATAGGCGTTAAATCAGGACTCCGTGGAGGCCAATTTATATCACCTCGCCAGGATTAATTTGTTCGGAAAAATTTCTCGAACTCGAGGCAGAGATCTGTTGGACGTGTGTGAAGTTGCTCCATCCTGCTGGAACCATGTTCTTTGGTTGTAACCAGGAAAGTTTTGCAGTTGGGGTACGAAAACTCGTCTAACATCTCCACATAACGCTCTGAATTCACTGTGAGTGTGCGTCCCTTCCATCTTCAAAAAGTAAGGGCCGATAATTCCTCGCGCCGACATCGCTGCCCATACGGTGACTTTGGGTGAATGTAGCGGTTTCTGATGTTTTGTTTTGGGTTGGTTGCACTCCAGTAACGACAATTTTGCTTGTTTACATGCCATTCAGGTGAAAATGGGCTTCATCGGAAAACAAGATGTTGGTGAACGTTGGAAAGCGCTCAATCATCTGATTTACAAAGGCAAGCCTCTGACCAGCATCTTGAGGCTTCAGTTCTTGCACTAACTGAATTTTGTACGGGTGCAGCTTTAAATCTTTGTGTAAATGCGGCATAATGAAGATCTGTGCACATTTAAAGCAACAGCACGCTTCCGAATCGAGAGGTTTGGATCATCTCGAATAGACTGAGTAACACTGTCCACGTTTTCGGCTGTTCTTGATGTTCTTGGTCGCCCAGATTTTGTTTCTCCAGAGTTGACCCAGTCTCTTCAAACTTCTCAACCCATTTTGCAATGAGACGAGTGCTAGGCGCATCATTTAAGTGACGAATATGTCGAATACTGCAGAATTTTCTACGCGCTACAGTCGCCGAATTACCGTTTTGTAAAACTCACGTACGCACAACGCACGGTCCGCACCAGAGAAACGCTCCATAGCGACTAAGCGACTAAATTCCCAAGAGCCAGACTACCGACTGACATACCCCCCGCCCCTCAGAATAGTTGCTTTCGCGTAATAAGATAAGCAAATGTGAACTTACTTTTGAGACACCTTGTATAACAATATTTCGTTTGTCAAATATAATTTTTCTTTTAAATCTACTACCAATTTATAATATTTTTCCCCTGATTTGAGAAGAAACGGTGGAAGAAACTCCGCAGGTATTGTGTTTATCAACGGCTAACATTACAATAATAGTTTATTGTCTACCGAGTAGTGGCGGTGTAAGGATATCACTACCCCATATCGCCCCGTGAGTGTCGTAAGAGGCGACAGAAGGAAATTGAAACAGGTGGTGGGCAGCAGCATCTTTCTGAAAACAACTCAAAATAATAAAAAATCTGCGGTTGGCCACAACACAAGCGTGGCAACTGTGGCACAATCCCGCATACGAGGCAATATATAGGGGAGGCCTATGTTTAGCAGTGGAATTTAATAGGCGTAATGGATGGATTGATTTGTCTACAGTCCTTTAAGCGGTGCCAAATTAACTGTTAGTATAATTAAGGTGTAGAAGTGTTTGTTTTGTCAGGCTGCGATGACTATTTGATTTCAGAACCGGAGTATGAAACCTATTCAACTGCAGAGAGGTGAAATAAAGACTGACGTTATATCCCCGAAACTCTTCACCACTGCATTGGAAGACCTCTTCAAGGTGCTGGCCTGGAAAGGAAACGGTATTAACAGCAATGGCGAGTACATCACTCACCTTCGATTTGCCGATGATATAGGCAGAATCGCTGGAGGAGCTTGGTACTATGCTTAATAACTCCAATAGTGTCTCCCTACAGATATATCTCAAAATGAACATGGGTTCTTACAACAAACAACGTGGATGACGGCACCGACACACCTATGTCAGTAGTTATTGGAAACATTACGCATGAATTTGTTAGCGAGAATATTTAGGACAAGGCTAATACTGAGTCCAATTTCGACTGAGAGATCAATCGAACGATCTAACTCTGCTAAGCAGCGTATGGGAAATTATGACACATCTTCTCGTCACGTATTCCTAAAAAACTTGAAAACAAGCGTGTACAACCAGTACGTGTCGCCAGTGATGACATGTGGATCTGAGACGTGGTCCTTCACTGTTGGCCGTAAGAGGAAGCTTAAGGTTGCTCAGTGAGCTATGGACTATGCTCGGAGGTTCTATTTGTCACAGAACTCGACATAGCCAAATTGATTCGTAAGCTGAAGTGGTAATGAGCCGTTAATGTAACTCCGTCGGTTTTCCACGAACGGAAAACCGACGGAGTGGCAAGTGGCGGTCTCTTACTAGTAAATTAGCACCCCCCATCTCACTAGATAGACTGCAAGAGATGCAGAAAGTGGATGGATATAGGTGGTTCTGGTTCGTGCTTTGTGGCATTACTTGGGGGAGGCCTATGTACAGCAATAAACTTGTAAAGGGCTGTAATGTTGATGATGATGATGATGATGATGATGATGATGATTAGAATAGTCTAATTTATACAAAAATAGAAAAATAGTAGACTCATGGGTAACTGAAGTACGTTTTATGATAAACAAAATAACTATACTATACATTAAAACATTGTAGCTCGGTACGTAGCACATTCATAAATTAGAGTTTATATGGAGCCTCACCTGAATTATATTGTTTACATCTGAAAATACTGATATGTCATATAATAAAATTATTGTTTCACGAATACTTTTAATTTTTTTTCATAATCATTCATTATGTAAGACATAGGCCTCCCTCATAGATTGCGTCATAAGAGTGTGACAACTGCAGTTTTTTTATTAATATTTGAACTCTTAGGAAAATGCTGCCTTTCACCTCCTACTTCAGTTACACTTTGACGCCACGCCATTTCACGGGTGTGTAACCCGTGAAATGATGTGGGTTATTTGATTCTCTTAAACCATCACTGCACTGCCTTTTTTTTAAATAAAAGTAATTAATTTAAAATTAATCTATTTGGCACAGGTACAGCTTCACCCCAAATGGCGTTCACTTTGCATAAATTATCATAACATGTAAATTAGGCTCCATTCAATTAATTTCAACTTTATTAAATTTTAACCTCATTTCCATTTTGGGTAACTTTATTCACCTTTATCCTACTTTGTATTAAGATGATTAAGTCACCACAAACGGTTTTGACATCAACATCTACATCATCATCACCACATAGGTCTGGTACATACACTAAATATTAAAAACTTACATAGATTATAACCTTTTTACCAACAATTCTATTGAGGTAATTATATGAACTAAAAAAAAATTAATGTAATTTAAAAACAAAATCCCGACTGCCCAAAAAATATTTAAATGAAGAAAAAAGTCATTATTTGTTTTTTTTTTGTTCTTTCATACATTCATTACAGCTTATCAAATGTCCACTGCTAAACATAGATCTCCCCTATTGATTGACTCATAAGGGACATATTTGCCATAGTGATCACGCGACTAGCAGGTGGATTGGCAACCGCAGTTTATTATTATTTCTAAGTTATTATCAGGAAGATGCTGCTCCCCATATCCTGTTTTATTTTTCTCTGATGCCACTTACTACACCCACGGGATTATATAGAGTAGTGGAAATGTTTTGTTCAATTCCTTCTTAAGCAAATAATATAATAAATTATATTTATTGTTTATCTATTTCTTAACACTTTACTGTAAAAACACCTTAATAAAAAAGGATACAAATGGCGGACTTAACGCCTTTTGGCATTCTCTCCCCGTCGATATGTCGAAATAATATGATAGGTGCTAAAAATAAACATTAAATTATGGTAACTTTAAAAAACGACAACGTTATTTACGATACGTTATATTAAAATTAATAAAAATAGATATACATATTATATAATAGACTAATGTACACATATATATATAATGTACACATAAATACATAATAATTGGTGTGTTCTTTTAGTAGAAACCTACAACAAATCTGATAGATGTTTGTTTGTGCCTTTCTGGAATACCATACGACATTCAAGTACAAGTGGCTTGTAATCGCCAATGCCTCCCTTGGCAGTTAGTTTGGTCATAGCATAGGCATCGATCATCGGGATTAACACAGAGCGCTTCTTTCGAAGTTTCCTTGTTATGAGCTTCCCGAGAAATAATGCAATCGGGTCATCAGTCTTCTTTATAGTCACAGCCCCATTGCTTGGTGTATTCTAGATTGCTCATACAAAATCCTACAGATTGAAAAGCTTGTTTTTATCTTTTTAGTTAATAATTTTTTCGTAGTCGAGTTTTTGTTTTTAATAGTTTAGTTTATTTCAAACTCTTTAGTCTTATTAATGAAGGAGTTGTTCAGTTAAGTAACTCAGCTCTATGGTAATGTAAGGTAAACAATATATTTTTTTTAAATAAAGGAATGACGTTACTACAATTATCGATAAGATGTATTCATTCCATACATCAGTTTGTAGATTTAATATTTCGCTGCTGATAAATCTCTTTTTATTATTTTAGATAATAAAATATGCTATGTAACTACCATTTTCGTGATAAAAATATGTAAAGATCTCTTAGAGTTTTTTTCTTAAATATATTATTTGTAAATAGTTATAGATAATATCTGCCTTTAATTTCAACAGTAACTCAAAGTATGAAATTATGTAAATGTTATATGATCTTACCACACAAAATTTCTGAAAACTAAGTAAGTTTCTCTAATCCAAAAGTCAACCTCATTTTCCCTCGTCTCGCCTGTCAAAAGCGGGAAAAGCGATGACTTTAATTACTAGAGTCGTCTAATTTGTAACTATCTTCTAAGTCTTATCTTAACTCCCAGTTATCACAGCGTGGTACATTTTACTTAATATTTTCTTGTACTTTATGTGATATTGTAAAGATTAATTAAGATAAATCTAATCTCTAAGTAATTACTGCCTTTGTATATAACGAAAACGCGTACAAGAGAATGTAATATAATGAATTATGTACAATGATAACATAAACTCCCACGCCTGTTACCCAGAGACTAAGTACTTCCATTTGGTACGATTCTGACACACCTCTCGCGTTTTGTTCACATCCATATACCTACGTTCCACAAAACCTACAGCGAGAGCAAACTTTCCAGATGTATTATCATTGCACTATTATGTAGGTATGTGAAAATTTGTGGATATATGGATTGATGCGTAATAAGCATCCATTCTCATAACCAATATAAACATTTCATACTTATGAAATAAAATCATATTATTACCTTTTATTCAAATTCAAAAGATTTATTGAAAGTTAAGTGTAACATTTGGCGTTAATTTAAAATATGATGTATCTTACAACTTAACTACCATTTTTGGGTATTACCATAATTATCTCTTCTCTACATAGTATAAAACAAAGTCGCTTCCCGCCGTCTGTCCGCTTAGATCTTTTAAACTACGCAACAAATTTTGATGCAGTTTTCATCAATAGACAGAATGATTCAAGAGGAAGGTTTATATGTATAATACATTCATATTATCAAATATATAAAATATATAAATATTAATGCTTTTTTGTTCGTATATTATGCGCTGCCATATCGTACATCAGGTACTAAAACTTTGCATAAACTTATACTGTTATAATGTTATATACTGTTATAGTCATAGTACAATTAACTTACAGGAGGTGGCGCGCGATATTATTATTATTATTATAAGGTAGCGCGCGTATCGTACCAACAAATTTATTTAAAAGTTATATATTATCATTCAATTTCAATGAATGTATTATCATTTCTAATTAAACAATATAACTTTTCCAAATTTAAAACGGTATGTCCACAATTATTTCTTTTGCGTCAGCAATGCGGCCAGTACCAGGGTAGTCTATACTAGTTATTTTATTTTATTAATATAATAAAGCGGAAATGTTTTTTTGTTTTTTTTTTGTTTGTTTAAACACCCTAATCTCTGGAAAACCGGCGACGAGGTTCGCCACCCGTCACGTTCTGTCTCCCGGAGGGGCGAAAAGTGGATTGCGGAGGCCCGTCTGGCTACGCTGAATTTGTGTGGAGCAATGAATGATAAGATGGATGAAGTATGCGAAATGATGAATGATAGAGGAATAGATGTGTTATGTGTAAATGAGACGAAACGAAAGGGAAAGGATGCCACTGCACATGGCATGTATACCGCTTACTGGTCTGGGGCAGACGAGACCGAGCGGGCATGCCAGGGAGTCGGTATCATCCTTTCAGAAAGAATGGGTCAATGTGTGAAAGAGTATGAATGTGTAAGCCCAAGGCTGCTATGGATACGAATGAAAGTGGGCTTAAAGAAGTTGTTTGTGCTAGGGGTGTACGCCTAGATATGTCTAAGCCCACTTATATCCGAGAGCAGTTTTGGGACATGGTAAGGATGGTGTTGGTGAAATGTAAGGTAAATGAAAATATTATTATGTTAGGAGATTTTAATGGAAGGGTTGGGGTGAAGAAGGTCTGGTTATGAACGGATATTAGGAACGTTTGGCGATGAAAGTATAAATGAGAATGGTGAAGACCTCCTCACGAAAAGAATCTTTTTGTGACGAACACTTTCTTTCGCCATAAGAGGATTCACATGTATACATGGGAAAGAGGTGATGATAGAAGCATTATAGATTTCATAATTGTGGATGAAAGAATGAGGAGCGCAGTGATACAAGGGTTTACCGGGGTCCAACGTAGGGACGGATCATTACTTGGTCTTATGCCGAATTAATGGTCTATTCAAGCGTTGGCGGCATCGGACATCTGTGTCTACCACTGCGTTACAGCGTATAAGAATAGAGAGGTTACAAGATGAAGGTGTGAAAGAGAAGTTCAAATGTAGACTGAGAGAAAATATAAGTGGTATGGATGAATTGTGTATGAATGATTTAGACTTGGAGACTGTGTGGTATAATGTCAAGAAAGGTTTGGTGGATGCAGCTACCGAAGTATGTGGTGTAAGTAAGAGAACGAATGAAAGGAAAAATAATAGGTTGTAGTGGGATGATGAGGTACGGATGGAAGTTGAAGCAAAGAAGAGAGCATGGCTATATTTACTAGCAACCAAAGCTGGTAATTCTAGCGGTATGATTGATGAGATTGAAAGAAAAAAGGCAGACTTTAGACGTATAAATAAGAGAGTAAAAGAAGTCGTTGAAAGGAAAAAGCAAGAAAGAACGGATAAGAATGATAGAAGGATATCTGATAACTTCCAGGCAAATATTAAAATGTTCTGGAAACTCGTAAGAACTGCCAGGGAAAATTCAATACAGCCTAGAATGAATGCTATACGAGACGAGAATGGCTGTATGCTGAATGATGAAGTCTCTAATTTAAAGAGATGGAAGGAATACTTTGAAAGCGTGTTTATGAGTGAAGATTCGTCTGAGTTAAGTGAAATAGAAATTCCGAAAGAAGTGGAGAGAGTTAGGGAGATAAGTGTAGATGAAATAATGAAAGCAATGAAAAGCATGAAAGCAGGTAAGGCAGCCGGATATGATAGAGTATCACTCGAAATGCTAAGGCCTGGAGAGAGAGTGGTGGCAGGCCTGCTGTACACCTTGTTTAATATATGTTGGGAACTGAAGCGGGTACCGGAAGACTGGTGCAAAGCCGTTATAGTCCCAATATATAAGGGAAAAGGGTCACAGCAGGACTGTAAAAACTACCGTGGCATTAGCTTGCTAAGCATTGTGGGTAAACTGTATGCTAAGGTGTTAATTGAAAGAGTTATGGAAGAAATTGATGGAAAAATTTGGGATGTGTAAGCTGGATTTAGAAAGGGGATGGGGTGTACGGACCAAGTCTTTTCCATGCGCATGATTGCGGAGAAGTTTTTGGCCAAAAACCAGAAAGTTTTTTGTGCGTTCATGGACTTGGAAAAGGCTTATGACAGAGTGGACAGGAATGTGTTATGGCAAACACTGAACTCATTTGGGTTGAGCGCTGGTTTGATACAGGCATTAAGGTCTCTTTATAGGGACTCTGGTGCTTGTGTGAGGATCAACGGGGTCTACTCGGACTGGTTTGGCATCCAAAAAGGTCTCAGGCAGTGCTGTGTAGCTTCCTCGTGGCTGTTTAACCTATTTATGGACAGTTGTTTGCAAACTTTGAAAGTTGAAGAAAGGGTGAGAATGGGTGAGTTAACCGTCAAATGCTTTTTGTACACCGATGATCAAGTCATATTTGCATCGTCGGCGGCCGAGTTGCAAATGATGGTTACTTTAATGAACTGGTCATTAAAAGAAAGGGTTATGAAAGTGAACGCAAGTAAGACGAAAGTGATGGTTTTTGAAAGAGAAGTAAGTAAAACGTTATGTGAAATAAGAATAGAAGGGGAGTTGATTGAGCAAGTGGATGAGTTTGTATATTTGGGATGTTTATTTAGCAGGGATTGTAGATATGATAAGGATATAGAACGACGAGTGAACGCAGGAAATAGAGTGAATGGGGCTGTACACGCTATTATGAAGAGTCAGAATGTGTCAAAAAAGGCACGTTTGGCAATTCATAATGCTGTGTTAGTCCCTACTTTAATGTATGGTAGTGAAAGTTGGGTCTGGCAGAAGAAGCATGAGAGTAAGAGTAATGCTGTAGAAATGCGGTCATAAGAGGGTTAGGGTTGAATCTGAATGACAGGGTGAGAAATACTGTGATAAGAGAAAAGTGTGGTTTGCAAGATGACCAGGATTAAGAAAGGAATGCTTCGGTAGTTAGGTCATGTAGAAAGAATGAACGAGGAAAGAGTGACAAAGCAAATTTATGTTGCAGAATTGAACGGAAGAGTCGGGAAGGGACGCCCTAGACGAAGGTTTATCGACCAAATTGGCGATATATTGAAAATGGGCCAGATTAGGAGTACCCTTAACCGACGAGCGTGTATGCGTAGATATATGGATATAAAGGAGGCGAGAGAAGTGTGTCAGGATCGTGCCAAATGGAAGTCCGTAGTCTCTGCCTACCCCTCTGGGTGACAGGCGTGAGCGTTTATGTTATGTTATATGTTATGTTCTTATATATAAGCCACAATAAGGTATTTTGTGACAAAAAATGATTACAAATTAAGAAGTGATTTATGAGCGTTATTATTAGGCATGGCATATTAATCGTTACGAACTTCATCACCAAGGCAATTTTATGAAGATAAGCTTTGCCCTTTATACTTAGTACTTAGTACTTTTATCTATCGCCATGTGTACAGCAGAGCGAAGTTACATTTTATCCATTTGCCCTCACATTACACACTTTTCATGTATCGGGCACTGTTTTCTTTAAAACTGGATAAAACCGCGATTCGGGACACTTTTGACTTTTGACTTGTGACACTCTCCCGGGAGGGGGAGAGAGAGTGGATAAAGTTTAACTTCGCTCTATAACGTACATATGCCGATAGATAAAAGTACTCCATCAATATTACCAATTTTTTCATAAATTGCTATCTAAAATGCTTGAACTAGGTGTCATGTCATATCGCGCGGCTCAGACGCGTGATATACGCGGGTGAAGCCGCGGGGCACAGCTAGTATATTATAAAATTCTTCTGACCGTGTGTATGAACTCCTCCTAAACAGCTGGACCGATTTTCATGAAATTTTGTGTAATTAAGTTGATAAGAGAATGTATGTAATGATTTCTTATATTTACTATGAGTCTTTTTTCTGTACACAGTGTGATCTATGGTGTTGTTAGGATTTCGGTTTGAGCCGAGCTTCAGCACGTCAAGCAGGTTCTGTACGACAACAAGCTTCGGGTCCCGCGCCTAAGTCACAGTGACCGAGTAAAGCCGACTCCAGTCGAGCATGTCCCTGCTGTACTACCATATGTCAGAGGTGTCACAGACAAGCTTGGCTACATCTTGAAGCAAGCTTCTATTAGAACTCTCTACGAACCGCCGAAGAAGATTAGTCAGTTCTTACCATCCGTCAAGTGTAATATCCCTCTACAGGATGCAGGAGTATATAAGCTTGATTGTGAATGTGGTCTCTGATATATAGGGCAAACAAAACGATCTATTAAAACACGCGTAAAAGAACACATAGCTGACGTGAAATACCAACGCGGCAAAACCAAGTCTGCAGTTTGTGATCATATCTAAGACGGCCCCCGCCGTTACATCAGATTTGATAGACCACAAATCCTCGCGAAAGAACATCGATTCCTGCCAAGGATGATACGTGAGGCTATTGAAATTAAAAGACATCCTAATTTCAATAGGGAAGGAGGCTGGGTACTACCACCTGCTTGGGATCCTGTAATTAATAAAATTAAAACTAAGCTCAAGCATACCACTGCAAGACTTCAAAACACAGTAAGTTCATTCTGCGTAGATCGGATCAAAAGTAATAATTAAAAAGCTGAAGGTACTCCGAGTTAACTCTGGCATCGGGACGTCAATCACCTCAGTCCCCCATGATCACGTCGGGAATTAAAAATTAAATGCGATAAAATCCGTAAAAGTAGTTTTATTCAATGATTAGAGATTGGTTTAAATTCACAATTGGACCCGGTAGGTGGCGTTGTTGTCGAGATCCAGAAATCAAACGTGCTAAGCCGGGGCGGATCGCTATATAGTTTATTATATTTAATAGGTCTGTGTCTAACATAACTATACTGAATAAAGTTGTTAGTTATAAATATTGAACAATTAATCAAAATTATTAAAAACGTATTTAATACGTAAATAATAAAATAAAGACTACATTATATGTGATTGGATTTGATGTAGACTATTTTAATTTTGTAGATATTCTTCCAAATTGTAAACAGCTATGTATTTTTTTTAAATATTTTAATTAAATGGAAGCAATTTTTTTAATTTCTAATATTCAGAGGTAATATAATAAAAATTTTAACTGCCATATAGTATGGACATAGCATTTTAATTCTGGATAAAGGTGAGAAAAGTTGTTCTTTATTTCACATGTTAATATTATGTGGTTCTTTTAATTTGGAAAAAAATACCTATATACCTAGCTAATCAATTTTATTTATTTTAATACTCGTCGTATTATTACAATAGTAGTACAAACAATATGTGGCTCTTTCTAAAGCAAGATATTGATTAAAATGATATAATTTAGTTTGTGAATTATTATCCATAAATGTTTAGAACTACTTAACTAAGTTTGTGAAAGTTATTATGAAGGGAATAGGAACCTACGCGTTACTGAAACTAACGGAAAGTGTATAGCAATTTGCGTAAAATTGTGAACACTCTGTATTTTGCGTGTGTTGTCGCAGAAAAAGGTGCTCATAGAACCTTATCCCAATCTACTATACATCGGAATAGCCTTTCATACCAAAAAATCTCGTTTCCTATTTCCGAGTATTAAAAAATGCAAGATTTTTGCATAATTTTAAATAGATTAATACTTAATTGCAAAATCATCTTAAATATAATATAGTACTTGCTAAAAATTACATCGAATTGTGTATGAACTTAAATTTTCCTTCCAGCTTTTCCATACATTGAATTAACAAAATACCTAAATAGATCACCTTTGACATGCTAAAATTAGTGAATGAAAGGCAAAAGTATACCTCGGAAATGGATTTTAGTATTCATTGTCTTTTTAAATTGTGAAAACCAAAGTAGCAAGGGCCTTATCGTAAAAACAACCCTAAAATTAAAAAAGAAATCTAGTATCTGAAATCGCTATTCTGCAGTATACATCAGAATAAGGAACCGGTTGATATATTTCTTACCTAATGCCGCGGTATTTTCACCTTGATTTATTCAGAAAAACATACAAAAGTTTAGTGTTTTCGATTCGATATAATCCATGAAATAGTTTAAATCAAAGAATTACACACACGGTACAAAAATAACCAAAAAATCATAATTAAAAAAAAATGATACTCACGTGCACGAGGTCCAAAATGTATCAAGCATCGGTTCAGACCAGCTGCTGACGCAAAACTAACCAATCATTTTAAAATGAATACACATTACTTCAGATCTTTGACGACATCACTACGCAAAGTTATATTATCAATTAAACAAGAGATCTTGCAGTAAAAAGAGCTTGTAAATTGCTCGTAAACGTAGCTTTTCTAAATACCTAATTTTAGAACCTTACTATTAATTTAGCACATCTCCAATATCTCGACTCGGCTTTTACTTTAACTCGATCGAGTCGACGTCTTTTGTCGACCCTGCCACTTACTTCTGCATCATAAATTTGCTTTGTCACTCTTTCCTCATTAATTTTTCTACATGTCCAAACCACTGAAGCATTCCCTTCTTAATCATAGTCACAACATTTTCGTGCAACACTTTTCTCTTATCACGCAATTTCTCACCCTATCATTATATTATAAGAGAATACTTAATGTAATTCAAAATTATTTCATTACCATACAATGAATTAACAAAATAAATAATATGATGGAGAACATTTGTAAAGTCGAATCGAGTTATTTTAACAAATATCTCAATAGTTGCTAGATCTCAAATAGTAAAGTGTGCTAAGAAATATTACAAGTTCAATGTTAGCTTCTCGTCTAAATAATAACATTATAAAATTTTATCTCCTATTTTACATCCTAAAAATAAAAATTACTGGGAAATATATTCTCTTTATATTTTAAACTAAACCAAGTAGAATATATGAGATTGCTTTCTGACAAACTGTATATACAGGGTTATTTTTCAAAGAGTAGCCAAATTTTAAATATATACAATGTATACAAATTATAAAATGTATACAAACTCGTAACAAGCAATATTAATATTGTTATATAATATGTATTATACTATATTACATAAAGTGTGAAAAACGAGAACATAGTCCACCTCTGTAAAATGATGTTGTGGCCCATAGATACCCACATCTCTCTTCGAATAAGAATAAAAATTTAGATGCGTTGGGTGACTACGAGGACTAAAATAGAGTGCAATGATACTATTAAAAAGAGTCTCGGGTTTTCTTCTTTTTTTTTTAGAGGACAAGGTAGACAAACGAGGACACAGTCCACATGATGATAAGATCTATAACCTTCCTCGATTACGAATTAAAATGCAGATGCGGTGTCACCCGTGAGTATTAAAATGGAATGCTTCGTTTCTAGTAAAAAGGGTCTCCGGTTCTATACACTCGCCGTACAAAACTCAGCAGCATTACGCTGCTATTTTACGCTGGTATTATTTGATAGCGTTGTCCTTTCCTAGTCGAGACTCTCCCACGTACCTTCTAATATAAACATTCCTCAATTAATATACCAAAAAAACTTATTTAAAATATTTTATATATAAGAGTATATATGTAACACTAAATGAGAATTTCAAATAAAGTTTATTATAATGTATTATATATGAGTACAAAAAGTTATCCAAATGAAAATTTTGATTGTTTGACTTTAAATAGAATTATGAACAGTTCAATGGTCGGCTCGTTAAACAAAATTAAACCGAAGTATCTTTATGATTTTGAAGGCTTATTTGCCAACGAAATCAAATGAATAATTGATTACAAGCTATATTACATTAGTTTGCGAAAAAAATGTTTAACTTAAAATGTTATTTAAATTCCTTTTTAATCAAACATTCATGTTAGTCCAAAACTATATAATTCTATTATTACTACTGCTTTATAATAAGACAACTTAAGCATGGCGCTACTTTAATGATGAGAGAAAGAGAGTGATCCATTGAAGTAATATGTATTACTTACTAGAAAAGACGTTAATTACTCGATTGTTTGCACAACGCCTTAGAGCCTACGGGCTCAAATATACTTAGTCTTTTCCATAAAAAGGTACTCTGTGCCTCCTTCTTCGCGCCCTGCACAGATTTTGTTTGTGGTGTCTTTCCTAGTATATAGTACACATTACTTAAATGGTGGGATCTTATAAAAAGGCGCGAGTCCTGGACTCATATAGCTCGGATCTGTTTACACGACATACGTGTGTGTTATAACTTATTTATTTTTATCATTATATTTTATTAAAATTTGCTTATTAATAGAATAAGCTCTTCCATAATGCATATAGTGATAACCTTAAATAAAGACATCATTTATTTTTTAAACATATAACATAAATTTTGCAACGTGATGTAGGTAATAATATGCCTTGTCGGTTATATAAATAAATTAAAAAAATTGCTTTAATTATATCTCTATTTGCCTAACACTGCATCTAGCCTACATCAAATATACTCCACTGTAAATTTCATAAGGGTTTATATCAAGCATGAGAACGCTAGGACCCGTAAGTGCTTCGAAGTTAGCTCGTTCACTTATGACCCTAAAATCTCTCTTATGGAGTTGTAAGCTTCCAACCGTATTCGGAAGTTCGCCTGAAGGATACTTACAACACGCAAAGCAGAAACTTACACTATAAAAATTATAACAATTTTAAAACAAGCCACTGCCTCATTGATCTAGTGGTCGTAAACGCTATTGCTGATCATGGGGTTACAGGTTCGAATTCCGGGTCGATCCAAAATCTGCTATCGGGTTATTCTATCAAAGAATTCTTAGTAGCAGCACGGAGTCAGAAAGTTCGCAATGTTTCGATCCCGTGCCTTGGAAAGCACGCAACACCGTTGGTCCTGTGCCGTATCCCTCTCTTGTTTTGTCGGATTACCATCCAATCGGACTATGAGAGTGAGATAAAGAGTGCACATGTACATGTGCATACACTCGTGCATTATAATACTGTCCTAAGCAGATGACTAGTCTCCTTTGAGACATTACATTAATTATTTAATATAATAATCAGAATAATAAATAGTATTTATTTCAAGTACTCAAAAGAAACTAATTCACGAATTTCAAAGAATTCGTTTTCGACGTAATGTGGCATAAAATAAGTAACACAAAGTTGTAGAACCCATGGAAATTTGGGGTAAGCTCTATAATCTCTCTTTTTATTAACAAGGTTTGCTAGCTACATCATATTATAATATGAATGGATGTTTTTTGTTGTGAATTGTGTATGTTAAATTACGTAAAGATCATCAGTATCATCATTATCCACTATGTTTTTACGTACAATAAGTTGCTATTTTAAGCTGGTATTCTGTGAAGGCGCGATTCTTCCCCGCTTGAGTCGACCCATTCGTGCCACAACCATAATATAGCTCTGTCACGTATAAATTATTTTATAATAGAAATAAATATTCCTTAATAACTTTACAAAAATGACTCATATAAAATGTTTACATAATATACATATGTAACGCTTTTAACTATACCTTCCTTAAAGGACGACAACGTACCTGCAATCCTAGTGACGTAGTGTATTGAAGAATTAAAGTCCCGACTTTGGAAGCTTATTATGTGACATTATTATTCATTTTAGTTTTTTTTTAAATTATATATTTAGATTTTAATACAAGTTAAATTTTTTACCCTTTTAAGTAGACTAAGTTCAAGGTTACCAACTAGAATGTAGTCTTGAAAGTTGTATTAAAAATGCAACCTCTATGTTCCTAAAATTATATAGGGCCGCCCCTGATTCAATAATAAAAGAATCGTTTAATTTTTTTTCTATTCAGAAATCATTAAACGTACATAAAGACATACGCGTCGAATATAGAACCTCTTCCCTTTTTTGAACTCGTTTAAAAAAGTAAGAAAGGGTTTCCAATAATATACAAGGTTGCTGACACTTTCAGAAAGTTCCCCAGACTTATGAGACAGGAGCTGATACTCTCGCGCTAGTACTCCTCATGAAAAATTTCTTTAAATGAAATCAATAACATATTGGTTACAGGTCTTATCCAACTGTTAACTGAGTTCATTGGAATAAACTTGATTGTTATTGAAGATGCCAGAAAAGAGACTTTCACTTACATTCATTGGACGGTGTCTGTAACTCTATACTTACTTCTACAAAAGTTAAAAAAATATTTGAGATTTTTTTATTTTAAATAAAACTATCTTTACGGATTTTATCGCGTATATTAAGTTATTTTATATTCTGACGTTTTGAGTACTTTACAGCACCCATGGTCACAGGGGACTGAGGTATTTGACGTCCCAATGTCATAGTTAACCACGGTTACCTCAGATTAAAAATTATTAATTTTGTTCCGATCTACGCAGTATGAACTTACAGTATCTTGAAGTCTTGCAGTTGTATGCTTGGGTTGGGGTTTATTTAATATGAGGATCCCCAGCAGATGGTAGCATAGCCATCTTCTCTATTGAAATTAGGATGTTTTTGATTTCAATAGCCTCATGAATCATCCTTGGAAGGAATCGGTTTTTGGCGAGTTTGTGGTCTATCAAATCTAATGTAGTGACAGGGGCGATCCTGTACATGTTCACAGACTGCAGACTTCCCGAGCGTCGATTCTTCACATCAGCTATGTGTTCTATAACGCGGGTTTTATTGATCTTTTAGTCTGTCCACATAAGAGACCACATTCACTATCAAGCTTTACACTCCTGCATCTTGCAGAGGACATACTTGACTGAAGGTAAAAACTGACTAATCTTCTTCGGCGGCTTGAGTATGTTTTAATGGAAGCACGCTTCAGGATGTAGCCAATCTTGTCAGTGACACCTCTGATATATGGCAGTACAGCAGGCACTCGCTCGACTGTGGCCGGCTTCACTCGGTCACTGTGACGCAGTTGCGGGACCAAGAAGCTTATTGTCGTGCAAAACTTGCTTGACGTGTTGGAGCTCGGCAGCCAGGTGTTTACTGTCACAGATCCCTCGTGCTCTCTGAAACAAAAAATTACCACGGTAACTAACTGTGAAGGATGGTGATGAGAGTCACCGTTTAAGTATCAATCTGTATGGGTCTTTTATCTACACACAGTGTGGGGCTCAAGGTGTTATCAGGATTCCGAATTACTAACACATCTAGAAAAGCTAAAGAGTTGTTTGCCTCTAACTTCATTGTGAACTGAATTTTAGAATTTATGGAGTTAAGATGGTCTTGGGTTAGAAGTATGGAGTAAGGATGGTGGAAAATGCAATTATTTTATCTAAAGGTAGAATTGTGAAAGTGTCGTCTACGTACCGCCTGTAGAATCTTGGATTTACGGGAGAAGTAGTGGCTTTTCCTCAAAGTCTTCCATGAATAAATCAGCGACAATGGGAGATACAGGTGAGCCCATCGCCACACCATCTACTTGCTTGTAGAACTCCTCCTTCCACAATAGGTAGCCAGATGTAAGGCAGTGTCTGAGTAATACTGCATATTCTATGGGCATGTTGTTTTCCTCCAGCCTTCTAGTTACAATCGAGATGTAGTCTTCAACGTGCTGTAAAGTACTGAAACGTCGGGAATATAAAATAACTTAATATACGCGATAAAATCCGTAAAGCTAGTTTTATTTAAATGTGTAGTGTTCGCGTTAATATAAGAAATCATTTTTTATTTTATTTAATATTTGAAAATATTTTCATGTATACATTATTATACATACATACATATATATATATATATATATATATATATATATATATATATATATATAATGCCTAGACTCATGTTTATCATCACATTAGCGATATATTGTAAATTCGCCAAATTAAGTACCATTAACCAACGCGCATGTATGCGTAGATATATAATTGAAGTGAAAGAAGGGAGAGAGCTGTATCAAGATTTTGCTAAATGCAAGTCCGTAATCCCTGCCTACCTCTTTAAGTAAAAGTCGTGAAACAGTATGTTTATATTTTTATTTATGTTACAGTCACGAGCTTACTCCTTTTTAAAAGGCCGGCAACGCACCTGCAATTCCACTGGTGTTGCAGTTGATCATGGGTGGCGGTGGACACTTTCCATCAGGTGAGCCGCATGCTCGTTTACCCCTCTGCTTTAAAAAAAAAACTGTTTCCCAGTGAAATCTGCTTTTGATGCGTTATCGTCGCTAATGATGTATGAAGTGGAGGGTGGTACCCAGGCAGGCTCCTTGGCTAAACCGCCTTATCACCTATTACGATTTACCACGTACTCCACAATAAAGAAAACATCGCGAAGAAGTTTACATGTTTCTTTTTCTTCTTGATCAACTGCCCACAAAAGTCTAATATTGGATGAAAGCTAACTAAAATTCCACTAAAGGCATCTTCGGAGCGAGGATTCACCTTAATATTCAAGTTTGGCAGCTTTGCTGATCGCAGTATTTATTGCTGCCCGTCACCGCGCGATATGATCATTCTGGGATTTCTCAAAGTCACCTGTAGTGATACATTTGTCTTAAGCTGCCAGTACACGGCTTTTACTGCCTCACAAGCTTATTATGTTCCGTAATAATAGAGATTTTTTTACTAGAATGCAAAAACCTGGATGAAGGTAGACTGAAGTGACAGGATGCCTAATAGTCAGCCAACGAATAAGGCCAACTAATCTTACATTTATTTTTTCATTTTGGAACCGTTATTACGTACATGTTAGCTGTCACTTTGGCACTCCATTGACTTTTGCCTCATTGCCCGAACCATGTCGTTTTCATAACAAAGTGTGTGTAAATCAATTAAGAAAGAATGTTATAAAATGTATTACTATTTTAATAAACCTATTGTGATTACTTATGTAATTTAAGAATTTACTTTAACATAGTTACCTCATATTAAAACTGCCCTCTGAACAAAATGTACTATAACAATTTCTACAAAATCATAGTTCTTATACTCTGGTAACCGGTTGATCAAAGATATTCTACGAGTATAGTAGGTGTCGAGAGAAGCCTCGTTCATAACAAAGTTTGAGAAAATCAAAAGGGCTCAATCATCTAACGGGAATACAATTTAACTTGTTTGATTTCATGAATAACTTTTACAAATATTAAGATTTTAATAAAATATAAAAGCAGCTTTAAAAAAAATCACATTTTGAAGTCGTTGCTAAGATGTTAGATGTGCATAGAAGAATTATAGCGACTTCAGAACGTTAAATAATTTTATTCATTTCAGTTCTTTAAAGTCGGATTTTACTTTTTTTTTTAAGTTTATTCTTTAACTCTTAAGTGAAACCAGTAAGATATAGTACATTAATAATATAAAAAGTAAAAAAAATATATTTTTCATTAACTTCTTGTAAAGCGTTTATAAAATTTATATTTTTACAAAGATAAATACTTGAGAAATTAAGTTTTCATGACAATTCGAATGATATTAATAGGTTTAAATCTAAGAGAAAGCTTTCCAGAAATAACTGCTTTAATAAACTGATATAACGAATGATAATCAAATAACATAAATTACATTAATGAAAGTTAAATACCAATTCGTAATAAAATCTAGTCCATTTGTAAAAATATTAAATTAGACTTATGAATTTTGCTGTGAAGAAATTGTTTTTTAACAGATGGTGTGACTTAAAGCTCTAAAAGCCAACTGGCTAACGGCACTAACACCACAGAAAATAGGAAAACGAATACACAGTCCAACTGACGGTAACTGGATGCTGCATGTACAAAGTTTTTCCGGTCTCCGATACTCATCACTAACCACAGCTGAATTATGCTACCGTTTTACGTTGGTACTCTATGCAAGTATGTCTTCGGTCGAATCGACTTATGGATATTGCAGTCATAATGCTTGCAGCGTTATGACTGCAATATCCATAAGTCGTCTTTGGATATTGCAGTCATAATGCTGCTCTTGCAGTGCTCTTTCACCTATAAAATAATTACAGCTAAATCAGACTTGTAATTACTTATACTATATTTATTAATTACACTGTAAGAGTACACTGTTGGACATGGGCCTCTCCTGTTATAGGGAGGATTTGCCTTATTCGTCACGCTTGGCAGTCCAATTAAAGATCGTAGTGACGTTGTAACTGCTGACGACGCTTGATGACGATGCTGACTTTGCTGACGCTAACGTTGCTTCCAGTCGCCGTCTCTATCGGAAACCATGAGATTTCTCTGGCATTTGCCATAGTTGCCTCTTACGACACCCGAGGGACGAAATGGGATGACGGATATCATCGTCATCATCATTATCATCATTACAGCCCTTCAAAAATTGACTTTAGCATTTCATGAGGGGGGTGAGGAATATTTTGGTGAATATGAACTGGTATATTTTGGTATAATTGGTACCGGTATGGCATTACAATCTGGAGATCTGCTGACTTGTTAAGACCATATTTTTAGATGGCGATGACTCTAGAGAGTGTATGATGTAAGATCACAGAGTGTGCGATGGTTTATTATAATTACAGAATTATGATTCAGATCTATCCCATAGGAACCGTATATTTTTCCGGGTATAAAAAGTGACCTAATTGTCTAGGACCTAAGGACAAACCAATAAACACACGCGCAGATAAGATGGGTTCAATATCTTATAATCAACATCGCATTTCTTAATTTTTACTCCTCACATTTATTTAAAATAAAAGTTTTATTTAATTTTGACAAAATAATGTTTAGTTCCATAATATTATAAAATAGACGCTGATATTTTTTACATTTGAGTGGACTTCAAAATTTCATGAATGTAGCAACACATCAACACATCTTCACTTATCTTAATATTTACGGTACAGTGAAAACAAAAACATAATATCTCTGAAAATATTCTGTGAAAATAATGTATGTGTGAATGCATTTGTATCTCAGAATAAGAACAAGCATAGAGGGAATCCTAAAATAAGAGCAAAATTCTTGTAGGTGAACTCTTTATGCATATGACATTTTACCTGGCACAAAATAATATAGCATTATTGTTGCTACGTACTTTCTCTCAGGTTGTTCCGTTTTTTACATTCCATAGCAATTGATGTGCTATTAGTGGAACAAAAAATAAAAAACATCGTCGGCAAAGTCATGTTATCTATGACTTAGTAAATTTAAGGATTTCGATTAATTCAGTATGTTTATAATATTTATTAATATCAGTAAACATAAATTAAGGCTAGGGACATCTTACAACAAAAACGTAATCGAGTATTGCTGAATTTTGCACTATCGTAGTACGTTAAAATATTCCGTTGAAAAGATCACTAAAAATGTATTTAAACTCAGCCAGTATATTTTTGCTAAATTGTCTCTAGCTATAATATAGGGTTAAAAGCAAAACTTAACTGTAAAAACAGAACCAAGTACCTACCTATTTATTTATTTTATTTATTTATGTTTGTCTAAATGACACCGATTTTTGCTTCGCGGAACGTACACAGAAGGCACTTCCTTTTATTTCGATTCACCACAACTACCAATAAATCGATTACAAACAAATCACCCGTTTTCCTCACCGCTCCCTCAAGATGTTATCCATCATTCATTCATTCATTGTAATGAAATAATGTCTATCAAAATCCACTGCTGAACATCGGCATCCCCTGTACATTGGTTGTTGATATGGGGTCTTAGACATTCTGCCTCACAGCCTCCTCTTAGCAGACGGGTTGGTAACCGCTTTTGAGTTTTTTCATCATTCATCATCATTACAGCCCTTCACAAGTCCACTGCTGAACATAGGCCTCCCCAAGGAATGCCACAAAGCACGGTCCTGAGCCACCCGCATCCATCGACTTCCTGCATGTCTTACCAGGTCGTCACCCATCTAGTGGGGACGCCTACACTTCGTCCGCCGGTACGAGGCCGCCACTGAGAACCTTTTTCCCCATCGGTTGTCGGTTCTTCGAGCTATATGGCTGGCCCATTGCCACTTCAGCTTACTAATCTGTTGGGCTATGTCGGTCACTCTGGTTCTACTGCGGATATCCTCATTTCTAAGTTTATCACGCAGTGAGACCCCGAGCATAGCCCTCTCCATAGCTCGCTGAGCGACCTTGAGCTTCCTCATCCGGCCAGCAGTGAAGGACCACGTCTCAGTTCCGTAGGTCATCACTGGCAACACGCACTGGTTGTACAACCTCGTTTTCAAGTTTTGAGGTATACCTGACGAGAAGATGTGCCGTAATTTCCCGAACGCTGCCCAGCCGAGTTGAATCCGTCGATTGACCTCTCGGTCGAAGTTGGACTTACCTAGTCGGACTATTTGTCCCAGGTAAACATATTCGTCAACAACTTCGAGCTTAGTGCTCCCAACAACTACCGGCATAGGTGTGACATGGACATTAAACATGATCTTTGTTTTGTCCATGTTCATCTTAAGACCTATCCGTTGGGAGGCACTATTGAGGTCATTGAGCATAGTGCTTAGGTCCTCCAGCGATTCTGCCATAAGGACTATATCGTCGGCAAATCGAAGGTGAGTGATGTACTCGCCATTGATGTTAATACCGTATCCTTTCCAGTCCAGAAGCTTGAAAACGTCTTCCAATGCAGCGGTGAAGAGTTTCAGGGATATTACGTCACCCTGTCTTACACCTCTCTGCAGTTGGATAGGTTTCGTACTCTGGTTCTGTACTCGGATAGCCATCGTGGCCCTACTGTACAAACACTTCAGCACTTCGATATACCGACAGTCAACTTGGCACCGCTGAAGGGACTGCAGCACCGTCCAAATTTCGACGGAATCAAAGGCTTTCATAGTCCACATACGCCAGACATAGTGGCAAAATCTACTGCTGAACATCGGCATCCCCAGTACATTGGTTGTTGATATGGGGTCTTAGACATTCTGCCTCACAGCCTCCTCTTAGCAGACGGGTTGGTAACCGCTTTTGAGTTTTTATCAAGTAAATACTGCTGCCTATCTCCTGTTTAATTTCCCTCTATCGATACATCGATTGAGGGATACTCGCGATACTCGCGGGGAGATATGGGGTCATGTAAATTCTAAGTATGGGGCAGTGGATTCTGTTACGCCGCCGATACACGGCATTATCAAGATGCCCTCCAGTGCGCAGTGTGGACTTCGCTTTTACAACATGATTACGAAATATTTTGATCCATGCAGATAAAGCTTTCTCGATGGTTTCATTTTCCGCTGAACAAGTGGTAAATGAGCATATTAAGTTGAGATTACAAATGGGATCCAACTTGCTTACTATTCGAACCTTGGTTTTAGATATTACTAAAGAAATTAAATAAAAAAATTAGTATCGTACGTGACTGTCAAGACTTAGTATTCACCTCAGTAACTACTAGTTTAGTAAATATGGATCGGTAGTACAATTTTCATCACTTGATTTTGAAAACAAATGATCGCACGACTAATATAATAAATAAAATCTAGTCCTATTTTCTTTTTCTTTTTAGACATATGTATAAAAAAAATTGTTCGTGTAATTGTGTACACACCTACGAAGTGAAACTTCTTTACGACATATCATTCTTCTTTTATTTTATATTTTACATAAGTAGGTTAAATAACAGTATTCTCATGCAGCATATCACTACTACATAAGGATGACATTTTTCTAGTAAATCTGAAGATACGAATCTTATCACTAGCATATTTGACATCGTGGATAAATTAGTATGAGTATGATACTTTGTCCAAGTTTTACATAGTATAAAGAGGCCAAAAGTGACAAATTGAAATTTCAATTTACATGCATGAATTACACGCAACATCTTTAAAAGGTTAGTCTCTTTTTGCCTATTTTGAAAATTAAGTAAGAAAAAGCGAGATAAGTATATTGACTCCCTTTATAGATTTATTTGTAGAATTATAGATTCCCTCTATGCATACATACGTATGTTATTACTCTAAAATTTGTACATATTACTAAAAACTTAAAATGTGATTTTCTAACAATTCACTTCTGTTTATTTTATCAAACATAAAGCTATGCTTATGCTATTTGGCTTATTTAGTTTATATTGCAAACAAACGAGGCATACAAATAATCTTCTGTACATAATGTTAATAATATTACACCATGGTAAGCGCGAAACATTTATTTCAAAGAAATGTAAAGTTTAAATTTAAAATACCCATTAGAGTTCATGAAATAAAAACGAATAATATTGAAATGAACCTAAAGAACGATAAAAAACAACTTTATTAATTTGGACTTGCTTCTCCGTCAATTAAATACATTATTAGGTAGTATCCGGATAATCCGGCTTCCGTAGTAGAGTCTGTTAATAATCTTGACTAAATTTTATTATATTTTCGAGATTATCGAGACTAATTCCCCTATCCTAGTCTAAGCCTCACTTGGAACTCCTTATTGTAATTAGTCTGGGTAGGCTTAATAATTTAGTTTTATTATTCTTACAATACTAAACAAATAAGGTTACGAAATCGATGATATTAATAAGTATAAGTAATTTGAGCCTTAATATTTTTTGTAATTTGTTTTTTAACAACAATACCTACTTCGACTTCTTCATCAGTCTGTAAAAATCGACTGCTTCATTCAAGCAACTAAAATAAGCGAGTAAACAGAACTACTCTAGTCACTATTCTTAATTAAAAATCAACGTGCTATCTGCACGTTGATTTTTAATTAAGAATAGTGACTAGAGTCGTTGTCGCCCCTAAGCACTAAAATGGAACGCCTCGCTACCAGCAAAAGGGTCTCCGTTTCCCGTCACTTACCAAACGAAGCACACAAAGCTGCTATTTTATGCTAGTATTCTGTAAAAGCATGGTCCTTCCACAGTTAAACCGACCCTTTCGTGTTCCAATCATAGTATAGTATATATATTTCTATATTTAGTAGGAGTTGCCTATCTGTTCATATAAATCCCCAAATATAATCATGTCTACGAATGTTTGTCTTAAAAAACATAACTGTTATCGAGTCAGTGATTTATGACTGATAGTCACCGACGAAGTCTAGATTAAACAGCGTAATTTATTAAACAATCTGTGTTGCCGGTTTAAAATGTAATTTTTCAAAGAAAATTAATAAAGCAGCTTATGATTCCCAAACCTGTAATTGGTTGAATTTTCATTCATTCCCACAAATCTTTATATCTATATTGTTGTACATTTGCTATAATTATCAGCTTCCTGGTGAATTAACATAAATGAAACCTCTGAAAAATATAAATTGAAAAATGGTGATCAAGCTGACCCTGAGGTCGGTTATAAAAGAACAAAGAAATAATCTTTTATAAATATAATAAGTATATAAATTTTTTGTTTGTTTGTTTTTTTTTTATAGGATAAGGGTGACAAGCGAGAACACAGTCCGCCTGATGGTAAGTGGTTGCTGTGACCCATAGACATCTACATCTATCCTCGTTTGCGAATCAAAATGCAGATGCGTTGTCAGCCGTGAGGGATAAGATGGATGCCTCTTTTCCAGTAAAAAGGGTCTATATGATTATGGGGTTTTATATGATTATTTTGATTTAATTAAGTTTTCCTTGTTTTACAAATCATGAACCAAAGTTTGAAGATTATTGATATGCTAATTTTAACGAATCTAGTGCTTAATTTTTTTTAAGAATTACAATTACCACATAAAATATTTTTTTATACAAAAACTATTAATAAAAACAACCATTTATGCTCAACGAGTCACCTACTAAATTTATATCGCATGTGATTACATGCGATATAGATTTTCTACAATTTTATTAAATTTACATTACATATTATTACAGCCGCGCTGCAGCTATTTTATGGTTGTAGCTTGTAGCACGAATGGGTCGGCTCGACCGGGGAAGGACCACGCTCTCACAGAATACCAGCGTAAAATAGCAGCATAATGCTGCTGTGTTTCGTGTGGTGAGTGTAGATAACCGGAGACGTTTTTTACTGGAAACGATGCATTCCATCTTAGTCCTCACAGGTGACAAAGAATCTGCATTTTGATTCTTAATCGAGGATAAACGTAGATGTCTATGGGCCCCAGCATCCACTTACCGTCAGTTGGACTGGTGGACTATGTGGTCGTTTGTCACCCTTATTTTATAAAATAAAGATATTAAGAAATTCGTACAATAATTGCTTTGAATACAGCTTAGAGTCATTGCCATCATCTATAGACAATTTGTGACGACGCATTATTAATATTATTGATAAATAATAATCAAATTCAATACAAAGACATTTAAAAATATAGATATAATATTTTAAACAATTAAAATTCGTTAATAAGCATAAAGTTCAAATACATTCATTCCGAATATTAAGTATTATAGTATAGTAAAGGCTTAATATTGTCTTTAAAAACCTTTTTTATTAAATCTCTGCTTAAAATATTCCAAATGTATTAAATAATAGAAACATAAGTCGATTATATTGCAATAATAAAGATAAATAACATTTTACTTCTTACTAATATTATAAATGTGAAAGATTGTGAGGATGTATGGATGTTTGTTACTCTTTCACGCAAAAAACTACTGAATGGATTTTAATGAAACTTTACAATAATATAGCTCATACATAAGAATAACACATACGCTATAATTCATAAAAATATTATGTAAATTGGCCAAAATATAACGATACATGTTATGTAAGTCTAAAAAAATCTGTCATCTGCGAGCTATTTTGGCGTGAACACGCATCACGCAAAAACATGTGAACCGATTTGGATGGGACTTTCACTGGCAGATAGCTGATGTTATAAGAAGTAACTTACGTTACTTTTATTTTAGGGTTCCACGCAAAAAAATTCCACGCAACGAAGTCGCGAGGAACAGTTAGTTTGTAATATAATTGAAAAATGGGTCAAAAATGTTAATGAGGGTGTTCTTGTATTACTGGAGGGTGTTTATGTAATGATTGCTTATAGAGGGAGTTACTGGAGACGCATACCGAATTTCGTATATATATATGGGGTGGTCGGATGACTGACTACTATAGTACTGTTGAACAATGTATAGTCCTATATTAGAGACTTATGATAGTAAGGTCTATGATACAAAAGCATTAATATAGTAGGTCTCTATTATGCATAAGCATTATGATAGCAGAGTTATGACTTGAAGTCCCATATACAAAAGACATATAATAGTAAGCTCTATGAAATAAAGCAGATATGTGGATGGTCTCAAATATATAAAAGCATTATATTGAAAGAAATGGGACTTAAAAAGGATCATAATAGTGGCGTGCAGATTGCTTCACAGCGTCCGAGACCGAGGTAAACTTGGACTCGCTAACCGATGTGTCCTAGACATATCATCTTAGTGCCGGTGGTAAGTGGGTTTGTTGTAGCAATACGACTTGCCCGTGGATATCGCACACACCTACCGTTTGTAGGTGGCATCTAAGCGCATAGCGTTATGATACGTCGGCTATCATTCGGACTAGGGTGAGTGTGTTTGGTAGTACTTTTTAAGTGCAGTAAGCATACTCAACTCTTTGTCTTAGTGCAATAGCGCTATGATACGTAGATTTTTAGTTAACAACAGTATCAATTTTGTTACCAAAGTCGATAGGGATCATGTGGGTGTGTTGTGAGGGGGTGCCATTCGTATGATAGTTGCATTGATGCTTACTGCTACTTGCGATATTGCGTCTTGTGATGGATCTGCGGATGTGCTGCGCCTGATTCAACGCATCTTGTGATTCTGGTCGATGGAGGTATGCCGGGTGGTGATATCTGCTGGGATTGTATGAGGGACCTTGGGATGGTGTAAGCCCGACGGTAGTCGCATTGATGTGGGGGAAGCCTTGTATCTGGTATTTTATATTAATATTGTGAACCTTTTCCAAGCGGGAAGGGATTAATTAATAAGGAATTGACTGATGTGAACCTGATATAAGTGGATTAGGGACGATTTAATGTTCTTAATCTTTTGAGCCCTGTCTTCGTGAACGGGGTTCTTTAGCTTAAAATAATTAATAGAACTAAGTTATTAAACAAACACAACGTAAATAAGGGTCCTAATTAAGACGATCTCGCCATAAATTTATTAAACGGCCTATAACTAAACCTTTAGAAAGATCCTTGAGAAAGATCAATATACAGGTCACGTAAATTTTATATATTTTATAGATATGGAAAGATTGGGGGGGAGGGGAGATCGTTACAATTTGATGGCATCACACGAATCAAAAATAAACAATTTGCTAATTAAAATATTTGGTATATTGTTTTGTTTTAACTCAAAGAAAATACAAATAGATTAATTATAAACCGTTAATTTTAAGTCATATTATAAGTTCGCTAAAGCCGGTTAATTGGGACGACTTTATTTAGATAGAAGCCAATTAGTACCATATTTAGATGATACAAATATATACTATTTTGATTAATTGTAAATCTAGACTTTAAATATGTTTTGGATTGAACACTTAATAAAAATTCTACTTTTCGAGTAATAGTTATTTGCCAATTATATTATTAAATCATAAGATACATGATTTAACATTTAAGAACCAGAAGGAAAAATAACGGTAAAAAGAATATGAATACTATAGTAATGCTTTGTAAATTACCATACTAAACGAATAGGCCACAGCTGAAAACAAAACTTGTCAACTACGTAGGACATATTAAAGTATACTCAAGGATACAAACGCGGAGACTGAAAATAATTATTTATATGTTGTGTCGCTTTGTATGGGTTTGTCAATCAAGTTTGACTGTAATTGGCTTAGTCTGGTTCCTACAATTTTTAAAACTTTATAAGACTTTATAGATTTTCAAGAAGTTATTCTCAGGTATAAGTTCTTTCCTCCACGATCTTTGCCGCAGTTAACGATGTGGGAAGCTTTTATTATAGAAGTTTAGCCTGAATAATTTATCTCTCTCTCTCTCTCTCTCTCTCTCTCTCTCTCTTTTTGTTTATATAAATTACTTTTTTATCGCAGTAAGGGTTAAAAGCGAGCACATAGTCCACCTGATAGTAAATGGGTGCTGTGGCCTTTAAACATTCACGGTTATCCTCGATTAGAAATCAAAATGAAGTTACCACGACACATCCGAGATCTAAGGTGGAATGCCTCCTTACAAGTAAAAAAGTATCCGGTTCTCGTCACTCACCTTAAGTAACACAGAAGCAAAAGCGCCACTTTACGTAATGTGTTATGTGTCATGGGTATCATTGCACGATGTTTTTCACTTCTAATATACCTAGCATTTTGTGCATCTTTTACTAACACCTAACTCACTGTATTCACAAACAAATAACTTAATTTCAATTTTAATTTGAAGCATTATGCTGCCATCTTACGTTGGTATTCTGTTAAAGCGAAATCCTTCGCCGGTCAACACAACGCATTAAGTTTTTTCTGCAGCGGTCTCTACCGCGTACTTCAATACAAATATCATATTTTAATATCAGATGGGATCTTGTCTAAAACTTTGACCTGAAAATAATAGAATAGAATAGAATTTATTTGAGTTGAGTAGAGCAGAGTAAAGTGGATAGAGTATATTAGAGTAGAGTAGAGTAGGATAAGGTAGAGTGATTTAGAGTAAAGAAATGAGAATGTGTGTATGTATATATTTTCACATAACGGATGTAATAAATAAAGCCAAAGCTTTGAAATTATGAACTGATAAGCGACTTTGTAAAGAACTTATTGCTTTTATAGAACGTAGTAACAAGTTTAGTGATATCCCTGTTGTGAATTACAACATTAAAACATTGTTCAGAATTTTGCTTAGTAATGGCAGTTTCACGAAAGTACTTTAGAATACCTAGTCCCTTTATTTTCTGTAATATGTATTAAAGATTAACTTTTATTAGTTTAATGGACAACCCTAAAGAATAAATGGAAGTTGAAGCTCGCTCTCTCTTTTTTGAAGCTCTGAAATCGCTCTTTTTTGAAGCCTGCTAAAGCATTTGATAAAACTAATTGATCCGAACAAAAACAGTTTCACTGTAAAAAAATCGCGCCAAGTACACTTTCAACTATAGTTACAAAAATTATGATTACAGTTTTACAAAAAAATATAAAGTAAAAAAAATAACCAAGTACATTACTGTTTTAGATTCGAAAAAATAATTTGCTGGAAGAAAGTATTAATAAAAAAAGTTGGTGTACTTGATGCGCATGATTAAGACTTTCGATCATCCAACTTGACATTGGAAGACATTTTTATAAATTTTTTGAATTATGCTCCTACTATAAAGTATAATGCACACCAAGTACACCAAATGAGACCACACGAGAAGCACCGGCTTTCAAATAAAAAAAGAATCATTGAAATCGGTTCACCCAAAAAAAAGTTATGAGGTAACACACATAAAAAAACGAACATACACTCGAATTGGGTACCTCCTTCTTTTTGAAGTCGGTAGAAAAATAGAAAATACTCTGTAAGAAATTACTTTTTTTTTCTTTTAAGAATCAATTATATCATTTATTTTTTTATTAAAAAGTAAATGAGCGTTATGAGGCGAGCACTTTTGGATTGTCTTATGGATGCCATATATGATCCAGTTTACCGTCAAGTTTGCAGCGCGCTTGAAGCGGCGTCCAGTTTCCAGTGCATCCATATACGAGGGCGACACTGAAAGTTATTAGAACTGGCCACTTGTAAACAATATAATAAAAAAATAAGTTCAAATTTTGAAAATGGAACTCTTTGTCAATATTATTGTGTATTTATTTTATTAATTTGTCATTTCTTTACGATTTGGTGGCAAATTGAAAATCGTCTGTGTCACGTCAGCATGAATTTAACGCGATAAAATTTTCGTACAATGATTTCTTATGACTTTCGATGTCATTTAAGTCAACAAGAAAGTTATGATAAACTTCGATTGGCCTTTCACGATGAAGCCCCATCTCGTGCCACTGTTTACTAATGTACACTAATCTCACCGATGATCTGCGTGAGAGATGGCCTCTACGGCGACGACTGAAGATAATATCAGTGTTGTGCGGCGTATGATAGAGACTGATAAAGAGTGACTTATCAGCAGATTCGGACAAGCTTAGGCATCGGTATGAGTCAAGTGCACAAAATCCTCCATGAACATTTAGCGGTCAGGAAGCTTTGTGCCCGGTTGATACCTCATAATTTGACAGAGGCCCAAAACTCCGTCGTGTTGATTGGTGTCGTGAAATGGTTCAAAGATTTAACGGAGGTGATTCAAATGCTGTGTTCGACATACTTACGGGTGACGAAAGCTGGATTGTTATGATTCTGAAACTAAAAGACATTCGGCTGTCTGGGTGTTTCCTTCCGAGGAGTTGCCAACTAAAGTGCAGAGAGGTCGAAGCATGGGAAAAAGATGGTGGCCTCGTTCTTCGGAAGGACAGGTCATTACGCAACAATTGTTTTAGAGGATCGAAAAACAGTTACTGCAGAGTTAGAACAATTGTTTGCCACTTGTCTTGGAAAAAGTTCGGGAGAAACGACCTCGCAGTAGGAACCTCCTTCACCACGACAACGCCTCGTCGTTTAAAAATATGCCTAAATAGGACGATGGTAACTGAAAGAATTAGTTCCAAATCAGACTTATAGGGAGTGGTATTCAAAAAATATTAAAAAACTTTTCGATTTTGAAAATAATACAATCTACTTCATGCCACGTCCGTACAAAGATGGTCATAGTTGGATAGTTGGTAAACCAAGAGTCACGAATGAAACTGTATGAGGCTATCTGATTGTATGAATACTTTTTATGAGGCCTACAATAACTAGCAACTAAAAAATAAGCGAAAGTAGTAGGTAAGAAAGATCTACCCTGCCTATCTCGCATAGGAAAAAGTAAAGCTGTAGTAGTAATGCATATAAGTCGTTTTCTTCATAAAATGTTTATTTCTTACAGTTTTCAATAACATTACAAAGTTATAATGCAGCTAGTTTTAGGTCATTTTCTATGGAGTTGTATCGAAAGTTTTTACTAATCCAAGTGCATTTTATAAGTTGGTCGACTATTACTCGTTAACTTGTTAATTATTCTTAGCTGTGATAGTTTTCCTTTTAACTTCATTATATATACTACTATTGCGTATACTTTTCATATTTCCATAAACAGCGGTTTAGTTGGTAGAGGGGGGAGGATACATGGCTCTAATGAAAAATACCACTTTAAAGCTTAATATTTCGCAAACGGACCCCTGAATCGAAAAGATGTCCTTCCATACCTCCAGTCCTTTTGAGAGACCTGCCCAACAATACCCCACACTATGAAATAGACGGGTAAAAAAAATCATCCTCCATTTACCTGTATGGGAGCTACCCAAAATAAAAATGTTTTTTAAGATTTTATTTCACAGTTTTGTAGGCGTGATTAATATCTATATAACTGTGCTAAATTACAGATTTGAAGCACCTAGGGTATCTGAGTAAAACCGCGGACGGACGGAAACTATAAGGGTTCCTTGTTGTTTAACTACGGAACCCTAAAAAAAGCGATACTAAGTTTTCTCTACACGTATTAATATAAAGATAATAACTACGAACGAAAAGGTTCTAGTGTGGCTATAAAAATGACAATGAACAATTTAAAAAAAATCCGCGACATTCATTAGCGAAAATTAACACCGGAACTCTCGTCAAAATTATTTTATGTTTCATAATCAACTGGATGGTAAAACCACGATGGACATGGACGACAAAATTTAATTATTAAGGTCAGGTGAGTTTTATTTATCCTCGTCATTGTTGAATTTCAATGCCTTCCAAATTTTCTCCTTCAAAATCTTCTAAGATCAGATTTTTTAATTAAGAATTTTACTTACTTACCTATTTTTTCCATAGATGTAGACAGCAGATAGAAGGCAAAAAATTTGACGGCGAAAGAACAATAAACACAACTGAATTTTTAAAAACCTATGTTCATTGAACCCTTGAATCATCTTCATCATCATTACAGCCCTTCACAAGTCCACTGCTAAACATAGGCCTCCCCCAAGGAATGCCACAAAGTACGGTCCTGAGCCACCTGCATCCATCGACTTCCTGCATGTCTTACCAGGTCGTCACTCCATCTAGCGGGGGGTCGCCCTACACTTCTCCTACCGGTACGAGGCTGCCACTCGAGAACCTTTTTCCCCATAGGTTGTCGGTTCCTCGAGCTATATGGCCGGCCCATTGACACTTCAGCTTACTAATCCGTTGGGCTATGTCGGTCACTCTGGTTCTACTGCGGATATCCTCATTTCTAAGTTTTTCACGCAGAGAAACCCCGAGCATAGCCCTCTTCATAGCTCGCTGAGCGACCCTAGAGCTTCCTCATACGGCCAGCAGTGAAGGACTACGTCTCAGTTCCATAAGTCATCACTGGCAACATGCACTGGTTGTACAGTCTCGTTTGCAAGTTTTGAGGTATACCTGACGAGAAGATGTGTAGTAATTTCCCGAATGCTGCCCAGCCGAGTTGAATCCGTCGATTGACCTCTCGGTCGAAGTTGGACTTACCTAGTTCCAGGTAAACATACTCGTCAACAACTTCGAGCTTAGTGCTCCCAACCAATACCGGTATAGGCAATATGGACGTTATACATGATCTTTGTTTTGTCCATGTTCATTTTAAGACCTATGCGTTGGGAGGCACTATTGAGGTAATTGAGCATAGTGCTTAGGTCCTCCAGGAATTCTGCCATTGATGTTAATATCGTATCCTTCCTAGGCCAGTAGCTTGAAAACGTCTTCCAATGCAGCGATGAAGAATTTCGGGAATATAACGTCACCCTGTCTTACACCTCTCTGCAGTTGAATAAGTTTCATACTCTGGTTCTGTATCGGATAGCTATCGAAGCCCTACTGTTCAAACACTTCAGCACTTCGATACACCGACACTCAACTTGGCACCGCTGAAGGGACTGCATCACCGCCCAAATTTCGACGAAATCAAAGGCTTTCTCATAGTCCACATACGCAAGACATAGAAAGTTGACCTGATTGAGCCCCGACGGTTCGACAAAAAATGAGATTGACTTCATTATGACGACTAGACAGTGATGTCTCAGTAATCGCGAGGGTAAAAACTGTTAGCAATCATCGAATGGTTAGAGGCACACTGAACCTAAACGTTAAGTTGGAGTGTCGTCTAATGAAGTCAACGCTCCGTCCCCCTCGTGCTCTGATCCAACGTCCAGAAACCTTTCATCTCGAGTTACAAAACCGTTTTCAGTGCCTAGAAGACTGCAATGAAGTGGAAGATATGAATGACAAGCTCGTGGAAACTGTCCATGCGGTCATTTTAATTCTCTCCTCTTAGCTCTTAAATTCCGTCCTCCATGGAGTCACTACTCTGGAGGTGTGGAGCAGAAGTGCGGTGGTCTTGTTCTTGAAGAAAGGCGAAAACGCTCTCTTGAAGAACTACAGACTGATTTCCCTTCTGAGCCGCGTCTACGTGCTGTTTTCGAAAGTCATTACGAATCGTCTCGCACGCAGACTCGACGACTTCCAGCCTCCTGAACAAGCCGGTTCCCGAAAAGGCTTTAGGACCATGGGCCACATACATACCCTTCGGCAAATTGTACAGAAGACCGAGGAGTACAATTTGCCACTATGTTTTGCGTATGTGAAACATTGAATGAATTAGTGAAAATTCGAACTAACCAGTTTAAAAAAGGCAAAATATAATAATGTGCTATAAAAAATATAACGCCCTAAAACACAAGCTTAATGGAACCCGCTCATACTAACTCCTTCTTTAGGAGATGTATCTTTGGAGAAAACTAGCCGCCTTCAGTTGTTATGGATTGAGATTTCTCCTAACCTCAACTACAGATGATTCATTGAGTCTAGGACAAAAGAAGCCGCAAGAAAACTAGGTGTCTTTGCAAGGGTGCGGCGGTATCTCACGCAGGGGCAGCTTTTCACCTTTTATTAAGTGCAATTCCAATCATGCAATAAGCACTACTATCACATATAGGCTGGTGCTGCAAAATGTCACCTAGCAGTGTTGGCCTCAGTTAATAAACTTACTAAGAGTTCACCACTTACCAGGTGGAATATTAGTCAAGCACTGCCTAAAAATAATTAAAAAAAAGTAAGAAAAGCGGGTATTTTAATATGATGGATATAACCACATAAATCTGAGACGCCTGAGACTTCAGTACAATAACTAAAGCATCTGAGACTTAATATAATTTGTGAGTGTTGCCAGTCACCCGAATTTAATCCCTATCAGCAGCACTGACATTTTTATCTAATTTAAGTGCTTATTTATTATAAGAAAACCAACTTGATTAAAGAAAAACTGCTGTAAGAAACTAATATAATTTGAGGACATGTGAAGCTCGCCGTGTGCATTAAGGCAAACAAAAATCGGTCAGTTCAATCATCGTCATCATTAATTGACGATCGTAGTATAGACATCTCGCACCTTTGATGCTACTCATTGGATGGTTATATCCGCCATATATCGGAATTCATAAGATTTTTCTGGCATTTACCAATGTCACCTCTTACACCGCCACCACACGACATTTGTGTATAAAGTAACAGCCTGAAAAGGACTTCGAAATGAGGATATCCGCAGTAGAACCAGTGTAACCGACTAATCGTTTGATATACTCAAATGGTATTTATTAGTAAAGGCACTGCTTTCTTACATTGAATCTATTTGCTTTTAATAAAGATTGCTTCCTTATGAAGTGCCTCTGACAATTTAATAGCAATGCCCTAAAACATTAAGATTGTTTATTTTTTAAAAGGAATTAATTAAATAAGCTGTTTTTTAAGCGCGTCGCCAACAGGTATTTATTGGTAAAGGCACTGCTAAAACAACCACATATCGCTGAATAACAAAGAATAGGTTCGTGCGGGATTTCGACTCGTGGCCTGCAGCTTCGCAATTAAACACTTAACTGCTGTGCTACCTAGACGTTTGTGAAATTTAAAACGAGCGTCCCACTGCTGAGCTATCACGACTATTTTATATGTAAAAGTTCCTGAAATCCGATTTATTATAATTTACTATCGTTATTTTCAATTACCCATTAGTAATATAAAAGAGTGGGCCTATTCTAAAAAATTGCTACTTCAAAAAATTTTATATCTGTAATGTATTTTTTGTCTGCAAAGTTGTAAGACACACATTAACAAAGAAAATGTGTAATATTTTACGAATATTTAACGAACTACAAATTAGGATCGTTTATAAATTCCTAAGAAGTTTGAGTAAAAATTAAATAAATCTTCAGATAATATATATTTGTAATATATAAATATATATATATATATATATATATATATATATATATATATATATATATATATATATATATATATATATATATATATATATATATATATATATATATGATTAAAATAATAATATATATATGATTATATATTTAAATTAATTTAATTCTAAAGATTAAATTAATTTAAATATATTAAAAGTTTATTTAACTTTTGATATATATAATCACGGTAGGAAATGTTAATGCTTATAATTAATTAATATTTTTATTGTTATTTGGATTTAAAGGTTTCCTCGGCCTTGTCATGAAACAAGAGAATCATGGATCAAATTTGTTCAGAAGAATCGCAGCGAAGAGCCGTGATTACCGTCAGATTATTCACGCATATTTTCCGTGCATTTCAAAGAAAACGACAAATACACTACAAAACCAGGAAGAGTGTACTTAAAGAAATCTGCAGTACCATGTGATAACGAAATTATATTATTATATAACATTGCTGGGAGTTTTGTTTTATTTTGTGTTTATACTTACGGGACTGTTGAAAAGAAGAAGAGAGGCGGAACCCTCGGCGCGCGAATCAAACTAGTATATGGCGGTTTTTTAATACTGTAACGCTAGAATTTTAACAGGCTCCCCAAATAACTATCATCTTTTTTTCAGCCCACAAAATATTGTGAACAGGAAGTATCAGAACCGTTTTCTGAATCAGTAAGCAGTTCAAATTAAATTTTTGATAGTCCGAGAAAAATTGTACTTAAAAATAAATTACGCAAGGAATCCGTAGCTAGAAAGAAACTTACTGAGAAATAAAAATAATACAATGACAAAATATTTATCTAAAGACAAAATGCTTCTTACAAATCAATTGTACAAAATTTTAAACATAAATTCGGTCTCAATTTAAATGCTGAGATTGATTTAATGGCTAAAAAGAGTTTGTCGTGTTACATAAATATTTAATAAAAAAGAATACACAGAGCACGCATTATTTATTATACACTGCACCTTTACGTGAATTCGCATTGACTTTACACTATTATTCACCAGCTACGTATAAATACGTTAGAGAATACTACAACAAAGCTCCCCCACATCCTCGGACAATTTGCAAATGGTATTCAACGGTTAATGCAGAACCCGGTTTTAGAACAGAAGCCTTTGCAGCTTTAAAAAAGAAATCCCAATCCAACACAAATTCCAATAAACCTGTACTCTGCTCATTAGTGTTTGACGAAATAGCTATAAGGAGACAAAAGCTATTTCAAACATAAAAAGACTATAAATTTTTATGTTTAATTTATACGATTATGTTGATTTAATTAAGTTTTTCTTGTTTTACAATTCATGAGATAAAGTTTAAAGATGTCGCGAAATCTGGCGTGTTTTTGATGTACAAATTTTAACGAATCTAGCGCTTAACATTTTTTAAGAATTACAATTACTAGCTAAAATCATTTTTTATAGAAAGACTATTATTAAAAACATTTATGCTCAACGAGTCACCTACTAAATCACATGCGAGTATAAATTTTCTAACATTTTATTAAATTTACGTTACATACATTACATTATATTTATTTCTTTATTAACGATTTATTGTTAGAGCCACGCTGCAGCTATTTAACGGTTGAAGCACGAATGGGTCGGCTCGACCGGGGAAGGACCACGCTCTCATAGAATACCAGCGTAAAATAGCAGCATAATGCTGATGTGCTTCGTATGGTGAGTGTAGGGAGACCCTTTTTACTGGAAACGAGGCATTCCATCTTAGTCCTCACGGGTGACAACGCATTCTGATTCATCATTTGCATCTTGATACTTAATCGAAAGCCTCAGCATCCACTTACCATCAGGTGGACTGTGTGGTCGTTTGTCACCCTTATTTTATAAAATAAATATATTAAGAAATTCTTACAATAATGGCTTTGACTACAGCTTAGAGTCATTGCCATCATCTTTATACATTTGATAGCATCACGTGATTCAAAAATAAACAATTTGCTAATTAAAATAATTGGTACATTGTTTTGTTTTATCTGAAAGAAAATACAACAAGATTAATTACAAACCATTAATTTTACGTTACATTATACGTTCTCTAAAGCCGGTTAATTGGAACGATTTCATTGAGATGGAAGCAAAATTAATACTTTATTGAGATGATACAAACTTATACGTATTAGTTAATTGTAAATGTAGACTATGTTTTGGATTGAACACTTAATAAATTCTAATTTTACATATAATATTTATTTGCAAATTACAGCATTAGTTCATACGATACTTAGTTTAAGATTTAAGAACTTTTTGAAAAAAAAAATACTTCAGTAATGATTTGTAAATAACCAAACGAATAGGCCACAGCTAAAACAAAAATTATCAACTACATAGGGCATATTATAGTATACTCAAGTATACATACGCGGAGACTGAAACACACGTTTGTCTAAACCTAGTCATGTCCAATTAAATATTCATGCGATGATCAAAAATAGGATCTTTGGAAGTTCAATAATTCTTTATATGTTGTGTCTCTTTGTATGTGTTTGTCATCGAGGTTGACAGTAATTGGCTTAGTTTGGTTCCTACAATTTGAAAAACTTTATAAGATTATTTAACTTTATTTATTCTCAGGTATAAGTTCTTTCCACCACGACGTTAACGATGTGGGAAGCTTTTATTATAGAACTTTAGCCCGAATAATTCAATCTCTCTCTCTCTCTCTCTTTGTTTAAATAAATTACTTTTTTATCGCAGTAAGGGTAACAATCGAGCACACAGTCGACCTGATACCTATAAACATGCACGGCAATCCTCGATTCGGAAAAATGAAGATACCACGATACATCTGAGGCCTAAGGTGGAATGCCTCGTTACAAGTAAAAAGGATCACCGACTTTTGTCACTCACCCACCATAAGATACACAGAAGCATTATGCTATCATCTAATATAATGCTATCATCTAATATATCGCTCTGAAATACGGTCTCGTGGATCGGAAACTGCCTTATTATAAGTACTTGCCAGAAGCCGTGCTCGAAAATGACCGCGCCAGACTCTACTGGTACCGGGCCATCATCACGAACAGGACTATTCTTGCGAATAAGCCTGATATTGTGCTGATGGACCGGGTACAGTCAAGGATATTTTTGGTCGACATTACCATTCCATATGACGAGAACCTCGTGAAAGCCGAAGCAGATAAGAAAACAAAATATCTAGACCTGGCTCACGAGGTGACCGAAATGTGGGGTGGTCTGCCAACTGAAATTATTCCTGTAGTCGTCTCTGCGAACGGGTTAATCCCGGTCAGCCTTTCGGGCCATCTGAGGCGACTGGGACTCCGTGACGGACCGCTCCGGGCTCAAATGCAGATGGCGGTACTCCTCAATACCGCCCGCATCGTCCGCCGGTTTCTTTCCCTTTCCCCCTTACCCTCAGCCGTTTGGTCTCCCATGCCGAGGGCTTCCATCTGGTTGCGTTTTTATTTATTTATGTATTTATTTTATTTTATTGATATTTATGTATATATAGATCTTTCTATTATATACAGCCCAACCAGATGAGAAAACTATACAGATACTCCATAATCATTTATTGACACACATTATACACACATATATTACAAACAGTGTGCAATAATTGTGTATGCTCTTATGTTGTGTGCGTGCATGCGTGCGCGCGCGCGCGCGCGCGTACAGGCGTGCGTGCGTGCGTGCGTGCGTGCGTGCGTGCATGCGTGCGTGCGTGCGTGTGCGTACGTGAGTGCGTGTGTGCGTGCGTGCGTGCGTGTGCGTGCGTGCGTGTGTGTGTGTGTGTGTGTGTGTGTGTGTGTGTGTGTGTGTGTGTGTGTGTGTGTGTGTGTGTGTGTGTGTGTGTGTGATCGCTTAAGTTTTCTGTGCATTTTACCCCATTTTTGCATACATTTTAATAATCCTTCGGTTATCCATGGTTTAAGTGGTTGCTTTTTCTTAGGTACTGTCCTTATCAAAGTGTTTTTCGATATTGTAATATCATTTATATTGTTTACTATAAACTCTGCTGTATGATTACAATCTCTTAACATATAGTAATTTTCCCTGGAGATGTCTTTGATCCCGTTTTTATTTTTTTCTAGATTTATGTCAACTTTCTCGCATCTGAGGTTTTTCCTTTGTACTACTGACAACGAAATAAAGATTAATATGGGTGAGTGATCGGTAAACTCATTGAAAACAATAGTTTGGGCATATGTGTAATAAATATTAATAGTGGGTCAACTTCTTTGTTATACCGCAAAATACCTACAAGGCTGTCTCGACGTCAAATTGCTAAAAATATGCAAGGGTTGTCACAAAAAATTTCCTTAGATAATAATATCATAACTTTATATTTTATCAGTATTCCTCGTAATAATTTATTTTTGTATACAAAGATACAAACTAATTACTACATTACAAAACTAGTTGCGTCCCGCAGCTTCACCTGATTCGTCGTAATGGAAACAAAGGCTTGTGCCTAATTACTAATTTTACTATATTTACATATATATAGCAGTATCTCTGATATTCTGTTTAAAATATTGGATAGGGGGTGGAAGAGAATAAATAAAACAGGTTAAAATTATACGTTGGTTCTGTTTATTCAACCGCCTCGTTACAGATGTGCAATCGACAAGTATTTACGACATTTATTATTGGGTTTTTTAATTTTCTTTTGTTGAATTTAATGTAATAATGAATTCTCATCCTTACATATAATTCAATTAAAAATCATGATGGAAAGCAATCAGATGGTTATTAGAATTCAATTTTACTTAAAACAGATAACAATCTTTCTCGGTATTATATATATATATATATATATATATATATATATATATATATATATATATATATATATATATATATATATATATATATATATATATATATATACAATAAAATAATATGAACGTTTATATATATATAAAACCACGTAATATCATGTTGCTGGGTGAACACCAAACGCGTGCAACTAATTCCGTGTACGTGACATTCCTAAACGGGCGTACCGGTACGCAAGCGAAGCCAACCGGAAACTACCGCAGAGGTCGCGGGCAGGGGGGGGCTCCGCTCTCCTTCATACCGCGCGCCATCGTTGCTCCGTATAGTCGCAGAGTTGACTCACTATTAGTATTTATTACACATATGGTTTGGGCTTGTCCATTTGTTCTGATCATAAAATGATCCAAGCAAGTAGTTTGTCGCGTAGGCTTATTAATACCAGGCACTAGTCCATGAGTCGCCATTAAGTTAACATGCTGCGTTGTGTATAAATTTGCGCTTTCATTAAGAATATCTAAGTTAATATTTCCTGTTAACACAACAGTACTGCTTTTATAATTATTTAATGTTGTATCCAATGATTCTAAAAAGTTTGTAACGTTTGTAAAACTAGGTGGCGTATACGAGGTGGCTTTATAGATACACAGCACAGTGATATTACTCTGGATTTTAATTACAATTCAGTTACCGTCCTGGAAATGAGGTTCAATGGTAGACACTACTAAGTTATTCTTTGTGTATACTACTACACCATCATTTTTATTTAGATGTCTCTTAGTACAGTATACATTGTATCCTTCCAGTGTTGCTGGCTCACAATCCTCGTGAGACCAGCATTCTGTTAACACAATAATGTCTATATTTATATCAAATTGACTGAGGTATACTGTAAACATGTCCAAGTTGCAATTTACACTGCGTATATTGATGGAAACAATACATATGGACCGGTTGTTTTGTTCTGGACATGCAACGGACAATTTCTCTAAGCACTTCGACGGATTATCCGAGCTATAACAATTTATTAATCTAGTTTGGTCTAGTTCTTGCAGAATATTATTTTTTAATATAATAACCGCTATAGATATTTTAACAGTATGTTACTTTAATGTTCCTTCTTATAAGTATTAAGGTTTCATAAGGTGCATTTGCTTTTTTAGTTAGTAAACGAGAATATACATTAATATACATTTATAAAATAAGACCCATGTATGTAAACGCTACTGTAAATTATTGAAGAGTACCGTCTTTTGTTCGTTAAAAACAAGTATAACCTATTACAAAAATTATGTATTACAATTAATTTACTAAAACTAAGACCAAAGAAAAATGTATTGATTATATTTATTTTTATAAGTTTTGTACTTTGTGTTTGATGTTACACGTGAAAAATAAAGTAAATTAATCTAGCATATAAGTAAGAATAGTACTTCAGGTAAGTTGACCACCTGCATAAAGTTTTTGGCATATGGCAATGAAGATTTTTTCTTTCAATTAAAAGAGTGCGCTTGAATACTTGTAGAATACTAGTGAAACCATAGTAATTGTTTGTGTATATTATGTAAAAAATTATATTATCATAGTGTTTATTTGACAAGTGTAAATTGTGTGTTGATGATACAAATAGGATACATTAAATATCATGGTAAAGTAATTCATGAAAGTTAGTAATATAAAAGTAAAGTATTGAATTTCTGAAGTATAAAGATTTGTGTGTAAAGTGTTTACATGATTATGATTATTTATTCGTAACTTTAATACATTATGCCTAAATAGAGAACGGAGTAATGCATCGTGAAGTAGCATGCAGATATGATTTATATTATACGGAAAACGTATAATTAATTGAAAATAAATAACAAAATCTAGTAGATAATCACAAAGCAGTTTTTTCTCTTATTTTATTGGAATCTCCTTCTTTTCGGTACGAATTGGTGGAAGTCCTTCTTTCTTCCGTATATAATTTTTTTCGTACGATGTCCAACAGTAAGAAAATCTATTTGTTTTTGCGAAGTCCCTCGCCAAGAAAAATAGGCGCCTTCCTTTCGAGGTAAGAGCCTCCGAGATATATATCTGTTTATGAGAACTATCTAAACCAAATATTGATGTATTTAATTTTTCATTCTTCTCTTTTAGGGTTAGCTTTTTAAGGATTGTTATAATATTTTCCTTCATCAGTTCGGAGTTAAAGTGGACCACTGTTGGTTTTAAGGCATTAGGTTTTGCAGAGGCTCGATATATATCTTTTATATCCGCGGTCTCTATTTGCAAATTTAATATATTTCCAATGTTTTTAACTGCATTTGTAAGTTCCCGTTTGTTTACATTTTGCAATTTTGGTACATTTCTGATCTCAAGCTTTGTTGAACATGTGTATCTTTCTAAATTTTTAACTTTATTTTCGAGCTGTTTTATGTAAGAAACGTGCTCCTTCCTTTCTTTCCTTAAATTTTCTATTTCTTTTTAAAATTCATCATATTTGTAAGATAATGTTTCCAATGATAATTGTAACGTACTATTTTGCGATTTTATTTCAGTTAATGACGACTCTAAGGCTTGTAATTTATTTCTTTGATCGAAGACAAACTTGGAGATCATACTACGCACCTCTTCCATAAAACTATGTAATTCATTTTCCAGCTTTCTCTTTATGCGACCAATGTTTAATGTGTCAGACACTCTTTCACCTATGCTTTCGGAATCAGTCTCCGACGCATGTGCCTTTTGTGGTGGGGTGTGTTTCAAAGGCATTTTATTAAAATATTATTAAAGTAACAATAGGCCAATAATGAATGTGCGTATAACAATTTACCAAGAGCATTGAACATGAACCAGCACTGAAAATGAGTACGTAGCGGTGAAGTTAAACCGATTACGTGCTAGGATAATGTACTAGGAGCACTGCTACGTACATCCCACGCAGATGCAGCGTAGAGCGACCAATGCATGCACAGCTGATTCACCGTGCGTCACACCGCCCCCGTAGTCAGTGCGTAGGCAGCGATGGGCGGCGATTCGCGGCGACGAGTAGCAGATAGGGCTGCGAAAGTGTGCCACTGCAACGGTGGACTAGGAGCGGCCGGTCAAGGATAGCTTCTTCAATTTCTTGTACTCCTATTTTTATGTTGCGAATTTTGGCAAATAACTTTAATTATTTTTATTTTTGTATGATAAGTCGATGGATGCAGATGGCTAAGGACCGTTCAGGCATTCCTTGGGGGAAGCCTATGTTCTGCAGTGGACGTGTAATAGTAATACGGTAATAGTTGTTGTACACGTCGGAATTCAGAGGTCCGGGGGGAAGAGGGATCATCTAACGATGGTATTCCGTGTAAACGAGTTCCCCGATCAACACAACCCACTGAGTTCTGCAGCGTGACTCTACCACGTACTTCAATATACATATTATAATTTAATATCAGGTAAATTTCTATCTAAAATTTATTATCAGGTAAATATAATTTAATTGACTTGAGTATAGTAGAGAAAAGTGGATAGATTAAAGTAGAGTAGGGTAACACTACCTTACCCTAGAGTAAGTACTTACTAAGTAGAGTAGGGCAAGGTAGTGTGGTTTGGAGTAAAGAGATGAGAATGTGTGTGTAATGTATATATTTTCACATAACGGATGTAATAAATAAAGCAAAAGCTTTGAAATTTTGAACTGATATACGACTTTGTAAAGAACTTATTGCCTTTATACAACGTAGTAACATGTAAAGTGATATCCCTGTTGTAAATTACAACATTAAAACATAGTTCAGAATTTTGCTTAGCAACGGCAGTTTCACGAAATTACTTTGGAATACCTAGTCCCTTTATTTTATAGAATACGTATTAAAAATTAAATTTTATTAGTTTTAATGGACATCCCTCAAGAATAAATGGAATATGAACTTTGTATCCACCAGAAATGTGCTAGGCCGCTGAGCGGTGCGAGGATGCGTAGCGACGCTGTGAAACGGTGCGCAGATGAGCGGTGCGAGGATATGTAGCGGGCTAAAAATATAATTATATCTATGCCTGTTGTGAAAAAAAGTAGAAAGTTTCAAAGTTCAATTTTACAAAGAGATATTATTACAAACAGGAATGTTTTAAATCATTTTCAAATTGAATGAAGTTTGTTTTGTCTAACCTTGCAACGTCGCAACACATCCCTTGCCCACATCCCTCGCAACACATCCCTCGCACACAACCCTCCCTTGTTTTGTATGTACAAAAACCTTGCTTCGCTGAGCCGTTTCCACTAGAGCTGTGCTGATCGAGGCTAGGTAAATGAAGTGATTCTATTGGTTCTTAACAAACACATCCCTCACTACGCATTCTCGCACATCTCTGGTGGCAACGCAGCCTAAGGAGCAATTAGTCCTCCGCGCGGCTCCAGTACGTGTTGGTACATTTTCATGAAATATTTTTATTCCTCAGATATGCAGGTTTTGTCACGATGTTTTCCTTCACCACCAAGCACGTGGTAAATTACGACTTAAAATCCAATTATATTGTTTATAATTTCATTGTTGCCGGCGGTGCTCGAACCTGGTTTTCTCGGGTGCTGTGAAATTTCACCAAAAGCATAAATGGGAAAAGGATACCAAGACCGATACAAACAACTTTCGGGATTGTCGGACTTGCCGACTTGAGATCTGATTAAGAACTTTCATCATTCAGTAATAAATGTCATTTAAGGGTTCCGTATCTCAAGAGAAAAAAAATTAACCCTTATAGGATTATATTAGGTGTAAAAATGCAAGCTTCTTAGTCAGCGCATGCAAAGATATAAGGCCCTTATTTAGTCAGTAATGGCATTTTAAAAATATGCTTTATAGTACCACGTTACAATATGCCTGCTTCCTGCATACACTGAATCACGCAGCGTATCCTAGTTATTTTTATAACAAGCTAGCTGTTGAAAAAAAATTTGCCCCTGGCCAGAGAAAAATGTCATCGGCTTCCACTACCCAGGATTAGACTCGCTGGAGATAGGGGATGTTTTAAATTTGCCGCTGTTAAAATCTGTAACGATTTGCCACGACCAGTCCGGTCTACCCTATCTCCATGTACATACCGCAAGTGCCTAATTCAACAACAGTCCCTGGTTTTATGTGGCTCTGATACCCCCTGAAATTAGTGAATTTTTGGATTTTTAGTTTTTTTTTTTATATTTATTGTTAGTTTTATTTCATGATACCTGTGTTTCATCACTTGCCTAATACCTATGCCTGTGTGTTTGTATGGTTAATGCACAAAGGCTGTGGCAGAATAGCAGGAGTAATGGGTTTCCTTTTACAACTGAGTCACAGACCGTTTTGTTGTCACAACTAATTATTAAGCTGTCCATTTATATTTTAACATTGTATTTTTAAATACAAATAAATACTTTTTATTTTATTTTGTTTTATTATAAATACAACCATTTATATCACATATTTGACACTCGTATTTGACCTGTTCATCAAAACCTATAGGGGACTTCTCGTTAACCTAAAATCATGAAATTTGGCAAGAAGCAAGGTCTCAGCACAAATGAAGGAAAAAATCGGAATGGTTTTAATAAGTAGTTATTTCATATTTTTTGCGATTACAAGCTTAATGCATTGTTTAGTATTTTTGTTGCAGTTTGAGTATTGCCGGACGATCGCTCCTCAAAACAATAACTAAAGCAGCGACGTGAAGTTTGCTAGTGACGACGACGCATTTCGTTACTATCTTTGTCCTATCTGGATGTATATTGCTGGACAATAATAAAAATATTGCTGAAATTTTTAACGTAGTAGAGCCATGCTGCAGCTATATTACTGGTATAGTTGTAGCACGAATGGGTCGGCTCGACCGGGGAAGGACCACGCTCTCACAGAATACCAGCGTAAAATAGCACCTTAACGCTGCTGTGTTTCGTATGGTGAATGTAGAGAACACGAAGACCCTTTTTACTGGAAAAGAGGCATTCCATCTTAGTCCTCACGGGTGACAACGCATCTGCATTTTGATTCTTTATTGAAGATAGATGTAGATGTCTATGGGTCACAGCAACCACTTACCATCAGGTGGACTGTGTGCTCGTTTGTCACCCGATCCTATAAAAAAAAAATGTATTGCTGACATTTCTGACAATGTTGCTGTCTACACTATTGCAGCTACATACTGCAATGAAAATGAAGCCTGTTTAGCCTATAATTCCTGGAATGGATGAACTATCTACATTAATAATTAAGAAGAAACCTCAGGGTGCGAATCTTACACGCACTTGCCCGATTTATTTCTTTAAGGTCACTCGTTTACATTTACCTTAACTTTTATTAAATTACGTTACAATTACAAATAAAATTATTTTACAATTTAATCATTGTAACAATACAAATAACAAAAACCACTTCAATTTAATTTCGACAAACGCTAGGCATTAATTTAAACACATTCCAATGTTTAGATTAGAATAGATAGATTAAAATTAAAGGGGAAAAGTTAATCAAGATTATTTTAAATAACCTTCTTATTTATAGCCGTTATTAATATACTTAAATAATATTTTAAATAAAATTCAAAGATTTAACTTAAAGTTTAATTAATTCGTCGTGTAGTGGCGTAAGAAAATCCACTATCCCATTTATTATATTAGTTGCAGCAATAACGGGTCAGCTCGCCCGGGAAAGGACCATGCTCGTACAGAATATAGCGTAATTTTTTAATGTAAATTGCAATCAAAACTTTCAATGATGCTGGAGCCGCGGATCGAATTCATATACAAGTAAAAAAATTAACTTTGTTCCCGATATTTAAATTTAAATGCGACCTGTTCTAACTTTTCCCCACCACAGCACAGCAGACTAATGATAACATTTTTTTCCTTACGAATATTTCTTTACCTAACATTTTGAGTAATTTGTCTGAATTGCCGCAAGCTTTTAGTGATGACAGCTGAGAATTTTTTTTCTTATAAAACGAAGATAGCATATAACATAAAAGACAAAATTCTATACAAAAAATGTTTTACACTAACCGAAGCACACTTCACCGGCCAAATTGTCAAATAGCGCCCTTATGCCTATTGTATACTAACTCTCAAGAACCATTTCAAGACACTTTATAACCCTCTTATATTCTATTAGACATTATAGGAAAATAGATAAAATTTGATCTTTACAATAAAACTTACGTCTTACAATATTACGAAAATCGAATTTGTAATAATCCAATACAACAAAATGTATATAATTATATATATTAAAACCCATCAGAAGCTGAACATCGGTTTGTAACGGTTGGTGCGTGTGCGTGTGAGTGTGCGGGCGCGTGCGTATGTACGTGAGCTGATTCGTGTACGTGTGTATGTGCGTGTGCGTGTGCGTGTACGTGTGCCTGTGCATGTGTCTGTGCGTGTAAGTGTGTGTGTGTGTGTGTGTATGTCTTCTCTCCGTCGAGCTGCTTTTTGCATTTAGAAATTCCTTGACGGCAATCTCTACTCTGTGCAACTGTTTGACCATAGATTATTATGTGTTTAACAATTGACATTGGCTGTATGAACGTTAACAATTTTTTTTATTATAGTATCTGTAATACATCATCATCATCATCATCATATTACAACCCTTCACAAGTCCACTGCTGAACATAGGCCTCCCCCAAGGAATGCCACAAAGCACGGTCCTGAGCCACCTACATCCATCGGCTTCCTGTATGTCGTCACTCCATCTAGGGAGCCGTCCTAAACTTCGATTACCGGTACGAGGCTGCCACTCGAGAACCTTTCTTCGTCATTGGTTGTCGGTTTTTCGAACACTACTCAATCTTACACATTTCGTTCGTCAGAAAATAAATGACGTCTGGTGGCCCTGGGATCTTGCGTTATAATCAACATACAAACATGGATGACAAAATTTAATTATTAGGGTCAGGTGAATTTTATTTATCCTCGTCATTGTAGAATTTCAATGCCTTCAAAATTTTCTCCTTCAAATTCTTCTGACGTCAGATTTTTATAATTAAGAATTTTACTTACTGCCTTAATGAGAAATTCGTAACGTTAGCAAAGTTAAAAGATATTTAAAATTGTTGTGCATGCCGATTCTACAAATTAGAACAAGCACCGACGGGTGTCCGTTGTCAACCAGTACTTAGTTCACGCTCATACTTCCCGGGTTTCTCTTCATTTTTCTTTTATTTGTTTTTGTGTATTGCTTGGTAACTGGTTCATACACGTTGTTGATATTGCGTAATTGAGTAGCAAGATGCAGGATTGTACAAGCTTGATTGTGAATATGGTCTCTCTTACATAGGACAAATTAAAAGATCCATTATAGCCCGCGTTAAAGAACACTTTGCTGATGTGAAGAATCGATGCTTCAGGAAGTCTGTAGTCTGTGAACACGTACAGGATCACCCCCGCCACTACATCAGATTTGAAAGACCACAAATCCTCGCTAAAGAACACCGATTCTTTCCAAGTACAATTCGCGAGGCTATTGAAATCAAAAAACATCCTAATTTCAATAGAGAAGATGGCTGAATGCTACCATCTGCTTGGGATCCTATAATTAATAAAATTAAATCCCAACCCAAGTCTTCAAGATACTATAATTTCATACTGCGTAGATCGGAACAAAAATTAATAATTTTTATCTGGAGGTATCCGTTGTTAACTGTCACATTGAGACGTCAAACACCTCAGTTCCCCCCGAGACCATGGGTGCTGTAAAGTGCCCGAAACGTCGGGAATAAATATTAAAATGTGAACTAGCCAGTTTAAAAATTTTGTAGAATATAATAATTATGTGTTATAAGAGATTTAACGCCCCTAAAACACAAGCTTAAAGGAACCCGCTCTCACTAACTCCTACTTTCGGAGATGTATCTTTGGAGAAAACTGACTTCAGTTGTTAGGGGTTGAGATTTCTCCTAACCTCAACTACGGGCGATTCATTGAGTCCAGGACCAAATAAGACGCAAGAAAACTAGACGTCTTTGCAAGGGTGCGGCGGTATCTCATGTGGCGGCAGCTTTTTATTTTATATTAAGCGCAAGTCCGGTCGTGCATGGAGTACTACTATTACATATGGGCTGGTGCTGCAAAATGTCACCTAGCAGTGTTGGCTTCAGTTAATAAACGTACTAAGAGTTCACCACTTACCAGATGGGATTACAATCCCTTGACTACAATCAAGCACTGCCTTAAAATAATAAAAAGCGGGTTGCATTTTAATATGATGGATATAGCCACATAAATCTTAGACACCTGAGATTTCAGAACAATAACTAAAGCACCTGAGACTTAATATAATTTTTAAGTGTTGCCAGTTAGCCGAATTCAATCCCTACCAGCAGCACTAACATTTTTTCGATTTTAAGTGCTTATTTACCATAACAAAACCAACTTGATTAAAGAAAAACCGCTGTGAGAAACTAAATTATTGACGATCGTAGTAAAGACATCTCGCGCCTTTGACGCTGCTCGTTGGATACCCCCGTATATCGGAATTCATAAGATTTTCTGGCATTTCCCAAAGTCGCCTCTTATGACACCTTTATGATGGAACGAGGTGATAGATTCTCTTACGCCACCACCACACAGCATGGTCCTTTATCATATTGTAAATATTGTGTATACAGTAACAGCCTAAATAGAACTTCGAAATGAGGATATATCCGCAGTAGAACCAGTGTAACCGACGAATCGTTTGATATACTTCAAATGGTATTGAAACGGTCCAGCAGACAGGGATAAGACTTTATAGACGTTCTATCTCGAAACTCTTATAACACCACGTTGGGTTTGAGGAACAACGAGGTCACAAACAAGGTCCGCTGGACCTTTCTGAGAAGAAAGGTTAGACGACTAAGATTACGGGTCCTCTTATAGTGGCCCCGGTTCAGACGTCTCCAAAGAGCTTTGTGGACTGTATGGTTTCTTAGATGGTGGAAGATACTTTAGAAAATAAAACAGCAATTCTTCTTTAAAATTCCCCCTAGGAGTACAATGTTGACTGTTATTAATTTTCTATCACTTCCTTCTTTCTTGCTTTAAATATGAACTGGTAGCTGATCCCGAACGAATTGCCTATTTTTTTGCTCCCAATGCAAGGACACCCTCCGGAAACGGGGGAGGGAGTTGGTGAATGCTCATAGCATACCACGCAACCGGCTGCGTGGTTATGTGGGACTCACTTTGAAGAAGTGCCTACTCACTAAACACCACCTGAGAACGGCTCTAGCCCGAAGGCTTTATCGCCGAATCGGAGACGACCACCCTCGGGGAGAGAGAGGCGTGGGGCACAACCGTCTGGGGACGGAAGCGCGGGTCAACCAACACAGCCGCAAAGTGCTGCGGTGCTGGAGTGATGAAGTGGGAGTCGTATGAGCGAGAATGTACTCACCGTACGGAGACGGTGAGCACTGACTGCTAGCGCAACCGCGCGGGGCGGCGGAACTAGCGGAGGCGGGAAAGGAAGGCACTCACCGTTCAACAGTGAGCGCGGGCGCACAACACAACCACATGGGGGCGGCTGGCGAAGACGGGAAGGCTCCCACCGTACGGGGACGGTGAGACAGCTAGAACAACCGCACGGGGGCGGCTGTGCTAGCCGAGGCGGTAGGGCAACTCGACCGTGCGGGGACGGGAGCGTGGGAGGGCACTCTCAACCGTCAAGGGAGAATGGTCAGCTAAAACAACCGCACGGGGGCGGCGGCGCTAGCTGAGGGGGACGGGACGGGACTGACGTTTTCTATTCCTCGACTGAACTGACTGAGGGAGAACACCCGTACGGGGACGGGTGCTCGGTCAGCTGGCGGACTCCGCTAGCGCACGACCGCACGGGGGCGACGGCGCAAGCGGAGGCGAATTGCCTACGTTGTATTCTTCTGCGTATGTGCTATATAGCACACAGCAGGTCTCGGGCCTCGGGGGTGTCCCCCATTACCCGGGTTCCCCTCGCGGTACACTACTATGTACCGGTCATGTGAGCCGTTATGGCGTTGTTAGTGTCGCTGCGGTCCGGGGTTCGGTTCCCCGGTCGCTGCAAATTGGTTTCAATATGATGTTAAAGTTGGCCAATCTGCGGCATTGAGGGTTGGTACTCGACTCTCTAATCGCTATAGAGAGGAGTTCTCTTGGTAGAAGTCGCCCGTCCGGAGGCCGAGCATGTAATGGTGCAAGGTTGTTAAGGTGTTCGTGTGGCCCGTTGTCAGCGCGGTCGAACATGCCGCGCGCCAGTCGGGCCACGAATTCCTGAATGCTCTCCATCTTCAGGTTGGCCGCGATGACGTCATTCCGGACGTAGCGACCTGCACCGACGATGGTCCGTAATGATTGGTTCTGCTGAACATGCAGCCGTTGCCTCTGCCGTTCGCTCAGGAGTGCGTACAAGGCCGGGGCGGCGTAGGTTATCTTAGGTCTTATATACGTATAGATTTTCACCTTGGTCTTAATTGAGAGCTTGCATGCCAGGACTGGACGGAGCGTCGCCTGCGCACATCTATCTGGCATTGCAGACGACGATGTCGACGTGCGCGGTCATGCGCAGCATCCTGTCTATCCGGCACCCAAGGTAGGTCACAGCCTTCTCGTACGCAATCTCCTGGCCTCTTAGCGTCAACGGGGGCGGGAAGTTTCTGTATCGGCGGGTGAGGAGAGCGGCCGTTTTCCCAACATTTACGGCCATCCTCCACTCATCCAGCCACGGTGGCAGCAGGTCCAGCAGGCGCTGCATCTTGGCGGCGGCGATATGGGCTCTTTTGGACGAGGTGTCCTCCTATTCGCGCAGGTGTCCTGCCAGTGTAGGGATATCATTTGTATACGCCGCGTACAGGATCGGCGAAAGACAGCTGCCCTGTGGTACGCCAGCTCTTATGGTTTTTACTGCGGATTCAGCATCTTCGACACAGACGTAGAAGCTCCGGTCGGCTAGAAATGACGCCACTAGCTGCAGCATAGCCGGAGGAATACTCGTCTTTTGAATCATCTTATAGAGTAAACCAGAGTGCCACACCCTGTCGAACGCCTTCTCGATATCGAGGAAGACGCCCAATGACGTGCGCTCCCGGTTGTGTTCGGCCGCCACGTGGTGCAGCACTCTGGTCAGCTGTGTTGCTGTGGAGTGCCCACTCCTAAATCCATTTTGCTCCGCGAAGTTGTACCCGGGCGGATTCTTCTTAGGGTGATTCCTTCAAATAATTTGGCTATGTGCGGTAGCAGCGTTATAGGTCTGTAACTAGCTGCTCTACGCCTGTCCTTCCCGGGTTTCGGCAGAACTATGACCTTGCCGGTTTTCCAGTCTTCCGGGAAGTGCGAAGTCCGCAGTATGCCATTGTAGAGTCATCCTAGCTCTACAATGGCTCTATGGGGCAGCTGTCGAAGTGACGAAGCGTTCGTGACATGGTCGTGCCCCGGCGCCTTCCTCGGTTGCAGGCGAGTTACTGTCCTCCGCAGTTCTGCGGGGGAGATGAACCACTCTCCTGCAAGCGGTCGAGGATCGAGGATGTTGTTATTCTAGTTGCAGCGGCCTCTACGTCGTCCGCTGAGTTGATTGGGGTGTGTACTGGATGTCTCTCCTGCTGGTGTTGTTGGTAGAGCCTCCAGTTAATCTTGGTGTTAAAAGCTCTGGGCAGCATCGTCACCACCTTGAGGTCAAGGGTAATCAGAATCGGGAGGTGCTGTGTGCTCAGGTCGTACAGCACCTCTACCACTATCGGGCAGTTGACGTTCCTAGCGAGCACGATGTCCAATACATCCGGACTTCGCCTATGGTTAGCTGGAACGTGAGTAGGCTCTTCGGGACCTAAAACGTCATAGTTGTTAAGTTCTGCGTTTTCATAAAGTTCACGATCCGGCGGGGTGATCATTCTAGATCCCCAGGCCGGGTGTTCTGCGTTTAGGTCCCCCGCGATGATGGTAGGTGCTGTGCCTTCCATAATCATCCGGATGTCTGAGGAGTAAAATGGAGTTGCTGCAAAGATCCTTAGTTCCTCGCCCGCCGCCTCCATTTTTATGCCGATAGAGCGCGTCGATTGGTATGACGGTAAGTCTAGCTCTAGGAGGACGATGTTCTTTCTCACTAGAATCGCCGTGCCTCTATAGGCGGTTCCTTGAGCATTGACTTCGCCCCTCCTGTATATTTGATAGTTGGGATCAGGATGTGCGTAGATGGCCTCAACTTTGTCTCTGCCAGCAAGATTATGTGTATGTCCTGATGTTGAGCGACAGTACGGAGTTCATGGAGCTTCTGCTGGATACCGTCCGGGTTCCAGTAGAGCAGCCGCAGGTTCGTGTTACTCGCCTCCGTAGTGCCGAGCCAGTAGCTGTGCCAGTGCTCTCATCACTGCGGTTATGGGGTCGGCGCCAGCTCTGATGTCAGCCAGAACCTGGCTTCCGACCTCGATGGCGATGCCAACCAGCATCTGGATTGCGTCCATGGTGTCTGAGTTGGCAACCGCCAACCGCCAACCGGCTGTCTGGGTGTTGTGGTTGGTACTGGTCTCGGCTGGGCTTGGGATTATTTTCTTATGGTAAAGCGCGCTCTATGAGTAGAGCGGGCTCTATTTTCTGATCTGGGTAGAGGTTGCTGCCTGAGGAAGAAGCTGCTCCTTCTTCATCTTTCTCTCCCGCTTCCTCTGCTACGACGCCACGGGGGACCTGTAGCGGGGGCTGTAGAGTCGCCCCAGTGGTTGCCCTTGTTACGGGTTCCACCGTTTCCATTGGTACTACGGGGAGGGGGGGGCTGATTGCCTCCCTCTCCCTCTAATGGTTGCCCACCCGTCTTGTTGGATTTCAACAGTTCTTGGGCGACTCTGGGGGACCCTCTTCGGATCTTCCGGAAGTAGTCCCGGTAGGGTGATTCCCTGCTTCCTCGCAATCCTCCTCAGGACTTGGCAGCGGCGATCGTTTGCGGTGTGGTTTTTTGCACAGTTGGCGCATGTGGGTTCTTCTTCTCTAACCCTAGGGCATTGGCTTGCGGTGTGTTCCCCGGCGCAGCGGACACACTTTATAGGTCTGTGGCAATTTGCAGATGCGTGGCCAAAAGCCTGGCAGCGGTGGCATTGGGCCGGACCCACTCGTCCTTGCCAGGCTTCTATGACGACCCCTCTCATGTAGAGGAGTTTGTCAGTCTGGTATATTTTGTTTAGCCGTTCCAGGCTTAGGTGGTCCAGCTACGCATAGTAGAGGCACCCAGGTCTACCTCTACGGGGTGGGATTGCCCTCACATATTTAATGGGGAATCTTTTGGCCCTAATAGCCTCTTCTATTTGGACGGTATCTGTGCCTACTGGCAGCCCCCGGATTCCCACCTTAGTGGGCTTCTCCTCCGCCGTCTCTTCCGTCTTCTGTATTCCCATAGTTTGAAGAATTTTGAGGAATAGGTTGCTTTCGAAGTTTCTTCCTTGATCCGTTGTGATGGTTTTAGGTGATCCGAAACGAGCAATTCAATTTTCATAAATTATCTTCGCGACGGATTCAGCTGATGTATCATCGGTAGGTATTGCTTCTGGCCATCTTGTTGTTCTGTCGATCATTGTTACGAGGTAACGATGTCCTTGCGGTGAAGTAGGTAATGGTCCAACGATGTCAACGTGCAGGTGTTCGAATCTCTCCGTAGGTGGAAATGAATCTAGGCTGCTTGATGTATACCCTTGTACTTTGCATTTTTGACATTGAATGCATTGCTTCGCCCAGTTGCCAACATCCACTTGTATTGAAGGCCAAAAGAATTTTCCAGTGATGAGTTTTCTGGTTGCTCTAACACCTGGATGACTGATGTTGTGCAGTGCATTGAAGACTTCGCGACGACATTCTTCTGGTAGGTATGGTCGCATGGTTGACGTTGAGGCTTCGCAGTAGATAGGTAGATGCGTCATTGGAATTGTAACCTGCTTGATGGTCAAGTTACTTTGCTTCGATAGATGTTTGATGTTGTCGCTATCACTGTCTTGTGCTTCGGCGATCTTGTGATAGTCGATTGATGTAGGGCACGTTACACTGTCAATTAGTATGCGACTGAGTGAGTCGGCGACTATGTTGTCCTTTCCACTGATGTGACGTATGTCGGTCGTGAATTCGCTTATGAAAATGAGTTGTCTTGCTCGTCGTGGTGTTTCCGATGATGATGGTTTCTTCTGAAGTACATATGTTAATGGCTTGTGGTCGGTAAAAATGATCAGGTTTCGACCATCGAACGTTTTGTTGAAGTGCTTGATAGCCATGTAGATAGCGAGTAACTCTCGGTCGAATGTACTGTAGTTACGTTGAGTATCGGAGAACTTCTTCGAAAAATAGCCAAGTGGTTGCCATTTCCCAATGATGTATTGTTTGAGTACAGCTCCTGCTGAGAGATCGGACGCGTCGGTTGCTTCGTGTGATGGGTGAGCGAGCAAAGCTGCATTTTGGATCGCAACTTTACAAGCTTCAAATGCCTTCGTGGCTTCATCGTTCCATCCTATTGACGTTTTATCTTTTTTCTTCGTGTTGTGAAGGTAAGCGTGAAGTGGTGCTTGGATTTCAGCGGCTTTAGGAATGTGTTCTCTGTAAAAATTAATCATCCCAAGAAAACGCCTTAGTTCGTTCGATGATTGCTCTGACTTTTTCAGTAGGCGGTTTGATTCCTTCCTTGCTGACCGTGAAACCAAGAAATTGAACTACTTGTTGTCCAAATATGCATTTCGAAGGGTTGATTGTGATTCCATTGTCTTCTAATCGCTGTAGCACGGTGCGTAGATGGGTTTCGTGCGTTTCTTTATCAGGGCTTGCAACAAGAAGATCATCAATGAATGCGAAAACGAAATCCAGTCCATGAAGTACTTCATGTATGAATCTTTGAAAGGTTTGACCAGCGTCCTTCAGTCCTGGAGTCATTCTTGGGAATTCGAATAATCCCATTAGATAATTATTGCTGTCTTCTCTATGTCTTCATCGCGTACTTTTATTTGTTGGTAAGCTCGGTTGAGATCGATGGTGGAGAATATAGTCTTATCTGACAGTTGATGAGTGAAATCCTTGACTCGCGGTATTGGGTAGCGGTCAGGAGTGGTAATAGAATTCAGTCTTCTGTAATCTCCACAAACTCGTAACTCCCCATTCTTCTTCGGTACAACGTGAAGTGGTGATGACCAAAGGCTTTTGCTTGGACGGCATATTCCTTGCTCGATCATGTTTTAGAATTCCTTTCGAACTTGCTCGTATCGGTGTGGTGCGATTGAACGTGCACGGCAATGAAGTTGTGGTCTATTGGTTTCGATGAAATGCTCAACGTCGTGCTTCGGTGTTAATTTCATTGAAGTTATTCTTTTGATTCCAGGATATTCTTCAAGGATCTTGTGATACGATTGTTGAACGTCTATGCTTCTTATTGTGGGCTGATTGGTTGCTTGGACGAAAGACTGAGATGCGAGATTGGTTTTCCCGGCGATGAGTCTTCTATTTTTGATGTCGACGATCAACTGGTGATGTTGAAGAAAATCAGCACCAATGATTGGTTTGCTGACTTTAGCGACGATAAATCTCCATTTGAATGGTCGGCGTAGGTTTAAATCTAGTTCCATTGTTTTTTCTCCATTTGTAGGAATCACCGTATTGTTTGCTGGGTAGAGTTGAAAATCCAGTGGCTTCATCTTCTGTCCTTGTCTCGGCGGTAAAACTGAGATATTCGCTCCGGTGTCGATAAGGAAGGTAAGCTTGCTTTTTTATCGGTGACAAAAAGACGGTAGGACTTTTCTGTTACGCTGGATCCCGTCGCATCAAGCGTATTAGTTAGTTTTCCGACTTCATATTTTCATTTTTGAATGTACACCGTGTTGTGCATTTTCTTGCCTCGGAACCGAAATGTCGATGATAGTAGCAGTAAGGGGATCTTGTTCTTGAGCTTCTTCGACTTCTACTTGCAGAGCGGTAAAGACAACAACGAAACGAAAAGGTCATCTTCGGTGTTGCTGATTGCGCTGGTTATACTGTTGCTGGTAACAGGTTTGATGCTGGGAAGCTTTGAGCGCGGCGACTTCGAATGATAGCTTCCGAATTTCTTCGAGAAGAAACTGGGTATCATTGGCCTTGGTTGAAGTGCCTTCGATCATCGATATGTGTGAGCTACTGCTGTTTTCGATCATTTTGTCCGCCAGGAGTGCCAGTTCGTCGAGCTTCGTCTGCGTGCTGAATGTTTCACTCACTGCTAGTACCGATCGAACATGTGGGGGTAGGTGGTTTACTCACATTAGCCGTAGCGTCGAATCTGGGACTTTATCTCGAACCAAAGTACGCATTCTGCGTAGGAGTTGTGTAGGCTTCTGGTCTCCAAGTTCTATTTCTGATAGAAATTTCTGTAACTGGCGACTGTCGGATTCTTCATATGCAGAGATCAGACGATCCTTCAGCGAATTATACTAGTCGGATGCCGGTGGGTTGTACAACAGGTCCGAAATATGTTCGATGTCTTGTTTCTCAAGTTGGGCGATCACCATCTGTGCTAGTTGCGCTCTTCTTTAACTCATTCGTTGCGGCTTCAAAACTGACGAACCAAAGTCGGGTTTTATCTCTCCAAAACGGTGGTATTCTCAAAGATAGAGATATACCGGCGATTTCTTGTTCCTTGGCTGGGTTTGATGTATATGCGTCGAATTTCTTCGCTTCTCGCTCCATAATGACGTCTTGATTACACTTATTTTATATATACTGAAGTCCTCCTTGATATTTTTCCTACTATTCTTGCAGGGATCTTCCTTATCGGTGTTCGTAACGGGGTTACCACTGTAATATTGGGGTATTGGTCCACTATTAACAGACTCCGAGTGGTCTAGGAGCGGAGAAATGAAACTATTTTTCTGATATGCCTTACTATGTGCAGGCGAATGGAGGTGTCTATTCAGTGAACCCTGCCTATATTTATATGCCCGGCTACATCCTTAGTTTACCAATAGTAATATCTTTTATTTACTTAGCCAATTAGAATTTATACATTTTGACCAATGAAGATTAATCAATAAAATATTATGTACAACTATTATATCTCGCGCTCCATTTGCCGGCGTAAGACTCGTGGATAGCTTCTCGTAGCTGCATTGCTGGACGGGGCTATAAAAGTGATGCAGACCAGCGCGCGAGCGTAATCGGCGAGCGGCGGCGGCGTGTGGGACACATCTCCGGAACAGCAAGAAGAAGCGAAGCTGCGGCGTTGAAGAAACGGCTCGAAAATGGTCGACGGATGCATGAAGATAGCCGGCGTGTGAAGACGATGCGGCGCTGATGATATTTGCGGCTGCTTCTTGTTTCTATATTAGAACGTTAAATATATACGTAAAATTATCTCCCATCGATATGCAGCCCGCAGTATCTCAGTAGCCGGGGGTAATTAGGAAATAAATGTTTTCTTCAGACCTTCACCTTCTGCGTTATGGTAGCAGCAGGTTAACATTATTTATTATCGTTTAGGGTTGATTAGCCTGGCTGCTACACCTATTTTACAACACATTTTCAAAGTTAGAAATCTTAAATATCTAACACACAAGGTTGAAACAGCAATCTTTATTAATAAACATGAATAGTAGAGTTCACAATTTAACAATTATTTTTCAATGAAAAACAACTTTAATTTTCTTTTATAAAACTATCATTATTTCATTATATTTAGCACAAATTTAAACACTTTTAACACAGAACTATCTTATTTTGTACATACAACAATCCTGAAACATTTATGACTTATTTTAACATACATTACTGAAATTTTCACCAATTAATAATAATTTATTTTTCGTATTTATTTCACACAGTTTTGCGCTCGGTTCACATCTCACACAATATCTAACAACCGATATCCAGACGACCATAATCACATCGGTAGGAGGCTAATCAATCATTACGCTTGCGCCGCCGCTCTCGATCGGACGTGTAAGCTGACCTCGCTCCCGTTCCCGTACAATGAGTGAGTCTCGCTCTAGCGCCTCCGCTATCCTGCTCACGCTGTGCAGCTCAGTCGCCTCGGTGAGTTTTGCTTGCCTTCACTTACCATTCTTGCCCCCTGCCCCCTGGCAGGGAGGTTTGACCGCTCATTGTTTTTGTTTTTGTTATTTTTTGTTTTTGTTAATTGTTATTATTAGGTCCTTACATATTTATGAAATTAGCGTTTTGTCGTACTGACCACTTTGATCTGAAATATCTCCTCTTTGATTAAGAATTCCAAATTCAAATTTATAAATTCATTTAGCTGGTACATTTGAATTTTGAAAACAGTCATTCATTTGTTTTTTCCTCATTATTTTTTTTTTTGGCGTCGCTTATTACCGCACAATGGAAAACATGAAATATCGGTATATTTACGAGTACGAGTTCTACCGTGGCACCAGTGCTGCAGAAACAGCTCGAAGGATTAATGATGTGATGTGATACGGCGCTGGTGTCGCAAAAGAAAACACGGTACGTTTTTGGTTTCAACGTTTTCGTTCTGGAAATTTCGACCTTCAGAACCAACCCAAATTGGAAAATGAAGAATTAAAGGCTATTGTGGAAGCGGATCCATCACAAAGCGCTTCAGACTGCTGCAGGCTTCGGGGTAAGTGATAAAACTGTATTAATCCACTTGAAGCAAATCGGGAAAGTGAAAAAACTTGAACGATGTGTACCTCATGAATTGAGTGAATCGAACTTGAAAACACACGTCGACTGCTGTGTTACTTTGCTCAACCGACACAATAATGAAGGGATTTTAAATTGAATTATTACTTGTGATGAAAAGTGGATATTGTACAATAATCGGAAGCGCTCATCACAATGGCTGATCCCTGGAGACCCAGCCAAATCCTGCCCGAAACGAAAATTGACCCAGAAAAAGTTACTTGTGAGTGTTTGGTGGAATAGCGCCGGTGTCGTTCACTACAGCTTTCTAAAATCTGGCCAAACGATTACGGCAAATATCTATTGTCAGCAACTGCAAACCATGAAGGAAGAACTAGCTGCTAAACAACCGAGATTGGTCAATAGCTCTAGGCCACTGCTGCTTCACGACAACGCAAGACCACAAACTGCACAACAAACAACCACTAAGTTAGATGAGCTATAATTGGAATGTCTGCGACATCCACCGTACTCCCTGGACCTTGTTCCAATAGATTACCATTTTTTTCCGGAATTTGGACAACTTCTTACAAGGAAAAAAATTAAACTCCGATGCGACAGTCCAAACCGCCTTCAAAGAGTTTATTGATTCTCGCCCCCATGGTTTTTTTAGTAAAGGGATCAATGAACTACCTATGAGATGGCAAAAGTGCATAGATATACAACGGTGCATACTTTGATTAATTAAATATATTTTACAAAAAAAAATTGACTTTATATTCCTCCCGTACGAAACGCTAATTTCTTATGTAAAGACCTAATATTTTTGTATTACTGTTTCTTGTTTCTTGGAACGTCTTTTGTTCTTTTCGGAACAAGCCCCTGTTCGCGCGGCCCGAAACGCGCCGCCAAAAATCGCTCCCCCGTCCCAGCAGCCGCCACCCTTACCTCCGCAGCCCCCGTCGCTGCACTCACCCCCGCAGCTCCCACTGCTGCCTCCACCTCCGCAGCCTCCGCCGCTGCCGTAGTCGCCTTACTGCCACTTAACCTCCCCCCGCCGCTGCCGTAGTCCCCTTACTGCCACTTAACCTCCCCCCGCCTTCCAAGCCAAAATCTCGCTGCGCCAAAAAACAAGTCCCGCCCCCTGTCTTTCTCATAGACAAGGCGCAGTTCACCCGTTTATCAAAAACCTGCTATAACGCAGGTTTAAAATACTACCAGGCCACCAACGTCGGTGAGTCCATAAAAATCATCCCACAGTCGATCGATGACTATCGTCGCATCACCAGGCTTTTCACAGCCTCAATGGTTGATGACCTGAATACGGTGTATGCTGCTATTCGGAGCATAGACATTGGCGAGATACATAGACCGTCTTCTTGCTCTTGCTGAACATTACAATCTTTTCTGTTCCTTGTAAGTTAAGTTAATTTAATTTAACTTAACATTATGACAGAACACTCCACTATCCCAAAGTCTCTCGGTCGTATTAAGCCTAAGGGCTTATCGCTTGTTTCTTTTAATACTCGCGGTTTGCGAAATAACCTCCCCGAGCTTAAGATCTTTCTTCGAGATCGCGAAGCCGACCTCCTCCTCCTCCAGGAAACCCACCTCAAACCTCAGAACCTCAAAGGCTTCTCCATCAAAAAGTATTCTCTTCTTCGTAACGACAGACCTGACCGCTAAGGCGGGGGTGCTGCCATTTACTACAAGAAGATACTACATTGCTCCAACATCCCCACTCCGCCGCTTACCAATATGAAAGCCACGATATGCAGGCTGGCCTTGACTGGACTCAATCCATCGTCATAGCCTCCTGCTATATCCCTAGTGGAACTCTCCCCCTCAAAAAAGATTTTGAGGTCATCCTTGCATTAGGCAATTCAGTCATTATATTTGGAGATTTTAACTCCAAGCATACTGAATGGACTTGTCTTACTACTACTCATAGTGGCAAGAAACTGCTTGATATCACGCAGTCTCTCGACTTTACCGTTCTCAGTCCCCTCGGTGTCACTCAGTATCCCGACAACACCGACCACGCTCCTGACGTACTTTGCAATAGCAAAAGAAGTCTCTCTCAACCTCAGGTCAATCGAGACCCTTGACGATCTTGAATCTGGCCACCGCCCTGTCTCCCTCATACTTGGCCATCAGCCACATCCCTCAACCCCCTCCACGAAAACCTTCACTAACTGGAAGGGCTTCAAGACGTCCATAGCCACAGCTTTGGACTCTCCGGACTCCCCCATCCCCCATTCTTCAGACTTTTTCGACAGCACCGAAAAAATCGACACCGCGGTCGATTCTCTCACCACCCTAATCAAATCCTCCCTTAAGGAGAATGAAAGGTCGTCCCGGTTGCTAATAATAATTCTCTTCCCTTACATATTAGCAACCTAATTAAAGCCCCTGAATATAGACGTACGGCCAATCGTCTTCAACGAGAAGTCCGTTCACGCCTTTCCGAACTTCGAGACCTCAAAAAGAGTAATCTCATGGAGAATATCTCTCCCTCTCATACAGCGTACTACCAGATGGCGAGAGCCCTCCGCATAGACGCTATCACTCACACTCCCCCTCTCTCCCGCCCCGACGGTACTATTACCTTCGAGGACGAGGAAAAAGCTGAGTGCTTGGCAGACTGCTCAATGCTCTCCCAGCTCTCAACTCACAGACTCCTCTCACATCCAGACAGTGGAGGATTAGGTCCGCCGCCGGAACTCACCCCCACAGCCTCTGACCCTATCACTGTGTCCAAAGATGAGATCTCATCCCTCATCAAAGGACTGAAGCCCAAAAAGGCTCCGGGCGTGGATGGCATCTCCAACCAAGCCCTTAAACATTTTCCTGAGCAGATGTTAACCCTTTTAGCTTATTATCTTCAACGCCTGCTTCAACCTTAGTTACTTTCCCACCACGTGGAAAGAGGCAATTGTCATTGGTATCCCCAAGCCAGGAAAGCCTCACAATCTCCCCTGCAGTCATCGTACCATCAGCCTCCTCAAGGCAATGGGAAAACTCTTTGAACGAGTCATCCTCACTCGCATGAGGCGCCATCTGTTTCCCACAGACGGTGACTCTCTTGTCATCCCTCACCAATATGGTTTCCGAGCGAAACACTCTTGACCCCAACAAGTTCACCGTATTGTGTGGTGTATGTTGTGGAATATGTCCTCAGCGGTTTTTATCCTCGCCGTCATAAGACCATCGCGGTCTTCTTCGACATAGCGAAAGCATTTGATAGAGTCTGGCACGAACGCCTTATCTACAAACTATACAAAATATGTCTCCCTGATCGTCTTGTTCTTGTTCTCGTGGCCTCCTACTTGAAGGACCGTACCTTTCGTTTCAGACACGAAGGCACGCTCTCATCTTCGCGTCAAATCAAAGCCGATGTCTCTCAGGGCTCCGTACTTGCCCCTCTTCTATATATCCTGTACGCCAACGACATTCCCATCCCGTCAAATGGTGTTCAGCTTTCCCTCTTTGCAGACGACACTGCCCTCAACTGCGAAGACACCTCACTACCCTTTATACGGAACAAGATCCAGAAGTCAGTTAATGACTTAGAAGCTTGGTTCCAAAAATGGCGTATCGATGTGAACCCGGAGAAGAGCTCCGCCGTTCACTTCGAACATAAACGACGCCGCCCCACTACCATTGAGCCACACACACACTCAGAGCCAACACAGGTCTGACACAGCCTTCTTTCAATTGATCAGGATACAAATCACTTTTGATGCTACTGTTAATTAGGTCAGAAATGGTAGGGAAAATATATTCTCCTATCATTTTAATGTCAGAAATCGCAATATTGTCAGCACCTAAAGCCTTTCTTGAGTTTAAATTTTTAATAATTTTATGGACACAATAAGATACTGGAGTCTAAGATTTTAGATGTACTATTTTGGTTTATTAATTTTATTTTACAATGAGAAATTATACTTTTTACCGCACTGTCAAAGCTATTTGCGAAGTTATCTGCAATAGTTTTGTATTGGGGGCGACTAAATTTAGTCCAGTTCAATCCCCAGAAGACACAAGTTTGCGCGTTTACGGCTAAAAAGAACTCCTTTGTCGTATCTCCTCAGTTTCAAGGCACTCCCCTTGCTGCCTCAGCTAGCATCGGAATCCTCGGCGTCGACATATGGAATAGCGTGCAGTTTCGTGGTCACTTGGAAGGGAAGGCCAAATTGGCCTCTAAAAAGCTTGGCGTGCTCAGCAGAGCGGGACAGTATTTCATGCCGCCACACCGCTTGCAACTTTACAAGGCGCAGGTTCGGCCCCACATGGAATACTGTTCCCATCTCTGGGCAGGGGCTCCCCAGTGCCAGCTCCTGCCACTTGACCGCATCCAGCGCAGAACGGTTCGAATCGTCGACGACCGAGTTCTTTCCGATCGGCTCGATACACTGGCGCTGCGTAGGGATGTTGCATCCCTTTGCATTTTCTATCGAATCTACCACGGGGAGTGCTCTGAGGAATTGTTCGGATTAATTCAAGCCGCCAAATTTCACGAACGCACATCGCTTCAAAATTCACGATACCATCCTCATCATCTGGATGCTTGGCGGTCCACCACTGTGCGTTTTACTAGGAGTTTTCTTCCTCGTACAACTTCTCTGTGGAATTGTTTAGCACCGGAGATTTTTCCGGACCGATACGACTTAGGGACCTTCAAGAAAAAAGCTTACTCCTTTCTATAAGACCGGCAACGCACCTGCAATTCCCCTGGCGTTGCGGTTGTTCAAAGGCGGCGGTAGTCACTTACCATTAGTTGCTATTAAAAAAAAATATAATTGAAAAACATCCTAATTTCATTTAAGATCCTTAGTTGGGTGTTACCATTAACTATATCCTATCCTATAATAAATAAAATTTTATCCAAACTCAAGTACACCCCCGCATGACGTAAAGATATTATATTCTCCATAGATCTGACGAATGATTCATGAATAAAAGGTTCTCAACTAATTTTAGATGTATTATTTTGGTTTATTAATTTTATATTACAATGAGGAATTATACTTTTTACCGCACTGTCAAAGCTATTTGCGAAGTTATCTACAATAGTTTTGGAGGTAAGTCCCTGTGCATCGAACGATTTGAGTATAGCCGCATCAATAGACAAGGTCATTTTCCCTAACATTTGATTTACAACATTATATTTTTTTTTATATTCTTAAAATTATTATTTATTTGCTTAATATAATATGTATTCTTTTTGGTTTCGAGAACTTTATGCACTTTATTGCGTATTTTATTATATTCTAGTCTTAGCTTAGAGTTATTTGGATTATTTTTCCAATTACAATATAATGTGTCCCTTTTATCACAAAGACGAGTAATATTGTCATCAGTCCAAGGCAAATTAAACCGTTTGGGGGTCTTTCTAATAAATTTATAGGTTTTAATATTAGTTGCGGAATTTTTTGCAGTCTGAAAAGAATTATATATAAAAGTTAGAATCTCGTCTGGGGAATTCATATCTTTAGACTTTGACCAATCCACATTTTTAAGTTCCTTATAAAAAATCTCGTAATCAATCAATCGTTTTGTTACTTCCTGTGAACGCCTGAGCATTATAGGTGCGTCATCAACGCACTCAAAGATAATACCTCGATGATCGGCCAGTACAACATCGAGCACCGCCGAGAACGGATGTAAGGAATCGGGCAAAAATGTGGTCTAAGCAAGATTTAGTAATTAAATTTTGTTTAGTTTCAATTCTTGTGTACTCCGATATTCCACACATCAATCCGTGCCCGCTGAGTGCTCCTACATAAACATCCTTGTATGAAATTCAAGTTTTTAGATCTATGTTAGTGTCACCGATTAAAAGGAAGTTCTGTTCCAATTCAAACTTAGTAAAGTACTTACTTATTTCACTTACAAATAGGTTTTTTTGTAGATGGTGGTCTATAAACTGCACACACAACTACATTTAGTTTTATTATGCCCGAAAGACTTTCAAACGTCTTAGTTTTATGTTGAATTGTGGTAAATTTTAGATGGTTTCGTACGTTAATTATAATTCCGCGTCCCTTCTTATTTTCACGTAGTTGTGCATGCAAATTATAGCCAGGTAATTTGTATAAATGAACAATACTGTTCGAGATATCAGCCTCCTCATAACTATTACATCTAGTGGATAGGTACAGTTGTGGATTAGTTGTTGCAGTTTAGTAAAAATTTTTATAAGTGACCTAATATTAAAGTGTATACATGAAAATTTCATAAAACTTTTAGGAGGCAACTGTTGAAAGAATTGATTAGGAATTTCATTTATTTGTGTATCCATTTTATTTGAATTTATTGACTTATGAATAAATATAGGTATAGATGACAATTTTACAATATTGTGGATGAGGATGTCCCGGGTTGTTTATCAGAAAGAGATGAACTTTGTTTTACAATTTGATTGATATCATGTATAGTGCGAATATAATAAATTTTACTGTTGTCAGTTTTTCGAGCACATACCTTCCCATTTTTACACCATACATACTTACACGACTTATTTAATAGCTGTGACTTAACATTAAATAGAAGTGTTTTCTGGTACTTTGTTAGGGCTTCTCTTATAAAAATGCGTTCATCAGCCTTCTCCTTTAGAACGTTCGGCACTATCATCCTTGCGGTGAGACACTTGTCCTTGCCAGCATCTATCCACTGTTGCTGCAAGATCTTAGATTTAAGCACCACAATAACTGGTCCCGGTTTGTCCTTTAACCCTTGCAGCCGTTGAACTGACTGCACATCCTTCTTATCAACGTCCAATTTAGCGGCAACAGTTTCAATTATTGTATTTACGTCGCTGGGCATTTCCACTGGTAACCCGGCAATTTCCAGCGAGTTAGAGAGAGTCTTTTGTTCAAAATCTCTAAGCCTCTGTTCTAAAGCAGTTACCCGCAGTTCCAAATTCTTGTTTTTGTTCACTAAGTCATAATTCTTATTTTCAAGTTCTTTAATCCTAGTGTCCTGTTTTTTTATAGATTGCTCCATAGTGGAAAGTTGTTCACTTATAAAATCGAGTGAGCTCTCAAGATTCCCGATCTTCTCACGAAAGGTTTTTTTTACCTCGCGACTGATGTCTTGCACCAACTTTCTCGCATCTATAACTTGAGCATTTCCCGTGTTTCTAGGGTCGCAGTCCTCATCATCGCCATCATCGTCGGGTATCACGAACGATGACCTACGAGAAATGTTCCTCAGGCACTCTTCACAACTCCACTCTATGCCGGACGAATTCGTGAGGGTGTTTAGCTGTTTGTTGGATAGCTTTGAACTGGCAGGATCCGCGTGAACTATTAGATCGCATCTACTGCAATCTATTCCAGGCACTTTTTTGGTGATGTTTGTCTTACATTTACCACACTTTTTGACAACCATTTTAGTTTGCGGGTGGGTATAACTTTTATCGCTAATCGCGCGCGTCTCTTCACACTGGTGTCAACTTGTAAACTGAGAACGTATACTGTTATATTTTTGGCCGTTTTGACTTAATAGGCAACTGCGGCGACAACCGGTCTTTGACATTGTGGAGTTTGAGTTTAAACTCAAGATTATCGCTGAATACCGGTTTTTGACATATTTTTTATAGAAGAGGGAGCAAACGAGCATGCGGCTCACGTGATGGTAAGTAACTACCGCCGCCCATGAACAACCGCAACACCAAAGAAATTGCAGGTGCGTCGCCGGCCTTTCAGCAAGGAGTAAGCTCTTTTCTTGAAGATCCCTAAGTCGTATCGGTCCGGAAAAATCGCCGGTGGTAAACAATTCCACAGAGAAGTTGTACGAGGAAGAAAACTCCTAGTAAAACGGACAGTGGTGAACCGCCAAGCATCCAGATGGTGAGGATGGTATCGTGAATTTTGACGCGATGTGCCTTTGTGAAATTTGGCGGCTGGAATTAACCCCAGTCCTTGTGGTAGATGCGATAGAAAATGCAAAGGGATGCAACATCCCTACACAGCGCCAGTGAATCGAGCCGATCAGAAAGAACTCGGTCGTCGACGATTCGAACCGCTCTCCGCTGTATGCGGTCAAGTGGAAGGAGCTAGCACTGAAGTGCCCCGGCCCAAAGATGAGAACAGTATTCCATGTGAGGCCGAACTTGCGCTTTGTAAAGTTGCAAGCGATGTGCCGGCATGAAATGCCGTTCCGCTCTGCTGAACACGCCATTCTTTTTAGAGGCCAATTTGGCCTTGCCTTCCAAGTGACCACGAAACTGTACACTATACAATATGTCGACGCCGAGGACTCCGATGCTAGCTGAGAAGATACGACAAAGGGTTATTTTTAGCTGTAAACACGCAAGCTTGTGTCTTCTGGCGATTGAACTGGACTAGATTTAGTCGCCCCCAATGCGAGACTTTGTGCAGAAAAGACACGACTTCAGACACAAGCTTTTCCCGGTACTCGGCAACGTTTTCCCGAGAAATATTGGCACGGTCGTATCGTATCGTCGGATCGTACGGAATTACATATACTTCTTTTTAAGAGCACTGGTGTTTACATCCCGAGACGTTGATGTATCGGCCCAGGCCCGGTAGCACTCTTGCTTATAGCGTGATGCTATTTTACAGGAGTGACCAAACCATGGATGGGATCTGCCTCCAATGGGCACCAGAGAGGATGGAATAAAAAGTTCCATACCCTGAAGTACCACATTAGCGACAGAATCAGCAACAACGCTGGGATCGTCCGGCGAGAAGCAAACCCGCCAAGGGTAGGATGCAAAAAGGACTGCATCTTGTCCCAATCGGCTGACCTATAGTGCCAAACACGGCGGCAGCCTGCAGAATGCAACCGTGACGTTAGTGTGAGTGACACCACACTCCGGACAAGACAATTGTCCGAGGAGGGACGTCGATGGAAAACTGTCCGTCCGGATGAGAGGTCAGCGGAAAGTCCAACAGGGAGGTGCATGATCCTCCACATCCGGAATCCGCGTAGACGAAGTAACCAATTGTGTAAGATCATATGCCAAAGCAAAGTCATAAACAGATCTCCAAGCATGATCGGTTAAACGTAAACCGAGCCATTTGGCGTGGTGGGCGTTAAAATCACCAAGGATCACGATCTCTGCGGATGGGATCTGCTGTAGCAAGGAATCTGTAGACATTTGGACGTGGTAGACGCGGGGATGGTCCTTGCTATCTAGGTGCAGCCATAGGATGGACAGGTCCGTTAATTTAAGACTGCTGAGGCGTCGAAAACAGATGTCCTCTCTAATGTATACGCAAACTCCAGCTCGGGGCACAAAGGAGTGTTCTAATTTGTACCCGGGGTAGGTTGAATATGAAGTATCAGCTGGAGAGGACACCTGAGTCTCGGTTAATAACAGCAAGGCCAACTTCGCCGTCTCCAGATGGTAGTGGACAGCGTTAAGGTTTGAATGAAGTCGCCTGATGTTGCAAAAATTCACGGATAGCGTGACGGGGATCGCCTTGGTCTTATTGCTCCGCTTGCCCCGAGCAGTTTTAGTTTCGAGCGGAATTTCACACGATTTGTATGCTCAATTTCCGTAATCGCCTCGCCGGAAAGCATATTAGCGTTCACAATATTCGATCCTCTGACAATGCTGCCCGCCAACTAACTACAATAAAATGATGAAAATACAAAATTTTCGGTTAAGAATTTCGTTAAATTCGAAAACAAAATGTAAAATAATCAATCATGCCTTAACATGATAGCTCTAAAAGACATAATTGATATCGAGTCCGTGATTAATGATTGAGGGTCATCGTTGACGTCTGGATACAATAGCGTAAATTATTAATATTGTGAATAAGTGATTGTCTCCAAGTTTCAATGCCGCTTTGTTCGGAGAACAAAATTAAATATCTCAAATGTTGTTTGTGGTATTGTGACGAATGATTATAGATGAAAGGTATAATTTTTTCTATATTTGTTTTCAGTAGAAGGTTGTTTGCATAATGCAGTCATAAAATTCTAACAAAATATTTTAGAAAAGAAAGGAACTGAGATATATTTTTTCTGTTAAAAACGTACTTAACTCAATATAAAGAATTTCGTCTGTATCGTAGTAGGCGTTTTGCATACATACATAGGTTGCACGTGGACTAACATCCAGGCTCAGAACCACAGAGTAATGTTTCTTTACTCATGTATCAATAGTTATTTATAGGCTACACGTATACTTGTTACGCACTGGATTCGAACCCGTGACTCGCAGCGTCGTAGTCAAACACTTAGCCATTTCGCTACCATTACTTGATAAAATTGTATTTTTTTTTACATAAAAAATTAATTTTATGTGCGCAAATAAGGTAAAATTATATTTATTTTATTTACGTTACTAATTTTTTCCAAAATTGTTTCATAAAACGTATGTTGCAAATTTTATTACGATGGGATTTGAAAGTTAATGTACGCCATATTAATTTTACTCTGAATTCGTAACATAATAGCTCAACTTTATCAATCAAAATTTAATCGGCGCATGAGTATCGAAAACAATTCCACCTCAATTTTTTAATGCGATTCTGTTCAAATTGTCCTACTGGTGATATAAATGCATGTTGCCATGGGGCAACTCGGTGCCATATAGAGATATGAATTTTTAAATGTTTGAAATATCCCAAATTCAGATACTTTTGACTCATTAAAAATATACAATGTGTCCGGTTACCGGTGTCGGAGCTTTTAATGCTATAAAATATAATCAATTTCATCGACAAATCATGTCTCAAATCTCATTTAGACCTAGCTGTATTTAAATGGCAGCCATTTAAATTTTTCAGTGTCACCACCTCGACCACGCGCATTAAAATTACAATATTCACCGATGTAGAAGTCCTACTTTCTTAAAAGATGTCTCATTGGGTAGATAAAGATACGCGTAATAAAATAAAAGCAAATTTATAACTGCAAAATTGTATTTAGATCCTAAAAGACTAAGAAAATAAAAAAATGTAAAAAATTCGCTTATTTTTTCATATTTTCGACTTTAATGAAAATAGTAGGTCATTTACCTATCAATTTTGTACATTTATTAGATAGAGCAAGATATTTCCTTAACATAAACGTTAAAATCTTAATTGTAAATTAAATAGTTTAAGAATTGTACTTCATTAAACACGACCTCTTAAAAGCGCAAGCTGCACGTGCAGAATCATTTATGATAGTTCAAGAGCAGGTAGAAAACCCAAAGCCCATTGTTTGATGTTCTAAACAAGTGTACTTGGGACAACAAAAACAGTCGTCCTCGCCACGCGTTGTGATTACACTACTTTTGCCCTCTAAGTTCGCTTGTTGTTATTGTTAAAAAACCGTTTTGTGGAACTTTTTAAGTTTGTGGTGAAGTTTCTAGTTATTTTGATATTTTCAAAATGGCAGATGGTGAATACTCAAACCAGCATGTCGCTGATATCCACTTTGTGTATGGATTGTGCAACGGCAACGCAAACAGAGCTGTCACAGAGTACGCCAGAATGTTTCCCAACAGGCCTACACCAAATGCTCACTTTTGTAAGGATACATTTGCGGATAGCTGAACTTGGGATCAGAAAATTAGCGGGTCTAAAGAAAGATTTCGCTTGTGGCACCTGAGGAGGAAGAAGAGATATTACGTTTAATTACACAAGATCCCAGACTCAGTGTAAGACGAATAAGCAATATGCTTAATTTAACAAAATGGTCAGTGTGGAGAGTTTTAAAGAGGAAGGTTTGCATCCTTACCATTTTCGGCGGGTACAAGACATTCGCAAACCTGATTATGCTATAAGGGCAGTTTTTGTTCGTGGATCAATAGAAGAACAAGACAAGATGCAGATTTTTAAAAGAATTTTGTGGACTGACGAAGCCACTTTCACGAGATCGGGTTATACAAATCACCGTAACGAGCATCTGTGGCTTCAAGAAAACCTCATGCTGTTAGAGAAAGTACTTTCCAACATGAAATTTGAGTGAACGTTTGGGCTGGAATAAAGACGATATTTTAATTGGGCCGATAATTTTACCAGAAACTATGAATAGCCCAAGATTTTTAGAGTTTTTGCAAACACAGTTTTTGGAAGAATTAATGGAACTTCCATTAACTCACAGAGCAAGGATGATTCTCCAACTTGACGGTGCACCTGCACATTTTGCAGTAAATGTGCGAAATTATTTAAATGAGCGCTATTCGCCGTGGATTGGTCGCGGTGGAGGGATCGCTTGGCCTCCGCGTTCAACTCCCTTAGACTTTTTTCTATGGGGCACTATGAAGCAAAGAGTTTATGCGAACATGCCAAACTCACGAGAAGAGTTGATTAATAAAATAATCGAAGTTGGAAATGAATTGCGACAAGATCGGGAGATGATCAGACGTGCAACACAACATGTGGCAATAATGGCTACAAAATGTCTCCAACATCGCGGAGGTCATTTCGAACAGTTTTTATAAATAACTTTTTAGTTACGTGCATTTTGAAATGTTGTGTTTCATTCTTCTCATCAATTCACTTTGTCTGTCTGCAACCAGGGCGACAAATTTTTCAAAGGTCATATTCAAACAGTTATAATACTGATTTTTTTTGGTTACAATTAAGATTTTTATGTTTTTGGTTAGGAAATGTTCTGATCTATCTGATTAATGTAAAAAATCATTAGGTAAATGACTTACTTTTTTCATTAAAGTCGAAAATGTGAAAAAAAACCGATTTTTTTTTTACATTTTTTTTTAGATCTAAATACAATTTTGCAGTTAAAAATTTGCTTTTATTTTATTACGCGTATCTTTATCTATCCAATGAGACATCTTTTAAGAATGTAGGACTTCTACATCGGTGAATATTGTAATTTTAATGCGCGGGGTCGAGATGGTGACACTGAAAAATTTAAATGGCTGCCATTTAAATACAGCTAGGTCTAAATGAGATTTGAGACATGATTTGTCGATGAAATTGATTATATTTTATAGCATTAAAAGCTCCGACACCGGTAACCGGACACATTGTATAAAGAAAAGAATAAAATACAAAAGATATTTTTATTATATTTTTTGATAAAATACGAATAATAAAATCTTGTTTTTTTTACGATTAAGTTTATATTTTAGGAGTTATGAATTTTTAAACGTTTGAGAAATCACGAATTCAGATACTTTTGACAAATTTAAAAAAAATATAATTTTTTATACATTTCTTTTATATTTGCAATGAGTCAAAAGTATCTGAATTTGGGATTTTTCAAACATTTAAAAATTCATAACTCCGAAAATATTAACTGTATTGAAAAAAATTATAGGACCTTTTTTATTCGTATTTCATCAAAAAATATAAAATGATATATCTTTTATATTTTATTCTATTTCTTTATATATTTTAATTAGTCAAAAGCATCTGAATTAGAGATTTTTCAAACATTTAAAAATTCATAACTCCAAAAATATTAACTGTATTGTAAAAAATTATAGGATCTTTTTTATTCGTATTTTATCAAAGAATATAAAAAAAATTGTCCCGTTAGAAAATAACAGTTCCATGTAATTGAAAAAAAATAGGTTTAAACAGTATGGCACCCAGTTGCACCATGGCAACATGGATTTATATCACCAGTAGAACAATTTGAAGAGAATCGCATAAAAAAATTGAGGTGGAATAGTTTTTGGTACTCATGCGCCGATTCCTCCTGGACTAGTTACGAGGTGACACAGAAACTGACATACATCCATTTCACTCACATTCTTTTAACTACATACTAAGCGGACAAATAACAAACATTTACGACTCGACAGTTCTTTGACGCAGTGGCTTAGCCACGGGTTGAATCCGAGTGAGAATCGAAATAAGTATTTGTATGACTACTGGTACTGTTAATCCTACATTGGGGGTAACGGTTGTTTTAAAAACAGATTCGTTCAGATTACAGAAAAAAAATTGTAATTGATCTCCACCTGGTCGATTTTTCACAACGGCGACAGTTTTCGAATATTTCAAAGCCATGGAATTCGAAGGAGATCTTCTATTGCCCTAAAGATACGCGCTAACACAGAGGCGCTTTGTAAAAACTAATTTTACGGATTTTATTGCGCTTAATTTATTTATTTTTAATTCTCGATGTTTTGGGTACTATGCAGGACTGATCTTCAGTCAGGAGATTGATCTGATGTCATAATTAATTCGGGCTATGTTCAGACCACCAGAAACGTCGGGATTCAAAAATATGTCAAATTCATCCATTCATTACAGCATATAAGAGTCCACTGCTGAACATAGGCCTCCTCCATAAATTGCCTCATAGTAGGGATTTCGCCATAGTTGCCATGCTTGGCAGACGGGTTGGCAACCTCAGTTTTTAATAATTTTCAGTTGCTTTTACTACCTACTAGATTTTATTTTTATTTTAATTAATTATTTCAACTGTTTTCCATATAATATAAATCATATCTGCATGCTACTTCACGATGCATTACTCCATACTCTATTTAGGCATAATGTATTAAAGTTACGAATAAATAATTATAATCATGTAAACAAACACTTTACACACAACTCTTTATACTTCAGAAATTCAATACTTTACTTTTATATTACTAAATTTTCATGAACTATTTTACCATAATATTTTATGTATCCTATTTGTATCATCAACACACAATTTACACTTGTCAAATAAACACTATGATAATATATTTTTTTATATAACATACACAAACAATTACTATGGTTTCACTGGTATTCTACAAGTATTCAAGCGCGCTTTTTTGATTGAAAGCAAAAACCTACAATGCCATATGCCAAAAACTTACAATTTATGCAGGTGGTCAACATACCTCAAGTACTGTCCTTACATACAGGGTATTTTTGAAACGCTCCCGAAAACGAAGACAGATGATAGTACTAAGGATACCTATGATGATGGGTCACAAAGAAATTCGATCCCGAGGAAAAAAAATCATCTTTTCACAACGTTTTATGAACTTTATTCACGCTCCATCATGTTATTACAGTTAATTGAAACGATATTTCACTAAAAATATCATGAAAATATTGAAACTCAAAACCAGCAGTGAAACATAAAAAAGAAAATCAGCTGACAATAGGGTCAATATCCTCGCGGGTGCCGAACTCTTACCTAGATCGGTACGAAACCTGTGACGAAACAATGCATTAGGTATACTACTCACTCACTCTATCCTTCTCTTTCACACACACGCTGCCTCGTGTCGCCTCGCGCTGTGGAATTTACACATGCTTCAAGGATACATTAATAATTTTAGTTTTTGAGACAGTTCCGTGTTGACTATCACATGCGATAGTTCAATTGTTTTGTTTATTAAATTATTGTCGTTATTACTTGTTATTTATTAATGAATGATATTGTTCTTGTTGTTACGTTTTGTGTTTTTTGTTTTGTTTAATAATGCCTAACGCGTAGGTACGTTTATAGTGCTCGTGAATACGGCAACATGTTAATGTGCCTTGGAGAATCTCATAAGGCCACGGAGGATCGGTAAGCTGTTTCATACCTATTTTTTTTTAAATAACTTAGTACTGAACTGATCTGAATAGGTACATAACTGAATACATCAGAATAATAAACATACCTACACAATGGATAAAAAAGCATGGCTCTGACCTCCTTAACATTTTATTAAAGTATTTTTTCATGAGCGGGGAATAGAACCAGTTATTTGGTTTATTTAACCTGTGAATTCGAATTAAAGTGGCTACGTGGAGACAAGCACAGTGGCAAAATAGTAGGTTAAGTAGATAAGTTAGGTATTTAGACAAGTGTTGTAAATTATTAGGTATTGTGGTACCATCGCTAGTTGCGGGCCGCGCGAATTCGGCGTTCGCGCGTACATTGACCCCTAGTCAGCTGATTGTAATTCAGTAATTCCACTGCTGGTTTTATGTTTCAGTATTTTCATGATATTTTTTAGTGAAATATCGTTTCAATTAACTGTAATAACATGATGGAGCGTGAATAAAGTTCATAAAACGTTGTGAAAAGATGATTTTTTTTTTCCTCGGGATCGAATTTCTTTGTGACCCATCATCATAGGTATCCTTAGTACTATCTTCTGTCTTCGTTTTCGGGAGCGTTTCAAAAAATACCCTGTATATACTAGATTAATTTACTTTATTTTTCACGTGTATCATCAAACACAAAATACAATATTTATAAATATAAATATAAACAATACACTTTTCTTTGGTCTTACTTTTAGTAAATTAATTGTAATACATAATTTGCCGTGGCAGCTCAGATGGTTAGTGTTCGCTGTAAGTTTCACAGTACGCGAGCAACCCGGGTTTGATTCCCGCCTTCACCAACGAAATTGTTAAATGCAATTTTAAGTGCTGATTTACCACGTGCTCGGCGGTGAAGGAAAACATCGTGAGTAAACCTGCATGTCTGAAAAATACGAAAAAACATGAAAAACATATTTCGAAGACATGTGATGTTCGCCAACACGCATTGGGGCAGCGCGACGAACATTTTCTTGCCCTAAAACCTTCTCAGAAATGAGACTAGGACTGTGCCCAGCAGTAGGACGTATATAGGCTGTAACTTTAATTTTAACATAATTTTTATTACAAATTATTCTTGTTTTAACGAACAAAAGACGGCTCTTCAATAATTTATAGTAACGTTTACATACATGGGTCTTATTTTATAAATGTATATTCTCGCTTACTAACTAAATAAGCAATTACACCTTATGAAACCCTAATACTTATAAGAAGGAACATTAAAGTAACATACTGTAAAAATATCGATAGCGGTTATTATATTAAAAGATAATGTTCTGCAAGAATTAGACAAAAACTGGACTAATAAATTGTTATAGCTCTGATAATCCATCGAAGTGCTTAGAGACACTGTCCGTTGCTTGTCCAGAACAAAACAACCGGTCCATATGTATTGTTTCCATCAATATACGCAGTGTAAATTGCAACATGGACATGTTTACAGTATAACTTAGCCAATTTGATATAAATATAGACATTATTGTGTTAACATAATGCTGGTCTCACGAGAGCCAACACTGGCGAGATATAATGTATACTATACTAAGAGACATCTAAATAAAAATTATGGTGTAGTAGTATACACAAAGAATAACTTAGTAGTGTCTGCCATTGAATTCGATTTCCAGGACGGTAACTGCCTTGTAATTAAAATCCATAGTAATATCACAGTGCTGTGTATCTATAGGCCACCTACTTTTACAAACGTTACAAACTTTTTAGAATCATTGGATACAACATTAAATAATTATAAAAGTAGTACTGTTGTGTTAACAGGAGATATTAACTTAGATATTCTTAATGAAAGCGCAAATGTATACACAACGCAGTAGTATTAATAAGTCTACGCGACAAAATACCTGCTTGGATTATTTTATGATCAAAACAAATGGACAGGCCCAAACTATTGTTTTCAATGAGTTTACTTATCACTCACCCATATTACTCTATATTTCGTTTTCAGTAATACAAAGTAAAAACCTCAGATGCGAGAAAGTTGACATAAATCTAGAAAAAATTAAAAACGGGATCAAAGACATCTCCTAGGAAAATTACTGTACGTTAAGGGATTTTAATCATGCAGCAGAATTTATAGTGAGCAATATGCATGATATAATATCGAAAAACACTTTGATAAGGACAGTTAATTATTTAAGCAATTTGTTAGAAAAAACACGTGGGGACATCAAAGGTACATGGGAAGTTATTCAAAACATAAACAACTTTAACGTTACCTAAAAAAGTTGAAGGATGCAAAAACACCAGGTTGGGATAATATTTGTGCAAAGATCATAAAACAATCAATAGATATTCTCGTTGATCCATTATGTTATTTATATAATCTGAGCCTGGAAACAGGGGTATTCCCAGTTGTTTTCAAAAAAAGCCATTATAACCCCGATATTCAAAAGAAGATATTCGGAGAAAAACAATTAGCTAGTAATTATAGATCAATTGCACTTTTAAGCACGCTTTCTAAAATTCTGAAAAGATAGTTAATACTAAACTTACGAAATTTCTTGACCAAAAAAATCTCATTTCGTCCAATCAGTATGGCTTACGGAAGAACAAATCTAGAGAAGATGCTGTTTTAAGACTTACTACACTAATGGCAAATTATTTAGATAATAATAATCACTGTTTTGGGGTCTTTTTGGACTTACGAAAGGCTTCTAATACTGTGTCACCGAGGATACTTCTGAAGCGAATGGAGCGAATGGGTATACATGGGATTCCCTATGATTGGTTTAAATATTACTAAAGTAATCGAAGCCAGCAGATTAAAGTTGGCCACACATTAGTGATTAAACAAACTGTGATTACGGAGTCCGACAAGGAAGTACTCTAGGACCAACTCTTTCCCTGCTGTACGTTAACGATCTCTGTTACATAGAATTGGACGGAGCTGATTTATTAATGTACGCAGATGACATTTTCCTGCTATTTAATCATCAGACTTGGGATGGTGTGCAAACTCTTACAGAAAGAGGACTGCGTAAGGTTCTGAAGGCTCTGGAAAATAGTTTGCTATCGTTAAACATAGAAAAGACGAAATATCTATGTTTCAGGATAACAGAGGCTACAAATCCCTCCAGCAGTTTTAAAGTCAAGATGCACACTTTCCCATGCGATACAATACCCTTACTTCCTGGCAGACAATGCAATTGTAAAGAGCTAGAAATGGTTAAACATGTGCGATATCTAGAAGTGACAACTGACGAGAAACTTACTTGGAACCGTCATATTTCAAATGTAGCGAGTAGAGTAAGAAAGCTCATTTATATTTTTAAGAACCTAAAAGAAATTGCAGATAGCGACCTCTTCTTATATGTGTAAAAGACTCTTTGCCAATCTGTCATAACGTATTGTATAGCAGTGTGGGAAGGTGCAGCGAAAACTCATGTGTTGGGACTGAAAAGGGCTCAAAGAGCCATTGTAAAAGTGCTATGTTTTCTCCTTTTAAATATCCCTCACACGCTTTGTAACAACACTGTAGGGTTCTAAGTGTGAGACAATTATAATACAAATCTGTAGTTCTCAGGCATCATAGGGAAGTTGTTCCATCTTTGCCAACGTCTCAGCGAAGGAGAGAGACATGTCCCACGGTACAATAATCTCGGGTGTATAATAAGTACTCACACACACACACACACACACACACACACACACACACACACACATACACACACACACACACACACACACACACAATTAATAATATATATATAGTGTCAATAAATTATTATTATTAGGAAGAGGCTGCTGCCCATCTCCCGGGTATTTTACTATGTAATGGGATTCCTTTTCTGCCTAGGAGTCCGACTAGGTAGGTAACACCCTCTTAGTTATTTCTGCCGCCAAATAGCAGTGCCTGGATCACTTTGGTCCGGTCTGAATGATGGAGAGAACCAATATAGTTACTGGCTGAGAGGCATTCTTGGTCCTCAAAATGACAACGGATCTGTAAACATTCTTTTTTGGAGTTGGCTGCAGGTTTCCATAGACTGTAGCCACTTACCATCGTCATAATCATCATCATTACAGCCCTTCACAAGTCCACTGTTGAACTTTCCCCAAGGAATGCCACAAAGCAAGGTCCTGAGCCACCTGAATCCATTATTTACAGTAGTAGTTTACATACAATCACGTGGACTGTAATATCATTTCACAGTCACTCAGTTTTATTAAAATTTCGACAAAATGCATCAATCGCATTGTACATAAATGGTACATTCAGCATGCTACCAGCCAATTAACGAGTCAACCAAACCCTGAAATCAATAACTTTTAGTTAATGCCCAAAGTAGGCTCCGAATGGATTTCACATTCAGGACTCGTCGTAATAAGCAGGTACTTTAACCATTACGTCAAGTTAAATGGTCGTCACTTAAATTTGCTGCTCGTCAATTATACTAGAACACTTTCAGATGAAATGCTATTCCGTCTTACTTTTATACAAAACTAGTTAGCATCACAAGCCTTAATTAAAACCTTAATTAAAAACCCGACTGCGTAAAGTAGTTTACTGAAAAGAGAAAAAAAATATATATTAAAGTTGGAAAATTTTACTTTGACAATATCCGCTCAATGAAATAAAATGATGTGTCTTACCTAGTTCGAAGAGCACCTCCCGCCCTCCCTTAGTTCAGGTTAGATACGTCATTTTGTTTTATTGAGCGGATATTGGCAAAGTAAATTTTTCCAACTTTAACATAATGGATTTCCGCAAAGTAACGCCTGATTCTATTAAAAAAAAAATATGCCCTATGTCACTTCCACAACTGACAAATCAAACAAAACCCATATGATAAAATCTATCAATCCATTTAGGCTACAGAGCACATGCCAAAGAAATAGACATACATAAATACATACATACACTCAAAAAAAATTATCCTCCTTCTGGGGCAGTCAGGTAAAAATATAAATATATCGCAAAGAACTTTACAGATATTTTATTACTATAATCTACAGTTCGCTGCCGCTACAGCCTATTGAAGTCCACTGCTGAACATAGGTCTCCCCCATAAATTGCCTCATAGGGGGGAAATTTGCCATAGTTGCCACGCTTTGCAACCTGGGTTGACAACCACAGCTTTTTATTTTTAGTTGTTATTAGGAAGACGCTGCTGCCCATTTAGTGATTTGTTTCCATCTACAGTCTTGATTTCAATCTACGGTCATTATTTTTTAATAGATGTGTGGCTGGGTGTTGACGGTGTAAGAGAATCCATCACCGTATTCGTCCCGTGGGCATCGTAAGAAGCGTCTTTGGGAAATTTCAGAAAGATCTAATGGCTTCAGATAAATAAAGACATAACCGACTTGTGTACCCAGCGTCGAATATGCGAGACGTCTGGTATGATTGATTGCATAAGCATAAGGTATAATTGATGATTATGGCAAATTCTCTCTAAATCGAGTGAGGTCCAGCAGTGGACTATTACGGGCCAATGATGATGATATGTTAAGCTTTTGCTTACACGGAACAACGAACCCATGAAGCGCTGCATAAGCTTCACACACTCCTTCCTCCTTGAGATGTTTCATCATCATCATCATTATTACAGCTCTTCATAAGTCTTCGACTGCCTCGTTGGTCTAGTGGTTGTAGTAGCGCGACTGCTGATCATGAGGTCCCGGGTTCAAATCCCGGGTCGGGAAAAAAATAAAAACTTATTGAGTTTTTCCGTTAACAAATTCTCAGTAGCTGCCCGGAGTCAGGAAGTTGGCGGTGTTTCACCCTCATGCCTCGGAAAGCACGTAAAGCCGTTGGTCCTGCGCCTGATCTCTCTCCGGTCGTATCGGTTTATCATCCCATCGGGCTGAAATGTGTGAACTTTTTATAGTTTTTTTGTAGTATTCCATCCAAATTACCATCAGTACCACCACTCTTACTTATTTTGTCGGACGAGCAAATCAGCACTTAAAATTGCAATTAACAATTCCATTGGTGCCGGCGGGGATCGAACCTTTAAGTTCTAGTTCTTTAGAACGATATAAAAATATAATATATTTCAAGTTGCTTCTCTGTCAATTAAATACAGCATTAAGTAGTCTTCGGATGATCCGGCTTCCGTAGTAAAGTCTGTTAATATTCCTGACTAAATTTTAATCGAAACTAATTCCCCTATTATAGTCTCACTTAGAAATCCTTTTTGTCTTTAGTCTGGGTAGGTTTAAGAATTTAGTTTTATTACACTAACAATACTAAAAAATCAAGGTTACGAAATCGATGATATTAATATATCGTAGTTTGTTTATCAACAACGATACCTACTTCGACTCCTTCATCAGCCCGTATAAATCGACTATTTTATACAAGCAATGGTAACAAACGAATAAACAGAACTACTTTAGTCACTATTCTCAATTAAAAATCAAAGTGCAGATGCGTTGTCATCCCTAAGCATTAAAATGGAACGCTTCGCTACCAGCAAAAGGGTCTCCGTTTCCCATCACTTACCAAACGAAGCAGACCAAGCTACTAATTTACGCTAGTGTTCTGTAAGAGCGTGGTCCTTCCACAGTCAAATCGACCCATTCGTGTTCCAATGTTAGTATAGATCTTTCTATATTTAGTAGGAGTTGCCTATTTGTCCATATAAATCTCCAAATATAGTTATGCCCACGAATTTTTGTCTTAAAAACATAACTGTTATCAACTCAGTGATTAATGGCTGAGAGTCACCGACGAAGTCTAGATTAAACAGCGTAATTTATTAAACAATCTGTGTTGTCTGTTTAAAATGTAATTTTTAAAGAAGACTAATAAAGCGGCTTATAATTCCCAAACCTGTAATTGGTTGAATTTTCATTCATTGCCACAAATCTGTATATGTATATATTGTTGTACATTTGCTATGATTATCAGCTTCCTGGTGATAATATTAACATAAATGAAACCTCTGAAAAATATAAATTGAAAAATGGTGATCAAGCTGACTCTGAGGTCGGTTATGAAAGAACAAAGAAATAATCTTTTTATAAATATAAAAAGATTACAAATTTTCATGTTTAATATGTTATGTTGATTTAATTAAGTTTTTCTTGTTTTACAATTCATGAGCCAAAGTTTAAAGATCTCGCGAAATCTGGCGAGTCATTGATATGCTAATTTTAACGAATCTAGCGCTTAACATTTTTTTAATGAATTACAATTACTAGCTATAATCATTTTTTATACAAAAAACTATTATTAAAATCATTTATGCTCACCTACTAAATCACATACCAGTATAGATTTTCTAACATTTTATTAAATTTACGTTACATACATTACATTACATTATATTTATTGTAAGAGCCACGCTGCAGGTCTTTTATGGTTGTAGCACGAATGGGTCGGCTCGCCCGGAGAAGAACCACACCCTTACAGAATACCAGCGTAAAACAGCAGCATAATGCTGCTGTGCTTCGTATTGTGAGTGTAGAAAACGGGAGAAACTTTTTACTGGAAACGAGGCATTCCATCTTAGTCCTCACGGGTGACAACGCATTCTGATTCATCATATGCATCTTGATTCTTAATCGAAAGCCCAAGCATCCACTTACCATCAGGTGGACTGTGTGGTCGTTTGTCACCCTTATTTTGTAAAATAAAAATATTAAGAAATTCGTATAATAATTGCTTGGACTACAGCTTAGAAACATTGCCATCATCTTTATACATTTGATAGCATCATGTGAATCAAAACTAAACAATTTGCTAATTAATATAATTGGTACATTGTTTTGTTTTATCTCAAAGAAAATACAACAAGATTAATTACAAACCATTAATTTAACGTCACATTATACGTTCTCTAAAGCCGGTTAATTGGAACGATTTTATTGAGATAGATAGAAGCTAAATTAATACTTTATTGAGATGATACAAATATATACGTATTAGTTAATTGTAAACTTAACACTTAATAAATTCTAATTTTCGTATAATATTTATTTGCCAATCACAGCTTTTAAAAAATTATGAATACTTCAGTAATGCTTTGTAAATAACCAAACAAATAGGCCACAGCTAAAACAAAACTTATTAACTACATAGGGCATATTAAAGTATACTCTAGTCTACATACGCTACAGTACTATGGTATCAAGAACACAGCGCTTAAACTCATTATTTCATATTTAAGTAATAGAATGCAAAAAGTTATTATTAATGATGAAAAAGTTCTTACGGGTCACCTGTACTAATGGGTGTCCCTCAGGGCTCGATTCTTGGCCCATTCCTATTTCTAGTGTATATTGATGACTTACCTTTCCTTGTAGGGGATAATCATGATATAGTATTATTTGCTGATGATATTTCCTTGATTTTTAAAATTAAACGTCAATCATTTAAATTTTATACGTGGTAGAGCCATGCTGCAGCTATATTATTAGTATAGTTGCAGCGCGAATGGGTCGGCTCGCCCGGGGAAGGACCACGCTCTCGCGGAATACCAGCGTAAAATAGCAGCTTAACGCTGCTGTGTTTCGTATGGTGAGTGTAGAGAACCGGAGACCCTTTTTACTGGAAAAGAGGCATTCCATCTTAGTCCTCACGGGTGACAACGCATCTGCATTTTGATTCGCAAACGAGGATAGATGTAGATGTCTATGGGCCACAGCAACCACTTACCATCAGGTGGACTGTGTGCTCGTTTGTCACCCTATCCTATAAAAAAAAATGTGACGAAGTGAATAATGCTATATCAAAATTAGTGCATTGGTTTAACGTTAATAATCTATATTTAAACGGAAATAAAACTAAATGTATTAAATTTACAACAACGAATGTTAAAAATCTGAGCACCAATGTGTTTTTAAACGGGGGAAGAACTGAGCCCTGTTGAATCCACTGTTTTTCTTGGCATCACTCTCGACGCAAAGCTTCAGTGGGGTCCTCAAACTCGCAAGCAGACTAAGTTCTGCAGCCTATGCTGTAAAAAAGATTAGAGGTATCACTAGTGTCGAGACAGCTAGATTAGTTTATTGCAGTTATTTATATAGCATAATGTCTTATGGGATTTTGCTATGGGAAATGCGGCTGAATCAGAAACAATTTTTGTTTTACAGAAGAGGGCCATTAGAGCTATTTACAACCTAATACCGAGAGAGTCTATTAGAGATACATTTAAAGAAATAAATATATTAACCTTGGCCTCTCAGTATATTTACCAAAATTTACACAAAAACAAAGGTAGTTTTAGTAAAAAAAGTGATGTACATTCTGTAAACACTAGGAACAAACACAAGCTAGTGATACCAGTTTCTCGACTCCACAGAGTCAGTAATTTATTCTTGGGGCAATGTATACGCTATTACAACAAGGTCCCGGAAAGTGTACAGACTCTCTCTATTACCAAGTTTAAATGTTTTGTTAAGCTGAAACTGTATAAAAGGGTTATTATAGTATAAATGAATTTTGTTGATAATAACCCCTGGAATGAGGTGGTCGATTCCAAGTAGATTCTAAAATAAATTTTGTACTTAAATAGTTTGTACAACCATTAATGTAAAATTTACTTTTAAAAAAAAGTCCCGCTGGGTTTCTTGCTGGTTCTTCCCAGGACAGAGGTTTTTTTCGAACCAGTGGTAAAGTAAAAAATGACTTTCAATAAGAATTACACATGTGATCTATATTGAATAAGAAAATTGTTCTATTCTATTCTATTATATTCTACTAAAACACACGTTTGTCACAAGTATTTGATTGTGCCTCTTTGTATGTGTTTGTCATCGAGGTTGACTGTAATTGGCTTAGTTTGGTTCCTACAATTTGAAAAACTTTATAAGATTATTTAACTTTATAGATATTCAAGGAGTCATTGTCAGTACTTGTGTACTTTCCACCACAACCTTTGCCGCAGTTAACAATGTGGGAAGCTTTTATTAAAGAGCTTTAGCCTGAATAATTCATTCTGTCTTTAAATCTCTCTCTCTATTTGTTTAAATAAATTACTTTATATCAGGCATATTGTAACGTGGTACTATAAAGCATATTTTTAAGATGCCTTTATTGTCTAAATAAGGCCTTTTATCTTTGAATACGTTGACTATGAAGCTTGAATTTTTTGCACTTTACCTATAAGTATGATCCTATAAGTTTTAATTTGTTTCTCTTGAGATACGCAACCCTCAAATTACATTTTTTACTGAAGGATGAAAGTCCCTAATCAGATTTTATATATAAGTATAATTACACCCTCGCAAAAACACCTAGTTTTCTTGCGGCTAATTTGGTCCTGGACTCAATGAATCGCCCGTAGTTGAGGTTAGAAGAGATCTCAACCCCTAACAACTGAAGGCGGTTTTCTCCAAAGATACATCTCCAAAAGTAGGAGTTAGTGAGAGCGGGTTCCTTTAAGCTTGTGTTTTAGGGTCGTTGAATCTCTTATAACATATAATTATTATATTTTGCCATGTTTTTAGCTGGCTAGTTCACATTATATCTTGCATTCGAATAAAACCAGTTTTTACGGATTTTATCGCGTATATTAACTTATTTTATATTCCCGACGTTTCGAGCACTTTACAGCACCCAAGGTCACGGGGGGGACTGAGGTGTTTGACGTCCCAATGTGACATTTAACCACGGATACCTCCAGATAAAAATTATTAATTTTTGTTCCGATCTACGCAGTATGAACTTATAGTATCTTGAAGACTTGCAGTTGTGTACTTGGGTTGGGATTTAATTTTATTAATTATAGGATCCCAAACAGATGGTAGCATTGAGCCATCTTCTCTATTGAAATTAGGATGTTTTTTGATTTCAATAGCCTCGCGAATTGTACTTGGAAGGAATCGGTGTTCTTTAGCGAGGATTTGTGGTCTATCAAATCTGATGTAGTGTCGGGGGTGGTCCTGTACGTGTTCACAGACTGCAGACTTCCTGGAGCATCGATTCTTCACATCAGCAAAGTGTTCTTTAACGCGGGCTTTTATGGATCTTTTAGTTTGTACTATGTAAGAGAGACCAATGAATAACGTTACGAAGAGACGGCCCCCAGTCCCCGGCGGCCCCGCTATTCCTGACTACGGTGGCGACCATGGTAACGGCAGGGCAGGGGGTGCTAAGAATCTCCGGTGGAGGTTTGGTTGCCACCTATGACGACTCGACCTGGCAACTTATAACGCACGCACCGTGAGGACTGACGAGAAGATCCTGGAGCTGGAAGAAAAGATAGACAAGTTGCGATGGAATATTATAGGATTATCCGAGGTCCAAGAGAGGGGAGGACATGGTAACTCGAATCCGGCAACTTGCTCTATCACCGGGAGGGCGACCATCTGTCCCAAGGAGGTGTCGGATTTATCGTCCATAAGTCTCTCGTTGACAACGTTGTAAAGATTGAGAGTGTGTCGACGAGGGTTGCGTACCTTATACTCAGAATTACCAAACGGTATTCGCTGAAGCTCATACAGGTTTACGCACCAACCTCGGCACACCCCGATGAGGAGGTGGAGAAATATATGAGGATATCTCTAAAGTCATGCACTTCTCCAAAACCCACTACACGGTGTTAATGGGAGACTTCAACGCAAAACTAGGCACAAGAGAGAACGGTGAGCTAAAAGTAGGGAAATTCAGATAAGGGCAACGGAACCCAAGGGGCCAGCAGCTGGCCGACTTCATGAAGAAAGAGGAAGCGGACCTGGTCGAGCCCCGACGGTTTGACAAAAAATGAGATTGACTTCATTATAACGACCAGACGACAACTGTTCAGTGATGTCTCAGTGATCGCGAGGGTGAAAACCGGCAGCGATCACCGAATGGTTAGAGGCACACTGAACCTAAACGTTAAGTTGGAGAGGTCTCGTCTAATAAAGTCAACGCTCCGTCCCCATTGTGCTCTAGTCCAAAGTCCCGAAACCTTTCAGCTCGAGTTACAAAACCGTTTTCAGTGCCTAGAAGACTGCAATGAAGTGGACGATATAAATAATAAGCTCGTGAAAACTGTCCATATGGTCGGAGCTAAGTTCTGCAAAACCCGCCGCAGAAGAACACAAAAACTCTCCGATCACACTCTTAATCTCATGGCTATTAGACGGGAAATGAAGCTGCAGTCTTCAACACATTTGACAGCATACAGGCAACTGAACAGACAGATCTCCAAATGCATGCGGCGGGACTTACGCAACTTCAATACAACTTGTATTGAAGAAGCGATCGAGCGGAACCAAAGCTCCAAAGTCTTTGCCAGAGATCTGTCTGCCAGAAAGAGCCAACTGTCAAAGCTGAAGACCGAGAGAGGCAGCATCGTTTCCGGGACACCTGAGATTTTGAGTGAGATTGAGAGGTTCTATGGACAGCTATCCGTTGGGAAACACTATTGGGGTCAATGATAATAGTGCTTAGGTCCTCCAGCGATTCATCCATAAGGACTATTTAGTCGGCAAATTGAAGGTATTTATAGATATTTTACATAAATTCGCTTTCTGCACTGCTTGTCCTGTCATTGTTAAATACTTGTCATTTAACAATGTTAAATCGCACAATATACTTACACACTTTGTAAGCATATAAAAGAATAAAAGGGGTACAAAGTTTCCTCTACATGTATTAATTATAGTAGTAGTAGTAATTTATAAAAGTTCATTAGGAAAATCGACACTTATGCACGAAAAGGCGCTGGTATGGCTATAAAAATGACCATGTTCAATTTTCAAAACATTAATTACCGAAGACTAACACCGGAACTATCGTCAAAATTGTTTTATGTTTCATAATCAACATACAAACATGGACGATAAAATTTAATTATTAGGGTCAGGTGAGTTTTATTTATCCTCGTCATTGTTGAATTTCAATGCCTTCAAAATTTTCTCCTTCAAATTCTTCTGACGTCAGATTTTTATAATTAAAAATTTTACTTACTGCCTTAATGAGAAATTCGTAACGTTAGAAAAGTTAAAAGATATTTAAAATTGTTGTGCATGCCGATTCTACAAATTAGAACAAGCACCGACGGGTGGCCGTTGTCAACCAGTACTTACTTCACGCTCATACTTCCCGGGTTTCTCTTTATTTTTCTTTTATTTGTTTTTGTGTATTGCTTGGTAACTGGTTCATATGCGTTGTTGATATTGCGTAATTGCGTAATTTGATCTTGCTGCAGGATTGTACAAGCTTGATTGTGAATATGGTCTCTCTTACATAGGACAAACTAAAAGATCCATAAAAGCCCGCGTTATAGAACACTTTGCTGATGTGAAGAATCGATGCTCCAGGAAATCTGTAGTCTGTGAACACGTACAGGATCACCCCCGCTACTACATCAAATTTGATAGACCACAAATCCTCGCTAAAGAACACCGATTCCTTCCAAGTACAATTCGCGAGGCTATTGAAATAAAAAAACATCCTAATTTCAATAGAGAAGATGGCTCAATGCTACCATCTTCTTGGGATCCTATAATTAATAAAATTAAATCCCAACCCAAGTACACAACTGCAAGTCTTCAAGATACTATGAGTTCATACTGTGTAGATCGGAACTAAAATTAATAATTTTTATCTGGAGGTATCCGTGGTTAACTGTCACATTGGGACGTCAAACACCTCAGTCCCCCCCGTGACCTTGGGTGCTGTAAAGTGCTCGAAACGTCGGGAATATAAAATAAGTTAATATACGCGATAAAATCCGTAAAAACTAGTTTTATTCGAATGTAAGATATAATGTGAACTAGCCAGCTAAAAAATGGCAAAATATAATAATTATATGTTATAAGAGATTCAACGACCCTAAAACACAAGCTTAAAGGAACCCGCTCTCACTAACTCTTTGTGATGTATCTTTGGAGAAAACCGCCTTCAGTTGTTAGGGGTTGAGATCCCTTCTAACCTCAACTACGGGCGATTCATTGAGTCCAGGACCAAATTAGCCGCAAGAAAACTAGGTGTCTTTGCGAGGGTGCGGTAGTGTCTCATGCGGGCGCTGCTTTTTATTAAATATTAAGCGCAAGTCCGGTGTACATGGAGTACTACTATGACATATGGGCTGGTGCTCCAAAATGTCACCTAGCACTGTTGGCTTCAGTTAATAAACGTACTAAGATTTCACCACTTACTAGATGGCATTGTAGTCAAGCGCTGCCTTAAAATAATTATAAAAATAAGAAAAGCGGGTAGCATTTCAATATGATGGATATAGCCACATAAATCTGAGACGCCTGAGACTTCAGAACAGTAACTAAAGCACCTGAGACTTAATATAATTTGTGAGTGTTGCCAGTTACCCGAATTTAATCTCTACCAGCAGCATTAACATTTTTTTCGATTTTAAGTGCTTATTTACCATAACAAAACCAACTTGATTAAAGAAAAACTGCTGTGAGAAACTAATATAATTTGAGGACATGTGAAGCTAACCAATACGATAAAGGCACACGAAAATCGGTCAGATCAATCATCATCATCATTCAGTGAAGATCGTAGTAAAGATATCTCGCGCCTTTGATGCTGCTCGTTGGATGGTTATACCGCCGTATATCGGATTTCATAAGATTTTCCTGGCATTTCCTAAAATCGCCTCTTATGACACCTTTGGGATGGAACGAGGTGATCCATTCTCTTATGACACCACCACATAGCATGGTCCTTTATCATGTTGTAAATATTGTGGTTTTTTTTTATAGGAGAGGGGGCAAACGAGCATGCGGCTCACCTAATGGTAAGTGACTACCGCCGCCCATAAACAACTGCAACACCAGGGGAATTGCAGATGCGTTGCCGGCCTTTTAAAAAGGAGTAGGCTCTTTTCTTGAAGGTCCCTAAGTCGTATCAGTCCGGAAAAATCGCTGGTGGTAATCGATTCCACAAGGAAGTTGTGCGAGGAAGAAAACTTCTTCTAAATCAACAGTGGTGGACCGCCAATCATCCAGATGGTATGGATGGTATCGCGAGTTTTGTCGCGATGTGCGATGGTGAAATTGAGCAGCTGGAATTAGTCCGAACAATTTCTCAGAGCACTCCCCGTGATGGATGCATAAAGTAAAAGCTTAAATAGGACTTCGAAATGAGGATATATCCGCAGTAGAACCAATGTAACCGACTATTCCTTTGATATACTCAAATGGTATTTATTAGTAAAGGTACTAAGACAACCACATATCGCTGAATAACAAAGAATAGGTTCGTGCGGGATTTCGACTCGTGGCCTGCAGCTTCGCAATTAAACACTTAACTGTTGTGCTACCTAGACGTCTGTGAAATTTAAAACGAGTGTCTCACTGCTGAGCTATCACAACTATTTTAGTTCCTGAAATCCGATTTATTATAATTTACTATCGTTATTTTCAATTACCCATAAGTAATATAAAAGAGTGGGCCTATTCTAAAAAATTGCTACTTCAAAAAATTTAATATCCGTAATGTATTTTATGTCTGCAATGTTGTAAGACACACATTAACAAAGAAAATGTGTAATATTTTACTTTAGTACAGAGAATCAGATTTTCGTGTTTACTGTAGAAATACGAATTAGGATCGTTTATTATTTCTTAAGAATTCTGAGTAAAAATTAAATACATCTTTAGACAATTCTAAAGATCAAATTAATTTAAATATATTAAAAGTTTATTTTACTTTTGATATATTTAGTTGCAAATTAATCATATAATTTTTTTTTTTATTACGTGGGTATATATTATTGAAATAAAAATATGTAAACAAACGTTTAATTCTGCTAGTGAAGATACGATACAGAGTTACGGGTGCTATTCATAAAATTACAAAAAAATGCATCAAATAGGATTCACAAGCATGACAGCTAATCGTAATAATTAATATGTTTTCAGTACATTGTATTAATGAATAAAATACTACTAAAATGTTTCATACCTCCCGTAGCTTTCGCACTTTTACGAAATAATGGCTTATGCACAATATGTTTATTTTCGTAAAGTTGATAATAATCATGCGGTTATTTGAAATACTCTTACCTAAAATTGAAACATTACACATAAATGTACCGCTTGTTACATAAATTAATATGGGCAGTTGAGAAAATTTAATGTCATTCTGAATGAAAATCCAGAACAAAATATTCCACTTCATTCAACTAATGATTTTATAATGCTTTCTGCCATTTTTTTTACAAAATATTTAAAAAACTTTTCATGTCATAAATCTTCGAAAAAAATTCGAGACTAAAATCTGTGGTTACTTTGATTTCTTTTCGTTATTTTTATACGTATATGCGCTTATAAAACATTTGAAATATATTAAAGTTATAGAATTATAGAAAATTAATTCATAATAATAAGTTCTATGGTGGCACTTGGGGCCGTGTTGACTACCTCATATAATTCGTGTAGATCTTAAGAGGTGACAGAGTGAAATAAAACAGTAGACGGACAGCGGCATCTTACTGGTAAACACTCAAAATAATAAAAACTGCGGTGCCAACTCGCATGCCATGCGTGATAACTATGGCAAATATCCCTCCTTTTAGACTTTCAGTTGTGGGCTATTGATAGGTTGTAATTAATATTGAATAAATGTTGGCACTAATGAGGCATTCAATATGAACGACGTATGTATATGGGTCACAAAAGTTTTAGGGGACAAATAAAAAACGAAAGTGCGTATTTTTGGCTTCTAAAATTGTCAATGGCAATTAAAAAGTTAAAGTAGGAGTGGATTCATCTCAAACGACGTCAAAGTCAGTGGTAACCTTCAAAGGCTTCAAAGTACGTGACAAAAATATATTAATTAAGTTGCGTCAAACTGAGACAATAAAAAAATTTGAAAATTGAGTACCGCACGAACTTAGTATACTAAAACTGCAAACTTGCAGTAAAGCTTGCCCTAAACGAAATGTAATTTATAAGGAAATTTTTAAGTTTTCGCCGCAAAGATTTGTACTAAGGCAGAAATTTAAAAAAGTAACAAACACAAATAAATTCAAAAACGCTTAAAAAGTTTGTGTCTGTGTGTTGGATTTGTGTCGTCATTATTTTCTATAGCAACTGTCGAAAATTGCAAACGATGATTAAAGTTTGTTATCAAACAATCGACATCTGCTCATCCACACAATACTCACCAGAATATTTCAAAATTAGACCCCGAAATAGATCCTGCTTCTTTTGGTGCCAATTTTTACGGAATCCGGATGATTAATTTTTACAAGAGAAATTTCAATTTCTACGAGAAAACCGCCGCCAGAATTTATCAAAAACGCTGACTGCAAATTTGTAATCACTTTGTTAATTTTTTGACCTAATTTATTCCGAATCAGAATTCCCTTCCTTAGTTTACAATTCGTTTAAAATTAAGCCCTCATTAAACTAGGAGCTGATTAAAATTTACAACCTTTGTTCGCAACAGAGTATGCGGTCGTAGCCGTTTTCTCCAATTAAAGAACAAATTATTTGTCAGTTTTTTTTTATTTGCACAATCAGTTTTAAAGTTTTACTTTTATGCTATTTATATAATTGTTACTAACGTAATAATGAAAAATTGAAATAAAAGCACACTTAATTTAACGTGAATTACCAACACTCAGGAAAGGAAAAAATAAGAAGTTATCACATCATTTTGATAAACCGCAAACCAACGCAGGAAGAAAACTCCGATTCCTATTAGAATGATTCGTTTTGTTCTTATAATTGAAAAACATCCTAATTTCATTCAAGATCCTGTGTTGGGTGTTACCATTTACTTGACATCCTATCCAATAATAAATAAAATTTAATCCAAACTCAAGTACACAACCGCAAGACATTAAGATATTATAAGTTCATTCTCCGTAGATCTGACTAATGATTCATGAATAAAAGGTGAAGGTACGCCTTGAATAATATTAGGATGATGACCACTTTAACTGACGGATGGTGCTACAAAGCATTCAAGAGTTGGGATTTAAAAATAAGTAAAACACGGTAAAATCCGAAATATTCGTTTTAGTCAATGAGTGGTATCTACGTTAATATAAATAATCATCAGTACTAAAGATATAAATTAATATTCTGATTTATTAACCAAATCTAAACGTAGGGATTGAAAGATCCTAATCTGGAGTACTTATCCGTTTTCCGATAAGACCTGAGGTAAGCTTGGAAATAGTATCAAAGACAAAGGGACAAATATAGGTCGTTATTTTACATAAAGATAAAGTATTTGGAAATAGCAAAGTAAATATTACACAATACTAGTATTACAAATAAATTAAAACACCATATATAGCTTAAATATTATTTACCTTTAAGAGAAAACACATTGGGTATCGGTTTTAAGGTCTTTAATATTCCAATTGTCTATTTGTTCTGGCAATTTATATAGTCTGATGTAATAGTCTATAAATATTTTATGATAATAGAATATTTTTTGCTTGCTTATATACTCACTACGTCAGCCTAAAAAAATCATATAAATAGATCACGATTTCCAGGAGATACATTCATTTGAATACGAGCTGTCAAAGAGATAACAGCAACATGGAGAAAAACGAAATTAGAGCTGTCATCAAGTACCTCTGTTTGAAAAAAATGTCTTCAAAAGACATATACAGTGACTTAGTGGAAACATTGGGGGACTCTGCTCCTCCATATTCTACAGTTGCACGCTGGGCCAAGGAGTTTAAGCTGGGCAGAACATCCACTGAAGATGAACATCGCGAAGGACGCCCATCCACGTCCCTCACTGAAGACAACGTGAAAAAAGTCGAAGATGTTGTGTTGGCAGATCGAAGTGTGACCATCAGGCATGTAGCTGAGGTCACAGGGATCTCATATGGCAGCGTTCAAAGAATCCTTGCGAACGAGTTGCATGAAAAGGTCTCTGCGCGTTGGGTACCCAGAATGTTAACCGACGAGCAAAGAAAATCGAGTTGACATTTCGAGGGTCAATCTCGAAAAGTTCTAAGCAGATCAAGAAAATTTTTGTTCCGTTTTGTGACTATGGACGAGACCTGGATCCACCATTTTGATCCTGAAACGAAACAACAATCGGTGACTTGAAGCGAGCTCTCACCGACGCCAAAGAAACTCAAAGTTTCAAGTTCGGCGGGAAAGGTTATGGCATCTGTTTTTGGGACGCTCAAGGCATAATTATGGTGGAATATTTGGAAAAGGGAGCCACTATTACGGGCTCTTACTACGCAGACCAAATAAGAAGATTACGGGAGGCCATTAAGGAAAAAAGACTAACTGCGAGCCGCAGTTAGTCTTTTTTCCTTCACAAAGCCGCAGTTGCGATGGTTGCCATTCAAGAAACGGGATTCGAACTGCTCGAACACCCTCCCTATTCGCCAGATCTAGCTCCTAGTGATTTCTACCTCTTTCCTTGGCTCAAGGAACCTCCGAGGCAAGAAATTGAAGACGATAGCGAAGTATGGCCGCTGTTGAAGCGTTTTGGGAGGGTCAAGACAAAGAATTTTTTCAAAGGAATCCTGGGTTTAGAAAAAGATGGACTAAATGTATTGATTTGTTAGGAGACTATGTAGAAAAATAAATTATTATTTTAACTTTAATTACCGTGTTTTATTTTCATTATCATTACTTTTGGATCACCCCTCGTACATATCTATCAAAAATAATTATCAAATATTATACAGGGTATTTTGAAAGGCTCCTGAAAACGAAGACAGACGACAGTACTAACTATATCTTAGATGATGGGTGAAATATAAAATCGATCCTGATGAAAAAAATCATCTTTTCACAACGTTTTATTAGCTTTATTCACGCTCCATCGTGTTAGTATAAATCATCGTGTTAAATAAAACGTTAATTTCATTAAAATAAAACATGAAAATACTTAAACATTAAAGCAGCAATGGAATTTAAAATAAATAAACCATAAAATCAGCTGACTAGGGTCAATATCCGCGTCGAAGCCAAACTCAACGTAACGTAAAAAGAACGCTGAGCGATAGTGGAGGGTGTGTCTGCGCATGGGTACAGTCGCGTTCTAAAGTACTACATGGTACTAGGCTGTTGTTTTATAATATTATAATAGTAATTAATGGTTTTATTGTAGAATCATAATAGGTACTTTACTAGCTACTTAGAACTTTGGAAGAGGTTGAAATTCAAAATGGATAATGTTTGCTTGAGCATTATTTTTATTTCTATCGTAAAATAAAGTAGTTTGTAACAAGAAAACTTAAGCTAAGGGTGACACGCTGTCCATTATACCGTTGGAACATGGAACATGGAAGCCAAATGTCGATGGTGTATTGGTGTTACTGGATGCTACTTCATCATCACTCATCAGAATCATCATCATCAATGCGAATGATAAATGTTTCCGTCATCAGGTTGACCACATGGTAATTTTTCGGTATTCTTCCTCAATAAATTTAACTTTACTGCACAATTTTCCCATTCACCTTCTATTTACCTTTTCGTTCACTAGTTCAGTCATAAAACAATAGATATAAATAATTTTTCTTCCTTCCTTTAAAACCATCGTCGCGCGTCGCAAAGAAAGCTGTGTGCGACTGTACATTGGGAAACATCGCTTTTCAAAGCGCGAAGAATGAGGAACCAATAGCGTGCGCACAGTAATACTGGCGAGCATTCCCCGTCGCGCCCCTTCGTACCACGCGCTGCCGCCGCCCGCCGCCCGGCCGACTGTGTGTCACCTCGCGTCACGCCAACATATGAATTCCCAAATTTACCTACTAAGATTTGTTTGCGCGACACAAGAATTAGAGGCACAATTACAATAAAACTTGCAAGTAATTTTAGTTTTGACGTACCTCTTCAAATCAAAGTATTGGATGGATTAAAAACGGAAAGTCAATAAAAGTAGTAAAATAATTATTTTTAGATTAATTACCTGTCGATCATAATTGCAATTGATTTTAACTATTAAATTATTCAATACCATTTTATTTCTATTTTCTTGTACAAAATCAAAGATAACCAAACCCAAGTAAGTACGTTTATTAATTTCAATATCATTTTGTAGTAACGAACTGCTTGTTTCGTCAGGGTACAATTGATTGTCTAATTGTATTAAAAAATTACAACTATAACTTCTAAATTCCATATGAAAGAGTAGTCGTAGGATCATATGGAAACTAAACTTATAAAATAAAAGTTGCAATGTCATAACATTTGACGGTCTGTGGAATGTTCAGTGTAGGCTTCAGTTTTGCGGATTAATTATTGATTTTAGTTTTTGAGACAGTTCCGTGTTGACTGGATACGGCGCAAGCGACAGTTCAATTGTTTTTTATTAAATTTTATTGTTATTACTTAGTATTACCTACTTGTTATTACGTGTTATTCTTGTTGTTACGTTTTGTGTTTCTTTTTTGTTTTAATAATGCCTAACGCGTACGTTTATAGTGCTCGTGAATACGGCAACATGTTAATGTGCCTTGGAGAAGTTTCGTGGAATGTTTCGCGCATGAATTACCGAGAAATTTCGACCGCTCGACACCCAGCTGACTCTCGTCTGATAACAGCAGCATTTCAGCGAGTGTTGGAAAATCGGCCCATTGCTCCAGTAGCGGCAGAGGTGGAAGTCAAATGACTGTTCACCCGAGGAGCGCATTTAGATGTCGTTCGCCGGTATCCGAACCTAGGTACACGAAGTATCGCTAAATTGTTAAGACGTGGATGGAACAAACATACTGTTCAGTTCACAGTGTTAAAGCGTAACCGAATGCGGCTATACAGTGCATAAAAGTGCAAGTTTTAGTTCCCGGCGATCACGACCGCCGACGAGTTTTCTGCCGTTGGTTATTAGACCAACAACAACGTGTGCCTGGTTCCATTGAGCACGTTATCTGGACGGACGAGTCGACATTTACCAGAAACGGCATGGAACCGAAGAAATACACACGTGTATTCAGAGGTTAACCCGTACGCTGTTCGACAAACCGCACCAAACCCGATGGTCGGTTAACGTATGGGCAGGTTTATTTGGGATCGCATGGGACCAGTGTTTCGCCACAGCGACTTAACGGACAGGGATACCTAAACTTTATAAATGAACAGTTGGTTGACCGATCTGACCCCGTTAGACTTCTTTCGTAAAGTAGAAAGGGTTTTAATCGTGAGTGATAGTGCTGACGAAATGCGCCAAAGGATCGTGGATGCTGACAAACTACGTGCGGACTGTGTCGAAGACCACACGATAATGCCCCGCCTGCATGAGGAGACGCAACACCGAGCCCACATCTGCCTCGAAATGAATGGAGCACAATTTGAGCCGCATCTCATAAGACCACGGAGGATTTAGAGCGGTAAGCTGTTTCATACCTATTTTTTAAATAACTTGGTACTGAACTGATCTGAATAGGTACATAACTGAATACATCAGAATAATAAACATACCTACACGATGAATAAAACGCATAACTCTAACCTTGTTAACTTTTCATTTAAGTATTTTTTCATTAGCGGGGAATCGAACCAGTTATTTGGTTTATTTAACCTGTGAATTTGAATTAAAGTGGTTACGAGACAAGCACAGTGTCAAAATAGTAGGTTAAGTAGATAAGTTAGGTATTTAGACAAGTGTTGTAAATTATTATGTATTGTGGTACCATCGTTGTTACGGGCCGCGCGAATTCGGCGTTCGCGCGTACATTGACCTCAGTCAGCTGATTGTAATTCAGTAATTCCACTGCTGCTTTTATGTTTAAGTATTTTCATGTTTTATTTTAATGAAATTAACGTTTTATTTAACACGATGATTTATACTAACACGATGGAGCGTGAATAAAGCTAATAAAACGTTGTGAAAAGATGAATGTTTTTTTCATCAGGATCGATTTTATATTTCACCCATCATCTAAGATATAGTTAGTACTGTCGTCTGTCTTCGTTTTCGGGAGCGTCAAAATACCCTGTATAACATTCGGGAATGGTCCTGTGATTTCAATTTGTTTCTGATTTTAATTTGAGAAACAACAATTTTATTTTAAATCCGTATTGTAATATTAATAATAATAATAATAAGGCGTAGGGAAGTGACGACCCCATCGCCCGCTGACGTAACAGTTAAGTGACAAAACTGCTACGTCGGCGCAGTCAGTCAGCACCTTGCCAAGAGGTGTGAGCGCCGTGCTCGGCAGAATTGAGGTGCAAAAGCCCGTTTGTGCTTACGGCCACACTATTAAACGGTGCCGGGCCTGGGCGTCTCCCGTTAATTGACGCCCATTTTTATGGATGATGGACAAGAATAGAAAGCGCATAGGGCCGCTGCCTGGGGGTCGCCGGGGCGCGTCTGGAGCTGGCGCTGGACGCGACAGCATGCGGGCCGCCAGACGAGCGTGAGGTACTGCACGACCACCTAACAGTCCCTCGCATCCATCATCCCCACCAGATGGCTTGGTGTCGGCAGGGTCCTCTCGGACTCGGCAAGCGCTGCCGCTGGCGGAGTACGCCGCATGCGTTGGACAAAATATATGAACATAAACGCATTGCGGGCGTACTATAGGGCGAAAGGGGAAGAAACTGGAGGAACAGCGTATCGGGCTCGTATGCACCGCTTTTTTGCTGAGCTGGAGCCGTCTGTTCCCGTCACAGAGCAAAACCTGGCAGACCGAGTTCGGTACATCATACGCTCGAAAATATTTGATGATGCCGAACTCGAACGACTACGGCGTGAGGCTATTCCTCATCGAATGAACCAGCTATAGCTGGGATGCGACTCTAAGGCCATAGACCAGCAGCCATATGTGGAAGCCGCCATGGATCTTCCCGCTTTGGTTGATTCAGGCGATGATGGAATGGTCACCCAAGAACTAGAGCAGATGAGGAGTAAATTGGAGGAGGCGATTGTGGAAACTCAAAACAGATGTCGGGGCGGTGGTCGCGGAACCAAGGAACCACTCCTCATTGACGCGGTCATTGGCAAGGTGGTTAAACGTAACCGTCGGAACCTCTCCGCCGCCTGAATAGACTACAAAAGGCATTCGACTCGGTGCCTCATACATGGCTTAAGAGGTCCTCGAGCTGTACAAGGTTGACTGTACAGTTCGAGACTTCCTCGGGCAGTGTATGGGCAGTGAGTACGATCCTTTGTCATCTAGGCGAGCGGATAACGGCTGCGGAGAACCACATAAGGATAAGAAGAGGTATCTTCCAGGGCGATTGTTTGAGTCCAATCTGGTTTTGCCTCTCCTGAACCCTCTCAGTACCTTACTGGAGGACCCGGGAGGGATTTCAGCTTCGGAAAGGAGGTACAAAAGTGACCCACCTTTCTATATGGATGATCTCAAATTATTCGCCTCAGTCGCTCCCATCTTATGGAATTGCTAAACATCACTTGTGATTTTAGTAATTCTATTAGAATGGGGCTGGGGACAGATAAGTGTGCGGTCCTCCATGTTGAAAGGGAAGGGTTGCTAACTCTGAGGGCATAGACTTATCTATGCCCATCAACATAAGGACCCTTTCTGAGGCTGAAACATACCGATACCTGGGTATGTCACAGAACATCGGTATCGATGAGGCGGGTATGAAGCAGTCAGTTTGCGATATGTTTTATGCACGCTTGACCAAAGTGCTTAACAGCCTTTTGTCCGGTGTGAATAAGACACACGCATATAACGGTTGGGTCATGCCTGTTCTCATATATACCTTTGGCATACTTAGGTGGACTCAAACTGAACTTAACGCCCTGGATAGAAAAGTCCGCACTACTATAACGTCCCATAGGATGCATCACCCGAGATCGTCGATTATGAGGCTGTAATTGCCGCGGAAACATGGTGGGCGTGGCTTTTTAAGCACGCTTACCATGCATAATCGCGAAGTGTGCAGCCTCCGTAATTACTTTCTGACGAGATCGGATGATCCATTCTATAGGGACGTCATTTCTTGTGATAAAGGACTTACCTCTATCCTTGGCCAACGAGCAATGGCAAGACCCGGCAGTACAGAGCATTTCCGACCGGGAGACCGTATGGAAGGAGAAGGAGCTCCACGGAGGTTCTACAAACTCTACATGTGCCTTTCGTAGACACAGTTGCCTCCCTCCACTGGCTACGTTTTGTTGACCTCTTTGGGAAACCGAGGGTTTTGTCTGTGCGATACAGGATCAGGTTATTAAGACCAACAACTATCGGAGATACATCCTAAGGATGGCACCGTCGACATCTGTCGAGCTTGTCGCCATCCCGGTGAGTCACTTAGGCATGTCATCTCCGGTTGTTCGGCGCTTTAACTCTGAGTACTTGCACAGGCACAACAGTAGCCAGAATTCTACACCAGGAGCTCGCTCTGAAATACGGTCTCGTGGACCGAAATGCCGTATTACAAGTACTTGCCGGAAGCCGTGCTCGAAAATGACCGCGCCAGGCTCTACTGGGACCGGGCCATCATCACAGACAGGACTATTCTTGCGAATAAGCCTGATATTGTGCTGATGGACCGGGCACAATCAGAGATATTTTGGTCGACATCACCATTCCGTATGACGAGAACCTCGTGAAAGCCGAAACAGATAAGCGAACAAAATATCTGGACCTGGCTCACGAGGTGACCGACATGTGGGGTGGACTGCCGGCCGAAATTATACCTGTAGTCGTCTCTGCGAACGGGTTAATCCCAGTCAGACTCAGGGTCATCTGAGGCGACTGGGACTCCGTGACGACCGCTCCAAGCTCAAATGCAGAAGGCTGTTCGTCGATACCGCCCGCATCGTCCGCCGGTTTCTCTCCTTCCCCTAACCTCGGCCGTTTGGTCTCCCTGCCGAGGGTTTCCATCTGGTTGGGTTTTTATTTATTTATGTATTATTATTTATTTATGTTAGTATATTAAATATATATTTATGTTTATTATTATTTCCTTTAAAATATTTATTCAGCCCAACCATATGAGAATACTATATAATACCTAATAATAATAAGGCGTAGGAAGTGACGACCCCATCGCCCGCTGACGTAACAGTTAAGTGACAAAACTGCTACGTCGGCGCAGTCAGTCAACACCTTGCCAGAGGTGTGAGCGCCGTGCCTCGGCAGAATTGAGGGTGCAAAAGCCCGTTTGTGCTTACGGCCACACTATTAAACGGTGCCGGGCCTGGGCGTCTCGTTAATGACGCCCATTTTATGGATGATGGACAAGAATAGAAAGCGCATAGGGCCGCTGCCTGGGGTCGCCGGGGCGCGTCTGGGCTGGCGCTGGACGCGACAGCATGCGGGCCGCCAGACGAGCGTGAGGTACTGCACGACCACCTAACAGTCCCTCGCATCCATCATCCCCACCAGATGGCTTGGTGTCGGCAGGGTCCTCTCGGACTCGGCAAGCGGCACCCGCCGCTGGCGGAGTACGCCGCATGCGTTGGACAAAATATATGAACATAAACGCATTGCGGGCGTACTATAGGGCGAAGGGAAGAAACTGGAGGAACAGCGTATCGGGCTCGTATGCCGCTTTTTGCTGAGCTGGAGCCGTCTGTTCCCGTCACAGAGCAAAACCTGGCAGACCGAGTTCGGTACATCATACGCTCGAAAATATTTGATGATGCCGAACTCGAACGACTACGGCGTGAGGCTATTCTCATCGAATGAACCAGCTATAGCTGGGGATGCGGCTCCCTAAGGCCATAGACCAGCAGCCATATGGAAGCCACCATGGATCTTCCCGCTCTGGTTGATTCAGGCGATGATGGAATGGTCACCCAAGAACTAGAGCAGATGAGGAGTAAATTGAGGAGGCGATTGTGGAAACGCGCTGTACGCCTCGAAAATCGACCGCGACCCCACGCATAACCCTAAGCAAGCGGAATCGGGATGACGGCCCTGAACCCATTGCTGGCAACCTTTTGAAACCAGTGGACCTTTGCGATACGGACTCAATACTTTTGGCGCCGCATTGGCAGTTTGCCGTATTGTTGGTGCCAAACTTCCCACGTCTGGACGTGCTACTGGGCAAAGTAGCGCTATCCCAGCCTGGCGAAGAAGGATTGAGGACCGTATCGCAAAGGCAAGGGCCCTCATCGGCAGACTGATAAGCTTCAGGTCGGGCAATAATAGGCCGAGATGTGCGCACCGTCAGGATGGCGTTTGCTGGGACAAATATCAGTTTGTCTCAGCCGGATATAACGCAAAACTGACGGAGCGCATAGACGACCTGAAGCAGAGAATCGCTGCTTGGGGAAGCGGATTCGGCGATATACCGAGAGGTCGACACGGTTCAACCAGAATCGTCTCTTCCAGAGTGATCAGAAGAGGCTCATGAATCATTGAGCGGCTGATGGTGGAACGGGCTCAGCACCGAATCAGGCCGACACTATCGCATTCTGGCGCGGCCTGTGGTCAGAGCCCGTAAACCACAGCGAGGGCCCGACGGAAGTTGTGGCGAGTCAGTGCGAGTGTTACGCCCATGGACCCCGTCATCATAACGCCGGATGACGTAGTTGAGGCGGTCCGTAGGGCCCTGAACTGGAAAGTCCGGGACTCGACGGACTGCATCACTACTGGCTGAAGGGTTCGTGGTGTCACGCTGTGCTCGCCTGACAGTTTCAAGAGGCTCGACCAAAAGTCACCCTGAGCCTCTTCACTACTGGGATCACTCATTTGGTTCCTAAAGACCGGGATTCCACAGACCCGAGCAAATACCGCCCCATAACCTGTCTACCTACCATATATTAAGATTAACATCCATTTTGAGCGCGAGAATCACTCGTCACCTGAACGCAAATCAGGTGATGTCGCGCGCTCAAAATGGATGTCGGGGCGGTGGTCGTGGAACCAAGGAACCACCTCATTGACGCGGTCATTGGCAAGGTGGTTAAACGTAACTGTCGGAACCTCCGCCGCCTGGATAGACCAAAGGCATTCGACTCGGTGCCTCATACATGGCTTAAGAGGGTCCTCGAGCTGCAAGGTTGACTGTACAGTTCGAGACTTCCTCGGGCAGTGTATGCAGTGAGTACGATCCTTTGTCATCTAGGCGAGCGGATGACGGCTGCGGAGAACCACATAAGGATAAGAAGAGGTATCTTCCAGGGCGATTGTTTGAGTCCAATCTGGTTTGCCTCTCCTGAACCCTCTCAGTACCTTACTGGAGGACTCCGAGGATTTCAGCTTCGGAAAGGAGGCAAAAGTGACCCACCTTTCTATATGGATGATCTCAAATTATTCGCTCCAGTCGCTCCCATCTTATGGAATTGCTAAACATCACTTGTGATTTTAGTAATTCTATTAGAATGGAGCTGGGGACGGATAAGTGTGCGGTCCTCCATGTTGAAAGGGAAGGGTTGTTAATCTGAGGGCATAGACTTATCTATGCCCATCAACATAAGGACCCTTTCTGAGGCTGAAACATACCGATACCTGGGTATGTCACAGAACATCGGTATCGATGAGGCGGGTATGAAGCAGTCAGTTTGCGATATGTTTTATGCACGCTTGACCAAAGTGCTTAACAGCCTTTTGTCCGGTGTGAATAAGACACACATATAACGGTTGGGTCATGCCTGTTCTCATATATACCTTGGCATACTTAGGTGGACTCAAACTGAACTTAACGCCCTGGATAGAAAAGTCCCACTACTATGACGTCCCATAGGATGCATCACCGAGATCGTCGATTATGAGGCTGTACTTGCCGGAAACATGGTGGGCGTGGTTTTTAAGCGCGCTTACTATGCATAATCGCGAAGTGCAGCCTCCGCATTATTTCTGACGAGATCGGGTGATCCATTCTATAGGGACGTCATTTCTTGTGATAAAGGACTTACCCTCTATCCTTGGCCAACGAGCAATGGCAAGACCCGGCAGTACAGAGCATTTCCGACCGGGAGACCGTATGGAAGGAGAAGGATCCACGGGAGGTTCTACAAGGTCTACATGTGCCTTTCGTAGACACAGTTGCCTCCCTCCACTGGCTACGTTTTGTGACCCTTTGGGAAACCGAGGGTTTTGTCTGTGCGATACAGGATCAGGTTATTAAGACCAACAACTATCGGAGATACATCCTAGGGATGGCACCGTCGACATCTGTCGAGCTTGTCGCCATCCCGGTGAGTCACTTAGGCATGTCATCTCCGGTTGTTCGGCGCTTTAACTCTGAGTACTTGCACAGGCACAACTTAGTAGCCAGAATTCACCAGGAGATCGTTTGAAATACGGTCTCGTGGACCGGAAATTGCCGTATTACAAGTATTTGAAGCCGTGCTCGAAAATGACCGCGCCAGGTTTCTACTGGGACCGCCATCATCACAGACAGGACTATTCTTGCGAATAAGCCTGATATTGTGCTGATGGACCGCACAGTCAAGGATATTTTGGTCGACATCACCATTCCGTATGACGAGAACCTCGTGAAAGCCGAAACAGATAAGCGAACAAAATATCTGGACCTGGCTCACGAGGTGACCGACATGTGGGTGGACTGCCGGCCGAAATTATACCTGTAGTCGTCTCTGCGAACGGGTTAATCCCAGTCAGACTCTCGGGTCATCTGAGGCGACTGGGACTCGTGACGGACCGCTCCAAGCTCAAATGCAGAAGGCTGTGATCGTCGATACCGCCCGCATCGTCCGCCGGTTTCTCCTTTCTAACCTCGGCCGTTTGGTCTCCCCTGCCGAGGGTTTCCATCTGGTTGGGTTTTTATTTATTTATGTATTATTTATTTATTTATGTTAGTATATTAAATATATATTTATGTTTATTTATTATTTCCTTTAAAATATTTATTCAGCCCAACCAGATGAGAATACTATATAAATACCCCAAAATAATAATAATTTCTCAAAAACCAAGATCTTAGATAATCTTGAGAAAAAAAAAGAAAATAATAATAATAATAAGTTCTTTATTTCCAAAAGGTAGTACAACCAGATATTTGCTTAACACTTAATAAAGCTAATTTGGTACATATATTTGAAACATAGCATCTGCAGCCGAACTAGGAGACCTGTGCATCAGCCGTGAGCGCCACATCCCCACCGTTAATTAACATAAATATTAGCAAAAGTTAATTAATTAATATTATCTAACGAGTTTGTACTTTATGCTAACATAACCTAGGTACAATGAAATTTAATGGATCACATGTTACGTTCTATATGCTAAGTTATTACTTATACCAAGGCACAAACAAGAAAATAATTTATACTAATAATGTTCCTCTCTCTTAATGTGTAATGTATGACTGTAAGAAGTATTTGTGTAATGAGTGTAATGTGTGTGAGCAGTTTAAGGAGAGGAGAGTGTAAAATGTGTGTGTATATGTTAGTGTATGTGTGTGTGTGTGTGTCTGGATATTATTATTTTAATACGGGTAGTATTGCGGGTGAAAGTTATATGAGAATTTATGTTTAAGTCTGAATACTAAGAACGTTTTCAGTTTCATGATAATTTTTGTAGGTAAGTATGTACAGTTTTTTTACAATCTACTTTATTAAGGTGGTAAATGTCTAATGTTTTATTTAGTTTATTATATAAGTGTGGTCCTAAAAATGCAAAGAATCTTCTTATAAAAGTTGTTTTAAAATTAGTTGTGTCTACGGAAAATTTCCTGCGTTTATTTAAGTTCGTTGGATTGTATAGCAATAAACTATGTTGTTTCTGAATGATCGTTAATATAAACATTTGTCTTACCGTAAGGACCTGACAGTTATCATAAAGTTGTGATGTAGGGTATAGGAAAGGTTTAAACGTTGCTACTTTGAGAATAGCACGTTGGGAGATCTCAATCTTTTGTAACACCGTTTTAGAAGCGCCACCCCACGTTGATATGCAGTATGTTATAATAGACTGACATAAAGCTAAGTAAACTCGTTTTAATATATCTGGATCCAAAACGTATCTAATGGTTTGAAAATTATATATTAATTTATGAATTCTTCTGCTAAGTGTGTTAATATGTTGTTTAAAATTTAAATTACTATATATTATAACCCCCAGATATTTACTATATTCAACAGACTCAAGTGAAAAGCAGGAACAGCTATTGTGTCTTGTTGAACAATTATATGAATGAATCACTAAATTAAAATTTTCAAGATTACGAATAGGTTTTTTTAATGAAAAAACTATATATTTTGTTTTCCTAATATTGAGTGAGAGTTAATTACTGTAAAGCCAATTAGTAATTGTATTTATACCTGTCTGTGCTGATGAGAATACATCTGTCCACGTATCCGCAGCAAATATCAAAACAGTGTCATTATATATATAAACAGTGAGATTATATGTCCCTGAGAGAGATCAAATTTAGTTAAATTGTTAATATAAATAAGAAATAAGGTTGGTCCGAGTATACTTCCTTGTGGCACGCCATGTGTTACTAATAAATCATTTCTATTAATATTATTTACACCAACGCATTGATATCTCTCAGAAAGATAACTTTTGAATAATTTGAGTTGAATGCCTCTGATACCGAGATTTTCCAATCGTTTTAATAGTATTTTTATTGACACGGTATCGAATGCTTTAGCCAAATCTAAGAAACACTGAGATACACTTTTTTCCACTATCTAAATACGATGATATAAAATTTGTAAGAGTATGAACGGCATGCTCTGTTGATTTGCCATGTCTAAAACCAAACTGTGTATTTGACAATAAATTATTTTTCTCCAGATATTTTGTAAGTCTATTATTTATAATTTTTTCTAAAAGTTTTAACAAAGCAGGTAAAATAGAGATAGGTCTATAATTACTTATACAGGTTTTGTCACCATCTTTAACAATAGGTCGAATTACGGAAATTGATATATTGTTATATCTAGAGAAAAACAATTTACTAACACATTTATCATGAAAACCCGGAACTATAAGACCTAGCGGCTAGAAATCTGAAAGGCATGTTAATTTTGCTGAGTAAAGATCAACTAAAAACGAAAAACTCCATCTCTAAGGGTAGATAATTAGCGAATGAAGTTATAATGTATCTATGTAAACGACATTAGAGCACTCCAAAGGGTAAAATTATTAAACTTTCGATAAAAAGTAGAACCTACTTCAAAAACTAAAAAAATAAATCCACAAAATAGATTCTGAAATCGGGGCCTTACTTGTATATATTTTGTGATAATCTACTCGTATGTCTTAGTACTGACTTCAGAAGTATTCGCTCACAACCTGTAATTATAAGGGAGCCAGCATAATTACAAGCTGTTAGACATTCAATCTTATTCCTCAGAGTCGACAACGCATCTGCAGCCTTTTTTTTAAATTGCAACTGCAGTAGCCACTTACTATCAGGTGTGTTTGTAAATGGCACGTATGTTTTCTTATTATTTTCAATTATCTTTTAGTTTTCGATATCTGTTTGTAAATGGAAAGTATTTAAAACGAAAGCAATTGTTATTTTATGACGTAAACTGTCGATGGAAAATAAAGGGTACTTCTTCTCAGTTTTCACACCATACAAGTTTTTTATTTCTATCATCATCATTATCATCATTACAGCCCTTCACAAGTCCACTGCTGAACATAGGCCTCCCCCAAGGAATGCCACAAAGCACGGTCCTGAGCCACCTGCATCCATCGAATTCCTACATGTCTTAGCAGGTCGTCACTCAATCTAGTGGGGGGACGCCCTACACTTCGTCCGCCGGTACGAGGCCGCCACTCGAGAACCTTTTTTCCCCATCGGTTATCGGTTCTTCGAGCTATATGGCCGGCCCATTGCCACTTCAGCTTACTAATCCGTTCGGCTATGTCGGTCACTCTGGTTCTACTGCGGATATCCTCATTTCTTAGTTTATCACGCAGAGAAACTCCGAGCATAGCCCTCTCCATAGCTCGCTGAGCGACCTTGAGCTTTCTCATCCGACCAGCAGTGAAGGATTATATAGTATTTCTATATTTGGATATATTATTATTTGATATATACATATTTTGGATGAATTATTATATGGACATAACATTGAACTTTCAACCGTATTATTGATTGTTGTTTTAAACATGGTCCTTCAAGCCGGATTTTTACTGCTGAAAACTGCAAAGAACTGCACCGCGGAAATATATCGAAAAATCAATCAAATTCAAAAAGGATTGAATCTGTTTTTAAAGAAATACCGGCGGAAACAGCGAAGCATTTTCGAGGCAGCCATTAGCGGAAAATAAAACCTTTATGGGGTATGGCCAATGTATGTTTATTATATGGTCTAGTCAGCAAAGGCATCGGATGACTCAATAATTGAGAGACACGTGAAAAATAAACGGTTTTTGCTCTAATTTTGTTGTGTCCTGTTGTCTGAACTGCATGTACCTAACTAATAACTCTGCCTGTTGCACGCACGATAAGTTGTAATGGTGGCGGTTGTTTCATTTGTCGGCGTTTGAATACCGTGACGTGAAGTGGAGACTGCTGCTGGGTAAAGTGTGGTGCCATAACGTTGTTTGCTCTAATTTTGTTGTGTCCTGTTGTCTGAAACTGCATGTACCTCACTACTAATTACCTGTTACACGCACGATAAGTTGTAATGGTGGCGGTTGCTTCGTTTGTCGGCGTTTGAATACCGTGACGTGAAGTGGAGACTGCTGCTGGGTAAAGTGTGGTGCTATAACGGAGTTTGACTTACTATTTGGTATTTAATGTGCAAAATCAATTGAAAACTTTCTGCTATTTGATAATTTGTATTGATTGTGTTTTTTCTCGTAGTGTTATGGGGTTCAACCTACTGTTTTGTGTATGTATAAGTAACCTACTAAACATATTTTTATAGCCTCTGTTTGCGTTTCAATTTGTTAAGATGGAGGATGCAATAACAAAGCCCGAGGAAAAAATAACAAAAGTAATTAACAGAAGATAGTACTGGTTTACCAAATAATGCTAATCGTTTCTTTTCTATTTTTATATAATGTGTTTAATCTTTTACTTTCTTTATAAATTTGTTTACAATTTTTAAGCTTATGCGGTCTATGCGAGGAGCTGCTCACTTAAGAATACAGTCCACTTAATATGCTCGAAGTCTCGAGTAGCCCCCATTAAGCCAGGTTGGAGCTCTGCGCCGCTGTGTTGCTAGCTCAGCTTATGGACTCCGTTCGCAAAGCGTTACGAGTCGACGTAACCAGTATCCACTATTGGACAGACTCCGTGATAACTTTGTGTTGGATTCGTGGAGATCCGAATAGGTGAAACCTGTTTGTGGCTAATCGCGTTAGTTTAATACAGGAACTGGCTGCTATCGATAACTGGCATCACGTGAGTACCAAGGATTATATAGTATTTCTATATTTGGATATATTATTGTTTGATATATACATATTTTTGTATGAATTATTATATGGACATAACATTGAACCTTCATCCGTATTATTGATTGTTGTTCTAACAAGGTGGTAAGTTCGTTTGTCACATTATGTTTATATAGAAAATCTAAGGGCGATTACTGGAATACGTTTTATATGTATATATAAAACTAATCGCTTCTAACGCAAGAACCTACAGACTTGAAATACCTCGAGGGAATGTTGCCTGATTGTTATATTGATTAAAGTGCTCATTACTTAGTATAATTTGAATGGTGCTTATACCTACAAATAGGTAAGATAAATCTATATAAAAGTTGTGTGTCATCTAAAATTTTCTGGAAAAGACAAGTCTAGGAGACAAAATAAAGAATGCTGAATCCAAATTAATAAGTTTTAGAATTTAGGTATGTCTGTCTGTGTAGTGTGAATTCTGTGTAAGTGAATAGAACGTATAGTGTTATATTTTTGACCGTTTTGACTTAATAGGCAACTGCGGCGACAACCGGTCTTTGACATTGTGGAGTTTGAGTTTAAACTCAAGATTGTCGCTGAATACCGGTCTTTGACATTGTGGATTTTGAGTTTAAACTAAAGATTGTCGCTGAATACCGGTCTTTGTCTTATTTTTTTTCATAGAAGAGGGGTCAAACGAGCATGCGGCTCACCTGATGGTAAGTGACTACCGCCGCCCAAGAACAACCGCAACACCAGGGGAATTGCAGGTGCCGGCCTTTTAGAAAGGAGTAAGCTCTTTTCTTGAAGATCCCTAAGTCATTTTCACAGAGTAGTTTTACGAGGAAAAAAACTCCTAATAAAACGCACAGTGGTGGACCGCCAAGCATCCAGATGGTGAGGATGGTAACGTGAATTTTGACGCGATGTGCTTTCGTGAAATTTGGCTAATGGAATTAACCCGAACAATTCCTCAGAGCACTCCCCGTGGTAGATGCAATAAAAAATGCAAAGGGATGCAACATCCCTACGCAGCGCCAATGAATCGAGCCGATCAGAAAGAACTCGGTCGTCGACGATTCGAACCGCTCTCCACTGAATGCGGTCAAGTGGAAGGAGCTGGCACTGATGTGCCTCGGCCCAAAGATGAGAACAATATTCCATGTGAGGCCAAACTTGCGCTTTGTAAAGTTGAAATACCGTCCCGCTCTGCTGAGCACGCCAAGCTTTTAGAGGCCAATTTGGCCTCCCCTTCCAAGTGACTACGAAACTGCACACTATTTAATATGTCGACGCCGACGACTCTGATACTAGCTGAGGCAGCAAGGGGAGTGCCTTGAAACTGAGGAGATACGACAAAAGGCTTATTTTTAGCGGTAAACGTGCAAACTTGTGTCTTTTGGGGATTGAACTGGACTAGATTTAGTCGCTCCCAATGCGAGACTTTGTGCAGCAAAGACGCTACTTCAGACACAAGCTTTTCCCGGTACTCGGCAACGTTTTCCCGATAAATATTGGCACGGCCGGTGTATAATGCATCACCAGTGCTGTCTGCATAGCAATGAATGTCAGCAGTTTGCAACATATCATTGATATGCAGAAGTAACAGCGTTGTTGATAGCACGCAGCCTTGTGGAACACCAGCGTTAATAGGCTTGTAATCAGAGCATGCACCGTCTACTACAACCTTGATACTCCGATCAGCAAGGAAACTGGTGATCCAACTGCACAATTTCTCGGAAAGCCCATAGGAAGGGAGCTTCGAAAGAAGCGCTTTGTGCCAGACCCGATCGAAGTCTTTCGCTATGTCCAAACTAACGGCCAATGCCACCCGCTTGGACTCTACTGCCTCCGCCCGTCTATGATTCAGGTAGACCAGAAGATCACCAGCTGATCTTCTGGTCTAGCTGAATCATAGACGGGTCTCGGCCACCTGTGCTTACCAAGCGGAATTGTCATTGAATACCAGTGGAGTTTGAGTTTAAACTCACGATGGCGCTGAATACCGCTCTTTGAAACTCAACTTTGACAAATAATTAGAAATGTTAGTTCTCTAGACTCTAATGTATAAAATGATGCATTCATATAGCGCATTTGGCAACGTATTTCTAAAAGCTAATTCATAAAGTCGGTCCAAAGCCCCTCCTAGTATGCTCAATTTCCGTAATCGCCTCGCTGGAAAGCATGTTAGCGTTCACAATATTCGATCCTCTGACAATGCTGCCCGCGAACTAACTACAATAAAATGATGAAAATACAAAATTTTCGGTTAAGAATTTCGTTAAAATCGAAAACAAAATGTAAAATAATCAATCATGTCTTAACATGATAGCTTTAAAACATAATTGATATCGAGTCGTGATTAATGATTGAGGGTCATCGTTGACGTCTGGATACAATAGCGTAAATTATTAATATTGTAAATAAGTGATTGTCTCCAAGTTTTAATGCCGCTGTGTTCGGAGAACAAAATTAAATATCTCAAATGTTGTTTTTGGTATTGTGACGACTGATTATAGATGTAAGGTATAATTTTTTCTTTATTTGTTTTCAGTAGAAGGTTGTTTGCATAATGGAGTCATAAAAATTCTAACAAAATATTTTAGAAAAGAAAGGAACTGAGATATATTTTTTCTGTTAAAAAACATACTTAACCTCAATATAAAGAATTTCGTCTGTATCGTAGTAGGCGTTTTGCATACATACATAGGTTGCACGTGGACTAACATCCAGGCTCAGAACCACAGAGGAATGTTTCTTTACTCATGTATCAACAGTTATTTATAGGCTACACGTATATTTGTTAAGCACTGGATTCGAACCCGTGACTCGCAGCGTCGTAGTCAAACACTTCGCTACCATTACTTGATAAAATTATATATTTTTTTTACAAATAAAATTAATTTTATGTGCGCAAATAAGGTAAAATTATATTTATTTTATTTACGTTACTAATTTTTTCCAAAATTGTTTCATAAAAGGTATGTTGTAAATTTTATTACGATAGGATTTGAAAGTTAATGTACGCCATATTAATTTTACTCTGAATTCGTAACATAATAGCTCAACTTTATCAATCAAAACTTAGTTAAATCCAGGAGGAATCGGCGCATGAGTATCGAAATCAATTCCACCTCAATTTTTTAATGCGATTCTGTTCAAATTGTCCTACTGATGATATACATAGATGCATGTTGCCATGGAGCAACTCGGTGTCATATATAGATATGAATTTTTAAATGTTTGAAAAACTTCAAATTCAGATACTTTTGACTCATTAAAAATATATAAAGAAAAGGAATAAAATACAAAAGATATTTTTATTATATTTTTTGATACAATACGAATAGAAAAGATGTTATGTTTTTTACGATTAAGTTTATTATTTTAGGAGTTATGAATTTTTAAACGTTTGAAAAATCACGAATTCGGATATTTTTGACAAATTAAAAAAATATATAATTTTTTATACATTTCTTTACATATTTGCAATGAGTCAAAAGTATCTGAATTTGGGATTTTTCAAACATTTGAAAATTCATAACTCCGAAAATATTAACTGTATTGAATAAAATTATAGGACCTATTTCATCAAAAATATAAAATGATATATCTTTTATATTTTATTCTATTTCTTTATATATTTTAATGAGTCAAAAGATCTTGGGATTTCAAAATTTAAAAATTCATAACTCCAAAAATATTAACTGTATTGTAAAAAATTATAGGATCTTTTTTATTCGTATTTTATCAAAGAATATAAAAAAAATTGTCCCGTTTGAAAATAACAGTTCCATGCAATTGAAAAACAATAGGTTTAAACAGTATGGCACCCAGTTGCACCATGGCAATATGCATTTATATCATCAGTAGGGCAATTAGAAGAGAATCGCATAAAAAAATTGAGGTGGAATAGTTTTCGGTACTCATGCGCCGATTCCTCTTGGACTAGTTACGAGGTGACACAGAAACTGACATACATCCACTTCACTCACGTTCTTTTAACTACATACTAAGCGGACAAATAACAAACATTTACGACTCGACAGTTCTTTGGTGCAGTGGCTTGTACAGGTTGAATCAGTGAGAATCGAAATAAGTATTTGTATGACTACTGGTACTATTAATCCTACATTGGGGGTAACGGTTGTTTTAAAATAGATTCGTTCAGATTACAGAAAAAAATTGTAATTGATCTCCACCTGGTCGATTTTTCACAACGGCGACAGTTTTAGAATATTCCAAAGCCATGGAATTCGAATGGGATCTTCTATTGCCTAAAGGTGCGCTAACACAGAGGCGCTTTGTAAAACTAATTTTACGGATTTGATTGCGCTTCATTTATTTATTTTTAATTCTCGATGTTTTGTGTACTATTCAGGACTGATCTTCAGTCAGGAGATTGATCTGATGTCATAATTAATTCGGGCTATGTTCAGACCACCAGAAACGTCGGGATTCAAAAATATGTCAAATTCATCCATTCATTACAGCATATAAGAGTCCACTGCTGAACATAGGCCTCCTCCATAAATTGCCTCATAGTAGGGATTTCGCCATAGTTGCCATGCTTGGCAGACGGGTTGGCAACCTCAGTTTTTAATAATTTTCAGTTGCTTTTACTACCTACTAGATTTTATTTTTATTTTAATTAATTATTTCAACTGTTTTCCATATAATATAAATCATAACTGAATACTAACTTATTCTGGACTATAATTTTTTATAGTATAGGGTGACAAACGAGCACACAGTCCACCTGATGGTAAGTGGTTGCTGTGACCCATAGACATCTACATCTATCCTCAATAAAGACTCAAAATGCAGATGCGTTGTCACCCGTGAGGACTAAGATGGAATGCCTCTTTTCCAGTAAAAAGGGTCTCCGGTTCTCTACACTCACCATACGAAACACAGCAGTGTTAAGCTGCTATTTACGCTGGTATTCTGTGAGAGCGTGGTCCTTCCCCAGTCGAGCCGACCCATTCGTGCTACAACTATACTACTAATATAGCTGCAGCATGGCTTTACCACGTAATCAGAATAATAAAAATACCTACACAATGGATAACAAAGCATGACTCTAACCTTGTAAACATTTTATTTAAGTATTTTTTTCATTAGTGGGGAATCGAACCAGTTATTTGGTTTATTTAACCTGTGAATTCAATTAAAGTGGCTACGTGGAGACAAGCACAGTGGCAAATTAGTAGGTTAAGTAGATAAGTTAGGTATTTAGACAAGTGTTGTAAATTATTAGGTATTGTGGTACCATCGCTAGCTGCAGGCCGCGCAATTCGGCGTTCGCGCGTACATTGACCCCTAGTCAGCTGATTGTAATTCAGTAATTCCACTGCTGGTTTTATTTTTCAGTATTTTCATGATTTTTTTTTGTGAAAGATCGTTTCAAATAACTGTAATAACATGATGGAGCGTGAAAAAAGTTAATAAAACGTTGTGAAAAGATGATTTTTTTTTCCTCAGGATCGAATTTTTTGTGACCCATCATCATAGGTATCCTTAGTACTATCATCTGTCTTCGTTTTCGGGAGCGTTTCAAAAATACCCTGTATAGATATGAATTTTTAAATGTTTGAAAAACTTCAAATTCAGATACTTTTGACTCATTAAAAATATATAAAGAAAAGGAATAAAATACAAAAGATATTTTTATTATATTTTGATACAATACGAATAGAAAATATGTTATGTTTTTTACGATTAAGTTTATTATTTTAGGAGTATGAATTTTTAAACGTTTGAAAAATCACGAATTCGGATACTTTTGACAAATTAAAAAAATATATAATTTTTTATACATTTCTTTACATATTTGCAATGAGTCAAAAGTATCTGAATTTGGGATTTTTCAAACATTTGAAAATTCATAACTCCGAAAATATTAACTGTATTGAATAAAATTATAGGACCTTTTTTATTCGTATTTCATCAAAAAATATAAAATGATATATCTTTTATATTTTATTCTATTTCTTTATATATTTTAATGAGTCAAAAGCATCTGAATTTGGGATTTTCAAAAATTTAAAAATTCATAACTCCAAAAATATTAACTGTATTGTAAAAAATTATAAGATCTTTTTTATTCGTATTTTATCAAAGAATATAAAAAAAATTGTCCCGTTTGAAAATAACAGTTCCATGCAATTGAAAAACAATAGATTTAAACAGTATGGCACCCAGTTGCACCATGGCAATATGCATTTATATCATCAGTAGGGCAATTAGAAGAGAATCGCATAAAAAAATTGAGATGGAATAGTTTTCGGTACTCATGCGCCGATTCCTCTTGGACTAGTTACGAGGTGACACAGAAACTGACATACATCCACTTCACTCACGTTCTTTTAACTACATACTAAGCGGACAAATAACAAACATTTACGACTCGACAGTTCTTTGGTGCAGTGGCTTAGCCACGGGTTGAATCCGAGTGAGAATCGAAGTAAGTATTTGTATGACCTACAAATAATTATTTGTATTTGTATGTTTCGGGTCTGGATGTTTGTGATTGTGCAATTTATGTATGTATGTAAACTGCCTCCACTACACAGGAGAAAATCCTACATTATATTTAAAACGGGTGTTTTAAAAACAGATTCGTTCAGATTACAGAAAAAAAAATTGTAGTTGATCTCCACCTGGTCGATTTTTCACAACGGCGACAGTTTTAGAATATTTCAAAGCCATGGAATTCGAATGGGATCTTCTATTGCCCTAAAGGTACGCGCTAACACAGAGGCGCTTTGTAAAAACTAATTTTACGGATTTGATTGCGCTTCATTTATTTATTTTTAATTCTCGATGTTTTGTGTACTATTCAGGACTGATCTTCAGTCAGGAGGTTTATCTATTGTCATAATTAATTTGGGCTATGTTCCACCAGAAACGTCGGGATTCAAAAATATGTCAAATTCATCCATTCATTACAGCCTATAACAGTCCACTGCTGAACATAGGCCTCCTCCATAAATTGCTCCATAGTAGGGATTTCGCCATAGTTGCCATGCTTGGCAGGCGGATTGGCAACCTCAGTTTTTAATAATTTTCAGTCGCTATTACTACCTACTAGATTTTTTATTTATTTTTAATTAATTATTTCAACTGTTTTCCATATAATATAAATCATATCTGCATGCTACTTCACGATGCATTACTCCATACTCTATTTAGGCATAATGTATTAAACTTACGAATAAATAATCATAATCATGTAAACAAACACTTTACACACAACTCTTTATACTTCAGAAATTCAATACTTTACTTTTATATTACTAATTTTTCATGAACTATTTCACTATGATATTTTATGTATCCTGTTTGTATCATCAACACACAATTTACACTTTTCAAATAAACACTATGATAATATAATTTTTTATATAACATACACAAACAATTACTATGGTTTCACTAGTATTCTACAAGTATTCAAGCGCACTCTTTTGATTGAAAGTAAAAACCTACAATGCCATATGCCAAAAACTTACAATTTATGCAGGTGGTCAACATACCTCAAGTACTGTTCTTACATATATACTAGATTAATTTACTTTATTTTTCACGTGTATCATCAAACACAAAGTACATTACTTATAAATATAAATATAAACAATACACTTTCTTTGGTCTTAGTTTTAGTAAATTAATTGTAATACATAATTTTTATTATAAATTATTCTTGTTTTTAACGAGCAAAAGACGGCTCTACAATAATTTATAGGAACGTTTACATACATGGGTCTTATTTTATAAATGTATATTCTCGCTTAGTAACTAAATAAGCAATTACACCTTATGAAATCCTAATATATATAAGAAGGAACATTAAAGTAACATAATGTTTAAAAATATCTATAGCGGTTATTATATTAAAAGATAATATTCTGTAAGAATTAGACCAACATGGACTAATAAATTGTTATAGCTCTGATAATCCGTCAAGTGCTTAAAGATATTGTACGGACAATTGTTCTGGACAAGCAACGGTGCACCCATATTGCTCTATATTTAATTGTCAGTAGTACAAAGTAAAAACCTCAGATGCGATAAAGTTGATATAAATCTAGAAAAACGGGATCAAAGACAATCTCCTGGCAAAAATACTATAAGTTAAGGGATTGTAATCATGCAGCAGAGTTTATAGTAAGCAATATACATTACATAATATCAAAAAACACTTTGATAAGGACAGTACCTAAGAAAAAGCAACCACTTGAACCATGGATAACCGTAGGATTATTAAAATGTATGCGAAAAAGTGATAAAATGCACAGAAAACTTAAGCGTTCTCCTCATGATGAAAGTATTTTAAATGAATACAAGCAATATAGAAACATATGCAATAATATTATAAAACTCAAAAAAGAAATAATTTAAGAAATTTGTTAGACGTGGGGACATCAAAGGTACATGGGGAAGTTATTCAAAATATAAACAACTTAAAAAGATTAGCAATACACCCTTTGAATTAAACTGTTCTCGTGATGAGTCACCTAAAGAATCACTTAATAAACTGAATACATACTTTACGTCGATTGCCAAAACACTAGCTGAAACAACATTAAAACTACTTGGTGAGACGGAAGTGAGGCTATTAAGTAAGAGTATGCACAGTAAAACCAGTGTCGAATCGATAATGTTCTTACCACTGACCCATTAGAGATAAAGAAAATTGTACAACAGATGAAGGATGCAAAAACACCAGGGTGAGATAATATTTGTGCAAAGATCATAAAACAATCATAAGGTATTCTCAATGATCCATTATGTTATTTATATAACAGTCTGCAGTGAGCGCACGACACAGGCGCACGCGTATAGTTAAAAGTTTGCACTCTTGTTTACGTATCTACGTCATACGACATACAGCATTTATCACCAACCTTTTTTCTTCGTAATTGTAGTCATTGATACTGTTACCTCAACGATGAATATCTGTGAATCATGTTCAAAAGAGTTCAATGATGGAGCGCAATGTTATGTTTGTAAAAAGCACTACGTCTTTGGTTGTGCTGGTATAACGGAGCGAGGTTTTCGGAACTTAGGAGCAGATCGAAGAGCTCAATGGAAATGCCTTCAGTGCAAAATGGTTCCCTTCAGCCCTTCCGTCCAAGTTCCGAAGTCACTCCTGGTTGCGATTCTGGTGAGGAGTCGGCAACCTTGGATTTTATTCTTAAGGAGATTTGCGAGTAGAAGAAGCTGGTTACTACGGTTCCAAGTCTTATCGAGGACGTCAAATCTATTAAAGTTGAATTAATCCATCTGAAGCAGTCTTGTGAGTACAACAGTAGTTCACTTAAATCTTTTCAAGACTAAGTCTCCAGTTTGGAACGTGGTGTATCTCAGATAGAAAAGGTTCAAAATTCTCTCGCTGTGGCCAACAAGGAGATAGCAAATCTTAAAGGTGTTATTGAGACAAAGGAACAATGGTCACGGCTTAGTAATGTTGAGGTAAAGGGCATCCCCCTAAAGCCCAATGAAAACCTATTTGAAATCGCGGAGTCTATGGGTAAAGCAGTTAGGTATGAATTCCAAAAATTTCAAATCATTTACATATCCCGTGTACCAATGTTTAATACCAAAGAGAAGGCCATCATTATTAATTTAATAAATCGTTATGTCAAAGAAGAATTTGTAGCGGCAGCGCGCGCATGCAAAACTCTAGAGGCGAAGGATGTTGGATTTGGAGGCAATCGTCAGCGCGTTTTCGTAAATGATCACTTGACTCCAGAGCACAAAAAACTTCTTACGAAAACAAGGAACTTAGCAAAAGACCGAGGTTACTCTTACATCTGGGTCAAATACGGAAAAATTCATATACGTAAGAATGATACTTCGCCGGTTTTAATTATTGCAAAAGAGGCTGATTTAAGCAAAAAAGCTTAGTTTATTTTTTATTAATGTCTTTGTTTATTATTTCTTTTAATTTTATTAACTTATCTTATCTATGTATAATTAACTTTTACTTTTTATTTTATTACGAAGCTGTTTTTAAAAAGTTACAAAATGCTTGCTACCCCTGCCTTACCTGCTTCGTTGACGCATCGCTATTCGTTAAATTTGCCTACTGGTTATCAGTTGCTCGCTTTTGTTGACGGTCGCTTAAGTATGCAACACATTTTGCTCTTATTAGGTGATACAGTTTTATTTTTTCTGCCCGTTTGTAAATACTATATGCTAACATAATATAGTCTTAGTGAATTTTTAAATAATGGTGCATTGTTTATTACTTTAATTAACGGGTTTTGAAATATGACGGGAGATATACATTATTTTATTATAGTAAAATTATTTTGGGAATAGATAGGCTTAAAAATGGCTGTGCTACATAATAATAGTGTAGGTGTAGGGAGTGGCATTGACAACCTGAGAATATATTATCACAACGCAAGAGGCTTGCGCACTAAAATGGACATATTTTATCGTAATATTCTTATATATCATTATGAAATAATATTAATTACGGAGACATGGCTTCTAGACAGAATTTGTGATACGGAATTATTTAATAACCGATACATTGTATGGCGGCGTGATAGAAATTACACAGTTACTGGTCAGAAATATGGTGGTGGCGTTTTGATTGCGACGCGTAAGGATCTAGAAATTATTCCGCAGCCTTCTTTTCACTCAAGTGCTGAGGATCTATGATTAACGTTGTCTATTCACCATAATACCAGTAAAAAACACATGAACTTGCATATTTGTGTGTTGTATAATAATTTTGAACTGCTTAACTTCAAAATTATTTGCACTCAGTTAGCGAAATTGTCATGAGTCACTCGGACGATAGGTTTTTATTAGTTAGTGACTTTAATCTTAGCGATATTACTTGGGTGCTTGACATCGACGCCGCCGACGGTTTATTTTTAGGTACAAATATTCGTTCGGGAAATGAAACTTTATTAATAGACGAATTAGGTTCACTAAATTTGAGACAATTTAATGGTATAAAAAATGCCCATGGCAGGATCCTCGACCTTGTTTTTTCTAGCGACGCTGTAACCGTTCGTGATATAAGTGGAGATTTTCTTATTCCTGTTGATCCTTACCATGGTGCCCTTATAATATCCTTTGATTACGTTCATTGTGAGCCATTTAATAGCAATTCTCGCCTTAAGTTTTTATATCATAAAGGTGACTATTATTCAATAAATGGTGAGATTGCTAATATTCAATGGGGTGAAGTTATGTCTCCGTTATCGCTAGATGAATCTGTGCAATATTTTAATAGCAAATTCACGTCACTTAGAGATAAATATATCCCTTCAAAATTAATTGTTGCTGACACTTATCCTAAATGGTATACAGCGCCACTTAAAAAAGCTATTAAAGAAAAACATAAATTTTTACGTAAATTTAGGATCTATGGCTGTAGGCATGACGAAAAAACTTATAAGCTATTGCGTGAGTGTGTAAGCGTCGTCTCTGTTGAGTGTTGATATCACCTCAATCGATATAAACGAAAATACGGTCATAAAACTGCTTCAAACGTTGGATCCAACGAAATCTGCTGGTCCTGATAACCTTCCAGCCCATTTTTTTTATTAACTGTGCGCATACAATTTGTGTACCTGTAACTATTTTGTTTAAAAAGTCTCTTAGTACAGGTATTGTTCCTTCTATCTGGAAGCGCGCATTTATCACACCTGTCCATAAAAAGGGTTCCAAACCCGAAGCTACTAATTATCGACCGATTTCCAAGTTATGGATTGTGTCTAAAGTGTTTGAACGAATTATATATAATCAGTTATACGCTGCCCTAAAGCATTCATTCAATCCGACCCAACATGGCTTTTTAAGAGGACGCTCTACTGTTTCAAACCTTGCGCTCTTTAATGCATTCTTGACTGAAGCAATGGACAATCGCCACCAGGTAGATGTCATTTATACCGATTATAGTAAAGTCTTTGACAGAATACAACATAATTTGCTATTACTGAAACTGTCCAAGATCGGTATAAACGGCGATCTGCTTAGGTGGATCACGTCTTATATAAATAATCGGTGACAAGCTGTTGTCGTCAGCAACTACATATCAGGATGGGTAACTGTTCCAAGTGGGGTGCCACAGGGCTCACTGCTGGGACCGTTATTATTTGTTATTTTTATCAATGACATAAACTATTACCTAAAGAAAGCTCGCCTATTATGTTTTGCCGACGATATGAAGCTCTTTTTGAAAATAACATCGATTGATGATGCTGAGGCTTTACAAGAAGATCTGTCAAATCTAGAGCGTTATTGCCACCTAAACTGCTTAGATTTAAACTCTTCTAAATGTAGCTTTATGTCCTATAGTCTCAAATATAAACCGATTGTCTTCAACTATAAACTAAAAGGTGAAAATCTTAAAAGGGATTCCGTTGTTAGAGATCTTGGTGTTCTTCATGATTCTAAGTTGATATTTGATGCTCACTTAGGAAGCATTATAGCTAAATCTTCGAAAGCTCTTGGAATTTTGATGCGTAGCTCTAAGGATTTCACTAAGCCTAAAACTCTAAAGATCCTATATTGTTCTCTTGTAAGAAGTAATTTAGAGTACGCATCACAAATCTGGAACCCCAGGTATGTAACATATATTACCCGACTTGAAAATATTCAAAGAAAGTTTATCCGTTACCTCTGTTATAGAACCAAAGACTATCGCTATACCTCTTCCTCTTGCTAAGCGCCATGAGATTACTGATCTCACTTTTCTGTTAAAAATAGCTTGTAGTGATATTGACTGTCCTGAGCTTTTATCTCAATTACATCTTAGCTGTCCTGCCAAACCTCTTAGACACAACACACTTTTAAGTCTCCCGTTTGCATCTACAAATTATAGGCAAAATACATTTATTTGGCGAGCGAGCAATTATTTTAACAAGCTAGCCAAAGAGTTTGATTTGTTTAACACTAGCGCTGCGTCAGCCAAGCGCATACTCAACAATGCATTTTTTGGTAGCTTTAAGTGAGATATTGATGCGTTTGTTACAAAACTAGCGATTCACTTCTTTCATATTTGTGTTTATATTTTTATTTTATATGTATATATATAATAAAAATATAAACATATATAATATATATAGAGAGCCGTGGTAGCTCAGATGGTTAGCGCTCGCTGTAAGTATCACAGTACGCGAGCAACCCGGGTTCGATCCCCGCCGGCACGAATGAAATTATTAATTGCACTTTTAAGTGCTGATTTACCACGTGCTCGGCGGTGAAGGAAAACATCGTGAGGAAACCTGCATGTCTGAGAAATTAAAAAAAATATTTCGAAAACATGTGAAGTTCGCCAACACGCATTGGAACAGCCCGGCGGACATTTCCTTGCCCTAAAACCCTCCCAGAAATGAGAGGAGGCCTGTGCCCAGCAGTGGGACGTATATAGACTGTAAATTTACTTTACTTTTTATGTATATATAATACATGTTATATCAGTAAAGCCCTCATTTGACATAAGTATGTTAGTATTGGATACTCTTAAGTGTTGAATCGTGTTTATCACTGTCGTAAATTCACCTTTGTATTTATTAGTGAGGACCTTTAATTTGCTTACTGTAGTTATTAGTATTATCTATACTAATTATGATAGCTGTTGGCCTTCCAAATAAAATAAAATAAAATAAAATTAAAATAACCTGAGCCTGGAAACAGGGGCATTCCCAGTTGTTTTCAAAAAAGCCATTATAACCCCGATATTCAAAAGAAGATATTCGGAGAAAAACAATTAGCAAGTAATTATAGACCAATTGCACTTTTGAGCACGCTTTCTAAAATTCTGGAAAGGATAGTTAATATTAGACAATTTCTTGATCAAAAAAATCTCATCTCGTCCAATCAGTATGGCTTAAGAAAAAACAAATCTAGAGAAGATGCTGTTTTAAGACTTACTACACTAGTGGCAAATTATTAAGATAATAATAATCACTGTGCTGGGGTTTTTGGACTTACGAAAGGCTTTTGATTCTGTGTCACCGAGGATACTTCTGAAGTGAAAGGAGCGAAAGGGTATACATGGGATTACCTATGATTGGTTTAAATATTACTAAAGTAATTGAAGCCAGCAGATTAAAGTTAGCACACACATTAGTGATGAAACAAACTGTGATTACGGAGTCCCACGAGGAAGCACTTTTGGACCAACTCTTTTCCTGCTGTACGTTAACGATCTCTGTAACATAGAATTGGAAGGAGCTGATTTATTAATGTACGCAGCTGACACTGTACTGCTATTTCATCATCAGACTTGGGATGGTATGCAAACTCTTACAGAAAGAGGACTGTGTGAGGTTTCGAAGGCTCTGGGAAATAGTTTGCTATCGTTAAACATAGAAAAAATTAAATATCTATGTTTCAGGATAACAGCATAACAGATAAGCAGCAGTTTTAAAGTCAAGATGCACACTTTCCCATGCAATATAATACCCTTACATCCTGGCAGACAATGTGATTGTAAAGAGCTAGAAATGGACGTGCTATATCTAGAAGTGACAATTGATGAGAAACTAACTTGGAACCGTCATATTCCAAATGTAGCGAGTAGAGTAAGAAAGCTCATTTATATTTTTAAGAACCTAAAACAAATTTCAGATAACGACCTCCTCTTTTATGTGTACAAAGCTCTTTTCCAATCTGTCATAACGTATTGTATAGCAGTGTGGGGAGGTGCATCGAAAACTCATATGTTGGGACTGGAAAGGGCTCAAAGAGCCATTCTAAAATTGCTAAGTCTTCTCCCTTTTAAATATCCCTCACACACTTTGTATCAACACTGTAGGGTTCTAACTGTGAGACTATTATAATGCAAATCTATAGTTCTCAGGCATCATAGGGAAGTTGTTCCATCTTTGCCAACGTTTTAGCGAAGGAGAGAGATATGTCCCACGGTGCGGACTCGTACGGAATTTGCCAAGCGCCAATATTACGCGTTGACCTCTCGGATGTATAGTAAATTAGGTGATATTCAACAACTACGGAAATTTAATATCTATTTATTAAAGAAATATATGGAGGACTTCATGATTAAATTAAATCACACTTACTCGCTCTCTCTCTCTCTCTCTCTCTCTCTCTCTCTCTCTCTCACACACACACACACACACACACACACACACACACACACACACACACACACGCACGCACGCACGCACGCACGCACGCACACACACAGAATTATTTTACACTGTAAGTAATATATTATGTACAATATAGGAAAGAGATACGAAGAACATTAACTCCTGTAACACAGGCTTTCCTAGCACAGAAGTTAAAGATCACTGTTTGCACATTTCGTACTCTTTACCAATTTGTGTAACCTTTCTTATGTGTGTTAATAAATGTGTGTTAATAATAACATCTCCTGGGCATTTTACTATGTAATGGGATTCCTTTTCTGTCTAGGAGTACGACTAGGCAGGTATAGCAGTGCCTGCATCACTTTGGTCCGGTCTGAATGATGAGAGAACCAATATAATTACTGGCTGAGAGGCATTCTTAGTCCTAAAAAATGAAAACGGATCTGCAAACCTTCTTTTTTGTCACTTACCATCGTCATCATCATCATCATTACAACCCTTCACAAGTTCACTGTTGAACATAGGCTTTCCCCGAGGAATGACACAAAGCACGGCCCTGATCTACCGGCATCCATTATTTACAGTTGTAGTTTACATACTATCACGTGGACTGTAATATCATTTCACAGTCACTCAGTTTTATAAAACAGTCAACAAAATGCATCAATCGAATTGTACATAGATGGTACATTCAGCATAGTACCAGTCAGTTAACGAGCCAACCAAACCCTAAAATCAATATTTTTTAGTTTATGCCCATAAGTTGGCTCCGAATGGTTTCACATTCAAGACTAATAGGCAGGTACTTTAACCATTACGTCAAGTAAAATGGTCGTCACTTAAATTTACTGCTCGTCAATTATACTAGAATGCTCTGAGATGAAATGCTATTCCGTCTTACTTTTATACAAAACTAGTTAGCATCACAAGCCTTAATTAAAAACCCGACTGCGTGAATTAGTTTACTGAAGAGAGAAAAAAAATATACCCTATGTAACTTCTACAACTGACAAAATGAAACAATACCCATATAATAAAATCTATCAATCCGTTTAGGCTACAGAGCACATGCCAAAGAAATATATACATACATACGTACATACATACACACATACATACTTACATAGATACATACATACAAACACTCAAAAAAAATTATCCTCCTTCTGGGGCAGTCAGGTAAAAATATAAATATATTGCTGTCCATCTAGTGATTTGTTTCCATCTAGAGTCTTGATTTCAATCTACGGTCATTATTTTTTACGTGGTAGAGCCATACTGCAGCTATATTAATAGTATAGTTGTAGCACGAATGGGTCGGTTCGACCGGGGAAGGACCACGCTCTCACAGAATACCAGCGTAAAATAGCAGCTTAATGCTGCTGTGTTTCATATGGTGAGTGTAGAGAACCGGAGACCCTTTTTTACTGGAAAAGAGGCATTTTATCTTAGTCCTCACGGCTGACGACGCATCTGCATTTAAATTCGCAAACGAAGATAGATGTAGATGTCTATGTGCCACAGCAACCACTTACCATCAGGTGAACTGTGTGCTCGTTTGTCACCCTTATTCTATTAAAAAAAAATGTGTGGCTGGGTGTTGATGGTGTAAGAGAATCCATCACCGTATTCGTATCGTGGGCATCGTAAGAAGCGTCTTTGGGAAATTTTAGAAAGATCTAATGGTTTCAGATAAATAAGGACATAACCGACTTGTGTACCCAGCGTCGAATATGCGAGACGACTGGTATGATTGATTGCATAAGCATAAGGTATAATTGATGATTATGGCAAATTCTCTCTATATCGAGTGTGGTCCAGCAGTGGACTATTAGGCCAATGATGATGATATGTTAAGCTTGCTTACGGAACAACGAACCCATGAAGCGCTGCATAAGCTTCACACACTCCTTCCTCCTTGAGATGTTTCATCATCATCATCATTATTACAGCTCTTTATAAGTCTTCGACTGCCTCGTTGGTCTAGTGGTTGTAGTAGCGCGACTGCTGATCATGAGGTCCCGGTTCAAATCGGGTCGGGAAAAAAATTAAAACTTATTGAGTTTTCCGTTAACAAATTCTCAGTAGCGCTGCAGGTCAGGAAGTTGGCGGTGTTTCACCCTCATGCCTCGGAAAGCACGTAAAGCCGTTGGTCCTGCGCCTGATCTCTCTCCGGTCGTGTCGGTTTATCATCCCATCGGACTATGAGAGTGAGGGAATAGAGAGCGCACCTGTGCTTAAGCATACACTTGGGCACGATAATCCTGTTCTGCGCCGATGGCTAGTCTCCGTTGAGGCTGGCCGCCGTGACCGAAATTCGGTCTGGAGGACATTGTTGATTGGCTGCTACGCCTACCATGCATGACGATTAGGGCAAATCTTCACCACAATGAGAGAAGACTTTTATAGGTTGCTAAAGAAGAAAGAGGAAGACAGTGATACCAATACAATATTTAAACAATGATTTTATAGGTTGATAAAGAAGAAAGAGAAAGACAATGATAATATTACAGTATTTCAACGATGAAATGAAATGATGTGACAAAATTTTAATACTCATTCATAAAAATAAGTTCAAAATAGTCTCATTATGCGTAGGTTTATTAAGACCTTAATTATTATTATATGATGTTCGTGGAGAACTGTAACTAATTATGGTGTTGGGCTCTCCAGAGGAAAAGTACAGCAAAAAGTAATTACATCCTTCAACTTCCTTAATTATACAAAGCCTCATGTCTGCGGTAACGCTTTTATTTAAATATTGTGCAAAGTAATAAATTTTAGTTTTACTTTTATTCTTTCAAGTAAACGTGACACGCACATGAGAATATTATTACCTATGAATATTTACATCTACCATCAATCTAGAATCGAAATGCATTATCAGATTTTCCCCCCTGAGGACTTTAGGTAATACCTCGTTACCTGTAAAAAGGATCTCCGGTTCCCGACACTCACCATACGAAACACAGTAGCATTTCACGCTGGTATTATTTGCAAGCGTGGACCTTGCCCGGTCGAGCCAACCCATTCGTGCAACATTAAATACATCATCACTAAACACCTATATATAATATAAAACTTTAACCAATGAATCCAATTTTCAAAGGCCCGTTAGAAATGTAAATGTGGGGATTTAACCCAGAAAAGTGTCTCATCTTCAGTGTCAAATGTCTTTAATGCGTCTACAAAGTTTTAAAACCATATTAATCAATAAAAATTTATTATACTCACGAACTTTATAAAAATAAATCAGTATATTCTGGCGTGATATATTTTAAAGTTTACTACCACTTAGTTACACACAGGACAGAAAAGGCTCAGTAATCCCTCGCGGTATCTACGGCGAAACGGATTCAAAGTTTGTTTTCTCTTTGGTGTCATGATAATATTATATTTAGAAATATTTGTCGTATAAAAACAAAAATAAAAATACTACGATTATATCAAGACTAGCTATATGTCTGAAATTCCTAAACTTTCTTAAATTATATCAATGGGTTTTCTTTCTGCCTCGTATTCTAATTAAATTACCACCAGTACCACCACTCTTACCTATTTTGTCAGACGAAACATTATTGCTTTCACTGTGTTCCGGTATAAAGAGTGTAGAGAGCTAGTATAATTACTGGTTTTGAGGCTTTCCATTTTACGTAAGGTGTTCATGAACTGCAGTAGCCGCTTACATTCAGATAGACTGTGAGTTCGTTTGTCATTTATGGTTATAAAAAAAGTTAGCCCCCAAGCTTCGCGATAGTTCATTTATATATCGTTATGACAATTTTCTGCTTGAATATGATAACCATTATTTATTTATTTTTAATTTTGAAATTTATTAACAGCGTAGGAGATTATCATGTCCCACAAATGATGTATGTACAGGCATTTGTCATAAGCCATTCGCTTCTGGTAGTATCATGGGATGAGTAAGATGCAGTGTCAAAAAAATTAATGTCCCTTGTATCTAGCCTCGTAAAGTAAGACCCAAGTTGTCGTAAGACTCGTATTAAATGTATTCTTACAGAAAATTTATCACTCGAGCGCGTAACAAACTTAAATACATATGCTTAAACCATTTACACAACACAATCTGATATTGATGAATACTAGAGATGAAAGGCCGCTAAAGTATTACGTCCTTACATATGAAATTGGCGGTTTTACGGGAGGAATATAAAGTCAAGTTTTTTTTTGTAAAATATATTTAATTAATCAAAGTATGCACCGTTGTTATCTATGCACTTTTGCCATCTCATAGGTAGTTCAATGATCCCTTTACTAAAAAAAAACATGGGGGGGCGAGAATCAATAAACTCTTTGAAGGCGGTTTGGACTGCCGCATCAGAGTTCAATTTTTTTCCTTATAAGAAGTTTTCCAAATTCCGGAAAAAATGGTAATCTGTTGGAGCAAGGTCCGAGGAGTACGGTGGATGTCGCAGACATTCCAATTGTAGCTCATCTAACTTAGTGGTTGTTTGTTGTGCAGTGTGTGGTCTTGCGTTGTCGTAAAGCAGCAGTGGCCCAGAGCGATTGACCAATCTCGGTTGTTTAGCAGCTAGTTCTTCCTTCATGGTTTGCAGTTGCTGACAATAAATATCTGCCGTAATCGTTTGGCCAGATTTTAGAAAGCTGTAGTGAACAACACCGGCGCTAGTCCACCAAACACTCACAAGTAACTTTTTCTTAGTCAATTTTCGTTTAATTTGGCTGGGTCTCCAGGGTTCAGCCGTTGCGAAGAGTACTTCCGATTATCATTCAGTTTCATCACAAGTAATGATTCGATTTAAAATCCCTTCATTATTGTGTCGGTTGAGCAAAGTAATACAGCAGTCGACGCGTGTTTGCAAGTTCGATTCGCTCAATTCATGAGGTACCCATCGTTCAAGTTTTTTTACTTTCCCTATTTGCTTCAAGTGGATTAATACAGTTTTATCACTTACCCCGAAGCCTGCAGCTATCTCTGAAGTGCTTTGTGATGGATCCGCTTCCACAATAGCCTTAAATTCTTCATTTTTCACTTTGGTCTCCGGCCGTCCACGGGGTTGGTTCTGAAGGTCGAAATTTCCAGAACGAAAACGTTGAAACCAAAAAAGTACCGTGCTTTCTTTTGCGACACCAGCGCCGTACACATCATTAATCCTTCGAACTGTTTCTGCAGCACTGGTACCACCGTAGAACTCGTACTCGTAAATATACCGATATTTCACGTTTTCCATTGTGCGGTAATAAGCGACGCCAAAGAAAAAAGTAATGAGGAAAAAACAAATGAATGACTGCTTTCAAAACTCAAATGTACCAGCTAAATGAATTTATAAATTTTAATTTGGAATTCTTAACCAAAGAGGAGATATTTCAGATCAAAGTGGTCAGTACGACAAAACGCTAATTTCATATGTAAGGACCTAATATAATGTACGTTTACAGCATCCCACGCCAGAACCTTTGCCTTCATCAAAAAGATAAAAGTCATTGCTTCAGTTACTCTATTTAATTGGATTTAACAAAGTGATATTTTGTATCGTTCTTTAACAAATTAATCATTATTTAAAATTGACCTCTTTTTGATTGTATCAGAATCATATACCGCATAACTGTTATTACTTTTGTTCCAGTCATACATTATATTTAATTTGTATGCTGTTTATAAGCTTAAAATTTTAAAACTTTGTAATAGAGCTTAATGCGATTTGCACCACAATTAAGAGCGTTACTTTAGAAGATATTTCATGTATGAAATGTTAGCGTTTGTAGTTACATCATGAAAAACAACACCACCACACCGGTGAATCGCACCAATGCGAAGCTAGGGTGAGTCGCTCGTCTATAAACCTGTAGATATAAATAAAATTGAAGTGTCCGTCTGTGAGATAACTGGCTAAATAACTGGCGACTATTAGGTTCTGAGGATTATTTGATGCTATTAAGAAATTAATCACTATTTTTATAGATTTTGTCTGTCTGTCTGCCCGGGCTATAATCTCCGGAATAGCTGCACCGAATGTGATGAAATTTCACGAACAGATAGAGAGCAATGCCAGGAGTGATATCCTTCCACTTGACTTATCCACCGTAGAGCGGCTTGAGTTATTGGCGACCGAGTTCTTTCTAATCGGCTTGACTCAATGGTGCTGTGAAGAGATGTTGCATCCCTTTGGATACTCTATTGCATCTACCGCATTTTACCATCGCACATTGCGACAAAACTACCATGCATACCATCTGGATGATTGGCGGTCCACCACTGTGCGATTTACCAGAATTTTTCTTCCTCGCACAACTCCCTCGAGGAATCGAATACCACCAGCGATTTTATCCAGACCTTCAAGAAAAGAGCCTATAAACTTTAAAAGGCCGGCATTGCACCTGCAATTACCCTGTTGTTCAAGTTGTTCATGGGCGGCGGTAGTCACTTACTATCAGGTGACCTGCATGCTCTTTTACCCCCTGTTATATAAAAAAAGTTATTATAAATCTGTTTTCTCTTTCTATTATAATTATTTATGTCAAATTTTGGTCGTGGGTAAAAGCTTTGTACTTAATAAGAGAAATAAAATATAGAAAAATAATTTTAAAAGGATCGGATTTTATATCGAATTTAGAATTTGTGAATATGAAAACTGAATCAATTTGTTTATGAAAAAGCGTAACACAACCTTTATTCTCTTTGATGGAACCAATTTTGTACAGAACAAAAAGAGGATTACATTCTCCGACAATATTTCAATTCTCGCTTGGCTTTGACTATTTCAATATTTCTTTGTAAAAATTTCGCAAAGATTTAGTGAGATTATCAAAGTACGAAGCCGAAATATATATAAAAAAACATGCGTAAGTGTCGTGGAACACTCGGTTGGAACGAAGTTCCTTTCGTAGTATATTATTATTGATAAACGTATTATATTATTGATTAACAAATACAAATAAATTAATTACTACCGTCTATTAAAATGAAGCGTCATTTAAAATAATATTTCTTTCATGGTAAGATAGTGCGAGGGAGATGGATATTATTTCATCTCGCTCGCACTATAGAAAGGGGGTCGTGACGGAAAAATCTTACACATTTTCTCGCTTAGCCCCCATCCGTCAAATTCGTACCGTGCGATAAGGAACTTCGATCCAATAACATACATACATAAACACTCATGCCAGTCACACAGAGGGGTAAGTAGAGACTACAGACTTCCATTTGGCTCGATTCTAACATACCTCTCTCGCCTCCTTTACATCAACATACCTACGCATACATGCTCGGCGATTAAGGGTACACTTAATTTGGCCCATCTTCAATATCTCTAATTTAGTTAAGGGTTCAGTCACGTATATGCAATTGTTTAAGACTTTAAATAATTCTAAGTATTTCTTAATATTAAACTGTAGTTTTATTCTGCGACTTGGTTGACAAGTTCTTGACAATATAGAAGCACTCATCCTATAGCTGTTGACCTATAATTATAGCTACGTATACTTTGGGACTTAATTTCTATATTGATATATACTTTGGGGCTTAATTTCTATATTGATATATACTTTGAGGCTTAACTACTTATGGAAAAAATTAACTGACTTATGGACTCCAATGGTATGTTTACATTTAATAAAAACCTGTTTATAAAAGACTTTTTACGTTCTCTTTTATTATTTTTATTTGTAAAATTAATAATGTTCATTTTGAACACTTCAACTAACTAAATTACAGATTTGAACGAATTGCGAGTGCAGTTTATTTTTCAGAGTCCGTACCAAAACCGTTTCTTATATATTTAGGCAATCGTCCCTTTTGTTATTTTCTTTTGATAAAAATTGAAGTAACAATTTTTCTTGGTACTTAATTGCTACAGAACAGTAGAACAATCTTAATTTGATTGCGCCAATAACACATCATAGACTAACTGCCTCATTGATCTAATAGCCACGCGACTGCTAACCATGTGAGTATCCGCACCCAGTCAATAAGTTGGCGGTGTTTCACCCCCGTGCCTCGAAAATCGCGTAAATCTGTAGATTCTGCGTCCGATCTCTCTCCGATCGTGTCAGATTGCCATCCCATCGAACTATACGAGTAAAGAAATAGAGAGTATATCTGTACTTGTGTACACACTCGTGCACTGTAAACCTATCCTACGCATTTAAATAAAACTAGTTTTTACGGATTTTATCGCGTATATTAACGTATTTTATATTCCCGACGTTTCGAGCACTTTACTGCACCCATGTTCACGGGGGGACTGAGGTGTTTGACTGTCCTGGCTAGTCTCCGTAAAGTCTGGTCGCCGTGACCGCGACTCGGTCTGGGAGACATTACATCATAGATATGTTGAGAATTATGTAAATGCCTTTTTCTACCAGTAATTATCATCATCATCATCATCATTACAGCTCATTACAAGTCCACTACTGAACATGGGCCTCCTCCAAGGAATGTCACTAAGCACAGTCCTGAGCCAGATGCATCCATCGAATTCCTGTATCTCTTTTTATGTTATCACTACATCTAGTGAGGGGCTGCCCTTACTTCGCTTACCGGTCGAGGATGCCACTCGAGAACCTTTCTTCCACATCGATTGTCGGCTCTTCTCAATTTTAAATAATATCGAGCTGTATGACCAGCTCATTGCCACTTCAGTTTACTGATCCGTTGCGCTATGTCTCTACGTCTACTCTGGATCTACAGCACGTAATATCCTCATTTCTGAGTATATCACGAGCATAGTCCTCTCCGTAGCTCACTGAGCGACGTTGAGCTTCCTCATACGGCCAGCAGTAAAAGACCACATCTCAGATCACTGGCAACATACAATGGTTGTATGGGATTCTTGTTTACAAGTTTTAAGGAATACGTGACGAGAAGATGTGTCGTAATCTCCCAAACGCTACCTTGTCGATTGATCTCTGGGTTAAAGTTGGACGTATCCAATCAGACAATTTGTCTTAGGTAAATACACTTGTCAACAACTTCTAGCTTATTACTTCCAACAACTACCGACAGGACAAGGAGTGACATGGACGTTACACATCACCTTTGATTTGTCATTGTTCATTTTAAGACCTATCCGTTGTGAGATTGAGATCATTGAGCATAGGGCTAAGTTCTTCCAGTTATTTTGCCATAATGAATCGAAGGCAAATCGAAGGTGAGTGATGTCCTCGCCATTGATGTTCATACCGCATCCTTTCCATTCTAGAAGCTAGAAAACGTCATCCAACGCAGCGGTGAAAAGTTTCGAGGATATAACGTCACCCTGTTTTACACCTCTCTGCAGCGGGATAGATTTCGTAATCTGGTTCTGTACTCGGATAGCCATAGTAGCCCTACTGTATAAACACTTTAGCACTTCGATTTATCGACAGTCAACTTGGCACCGATGAAGGGACTTTAGCACCACCAAATTTCGACAAATAAAAGGCTTTTTTATAGAACACATACGCAAGTCAAAGCGGCAGATTGTACTCTTTGGTCTTCTGCACAATTTGCCGAAGGGTAAAATGTGTTCTGTGGTACTAAAGCCTTTTTGGAAACCGGCTCTTGTTCGGAAGACTGGAAGTCGTCAAACCTGCGTACGAGGCGATTTGTAATGACCCTTGAAAACAGCACGTGGACGCAGCTTAGAAAGAAAATCTCTGTGTATTTCTTCAAAAGAACTTTGTCGCTTTTCTTGGAGAACACGCCCACCGTATTTCTCCTCCACTCCGGAGGTAGTGTTACCATGAAGGTCGGAATTAAAGAGCTTTTGAAGAACTTCAAATATTGGTTTTTTACCTGCTTTCAGAAGCTCAGTTGTAATTCAATCCTCACTCGGGAACTTTCCGTTAATAGTATTATTAATATTCTACCAGTAATATTAAAGAAAAATTTAAAAGGAGTTTGATTAATAGTAAATAATAAATGAAAGTCACTAGTGCGGTTTTTTACCACATTGCCTGGCTTTTAATCGTGAATCCATTAAACATAGCTTTTATCGTCAGAGAGCATTTTTTTTAATTAACATTAATTTGAGTAGTCGTTAGGAATCGGGGCTGCCTAACACTATATGCTTATAACTTAGATATAACTAATGCATATAACATTTTTTTTTGTATTTTAAATAGTGCCGGCAGATACTTTGGGGACGCGATGAAACACAGTACAACAATTAAACAACACAAAACGCGAACTGAAAACACAAACAAATTATTAACTAAAAGAAATTGATATTTTCTTAGATTATGTTTAGTACCCTTTTCCACCCAATCTGTATATGAAGATTTACTCCTCATATATAGAAATTGTGCTTTCGTTTTGAGTACACTGAAACAAAGAAATATTTTAGTCATCTATGCATCCAAATATTTTGTGTTAAGTTCGCGTTTGATGCTTAATATTAATTGTTACATTAGAAGTATAAAAAATTAAAATCGCTCTGGCAGAATCAAGTCCTTAAAAACATGCAGTTGTCGGAGTGTAGCAAGCAAATTTATATCTTAAAGGGTTGAATACTAGTTCACGCTGCGGGTTTCTCTTCGCAAACTGCAGTGTTAGCAGAAGCTACAGAACCGTTTTCTTCAGATGAAGGCCGGCAAGCTAACGCAGGGAATCTTTGATACAATGCTGCTCTGTACTTGGGGTGACTGAAATATAGAAATGTTGTAATTGATTAATTTCTTTGAATTATGTACATAGTTATATTTCATAAAATAAAATCTTTGCATAAAATGTCTTATTCTTACCTAATGCCATATACTATTGGATTATAGACTGCGTTAGCTTTGGCGAAAACAGAGCCCCAAATGGTCCCTAGTGGGCTTATGGGAGCAGTTTCGAATATTCCCGCAAAATTGATTACCAAGTATGGAGTCCACGCCATGAACCATAATGAGATTGTCATGAGCGCAACCTTAAACAAAACAAATGTTTATAAGGATTGTCTTCATAAATCCGAAAAAATCAGACTGTAAATTTAAATATAACTTACTTTAGCCAATTTGCATTCTGTACTGGTATTCGCTGCGTCAGATGACCTTAGAGATGCCACATTCATTTTCTTTGCCTGCTCCCTCATAGCTCTTTCATGAGCAGCTACAGCCTTTAAAATTTAATAACAAATAATTAAATAACGATACGACGACATATACACATTTTCAAACTAAAAACAAAATACATTTGACATTTTCTTTCCAAAAACTTACTTGAATAATGAAGTAGTAAGAATAGATGATAAGAGCCAGAGGTAAAAAGTAACAGAAAATCGCGTAAGCGACGATGTAGCTTCGGCTCAACCAATCCTTGCTAAGATAATCAGTACCACATGCAGTCATGTTGCCTTCCGGAACATACCTGTCATAAATTGTTTTTATTTATTTAAACTTTCATGCACAAAGTTGTACATATGGCGGACTTAATGACATAGGGCATTCTCTCCCAGTCAACCATTGAGCTAAACAGAGATAGACAAACAAGAGGCGGTGCAGCAGTAATTAAAATAGAAATAATGGAGTCCATTATAAACTGCCAGCTCATGCGGTACCTTGAGGATCACCAGCTGATTAGTGACCGCCAATACGGTTTTCGTCGGGGTCGGTCAGCTGGTGATCTTCTGGTCTACCTGACTCATAGATGGGCGGAGGCAGTAGAGTCCAAGGGGGAGGCATTGGCCGTTAGTTTGGACATTGCGAAGGCTTTCGATCGGGTTTGGCACAAAGCGCTTCTTTCGAAGCTCCCTTCCTATGGGCTTCCCGAGAAATTGTGCAATTGGATCACCAGCTTTCTTGCAGATCGGAGCATCAAGGTCGTTGTAGACGGTGCATGCTCCGACTACAAGCCGATTAACGCTGGTGTTCCACAAGGCTGCGTGCTATCACCAACGCTGTTTCTTCTGCATATCAATGATATGTTGCAAACCGGTAGCATTCATTGCTATGCGGATGATAGCACTGGTGATGCTCTATACGCCGGCCGTGCGAATATTTCTCGGGAAAACGTCGCCGAGTACCGGAACAAACTTGTGTCTGAAGTCGAGTCTTTGCTGAACAAAGTCTCGGATTGGGGGCGACTAAATCTAGTCCAGTTTAATCCTCAGAAGACACAAGTTTGCGTGTTTACCGCTAAAAAGAACCCCTTTGTCGTATCTCCTCAGTTTCAAGGCACTCCCCTTGTTGCCTCAGCCAGTATCGGAATCCTCGGCGTCGACATATCGAGTGGCGTGCAGTTTCGCGGTCACTTGAAGAGAAGGCCAAATTGGCCTCTAAAAGCTTGGCGTGCTCAGCAGAGCGGGACAGTATTTCATGCCGGCACAACGCCTGCAACTTTACAAGGCGCAGGTTCGGCCTCACATGGAATACTGTTCCCATCTCTGGGCTGGGGCTCCCCAGTGCCAGCTCCTTCCACTTGACCGCATCCAGCGCAGAGCGGCTCGAATCGTCGACGACCGAGTCCTTTCCGATCGGCTCGATTCATTGGCGCTGCGAAGAGATGTTGCATCTCTTTGCATTTTCTTTCGCATTTACCACGGGGAGTGATCTGAGGAATTGTTCGGATTAATCCCAGCCGCCAAATTTCACGAACGCACATCGCGGCAGAACTCCCGATACCATCTGACCCCTGGAGGCCACCATCTGGATGATTGGCGGTCCACCACTGTGCGATTTAGAAGATGTTTTCTTCCTCGCACAACTTCCTTGTGGAATAGTTTACCACCAGCGATTTTCCGGACCGATACGACTTAGGGACCTTCAAGAAAAGCCTACTCCTTTTAAAAGGCCGGCAACGCATCTGCAATTCCTCTGGTTCCCTGGTGTTGCGGTTGTTCATGGGCGGCGGTAGTCACTACCATCAGGTGAGCCGCATGCTCGTTTGCCCGCTCTCCTATAAAAAAAAGAAAAAAAAGAAAGGCTAAAAAATTGTATATACATATAAATTACACACACATACATAGACATATATACTTAAGTACACACAATATATACATATATAGATATATAAATACACATATACATGCATACAGTACATATATACACAATACATATAAATATTATCTATGTCAGAACAAATATGAAATATACATAATTAAGTAAATGAAAATAAGAGCTGTGTTAGTTCAAACTTGCAACGATTTTTTCACATGCTTACGACTTGATTTTTAAAAACAAACTTGTTGGGAGCTTTTTTAATGTCAAGAGGGATGTCGTTCCAGAGTCTGGTGGCCGTGAAGGCGAAAGAGTGAGATAAATAACCAGTACGGTGTAAAGTATAATAAAAGTGTAAAGTGTAAAGTAAAAAAGTAAATTAGTACGATAGTAATTTACACGATCATCTCTTTATAAGAAATCAAAAATTGTATCAATTTTACCTGTTCCATCCAAGAATAGGTGCAACAGTCCATGCAAGCGATGAAAGCCAGACTGCAAGTATACGTAATAAAGCACCATTGATAGTCATAGGCTCAGCAGCAATGCCTTTGACGATTACGTTGTACCGATCGAAGGCGATCGCTGTCATTGTCCAGATTGAAACAGTTCCATACAGTGAACCACCGCAAGCGTAAATTGCACAAAACAGTGGACCTGTTAACAAAAATAATCAAAATTGTATGAGGCATACAATTTTTAAAGTTAATTTTTCGTCTATTTTAAATAATATTTAAAGTTTTTTTTTAATATTAGCAGTAAAATGTTTTAATAGAACTAAAACCAAAATACGCACCGAAGACCCATGTTTGATTATAAGAATTTATCATTAGAGGTGGAGCCATACAGGCCATCATCAGAAAGTCTGAAACAGCTAAATTTACCACAAGCAAGTTTGAAGGAGTCTTCAGGTTCTGCAAAAATAATTTAAAATAATGGTCAATATTTACCAAAATTTCATTCAATACGTCAATAATGCTTAATTAAGTAATGAATACCTTTGTAGTTGTAAAAATATAAATGACCATTGCATTCCCCGTTACGGAAATTAAACACAAAACTGCAATAGTGCAACCCAATAAGCTATACCATAGAGGATCCATAGGCGGGAACTGGTACCTGAAAATCAATAATTCCTTATCTTACCATATATTTAACAGAAGAGCCATACCAAGTTCTAACTTAAACAGCAGTTCATAATTGATTAAGAATGAATATGCGCTTATAGATATTGGTTTATATTTAAATAGATAGATATAGTTTTTTTTAACCAAATTTCATTTAAAATATAATATCAATGAAAGTAAAAGCAACTACATCTATCTAGGCTGCTAAATGATGTTTGAAGGTTCATTTTATAAAAAAATTTAAATTTAAAAAAAAAAAAATAATTTTTTAAAATTTTTTTACGTAGTAGAGCCATGCTGCAGCTATATTAGTAGTATAGTTGTAGTACGAATGGGTCGGCTCGACCGGGGAAGGACCACGCTCTCACAGAATACCAGCGTAAAATAGCAGCTTAACACTGTTGTGTTTCGTATGGTGAGTGTAGAGAACCGGAGACCCTTTTTACTGGAAAAGAGGCATTCCATCTTAGTCCTCACGGGTGACAACGCATCTGCATTTTGATTCTTTATTGAAGATAGATGTAGATGTCTATGGGTCACAGCAACCACTTACCATCAGGTGGACTGTGTGCTCGTTTGTCACCCTATCCTATAAAAAAATATTGTTTATTCAGTAAAAAAATCACATAATAAATAAAAATGTATTTAATCTAGTAATATATCTATGCTACTTTTTAATCAAACATACCAATGTGCATCTATTAAGTGCAGCATTTCTGGCAGAACCTTGTCGACAACTGTTTGATTAGAAGTGTATGGAGCCATCGCCCCGTCCCAAGCACGCATCGTCACTGCTCCAACTTCTTGACTTTCGATTGTCATTTTAATTCCTGTGATGATCAGATATTGCTAACATTTAAATTAATCTCACAAATTAAATACACTAAAAATATAGCAATTTAAAAATGATAAATAAAAACCAAAATAAAGTCTGCTTAAAATTATATATTTTTATAATTGAGCGTAAACTTCTTAGCTTAATGCTACTCTGTTTCGTATGGTGAGTGCAGAGAACCGAAGACGCTTTTTACTGGAAACCAGGCATTCCATCTTAGTCCTCAAGGGTGACAACACATCTGCACATTGATTTTTAATCGAAGATAAATGTAGATGTCTGTGGGTCACAGCATCCACTTACCATCAGGTGGGCAGTGTGCTCGTTTGTCACCCTTATTCTATAAAAAAAAACATAAATATTTAAGTAACAATTGACTATTTAAATTAATTTAATATTTTAATTGAATTTAATATTATACTGTTACATTTTTGTTTAAATAGTATTCAACTCCTTTTTTAAATTTTTAAGGACAATTTTTATCAATAATTATTTTTAATATTATTTTTTAAATTAAGATATTTATAAAATTTTATGATATTGTTATTTATTGAATTGTGGAAAATTGTAAAAAAAGATTTTGGGAAAGATATTATTTAAAATATTTTTTATTCCATATTACCTACAAAACCTACAAAATCATAAAATAAACTCTTGCAAATAAAATACAAATTCGATAATTTTGTAAAATATTTATGTTTTATAATTATGTTCTAATGTAAAAACTTACAATTGTTGGGGAACTTTAATTTTTAAAGAACAAAAATACTGAAGAAAATCGATAAACGAACTACTTCAGTCTTTTGTTGTTAACCCCGACGGACGCCGAACGTTTAGTGGTGTGGAGGCTACACGTCTTCTGACTGATGCAGGCTCTTTTTATAGTAAATATACGTGGAATTAACAAATGCCTAACTGAAAATCAATATTCATAATTAGATATGAGTCCTAAGAAGATTAATATATTATCATAGTTACGCGAATGCAATTCTAAAATAGAATTAATAAGTTTGAAAAATAGCAAAACGTTGAAATATAAGATTGTAAGTGTTGATATTAGGTATTTACCCATGAAATTGCAGTTTTTTTATGAAATAAGTTAACGTAATTTTTTTTTTCTATATGTTTTATTTCTATTTATCAAAGTAATCATTCATGCAATCGATTCATCTTTGCCAACGCAGTGGCAGTTTATTGATTCCTTTCTTGAAGAAATCAGCTGACGGGAGACAACAAATTTTTCAAAGACATTTTGCACTGCCTCTCGGGTATTGAATTTTTTTCCCGCCAAAAAGTTATCCAAATTCTGGAAAAAGTAAAAGTCTGTAACCGCAAGGTCTGGTTGTTCGGCGGATAAAGGAGAGCTTCCAACCCTACCTCTTGTAACTTGGAGACAGCCTGTTGTGCAATATGTCGCGCATTGTCGTGCAGGAGCAGCGGGGACGAGCGATTGACCAGAGCTGGTTGGAGACGTGCGATCTTCTCCATCATTGTGTTTAGTTCTTCACAGTACACATCTGCAGTAATGCTGATCCCGTTTGGTAAGAAGTTGTGATGAATCACACCGGCGCTAGACCACCAAACAGTGACCATCACTTTTCTAGGAGTAAATTTTCGTTTAGGGCATTGTTTAGGTGCTGAACCAGGATCCAACCAACTTGATGAGCGCTTGCGATTGTTAAACAGAATCTATTTTTCGTCGCAGGTAACAATACGGTTTAAAATTCCTTCGTTTTTGTGCCTCTTGCAGTGCAAGGCACGTCTCGACACGTACTTCGCGCTGGCGATCATTGAGTTCGTGGGACCCAACATTTGTTACGCTTGTTTACCTTGCCAATTTGACGCAAATGGACCAATATTGTTCTGATGCTAACGTCGAAAGCTGCTGCTAACTCAGCCGTAGATGGAGTATCTTCAGCTCCCATAATCGTCTTTAATTTTTCATTGTCTACCAAAGTTTTCGGACGACCACGGGGTTCATTTTTCAGGTCGAAATTTCCAGAACTGAAGCGGGCAAACCAATATCAGGTGGTGCGTACGTATCCATGATGACGAAAAAGATTCAAATGCGATGAAAACATAACGCTAATCAATAAACAAATAACTAATTTTTAAAAAAGAATTCCATGTTTTAAAATAAAATTAATTTGAAATTAGAATTCTTAGTTAAACAAAAATTATTTTGATTTGAAATGGCCAGTACTGCAGAACGGCAATTTCATAGGTAAAGACCTATAATAATAAACATAACTTGAAAATTTTCGGACTGAGAATTAAACATCATTATTATCATTATCATTACAACTCTTTATCTTCATCTTTTCCGAGAAAAGGAAGGTCACATATTGAGTATTGCGAAATTGATCTGTCTTGTTTATCTTCTTGTTTGGTTGAACAACCCATTGAAGGAACAATTTGCCTTATCTGCCAAGCGTGGCAGGTGGTTTGGTGATAGTAGTACTGAACGTCCCACACCTTTGATGCTTCTCCCGAACGCTGTTATGTGTGCGAGTATTTTATATCTAGCGTAAACGTGATGTTTATACTGCCACCTACAAAAAGCCATGAGATATTTTGCATGTTGCCTTTTTACTCCCCCACGGGACGAAAACGTAAGAAAACTAATGACTCGGCCGAGTAAAACCACACTTCCACAGTATGCCAGCAGATATGATATATATATATATATATATATATATATATATATCCTTCATATCCTAGGTCCTTACATATGAAATTAGCGTTTTGTCGTACTGACCACTTTGATCTGAAATATCTCCTCTTTGGTTAAGAGTTCCAAATTCAAATTTATAAATTCATTTAGCTGGTACATTTGATTTTGAAAACAGTCATTCATTTGTTTTCCTCATTATTTTATTCTTTGGCGTCACTTATTACCAGTGCTGCAGAAACAGCTCGAAGGATTAATGATGTGTACGGCTCTAGTATGACAAAACAAAGCACGGTACGTTTTTGGTTTCAACGTTTTTGTTCTGGAAATTTCGACCTTCAGAACCAACCTCGTGGACGGCCGGAGACCAAAGTGGAAAATGAAGAATTAAAGGCTATTGTGGAAGCGGATCCATCACAAAGCACTTCAAAGATAGCTGCAGGCTTCGGGGTAAGTGATGAAACTGTATTAATCCACTTGAAGCAAATCGGGAAAGTAAAAACACTTGAACGATGGGTACCTCATGAATTGAGTGAATCGAACTAGCAAAAACGCGTCAACTGCTGTGTTACTTTGCTTAACCGACACAATAATGAAGGGATTTTAAATTGAATCATTACTTGTGATGAAAAGTGGATACTGTACGATAATCAGAAGCGCTCGTCGCAATGGCTGAACCCTGGAGACCCAGCCAAATCCTGCCCTAAACGAAAATTGAGTCAGAAAAAGTTACTTATGAGTGTTTGGTATACTAGCGCCGGTGTCGTTCACTACAGCCTTCTAAAATCTGGCCAAACGATTACGGCAGATATCTATTGTCAGCAACTGCAAACCATGAAGGAAGAACTAGCTGCTAAACAACCAAGATTGGTCAATCGCTCTAGGCCACTGCTGCTTCACGACAACGCAAGACCACACACTGCACAACAAATAACCACTAAGTTACATGAGCTACAATTGGAATGTCTGCGACATCCACCGTACTCCCCGGACCTTGCTCCAACAGATTACCATTTTTTCCGGAATTTGGACAACTTCTTACAAGGAAAAAAATTCAACTCCGATGCGGCAGTCTAAACCGCCTTCAAGGAGTTTATTGATTCTCGCCCCCATGGTTTTTTTTTAGTAAAGGGATCAATGAACTACCTATGAGATGGCAATAGTGCATAGATAACAACGGTACATACTTTGATTAATTAAATATATTTTACAAAAAATTGACTTTATATTCCTCCCGTACAAAACGCGAATTTCATATGTAAGGACCTAATGTATATATATATATATATATATATATATATATATACATATCACTGTATTATTTACTGCTGTGTTTCATCTAGTGGGGGACGAGAAACAGAGAACCTTTTTACTGATAATGAAATGCCTCGTATATTCCATCTTAGTCATCAGGGAAGAATACGAATATGCATTTATATTCATAATCGAGAATAGGTAATAAGTGTCCATGGATCACAGCATATACTTACTATCATGTGTGCTGTGCGCTCGTTTGTCTTATTATTATATTAAATATACATACAACGTAATAGATTTGATTGTTTTATATATGAAAATAATTACGGGCTTCGTTATCATGACCTCTTTAATTACATCGGTACTATGGTAATTAAGGGGTTTGGTCTCTGTTCGCTGTTAAAATATAGTTCCAACTATATAAGTCAATATGAATAATAAACAAACTGACGGATTAAAGAAAATTTTAAATGTATACTAGTGTTCGAAGTAATTTAGTTTGCGTTAACGCCATCAGATGGCGTTGGGCGTTGTTTGTGTCACGGTATTGTTTGATGCACACGTTTCACGTTTTGCTTAAAAGCCGTAGTATAATTTATATTAAGTATGTTATGTGTAATTTACTCGTATATTAATAAACGATATACCTAGTATATTGTAGTTTCATCCCAGCTACCACACCTCCACCCCTGCGATTCACCAGGGCCATGCCCACAACTTACTATACTCCACCTACTGGGTTCAATTGTGAATCTAAGCCATCCGGGTCCCTGGACTTGAACACACATAAAAAAATCATCAAATTAAGTCCAGCCTCTTAGGAGGAGTTCAGTGACAAACACACGTATAGAAGAATGATATATATAAAGACTAGCGATCAGCCCTGGCTTCGCATGGGTGATTTCTGGATGTCGACAACAGCGCCACCAACTGGGTCCAATTGTAAATCTAAATCATCCAGTAACCCACTTGAGCACCCACAAAAAAATTATCAAACTCGGTCCAGCCGTTTAGGAGTTCAATGACAAACATATGTACAGAAGAGTTATATGCATAAAAACAAATAAAATTGGAGTGAACATCGAAATAACTGCCTTTTATTGAGCTTAGGAGGTTACTTGCATGCCATTAAGATATGAATAATAATTTTAAAATTGTTTGTCTGTCTGTATGTCTATCTGTCCGGGCTAATCTTCGAAATGGCTAAGCTGATTGTGATGAAACTTCATGAACAGCTAGAAAGCAATACCAGGAGTGACCTAGGCTATATTTTATTTAAGAAAACTACTATACCTAATTGACGTCACATTAGTAGATTCAAGCCTAGTGACAAGGCGGGTTGCTAGTTCTATAATAACAATAATGTTAATTTCTATTTTCACAAATTACATAAAAAACAATGATAAAAAATGAAAATGTGAAATCCATACAAGTATTTTTTACAGAATGGGTGACAAACAAGCAGACAGTCCACCTGATGGTAAGTGGATGCTGCGGTCCACAGACATCTACATTTATTCTCGATTAAGAATCAAAATGCAGATGCGTTGGCACTCCTAAGGACTAAGATGGAATGCCTCATTTTCAGTAAAAAGAGTCTCCGGTATTCTGTGAGAGCGCGGTCCTACCCCGGTCGAGCCGACCTATTCGGGCTACAACCATAATATAGCTGCAGTGTGGCTCTATTACATTTCGATGTTCCTTACACTTGTACTTAATTCGCGATTCTAACATTTTAAAATTATATGATCAGTATCAGTAGCACTACACTCAATGACCTCAATAGTGTCAAGTAGTGTAAGACAAAGGTCATTTTACGTGATGTCCGTGGCACACTTATGCCGGTAGTTGTTGGGAACATTGCGCTCCATATTGTTGACGAGTATGTTTACCTAGCACAAATTTTCCGACTCCAACTTCGACCCAGAGTCAATCAACGTGGGTGGCTTTCGGGAGATTGCGACACATCTTGTCATTCATATTTCCCAAACCTTGAAATCAAAAGTTTACAACCAGTGCATATGTAAATAACTGTCTTTAAGGCATTCTGCCAAGGCAACCAGTGCGTGTTGTCAGTGATGATACGTGGATCTGAGACGTGTTTTTACTGCTGGCCATATGTGGAAGCTCGAGGTCGCTATGCAAACTATGGAGAGGGCTATGCTTGGAGTTTCGAAGAACCGATAACCGATAGGAAAGAAAGGTTCTCGAGTGACAGACTCGTACCAGTAAGCTAAGTGTGGAGGGTCCCCCTACTGGATAAAGTTACGACCTGCAATGTATGAAGTCGATGGATGTAGGTGGCTCAGGACCGTGTTTTGCTGCCATTCCTTAATGGATACTGTTCAGCAGTAGACTTAAGGCGGCAGTAATGATGATTTTGAAAATGACATACATACATACATACATACATACATACAAACATAAATATATACAGGTGAAGCTAATAAAAGCGCATTAAAAATCGAACGGGTTATCGCTTCATTATTATGTACTTAGTACCTTCATGGTTTCTAAAAGAAAAAATGTAATATTTACAGTCTTACGGCTTCGTTTTTATAACATGCAGTATTTAATATGTATTAAAGAATTAAATAAATTCCTAAGGCGCTTAAAATTCTTATACACATCTTACTTACTACATACTTGCATGTTCTGTTTTATTTATTTATTACGAAAACTACAATAACATTGTCTGCCCCTGTTATTTTAATAGACTTAAAATCGTCATTTCCTTGAGGAAGTTTCGTATTTGCCAAACTTTTGTCAAATTTTACAAGCAAACGAAAAACACACTTAGATTTTTAAATTGTGAGCAATTTTGAATTTGTGAAATTGTTGGTGATATGAAATGCTGTTCATTTCATTTTGTAGTAGGTAGGTAGATAGAGTAATCTCTACATATTTTAAAGTACCCCGTCGCGTTTGTCTGTATGTACATATGTTCGCACTAATCTCAGAAACTGTCGTTGAGATTTTCATTTGTTTACACCAATATACAGACTGGTTCTTGAGGAAAGTTAAGATTTAAAATTTATTCATATTTGATAGATACGTAAATTCAGTGACTGAACTAAATACAAAGTAACGTATTACAAAAAAAAAGTTACGTAATATTAAGATCTAAAAGTACATGTGTGTTGCAGTTTAACAAATGGGTCTTAGCTCTGCGATTATTATTGGTCAGAGAACAAACAATGATTTTCAGCTTATTACCCTTGAGATGACGAGACGAAGATGAGCACAATAGAATAATCAGTGTAAACATGTATGATGAGTGCCCTTTCAGCCTTACGACTTGCAACTTGGGTTCAATTTAGTAAAAAAACTGAAGGGGCTTGGTGTGTAAGATTGCGCACATGTGAAAGCTAGTAAAAGGTTTAGGCAGCCATGATGAGTTAGGAGAAGAAGAATAAGAAAATGCTATGGTTTATAGCTGGCGAACAAAGTGTTTGAGAATACCTTGTTTTTGTTTATCTAGAAGATATGTATTGAATTTATTTTTAAAATATAATTATACAATAGTGATATTTGTCGATTAAATCAGAAAAATAGGGCCCCCTGAGAAGGTCGTGGCTTATTCCATTAATACGAGTAAGGTAAAGGCACCTTATTCTGAGGGGTTCTAAAATTGGTACCATATTCCGAGGTATTTAGAAAATCTTTTACACGTGGTAGAGCCATGCTGCAGCTGTATTAATTGTACAGTTATAGCACGAATGGGTTGGCTCGACCGGGGAAGGACCACGCTCTCACAGAATACTGCTGTGTTTCGTATGGTGAGTGTAGAGAACCGGAAGCCCTTTACTGAAAAGAGGCATTTCATCTTAGTCCTCACGGCTGACGACGCATCTGCATTTTGATTCGCAAACGAGGATAGATGTAGATGTCTATGGGCCACAGCAACCACTTACCATCAGGTGGACTGTGTGCTAGCTTGTCACCCATATCTTTTTACTACAAGATCTCTTATTCAATTGATAATATAACTTTGCGTAGTAATATCACCAAAGGTCTGGATAAATGTGTATACGTTTTATATAATAACAATTACTTTTGCGTCAGTAGCTGGTCCGAACCCACTCTTCATACATTTTGGACCTTGTATACGTGAGTACCAAAGGAGAATGGGATTTTTGGGCCTGAAGTTAACTAATTGGTTTATACTTTAAAAAATTGGCCATATTTTTCTAAAGTAAAATACAAAAAAGTAGCTCTTTTTACAATCTAGAATTCGAAAAAACAATAAAATAAGAAATAAGTTAGAAAATCGATTGTAGTGTTTTCCTTATGGCAATAAATCGATTACCATAAAGAATACACAAGTTAAATGCTCGTTTCTGAACGTTATCTTCAATAGAAGACTCCTCATTTTGAAACTTGACTTGACAGTTCAAACTTCAAACTATTTACTTAAAAGAAAAAGACAGATTTTTGATTCGATTTGAAACGAGCGCAATATAATCGATTCTCGATTAAATTGAGCATTTTAATATCTATTTTCGATTATTTTTCTGTGTTAACTATCTACAAAATAATAATAAAAAATACAAATCATCAACATTCCAACAAGTAACAGTTACAACAACAATTCAAGTAATCGATCTCAGATAGATATCCCTAATATTCACTTCACTTAGTTGTTGTTGTTTTAACTTTCGTTAATCGTTTCATCATTTCGTTTCATTACTAACCACAGCTTTTTTGTGATTTATACTGATTCTGCTTCTATATTTTTAAGTAATTATAGTGAAAAATAGCCTGTTACAGTGTAATAACAGTGAAAAATCACCTGTTACAAAATAGGTAATAGATAATCTCACTTTTACTTATTCTACAATAACTCAGCTCCTAGATTGACAAATCTTGCTGGATTTTCAGCTATGAGTTGTTTATATATACGCTATCAAATGGTCCAACTTTTATCTTATTAACACTTGGGCCCAAGAATGTATGGGGACATCTTCTTCTCCTAAAGTAATTTTTTGGTTATTTTTGTACCGTTTGTTTATTTGAGTTAAACTATTTCAAGGATCATATTTTAATCGAAAACACTTAACTTTTGTTCATTTTTCTGAATAAATCAAGGTGAAAATACGTTTTGAAAATACCTCGACTTTCGGTGTCAAATATTTCAGCCGGTTCCTTATTTCGATGTATACCGCGAAATAGCGATTTCGGATAAGTACTTGATTTTTTTTTAGGGTTGTTTTTATGATTAGGCCGTTTCCCGCTTTGGGTTTGACAACTTAAAAAGACAATGAATGTTAAAATCTATTTCCGAGGTATACTTATGCGTTTCATGTCAAAGGTTATCTATTTTGTTAATTTATTGCATGGAAAAGCAAAGAAGGAAAATTTAATTTATTTTTTATATATGTACAACTTGATGTAATTTTTAGCCAGTTTTATAGTATATTTACAAATTATGCCAAAAAACTTGCATTTTTTAAAACTCGCAATTAAGAAACGAGATATTTTGGTATAAAACGCTATTCCGATATACTAGGTCGGGATAAGGTTCTATGCGCATCTTATTTTGCCCTATCACAAATAAAAATGCAATACAGTAAAAGCATCCAATTTCGCACTAACTGTCACACCACCTTCTTATAACAACTATTATTATCGTATTAACGTGTCCTATCACAAACAAATTAAAACTTATTAAAATGTTCACAAACGCAAAATATAAAGTATTCAGAATTTTGCGCAGCTTCCTATACAATTTATTTTAGTTTCAATAACGCGTAGGTCTCTATTTCCTTTATAATAACTTTCACAAACTTAGGTACGCAGTTAGAAATATTCATTGATAATACGTCTTACTACATTTTTTTTTTAATAGAATATGGGTCACAAACGAGCACACAGTCCACCTGATGGTAAGTGGATGCTGTGGCCCACAGACATCTACATTTATCCTCGATTAAGAATCAAAATGCAGATGCGTTGTCACCCCTGAGGACTAAGATGGAATGTCTCGTTTCCAGTAAAACGGGTCTCTGGTTCTCTACACTCACCATACGAAACACAGCAGTACTAAGCTCCTATTTTACGCTGGTATTCTGTGAGAGTGTGATCCTTCCCCGGTCGAGTCGACCCATTGGTGCTACAACCCATAATATAGCTGCGTCCTAAAAATAATAATATAATTTTAAGCAATATCTTGCTTTAGAGAGATGCTTATATTGATTATGATGATGGATGCTTATTACGTAATCAAACCATCTATCCCCACAAATTTTCACATACCTAGATAGCAATGATAACACTTCTAGAAAATTTGCTCTCGCTGTAACAACACATTGGTCTATATCACGGAGATTATATAATTTGTTTTTATATTAATTTTTTTGATAATATAGTTTATTTATATTATATATTTATTTATTTAATTATAATTTTGGTTGTAGGATAACGAACACCATTTATTATTCTTGCGGCCTTTTTCCATTTTGTACACTCGGAATTAGGAACCAAATACATCGGAATAAGGATTTTTACATCTGAATATAGTTAAAAGCCATATGAAGTATGGTACTTACGAAACACAGCTTAACATTATTTTTGTCAATATTTACAAATACTTATTTCGAAATATTGGCCATTTCTTTCGACGCACTTTTAGAATTTTAATTTAAAATCATCATCATCGTCATCGTCATTGCAGCCTACCACATGTCCACTGCCAACTGATCCGTCAGGCTAAGTCGTTTACTCTGATTCTACTGCGCATATCTTCATTACGAGGTTTATTACTCGGAAAAATTCCGAGTATAGCCCTCTCCATAGTTTGCTGAGCGACCTTGACCTTATTTAATGCGGCTTGCAGTGAAGGACATCCAGTGATGACATATGAATCTGAGCGAGCTATACTCGGAGTTTCTCCGAGTAATAAGCCTCGTTATGAAGATATGTGCAGTAGAATCAGAGTAAATGTCTCTCTCTCTTCTCTTCTCGCTCTCTCTCTCTCTCTCTCTCTCTCTCTCTCTCTCTCTCTCTCTCTCTGCTTTAATTCTCACTATATATTTATAGGTTTTTATTTTCAATTTATAGGATAGGGTGACAAAACGAGCACATAGTCCACCTGCCGGTGAATGGACTCACCATACGAAACTCAGCAGCATTAAGCTGCTATTTTACGCTGATATTCTGTGAGAGCGTGGTCCTTCCCCATTCGAGCCGACCCATTCGTGTTACAACCATAATATAGTTTCAGCATGGCTCTACCACGTATAAAAAAGGTATGGTAGATAAACTTGATTAAAGCATAGCATTTAGGTTTTATGCCGGGTATCTGTATTTAAGAACGCTTCGTTTTATTTTACACGCCGTTTTGCAGTGAATTAAATGCATGAAAACCCGGTTATACCGGTTCATACCGGTTAAAGTTTATTCATTTTAATTCGTCCTTAGTTGCTGAGTGAAATTAAACAACTGAAACATACACTTACGAAGAACCTTTTTCGCAGTATTAAATTGATTTGACATTTTAAATTTTAAAAGAACAAAAGGAGAAACAATGCCAAATAAATTTAATTATGCTAACTAAATAAGAAGTAACGTCTCAAAGAGAATACAACAGCGACGGCGATATTAAGTGAAATGTAAATTGAGCTCACGTATTTGAACGACAAAGCGTTATTATGTTGAATGTAGCTAAAGTGTTTTAGATTTTTATTCGGAGCGTTAATAACATAAGCTAAAGTGTTAATGTTGGAAAGAAAAATAATGTTTAAAAATTATTCTAAATACATTTTTTTTTATTTGCAACTTTTGGGCTAGGTTCTCAAGAAAGCCGTGGGCGATGCGGTGACTAGAGACAGCAAGAGCAGGGCGGTGACAGAATACATATTAGGTCCTTACATATCAAATTAGCGTTTTGTCGTACTGACCACTTTGATCTGAAATATCTCCTCTTTGGTTAAGAATTCCAAATTCAAATTTATAAATTCATTTAGGTGGTACATTTGAGTTTTAAAAACAGTCATTCATTTGTTTTTTCCTCATCATTTTTTTCTTTGGCGTCGCTTATTACCGCACAATGGAAAACATGAAGTATCGGTATATTTACGAGTACGAGTTCTACCGTGGCACCAGTGCTATAGAAACAGCTCGAAGGATTAATGATGTGTACGGCGCTGGTGTCGCAAAAGAAAGCACGGTACGTTTTTGGTTTCAACGTTTTCGTTCTGGAAATTTCGACCTTCAAAACCAACCCCGTGGACGGCCGGAGTCCAAAGTGGAAAATGAAGAATTATAGGCTATTGTGGAAGCGGATCCATCACAAAGCACTTCAGAGATAGCTGCAGGCTTCGCGTAAGTGATAAAACTGTATAAATCCACTTGAAGTAAATCGGAAAAGTAAAAAAACTTGAACGATGGGTACCTCATGAATTGAGTGAATCGAACTTGCAAACACGCGTCTACTGCTGTGTTACTTTGCTCAACCGACACAATAATGAAGGATTTTAAATCAAATCATTACTTGTGATGAAAAGTGGATACTGTACGATAATCGAGCGCTCGTCGTAATGGCTGAACCCATTACGACGAGCGCTGGGTCTCCAACCCAGCCAAATCCTGCCCTAAACGAAAATTGACTCAGAAAAGTTACTTGTGAGTGTTTGTGGACTAGCGCCGGTGTCGTTCACTACAGCTTTCTAAAATCTGACCAAACGATTACGGCAGATATCTATTGTCAGCAACTGCAAACCATGAAGGAAGAACTAGCTGCTAAACAACCGAGATTGGTCAATCGCTCTGGGCCACTGCTGCTTTACGACAACGCAAGACCACACACTGCACAACAAACAACCACTAAGTTAGATGAGCTACAATTGGAATGTCTGCGACATCTACTGTACTCCCCGGACCTTGCTCCAACGGATTACCATTTTTCCGGAATTTGGACAACAAGGAAAAAATTCAACTCCGATGCGGCAGTCCAAACCGCCTTCAAAAGTTTATTGATTCTCGCCCCATGGTTTTTTTAGTAAAGGGATCAATGAACTACCTATGAGATAGCAAAAGTGCATAGATAACAACTTACAGGAAGTATTATTATTGCTTCGTTATAGATTTAAATTAGGAATTTTACAATTGGATCAAGGCTGAAAGTGTAATAAAAACAATGTTTTCCTCATTGTACATCGTTCACCCTATTCCGTGAATACGACTAGGAAGAAAGGAAAAACCCAAAAGATCTTATGGACTAAGTAGATTAAAACCAAACATCTGCTATAAAGGAGCAGCGTCAAAGGTGCGAGGCGATTACAGCTTCAAGCATTAATAATATTTAGTCATTTGCCCTTAGAAATAAAGGTTCTTGGGGATAAGAAAAAAATTAAACTAAGCATGATTGTAAAAAAACTTTTGTAAAAAAATATTAGTTTCCTGTATTGAAAGTTGTAATTAATATGCAGCAACTTATATACAGTTTCATACAATAAAATTCTGTCCTATCTACATACATATGTACATATGTTCAGGCATTCAGGCTCATAATGACTGGGTTGTTTATTAAAAAATATTTATTTCTATAATTGATATTATAATTTAGATTTTTTAACTACAATCCCACGTGATGGTAAGTGGTGATGTAGCCTAAGATGGTGAAGCGCACTAACTTAACAAAAGCCTATTCACTCTTGCCTTGACGACACCCACACTGTAATCGGATGGAAAGACAGATGCTGGCAACTTATTCCACACCTTTGCTGTATAACTTTGAGCATGACGAACGATGTATCAAACCGTTTGGTTCGATTGCGTGGTAAGTTAACAACGAAAGGGTGGAGACTAGCCGAACGTCTGGTGATGGAAGGGAGAGGGAAGAATTAAGTTATGCAATTCCTGCTAGACTAAACTAAACTCTCCGAAATGCATCCTGTAGAAAACCGAAAGACTGGCTACTTTGCGCCTGCGTTCGAGGCTGGTAAGATTGATTTTAAACAGATTCGGGTCACCAATAAGCCTCTTAGCACGCCTTTCCATTGAGTCCGAAGTTGCTAGGTGCCATTTTGCAACACCAGCCCATATATGGCAGCAGTACTCCATGCACGACGAGACTTGCACTTTATATAATGTAAGCAGCTCCGACTCCTAGCTTCCTTGCAGCTGCTCAGGCCTTGGACTTAATGAACCGTCCGAAGTTCAGGTTTGAGGATATTTCTACCTCCAACAACTGTAGGCGGTCGGTGTATTCCAGTGATACATTTCGGAAAGAAGGAGCCACGGTTAAGGCTCTTTTTTGCAGTGAAGAGACACGCTTGTGTTTTAGGGGCGTTAAATTTCACAAGATTGGCATCGCTCCATTCGGAGACTGCCTGTAGTGTGAGATTCACACGCTCAACCGTAGTTTCTCTTCCGGGCTAGATTTGATCTCGACTGGCCCGAGGACTTGGTTGGTATCTCTCCACGACTGTACTGTCGTCTGCGTACCCATATATACCGGGCATAAGCAGATCATTAATATGCAGCAGGAAGAGAGTTGCGGAGAGAATGGACCTCTGAGCAACACTGAGAAGGTCATTCTGTTCTAGGTATCCCATTAAGCGGGCATTCAATATACGCTCCATAACCGTGCTGAGTATAGAGTTGAGATTGGCCGATAATTGGCAGAGTCGGCACGGCTGCCTTTTTTTGGGACAGGCTGCACGTTGGCCAGCTTCCATGATTTTGGCACTATTCCAGTCTTAAATGAGAGGCGGAACAAGTGTGTCAGCACAGGAGACAACTCGGGTTTACAAGTCTTAAGAACTATAGCTAAAAGGTAAAGCTAAGGACTATACCATCTGGTCTACTAGCTTTATTCACGTCTAGACCCCGCAAGGTTTTAAGAACTTCCTTATTTATGATACGAACCTTCGACATAGAGGTCCTGCAGTGAGATAATTCATGTGGAACGTTTTTGTCACTGTCCAGATGCGAATTGCAGGCAAAGAGAGACGCGAACAAGTCTGCTTTCTCTTTAGCCGTATGTGCTAGTGTGCCATCTGGTTTTACCAGCAAAGGCAGTGTAGACCAACAGAAGTTTGTCTCAACTGCTTTGGCAAGAGACCAAAAAGCTCTAGTGCCGGATGATCTGGCCGAAAGTTTTGCGCCAATATGTTTAATGTAATCGAAACTGGCTTTCCGTAACGCTTTTTTGTAGGACTTGGCGACCTGGTTGAAAGTTCTCTTCTTGGAGCTTATATCCGGAGCTTTGCGGTTTTGAGCGTCAACCTAGGATAGATACGTTAAATGCTTACGCTTTTCAGCTTGGGTGCATTCAGCGTTAAACCATGGGCGAGCTTTGCTACCGGTGGCAGTGTCAGAAAACGGGATAAAATACTCCACAGCTTAACGTTACACATTGGTTATCGCATCCGCGCAGCTCGACGGATCCGCAGACGCAGACCTCCCGCCAAGGATGGGATGCAAAAAATTGTCGCATCTCATCCCGACGCATCTCATCCCAATCTGCTGATTTATATGCCATATTCGTCGAACACCTTTTGACTCGTAAGCAGGTGGAGAATATGACGATACAGATTTCACCAGACAGTGTTCAGATGTACCCAAAGGGGAGGTAACATTAATAATTATAAAAATCATATTTATATTTATGACTTAATTCGCCTTTCTTACTTTCGATACGGTAAAATACTATTTTTATATTTTGTCAGATATCGTTGCGAAATAATTTGTTAACGGAAAGGCAAGTGAGATTCATGGCAGAAAATTCTAAAGATTCGTCGAACTGGAAGAACGGGGGTCGTATGGGGTTGATAAAATACAAATGTTAACGTAGATACTTTTTGTATCATCATCAGTATGAAATATCATAACAATGGTGAGAAATTTTAATGTAGTTTATAAAAGTTATATAGTTTACATAGAAAATGTGTAATAACTCGCCTATTTAGAAATGAAGTTCAACGAAGAAGTGAAACGAAAAAAAAGCACTAAATATATTTTGGGGCTATTATTTTCGTCTCCTTAAGGTTACGTTCGATCTAAAATATAAAGTAGTACGCTGGTCTTGTGCTCGGTGGACTCCAAAATGAACTAAAACTAATGATTTCTTATATTTACACGAACACTACACATTGAATAAAACTACTTTTACGGATTATATCGCGTTTAATGACTTATTTTTATTAAATTTCCGACGTTTCGGGTGCTTTACAGCACCCATGGTCACGGGGGACTGAGATGATTGACGTCCCGATGTCAGAGTTAACCCGGAGTACCTTCAGCTTTTTTAATTATTACTTTTGGTCCGATCTACGCAGAATGAACTTATTGTGTCTTGAAGTCTTCACGTCTGGTGCTCATAGTTGACGTGAAGCACCAACGTTCCAGGAAGTCTGCAGTTTGTGATCATATCCTAGACGGCCCCCGCCATTACATTAGATTTGATAAACCACAAATTCTCACGAAAGAACATCGATTCCTGCCAAGGATGATACGTGAAGCTATTGAAATTAAAAAAACATCCTAATTTCAATAGAGAAGGAGGCTGGTACTACCACTTGCTTGGGATCCTGTAATTAATAAAATTAAAACTAAACCCAAGCAAGACTTCAAGACACAGTAAGTTCATTCTGCGTAGATCGGACCAAAATTAATAATTAAAAAAGCTGAAAGTACTCCGGGTTAACTCTGACATCGGGACGTCAATCACCTCAGTCCCCCGTGACCATGGGTGCTGTAAAGCACCTGAAACGTCGGCAATTAATAAAAATAAGTTATTAAATGCGATATAATCCGTAAAAGTAGTTTTATTCAATGAACTAAAACTGTTAAGAAATTAAGAAATACACTTTTATTTCCCGTCTAAGAACCATTGATCCGAGATTTTTTGGATTCCTTGAGTAGTAAAATTTACAAAACTCTCTACTATGTGCGATCGGGCGCATTTTGAGAATTCATAATTTATTGTTTGTGAATACGCATTTCTATTTTCCTTATTTTCATGTTATTGCTCTTAGCCAGTTGGCTTTTACAGCTTAATCGAAGTCAAGTCAGATGATGATAATCATCGATGCCGTGATTACGTACTAGCTCCGATAGTATTTCACGAGAGTATCGTTTATATCGTCCACTGTATTGCAATTTGAGCTTAAAGTTTTAAGGGATAATTTAAAAGACACATACAAAGTGATCAGTCGGTGGTGGTACTCAACAATAATATTTTTTTATTTATAAAAAAACAATAAGTCGTCTCAAAGCTCCAATGTTTTATATTTTAATCGTGAAAAGTGTACAGCTCACCTTTTAGAATTTATTTTATAAAAAACAGTCTAATGCGTTTATCGCTCTAATCCTCTAAAAGGTTATTTTTACATAAACATTTTTACAGTTCGTTGCATGTGCCTGTGTTTCGTTGATTTCGTTCATTTTTAGTCTGAGTGGCGTGTTAGTTAATAGCTAAATATAACTTAAATATTTTATTGAGTTAGGGCCGATTGAAAAATCAGATAAAATTAAATCATTGGTCATTAGATAAACAAATTAAAATTAATTACAGTTATATAAATAAAATGGTTCAATTATTTCACATTTAAATACAGTCGGGTTATAATTTATTTAATGGGATAACTTTTATCTGAAGATTAAAAAATGAGCCCTTACCCAACGGATAAGGGCTCATTTTTTAATCGTTTTATTTATCTATTCTTATTTATCTTATTTTATATACAACGATAATGAATGGAAAATAGGTGATGTTGTATACTATTACTTTTTATAGCCAACGATTCCACATATAGCAAAAGAGACAATAGGCTTTGAATTTGTAAATTGTGTTTATAAGGTCAAGGAAAATATTTACTTATTAAATAAAATAAAAAAGAGATGAAGAAGGACCTATAAACTCTAGGAATTCTAAATTGGCCAATTTATTTGCGCTGCGCTTGCAACTTAAAGTCAAATTTCTTACACCCGGGCAATCAATCAAGTCCTCCAAATATTTCTAATATAACTCAACTCAACTCCAACTACAAATATTTAAAAAATAGAAGTTAACATTAAGCACGTGTTCGGTTGTTGAAAACTCTTGATCCATCAAAATCTGCTGGACCTGATAACTTACCAGCCACTTTTCTTATTAATTGCGCAGAAACGATAGCACTACCAATAAGTTACTATTTCGCAAATTGTTGGATGAATGCTCAGTTCCTGATATTTGGAAACGTGCATATATCACCCCTGTGCACAAGAAGGCCCTAGGACTGATGTCACGAACCAATTACTAAGTTGTGCATCATTTCTAAAGTCTTTGAAAAGTTGGTTTATGAGCAGGTGTATACGTTGCTCAAACAAAGCATAAGCCAGTCTCAACATGGTTTCTTTAAGGGTGGATCTACCATTCCCAACTTGGTGCTACTTAATTAATTCTTGACTAAAGCCCTGGATGATGGCCATCAAGTTGCCGTTGTATATACAGATTATAGTAAGACTTTCGACCGGATTGAACATAATCTACTTTTAAAAAAGCTTCAGTATGTTGGTTTCTTTGGATACCTACTGCGTTGGTTCTCCTCTTATATCGACAATCGCTTGCCGGCTGTAATTGTAAACAATTATATATCAGGTTGGGTGTCAATACTGAATGACGTACCACAGGGTTCCTTGTTGGGGCCGTTGCTATTTCTTATATTTGTTAACGACATTGAAACCTGCTTTCAACAAGCTTGATCTAAACCCATCAAAATATAATTTGTAAGCTGTTGGTTTTCCATAACATAAAAATTAAATAAATAAATTAGAATAAATTATTTGTTTGAATTTGGTTGTAGGTGTCCATCGGATGTAGTAGCTAACTACCATCAGGTGGAATCCAAGTATTTTATTTCAGATAACACAATACCACACTATGTTTGTCAAATCTCATCAGCTATTCAAAGTGGAATCCCTTTTCACGTAACAACCTACTCTTACCTACTATGGCGCGGAGCAGCAGTGTATCTACTGCTGTATTTAATATTAAAGAGTACGGAGCGTCAATTTCTTTACAAGCTTCATGGCATTCCATTTTAGTGCATAAAGTCGAAAACGCACCTATAATCTTCATTTTTGGAGTTGGCTGCCAGTTCTTTTATATTAGAGTTTTCATTTATCATTCGGATATCACCTTCTTTGTTTCTTTAATGTTAATAAAAAAATTACCTTCCCGACCCCACAGTAAACAACCTTGCTTTGTGAATTTGCCCTGGGGAACTTACGAGTATCCGCGCTTTACACACAAACGAGTGAGTGATCACTTTGTCCATTACCCTTTCCTAGTTTTTTAATAATGGTTCTGTTTAATTTCGTTTGAATATAAAATCACAAAAAAATTTGGTCTATTCTTATATTTAAATGAACACCTATATTGAATAAAACTTATTTTAAGGACTCCACCGCGTTTAATTTTCACTTATTTTCTCAAAAATTTCAACGCTTCGAGTACCCCTGGTTATGCCCCTGCATGGTATTTAACATGTTGATGTCACAGTTAACCCAATCTGCCTTCCGCTTTTTAGTACTAATTTTAGTCCGACCAATGTAAAACGAGCTTATATCTTAAAAGTTAGTGGTTTGTCGGAGTTTGGCCTTATTTTTTATTTTACAAAAGAGGGCCATAACCCTCTTCTGTAAAACAAATATAATTTTAGTGTCAGCTGAATGTTCCCATAGCAAAATACCATACGACATTTTGCTATGGAAATAGCTAAAGTAAACTAGTCTAGTTGTTTCAACGCTGGTAAGATTTCTACACTTTTTTACAGCATATGCTGCAAAACTAAGTTAAACCACCACCACTTACGTGTACCATGCTAGTTTTGATATATGGGGGCTCCATAAATGGTGGTATCTCAAGACTCAGTTCCTCCCCATTTAAAATCACATTAGTATTTAATTGTTTAACATTTGGAGTCATGAATTGCATACATTTAGTTTTAGTGCCATATAAATGCAAATTATTAACGTTAAACCAACTTACTAATTTAGATATAGCATTATTAATGCTACAATAAGATTCAAAAATAATTACCGTCAGTGTTGTAAGAAGCGACTTAGAGAATGCTTGGAAGACATATGGCTTTCGACAGGAGAAGATATAACAATGTTATATTTCACTTTTTTATATTATTCTAAGTCAGCGCTTAACTACAATCCCACCTGATGGTAAGTGGTGATGTAGCCTAAGATGGTGAAGTGCACTGACTTAAAAAAAGCCAATTCACTCTTGCCTTGAAGACACCCAAATTATATACGGATGGAAACACAGATGCTGGCAACTTATTCCACTCCTTTGCTATACGCATGATGAACGATGTAGCAAACCGTTTAGTTCGAATGCGTGGTAAGTCAACAACAAAGGGGTGGAGACTGGCCGAACGTCTGGTTATCCGATGGTGGAAGGAAGAGGGAGGAATTAAATTATGCAATTCCTGCGCATACTCTCCGAAATGCATCCTGTAGTAAACCGAAAGGCTGGCTACTTTGCGCCTGTGTTCGAGGCTGGTAAAATTGGTTTTAACCAAATTCGGGTCACCAATAAGCCTCATAGCACGCCTTTCCATTGAGTGCTTTGCCCTTGGGCTCAATGAAACGCCCGAAGTTCAGATTAGAGGACATCTCAACCCCAACAACTGAAGGCGGTCGGTGTATTCTAATGATACATTTCGGAAAGAAGGAGCCGAGATGAGCTGGCTTCTTTTTGCAGTGAAGAGACACGCTTGTGTTATGTAGGTGTTGAATTTCACAAGATTGGCATCGCTCTATTCGGAGACTGCCTGTCACAAGCTTTCGGACTGGATTTGATCCCGACTGGCCCGAGGACTTGGTTGGTATCTCTCCACAACTGTGCTATCGTCTGCATACACATAGATACCGGGCATAAGCAGATCATTAATATGCAGCAGGAAAAGGGTTGCGGAGAGAACGGACCCATGAGGAACACCGGCATTAGTCGCAACAGGATTGAATGAGCAGCCATCGACGACGACCCGTAGAGACCGTTCACTCAGAAGGTCCTTTACCCAGTCAATCAGACCAGGCGATAAGCCGTACACTGGAAGCTTACCCAAAAGGCTAGCGTGTCAATCTCTGTCAGAGGCCTTCGAGACATCAAGGGAAAGAGCAAGTGCTTCCCCATTGTTCTCGAGTGCCTCGCCCCATACGTGTGTGGCATACACTAGAAGGTCCCCAGCTGACCGATTTCGGTGAAACCCGTATTGGCGGTCACTAAGGAGGTCATTCTGTTCTGAGTATGCCATTAAGCGGGCGTTCAATATACGCTCCATAATCTTGCGGAGTATGAAGGTAATTGAGGTAATTCACTTTTCATTAACCTTTTCTTTTCGCTTTTTTGCAGCAGGGGTTATTAGATTAGGGTGGATTTAAGGGTTGAAATTTCTCCAAACGTCAACTATGGGGGGTTCATTGATTTCAAGACCAAAGCAGTCGCAAGGAAACTAGGTGTCCGAGCAACGGTGTGGCGGTACTTCGCGCCGAGGCAGCTCTTTACCTTATATAAAGCGCAAGTTCGATCGTACATGGAGTTTCATGGTACCAGCCCATATGTGAGAGTAGTATCATATATGGGCTGGTACTATGAAATGCACCTAGCAGCGTATTGCACTCAGTAGAGAGACATGCTAAGAGGCTTATTAATAACTTTGATTTGGTTAAAACCAATATTATCAGCCTCTCAGGATTCTATAGGATGCATTTTGGAGAGTGTGTGCAGGAACTACATGCTTTATTTCCTTTCTCCTCTTTCCACCGTCGGACAACCAGGCAGTTTGCGAATATTCACTTCTTACTGATTACAATCTGGGCGTCTTCAAGGCTTCATTATTTTTTAGATTTATTAACTAGGGCTTCACCACCACTATTATATTTATACCACTATTATATATTATAGTATTTGTTTTGTAGTCAATTTTAAAATTGAAATCGAATCGTAGTCAAGCGCAGATTGTATACAGATTGTAGTCAAGCAATAAAAATTGAGACATAAAAAACAAGAAGTTATTATGCCGTGACATATAAGACACAGAAGACAAAAATGAATAATATGGGTAACTTCTACAAAAGCGGAACTCTAAATTTAACACAATAAAAAATTTAAACTTACAGCCCACATGCCTTCTCTCATTTCTGAGAGGGTTTTAGGGCAAGGAAATGTCCGCAGCGCTGCCCCAATGCGTGTTGGCGAAATTCACATGTCTTTGAAATATTTTTTTTTTATTTCTCAGACATGCAGGTTTTCTCACGATTTTTTTCAACAATTTCATTGGTGCCGGCAGGGATTGAACCCAGGTTGCTCGCGTACTGAAAACTTAACACAATTAGTTTGATTTAAAACATAATGTTTTTTGCAACCCTTTTAAATCGATAGCTACCTCTAGGTATCGTGGCGATAGTTTAGTCTGTTCTAATTTTTGGCAATAGCGGTGTTGGCGACGTGTCTAAAAAATTGTTTCCTTAAATTCCTGTGAAAAATAATAAACAAAGTTAAAGACTCGTAAAATATATTTAATAACAGGCACTTAATTTATGTTAGAAGTAGTTAGTTCCCCGGTTGAGCGTTAGTTCCATGAAAATTTATTTTTTGAATTAATTTAGAGTCATGTATTACATAGTAATCAGCTATGCAATGCGAATAGAAGTATTATGTTAAATTAAATGCTTATTTTAGAGGGAAATATATTTAGCATTTGAGATTATTTTTGTTTTTGTGATAACTGATAAGAAACATTGTGACTGATAAGGATATCGTATGTAAACCGTATTGTTTCATGATGAAAGAGATAGATATAATTTAGACAAGGAAGGCATTAGCCTCCTATAGATGTAATTAGAGTCGTCTAGATATCAGTTGTTCATATTGTGTGAGATGTGAACCGAGCGCAAGATCATGTGATATAAATAAGAAAAATAATTTTTATTAATTTATGAAAATTTATGAAATTTATGTAAAAGTAAGTCAAAATGTTTCAGGATTGTTGTGTATATAAAATAAGATAGTTCTGTGTTAAAAATGTTTAAATTTGTGCTAAATATAGTGAAATAACGATAGTTTTATATCAGAAAATTAAAGTTGTTTTAAGTGAAAAATATGTGTAAATTCGTGAATTAAACTATTGCAATAATTAAGTTTTTTATAATTATTAATAAAGATTGTTATTTCAACCTTGTGTGTTAGATATTTAAGATTTCTAACTTTGGAAAAAATGGTGTAAAATAGGCATTTTTTGTTAAATAAATTAAAAAGTTTTTATGTGATTATAATGTGATGTATGTAATATTATTAAGACTTTTTGTGCTATTGTTATGTACAAATTGTATGATCATATGTTTTTTATGAATAAAGTTATTGGGAAAAATGTAAGAGAGCAATAGCAAAAATCGATGTAAAATTTTGCTAAACCGCGCGTGGTGCGCGGTTCTCTTTCGCGTGTAGCTTTGAAGTAGCTCAGTAAACTGGTAACTGGCCAATTCGTTCGGGACCAGCTACCAGTTTATATATAAAGCAAGAAAGAAAATATTAGTCGTTTAACCTTTCTTCTAAGAAAGGCCAGCGGACGCTCTAGTGTGATACTCCTTCACCGGGTTCACATCCGCCTCGTTGTCCCCGGACCCAACGTGATGTGATAAGAGTTTCTGGAATAAACGTCCACTGCTGGTCCCTTTCAGTTTTGGTCATTCGGAGCCGGATCCAGACCGTATCAAGACAACGGAAGACCAGATCGGTTTAGTGGACCCACCAGGGCTGAGGCAGGACCGAAGACTGAAGACCAGGTCGGTGTAGTAAGCCCACCAGGGCTGAGGCAGGTCCGAAGACTGAAGACCAAGTTGGTGTAGTAGGCTTACGAGGGCTGAGGAAACTGGATAGCTGCCGAAAGAAAGAAACCGAGATTGCGGCCAGGCGCTAGTGCTTGCATGGGCACGCACTGCAGCCAGGCGCGAGTGCTGTTGGGCACTCACTGCAGCCAAGCAGGGCTTGGCACTCTTTCCTGTCGGGCAACCGTGCTCGGCACTTTCCTATCGGGCAACCGTGCTCGGCACTTCCTGTCGGGCAACCGTGCTCGGCATTTCCTGTCCGGGATTGTGCTCAACATTCCTGTGGCACTCAAAGGCGCTTGGTGTTTACTGTTACCAGGCGAGGATGCACACTGCTGCTGCTGCCAGCGCTCAAAGAGGCGCTCACTGCAGCTGCCAGGCGAGGTGCTCGAGGCACTCACCGCTCCTGCCTGGCGAGGGTGCTTGTGGAGGCACTTGACTGCATCGCGGCCGGAAGTGGGCGCCTGGACGAGGCGTCACCGGCGACTGGGCGGCGAGTCACCAGCATATCAACCCGACACCTAACGGTGCCAAACGTCGGGTTTGGGCTTAACACCTTACGAGGTGACATATCCAATCTTTCCCCACTCCATTCCTGCAAGACTCCATCATTGGGCAGTTTACCGCGGTAGGCCCCCGCCAGAGATTTATAGGATTAGGGGGGTTGTAGGGTTGTAGGAGGCAGGGGGTTGTAGGGTTGTAGGTTGTAGGGTTGTAGGGACCTATAGGGACAGTTAGGGAACCGTAGGGACCGTAGGCCGACAATCACCTTCCTGCAAGATGAAAGAATCGGAATCATCTGGAGTGACCACAGCTACTGCTTCAAGTGGAGCGACCACGGCTACCACGTCGAGTGGAGCTACCACCGAGACATCCACGAACACATGGGACTCGGGAACGTCTGTGACAGCGACAAGCAACAGGGCGGACACCAGTAGTACGCAGGCCAGCACCGCACAGAAATCCGTTATATCCAGAAGCGAAGCAACAGCCGAGAAAGTAGGTCAAGTTGGAACCGAAGAAGCGGCATCGACGAGAACAGTAATCGGGCAGACCAATGAAAATGGGTCACGCAAAAATAGGTCATCGCGATCAGCGAGGCTGAGAGCCGAATTGAATTAAATTCGAACGCTCAGAGCTCGAACGAGCAGAAGCAGCTGCTGCTTTAGCTAAGTCACAATTGGAGTTAGCACGCCTCGTCCGGGAAGAGGAAATGGACTCGAGCGAGGATGAAGAGCGGAATACTCAGGTGGAACCTTTCGTAAGGAGTTGGGTTCGACAGACCATAATGAGCGCGCCGATTAGTTTAACGCAACCCGACACTGCTGATAAGGAAGCGTCCAAGGGATCACGCCTCAAGGAGGCGGAGGTCGAGCGCAACCAAGGAAATGCACAGAAGGCAACGTGGGTAAAGTGTCCGAATTACCGACGCGATTAAGAGTGCAATAAAAATAGCGGGTAAAGACAAGATTTCCCCGCCTCATTTCCTCCAAGATTTACCGGTCTTCGATGGAAACCCGGGTGAATGGATAATTTTCAAAACGGTGTTTGAAGACACACGTAGTCATTTTTCAGGAGTGCAGAACGTGGCACGCCTTAGAAGGGCATTAAAGGGCACCGCTAAGGAAGCGGTTAAGTCATTGTTGTTTACTTTATGTGAATCTTGTGTAGGGTTGAGATGCTCATTCTAGCCGAGATCGAGTATGTGAAGCGTATGCCAAGACTGGCAGAAGATGGCAAAAAAATTGGATCTTTTGCAAGTCGCGTAACGAACATGGTTGCTTCAATACAAGCATTGAACCAACCACAGTATTTGTACTCACCTGAGTTAGTGAGTCGTATAGTGGAGAAGCTCGGAACTATAATTAAATTTAAATGGTTTGAATATCGAGCTCAACATCCCCCAGAGCTACAGAAGATGGCGAAATTTTTGAATTCGTTGAGTGAACAATTTGGAGCATCATTCAACGCTGAAAACGTGCCTGAAAAACGGAAAAGTCCTGAAATCGGGAAGCGGACCGTATACACTGCAAATGAGTCTGTACGCAGCCGTATTGATAGTAAGCGTTATGAACGCCGAGATAACAAGAGGCACGACCGACAGGCGGTTATGACAACTCAGGATCAACCTGCAAGTCGGGTAACTCGTAATTGTGTTATATGTAACAAAGAGCACTCCATAGAGAGTTGTTATAAATTTAAGAATAGAATAGAATAGAATAGAATATTTTTATTCAATATAGATTACATGTGTAATTCTTATTGAGTCATTTTTACTTTACCACTGGTTCGAAAAAACCTCTGTCCTGGGAAGAACCAGCAAGAAACCCAGCGGGACTTTTTTTAAGTAAGTTTTACATTAATGGTTGTACAAACTATTTAAGTACAAAATTTATTTTAGAAACTGCTTGGTAGCGACCACCTCATTCCCAGGGTTATTATCAATCATATATTCATTTATACTATAATAACCTTTTATACAGTTTCAACTTAACAAAACATTAAAACTTGGTAATGGAGAGGCCTGTACACTTTCCGGGACCTTGTTGTAATAGCGTATACATTACCCCAAGAATTAATTACTGACTCTGTAGAATCGAGAAACTGGTATCACTAGCTTGTGTTTGTTCCCAGTATTTACAGAGTGTGTATCACTTTTTTTTTTACTAAAACTACCTTTGTTTATGTGAACATACATTAAATTTTCGTAAATATACTGAGAGGCCAAAGTTAATATATTTATTTCTTTAAATTTATCTCTAAGAGACTCTCTCGGTTTTAGGTTGTAAATAGCTCTAATAGCCCTCTTCTGTAAAACAAAAATAGTTTCTGAATCAGCCGCATTTCCCCATAGCAAAATCCCATAAGACATTATGCTATGGAAATAACTGAAATAAACTAATCTAGCTGTCTCGACACTAGTGAGACCTCTAATCTTTTTACAGCATAGGCTGCAGAACTTAGTCTGCTTGCTAGTTTGGATATGGGGCCCCACTGAAGCTTTGCGTCGAGAGTGATGCCAAGAAAACAGTGGATTCAACAGGGCTCAGTTCTTCCCATTTAAAACACATTGGTACCCAGATTTTTAACATTCGTTGTTGTAAATTTAATACATTTAGTTTTATTTCCGTTTAAATGTAGATTATTAACGTTAAACCAATGCACTAATTTTGATATAGCATTATTCACTTCGTCACATTTAAATGATTGACGTTTAAGTTTAAAAATCAAGGAAGTATCATCAGCAAATAATACTATATCATGATTATCCCTACAAGGAAGGTAAGTCATTAATATACCAGAAATAGGAATGGGCCGAGAATCGAGCCCTGAGGGACACCCATTAGTACAGGTGACCCGGAAGAACTTTTACCATTGATAATAACTTTCTGCATTCTATTACTTAAATATGAAATAATAAGTTTAAGCGCTGTGTTCTTGACACCATAGTACTGTAGCTTCCTGATTAATGTCTCATGGTGAACACAGTCGAAGGCCTTGGAAAGGTCACAAAATATACCAAAGCATCCTCCGAATTCTCCTATGCACAAAAATATGTTTAATAAGCTCAACACCAGCGTCAGTTGTCGAGCGACCCTTGTAAAACCGAATTGATTTTTATGTAGCAATTTATTAATATTAAAGAAACTTAAGATCTGATCTAAAATTATTTTTTCAAAAATTTTACTAAATGTTGGTAGTACAGAAATCGGTCTAAAGTTGGCGGGGTCTAATGTACTACCAGATTTAAATAAAGGTATGACTTTACTATGTTTCATTAAATCAGGAAACACACCAGATTCGACGCTTGTATTAAATATAGTGGCTAGATAAGGTGCTATTATATCTATTATAGATAAAATAACTTTAACGGAAATCCCCCATAAGTCTGCCGTTTTCTTAACATCAATTGTTTTAAAATATTTAACGATATCTTTTGGCAATACTCTATGGAATTTAAAAGTATTTGAAGAAGCCTTTACATTTTGTTTAAGCAATGATTCGGCGACAGTAGGAGAAGAATTTAATGATTTTGTTGTCAAAAAAGGAACATCAGTAAAATGTTTCTCAAAAGTCATAGCAACTTCTTGATCAGATCAGTTAAACTGTTGTTAATATTCAATTGAAAATCCAGTAGCGCGGTTTGACCTTGCCCGTTTCACTATTTATTATTCTCCAGGTCATTTTAATTTTGTTGGATGCAGTTTTAATTTTGTTACTTAAATGAAAAGCCTTAGCTGTGTAGCACACTTTTTAAATATTTTAGAATATGTTTTACATAATCTCTAAATATAACACTAGTATTATATGATCTTTCATTATAAAGCTCATATAACTTTCGCCTACTTTATAATTCCTACTGTCGCCCATTCATTAAATGATTTGCGACTGTTAAAAGAAAGTTTTAGAAGTAAATATTCTACTAAATTCACAAGTAATTTTAAATAACATACCATACAAATAATTAGCACTATTTTTAAATGAAAGTGATGGAAGTCTTTTATTATATTACTTCTAAACCTCTCCAAGCGATGGTCATTTATTGGAACAAACACAAATTTCTTATTTTTATGTTTTTTGTGTATGTAAGGCAATGATACCAACTGTCCACAGGGATCCGAACTTAAATTATAAACAATTGATTTATGCAAGGGTCATATCTGTAAAAATGTTATCTATACAGGTTGCACTAGGCCCAGAAATACGTATTGGTTCTAAGAATAAATTAACAAGATTGTACGATTTAAACAATGAGCTTAACTTAATACTAATAGAAGAAGTTTCAAGGAGATTGATGTTAAAGTCTCCACATATTACAAATGAATTGTTCTGTTCACTAAGTTTGAGCAAAACTTCTTCCACAATCCTTTCAAAATATTCCTAAGTAGCACATGGGGGTCTGTTAACACTTACAACAATGAGGTACTCGAGCTCGACACAAGCCATTTCTACAGTTCGCTCAACAGAGGGCTCACAATATCCTTACGTTCTTTATATAATAATGATTTATCTGCTAATATTAAGGAGCCACCACGTAAACTTTTTTCTCTATTGAAGGAACTGACCACCTGGTGATTTCTGAAATTAAACATGAAATTATAATCTTTTAGCCAATATTCAGTAATACAAAGGATATGTATGTTGTTACTATTTAAAACAATTCAACTTCCAATTCTTTGCCCATCATGCCTTGTATATTTTGATGCACCAGGTGTAAACAATTTTTATTACTTATTTGTGGGCTGCATTCTAAATTAATTAAACTCTTATTATTGCTAGAGGTTGTCTCTATTGTCGCATTTACTAATTTAAATTAGTTGGAACTGATTCAAATTAAATGTGAAATGATTATCATGCTCAATAAAAGCAGTCTTGGTAGCCAAAAACTTGGCTGAGTTAAAAGTAAATAATAAGATAGCACATTTGCTACCAGTCTTAAATTATATTTGGATAGGTAATACCTATCTTTTGTCCAAAACTTTTTTATTAAATTATTTATGTCAATAAAATAAGAATATGAACAACCGTGAAAAATGGGAAGCGGTTAAGAAAACGAATATATGTTTTCAATGTCTGACAACTTATCATAGGAGGTCAAAGTGTAGAGCGAAAAGATGTGGTGTAGAAGGATGTCAAATGAGGCATCATCGAATACTGCACCGCTACCCCAATAAAAATATCTCGTCGCAAGGGGGCGAGGGGGGCAAAGAGGCTCAAATTACAACTGTGAATACAGTCAATGCACTGGCATGTGCATATTTAAAGACTATACCAGTCGAGTTTTACGGACCTAGAGGAAAGGTTAAGACCACAGCTCTTCTGGACGAAGGCTCAACCATGACGCTAATAGAGGAGCAGATGGCTCAGAAGTTAGCGCCTCGCGGGCCAAAGGAAGAATTACGTAATTAGGGCATTGGGGGCAAGCGAATTAACGACAGTAGTTCGTATCGCTTGAACATTAAAATTAAAGGCATTTTCACAAGTGACTTAGAGGAGATAAGTGCACAAACAATTAAAACACTTAATCTCTCTCCGCAATCGGTGAGCCGAGAATTATTGCGACGGTGTCCTCACTTGACATCGATCAAAGACGAGTTAATTTATGAAAGATTCAGACCTACCATATTAATTGGTCAGGACAATTGGCATCTCATAGTTACTCGTGAATTAATTTCAGGAGGTAAGAACCTACCTGTGACATCGTTAACCAAACTTGGATGGGTTTTACATGTTCACATGACAGGTGGCATTAAACCAATCAAAATCGTTAACCACATTTCCACCAGAAAGGAGGAGGATATGGAGAAATTAATTAAGGATTATTTTAGTTTGGAGTCTTTGGGCGTATCTACGCACAAGCCAACGAACGACCCAGAAGAACGAGCGTTGAATATTTTGAATAAAACTGTACGTCGTATATCGGACCACAGATACTAAGCTGGTTGGTTATGGCGTACTGATGAAGAACGCATACCATCGAATAGAGCGCAGACTGAAACTCGCCTGATCATCATCGAAAAGAAAGTCGATAAAAATATAGAATTGAGGAAGGAATATGAGAAGCAAGTCGAAAATCTCATCTTTAACGGTTGGAAGAAGCAGAGAAATGAAAAATTCAAAAAAATTCTTTCCAACTGAGGGGATGGGCTAGTAACCGACCCGAATTTCTATGTAAAATGGAAGATAAATATAAGAGCGACAGTGCTAAGCTAGGCGATAGGGAGCACACAGAGCGCACATTAGGTTTGATTTGGAATATCAAACGAGATATGTTAAGTTTCTCCATAAGTATTCGTAATACACCCACGTAGGTGGTTTACGACCGCCTACGACGAGGGAGATAACGAGCGCAGTGATGTCAATTTTCGATCCTTTAGGACTCGCACCACCCATAACGGTACCAGGAAAGTCACTGATTCAGTAAGCATGGAGATTAGGCATCTCTTGAGATGATCAAGTTCCACACGAATTGGACGTGTTATGGTGCACATGGTTATCGGAAGTAAAGAAATTAGGTCATCTAGAAGTACCTAGACCCGTTGCTGAAGGCGTCAGCAGGGGGGAGTTACATACGTTCACGGACGCTAGTGAAAAAGCGTACGCCGCTGCGGTTTATTATGTCACCACAGATGGGTAAGCAGAAAGGTGAATTTCGCTGATCACCGCTAAGGCAAGAGTAGCGCCGTTGAAGCCGATTTCTATTCCAAGGCTTGAATTACAAGCAGCTCTTATGGGCAGCCGATTAGCTGCATCAGTTAAACAAGAAAGCAGATATGAGTTATCCGAACGAGTATTCTGGACGGACTCACGTACAGTGTTGGCGTGGATTAAGTCAGATCCTCGTGCTTTCAAACCATTCGTTGCTCATCGACTGGCTGAGATCGAAGGTCACAGTAAGCCGTGTGAATGGCGATGGGTACCGACGTCACCAAACGTGGCAGACAACGCCACTAGAAGCTTTTCTTCCACCTTCGATGAAAGTCATCGCTGGTTTCAAGGACCTGAATTCCTCAGGCTGAGTCCTGATTTATGGCCCAAGCAAGCGGACATAAGAGAAAGCTTAGAAACGGGTGAAGAAAAATCACCAAAAAGCGTAAATGCGCTAAGAAAGGGAGAGCCGTTAAGTCTACCCGACTACGGACGATTTAGCAGCTTTAGAAGATTCCTTGGGGCAACTGCATGCACTTTACAAGCGGTAGAAAAATTCAAGGGATTAGGGAAGTCGGTTAAAGGACCCGACAATCCGCCGGAAAAGTCGGTTATGTGTTCCGACGAATTTTTAGCAAAGTCGGTTAAAGGACCCGATAATGCTTTGTAGATAGCGCTTTTAAAAAGAGCTGAAATATTAATTTGGAAGTTCGTTCAAGACGAGTGTTTCCACTCAGAAATAAAATGCTTAGAAATGGGCAGAAGCGTTGAAATAAGTTCACGCTTAAATAAATTATCTTTAGAAATAGGAGAAGATAACCTACTCTGTTTGAACGGACGTTTACCTTTCAAGTCTAATTTGACAGAGGAAAGTAGAAAACCTGTCGTCTTAGATAAACACGAAATCGTTAAAATGCCAATCACCAAACGGTGATGAATGAGGTGAACCAAAAATTTTATGTCTTGAACTTACGTAATATAGTTCGTAGTGTGTCACATCATTGTCAGTGGTGCAGGACATACAGGTCGAGGCCGCAGAATGTGCCACAAGGAAACCTTCCTCTAGAAAGAATAGCTCATCATGAGCCACCCTTCACGTGTTCAGCTGTAGATTATTTCGGACCCATGCGTATATCTATCGGAAGGCGCCACGAGAAACGTTGGGGTGTTTTATTCAAGTGTCTGACCACCAGAGCAGTACATCTGGAATTAGCAGCATCATTGACACCAGCGTCAATGATAATGACGTTAAGGCAATTTATCGCCAGAAGAGGAAAACCAGCAGTTATATATAGTGATAACGGAACGAATTTCAAAGCTGCGAATAAGGAATTAACGCAAGCATGCGAAGAGTGCTATAATAGCATGAAAGATGAGTCTTGTAAAAGGTATGTTAATTGGAAATTCATACCACCTGGAGCACCATACATGGAGGTTGCTTGGGAGAGATTGGTAAGATCAATTAAGACTGCGTTGACCGCAACGCTCAAAGAAAGAAGTCGACGAGAGGAAGTTCTGCATACGTTGCACTTGGAAGCAGAGCACACCGTAAGTTCCAGACTATTAGTACGATTTATATGGATAGTCCTGAAGAGGGTTTGACACCCAATCAATTTCTTCTCGGGCGCTCATGTGGAGATCGTCCTCCTGGGTTATTTATGGAGCGACATCTGACAGGTCAACTCAGCTGGAAAACCGCTCAGAGGTTAGCCGACCATTTTTGGACGAGATAGCTAAAGGAGTACATGCCTACTTTAATACCTCGAACGGGCGATAACAGAAAGTTCATTGAACCAAAAATGGGCGATATTGTCTACATAATAGATCATTCGCTACCACGAAATACATGGCCACGAGGCAAGATTCACAGCACATTAGCAGGACAAGATGTTCACACTAGGGTGGTTGACGTTATTACTAGCACAGGTATCTTAAGGAGACCTACGTCCAGATTAATAGTCCTGGTGCCCGCGGCGCCTCCCAAATGATGGTGCTGACGCATAGGGGGGAGATTGTTGGCGACGCGCCTAAGAAATTGTTTACTTAATTTCCTGTGAAAATAATAAACAAAGTTAAAGACTCGTAAAATATATTTAATTATAACAGGCACTTAATTTATGTTAGAAGTAAATATATTCAATAAAATGTCGAACGAAAGTTCGGGGTTCGATTCCCTGGTTGAGCGTTAGTTCCATGAAAATTTAATTTTGAATTAATGTAGAGTCATGTATTACATAGTAATCAGCTGTGCAATACGAATAGAAGTATTATGTTAAATTAAATGCTTATTTTAGAGGGTAATATATTTAGCACTTGAGATTATTTTTGTTTTTTTTTGTGATAACTGATAAGAAACATTGTGACTGATAAGGATATCGTATGTAAACCGTAGTGTTTCATGATGAAAGAGATAGATGTAATTTAGACAAGGAAGGCATTAGCCTCCTATAGATGTAATTAGAGTCGTCTAGATATCAGCTGTTCATATTGTGTGAGATGTGAACCGAGCGCAAGATCATGTGATATAAATAAGAAAAATATTTTTTATTAATTTATGAGAATTTCTGAAATATATGTAAAAGTAAGTCAAAATGTTTCAGGATTGTTGTGTGTGTATAAAATAAGATAGTTCTGTGTTAAAAATGTTTAAAGTTGTGCTAAATATAGTGAAATGACGATAGTTTTATATAAGAAAATTAAAGTTGTTTTTAAGTGAAAAATATGTGTAAATTCGTGAATTAAACTATTGTAATAGTTAAGTTGTTTATGATTATTAATAAAGATTGTTATTTCAACTTTGTGTGTTACATATTTAAGATTTCTAACGTGATGTATGTAATAATATTAAGACTTTTTGTGCTATTGTTGTGTACAAATTGTATGATCATATGTTTTTATGAATAAATTTATTGGGAAAAAGCAAAAATCGATGTAAAATTTTGCCAAATCGCGCGCGGTGCGCGGTTCTCTTTCGCGTATAGCTTTGAAGTAGCTCAGTAAACTGGTTACTGGTCAATTCGTTCGGGACCAGCTACCAGTTTTATGTTTAATCAAGAAAGAAAAACAAACGCATAGAAGTGATAGGAAATTAGTGAAGTTAATGTTGCTCTCTTATAGGGAAATTTTGAAGATAATTGCTGTTTTATTTCCTAAAGTATCTTCCACAAAAGAAAACACATTACAGTCCACCGAAGATGTCTCATGAAGACGGCGAGACCGGGAATACTGTAGTAGGACCCGTAATCTTGGTCGTCCCACCTTTCTTCTGAGAGAGGTCCAGCGGACGCTCTTGCGTGATACTCCTTCACGGGGTTCACAACCGCCTCGTTGTTCCCGAACCCAACGTGGTTTGATAAGAGTTTCTGGGATAAACGTCTATAGTGACTAATCTCTGTCTGCTGGTCCGTTTCAAGCGGGTTGAATTTTCCGCTAGAGTAAGACATTTTTTTAATCTTAGAATAATGCGGTTTTTGTCCAAAATTGATAACGGCAGTCATGTTTGTAATTCTTTTACATCTTATCATTTAAATTATCTTCATACTAACTCATCTCAATGTGCTAACCTATATAAGGATATATAAATGTGATTTTTTTTTAAATTATAACTATATTAAATTAGAAATATATTGATTTAGTAGTCCATTCACAAAATGTGCCACAATGTGATTGACTTGAAAACAAGATTACACAACCAGCGCGTGTTGCCAGTGATGACATTTGGATCTAAGACGTGGTCCTTCAATGCTGGTCGTTTGAGGAAGCTCAAGGTCGCTCCATGAGCTATGGAGAGGCTATGCTCGCGTTTATCTGCTGAGGTATTCGCAGTAGAACCAAAGTAACTGACATAGCCCAACGGATTAGTAAGCTGAAGTGGCAATGAGCCAGCCATAAAGCTTGAAGAACCGACAACCGATGGAACATAAACAGAAACAGAATCTTTTTATTCAATATAGATTATAAATAATACTTATTGAAAGTCACTCTTTTGTTTAATTACCATGGGGAAGAAAGGTTCTCGAGTGGCGGCCTCGTAACCGGTAAGCGAAGTGTAGTGTGGATCCCCACTAGGTGGAGTGACGACCTGGTAAGATATGCAGGAAGTCGATGGATGCAAGACCGCGCTTTGTGGTATTACTTTGGGGAGCCCTATGTTTAACAGTGGACTTGTGAAGAGTTGTAATGATAACGATAATGATGATGATAAAAATGTACAACAATATGTATCAATTGCTTCAGTATGTAGGCTCGTTTCACTCGTCTTAATAATCAAAAATCATAATTAGCACCGACGTTATATTGGCAGAACTCTTTTTAGCGTAGTCATAAAATAAGAATATGAAAAGGAATCATACTTAAAAGCAATTATACTATGGCAAAAGTTATTTTTACCCCGTGCATCTGTAAATTCTATGATACTAAAAATTTTCTTTCTTACAAAAATATATGGGTTGACTGCGAGTGATTTACAACTGCCGGTTAGCTTGGTGTCAACTACGACAAAAGCAATTACGGAAATACAGCTATTTCTTTTTACGCTTCAATTGGTTATCAGAAATGAAAAGAATTAAACGAATGTGCCACATGGTAGTGGCGCAGGAGAATTCTTCACCCCATTTCGTCAAATGGGTGTCGTAAGTAGAAAATGCCAGGAAAATGTTATAGCTTCCGATAGGTGGTGGTATAACCATCTCGTTTACGCCAGACATAAAATACCCAGACCGGTACCAGTCTGGTACTGCGATCGTCAATCCTAGGTGGAGCAGACGGTCAATCCCAAGCGTAACAATTAAGGAAAATCCTCTACATAAAGGGCGAGGCCCAGGTCCAGCATTAGACTGCGAACTGTCCGATCGTCACACGAACTAACTATAGCAAGAGCTTAGAAATAATTGTTCTTAGTTTGTGTGTTATTATAGTTCATGTCAATTAAGATTAGGAAGTCATTCAATGTATCCTAACTTAATAAATTCAGACTATTGTCAGACAGAAATGTAATAAATGAAATCATCATCATCATAAAAATAACAGAATTTAAAAAAACTTTTAATGAAAGTCATTGTATAAGGAGATATTTCGAATCAAATTTTGCATATTCACGAATTATTCAGATGACGAAATATCTTTTTTAATCAGAAAGTATATAAAATATAAGAAAAATCAAATAATAAGCATAAAATTTGTTATTGTAAAATACTCCACTTAAAAGTCTGTTTACCAAGAGAGTGTGTACCCAGAACTCATTATTTTTTCTTCGCTTTTGTACGTCTAATAACAGTGCCAAGAGTTGATATTGATTAAGAAGACACATAATAATAAAAGACGTAAGTGCTGTTTGCAAAATAGCACCATAATGGCCAAAACTTTCGAATCTCAAGTGTACAAACGAAAATCGTTTCTCTCGGATCGGACGCAGTGGGAAAATCGACTTCCAAATTCGGTCTAAGTTTTTTATTTAACAAAATCCACAGCTGTTTAAAACTCTTTTAACGATCTTACATATACATCTATATCTTACAGCCAATAAGGATTTACATTTTTTTCTGTAGAAAACATTACATTTTAACCAAACCGACAATTTATTACATTTAAACCAAAGATATTTAAGTAGTAGCTATATTTAAATCTCTTTGATTTAAACGCATAACAATTTAGATGCATGTGCTCGCACTTGTGTGTGTGTGTGTGTGTGTGTGTGTGTGTGTGAGAGTGGCTGGGTGGTGTTTGTTTGTGTGTATATGTGTGTGATATGAAAATGTTTATGTTTGTTATGCAAAAATTGTTTAGTGGGGATTATTATACTACTAAAAAGTACATGATTGATAAAACCCCTGGAAATGAGGTGATCGCTACCATGCTGTTTCTAAATTTTTTCATATTAATTGTATAAAATATGATATTGTAAATTATTTTTTTTTATAATCCCGCTGGGTTTCTTGATGGTTCTTCCCGGGACAGAAGTTTTTTCCGAACCAGTGGTGTAAAGCTTCAATGACTTTCAATAAGTCTATTCTTTTCTATTCTATAAATCTTGCTATAATTTAATTAATAATATCGACATCTATCAAAAATTCAAAATGAGAAATTTGAGACGGTTGTGAGTTTAATTTAAAATATACTTATAACATAACATAAACACGCCTGTCACCCAGAGGGGTAGGCAGAGACTACGGACTTCCATTTGGCACGATCCTGACACACCTCTCTCGCTTCCTTTACATCCATATATCTACGCATACACGCTCGTCGGTTAAGGGTACTCCTAATTTGGCCCATTTTCAATATATCGCCAATTTGGTCGATAAACCTTCGTCTAGGGCGTCCCTTCCTGATTCTACCATTCACTTCTGCATCATAAATTTGCTTTGTCACTCTTTCCTAATTAATATGCTTATCTTTAAGTATATTTATAGAAAAGGTTTTATAAGTATGCGTAACTATAGATTTGTTTTTATGGTTTAAGGCATTTTTTATAGAATATTCATATATCATGAGAAATAACAAGTTAATATTAGATACTAAATACATGAACTTATGAAGAACGATGGGTAAATAAACTATAAAAACTCGATCTTCTTACAGTATTGAGGGTATCAAAAAAAGAAAGTGCAACATGACATATCGTTTCTTGAAGGCAAGTTAATATTAGATACTAAATACATGAACTTATGAAGAACGATGGGTAAATAAACTATAAAAACTCGATCTTCTTACAGTATTGAGGGTATCAAAAAAAGAAAGTGCAACATGACATATCGTTTCTTGAAGGCAAGTACATGTTGTTCATGTACCTAGTTTTGATAAAGTAGAGCACGATTTTGTTTGTTTCATTTAAGTTCTCGATTAACTTCCACATTTTCAAAGGTTTTCTGTAAGTGGTGTATGTGTCACAGTTATTGAAAGCTTTGTAATATGAATTATTTTTAAGTACTCTGGATTTGTTCAGACACGGTATTTCGTAGGGCTATAAAATAATTTCTGACTAAGTCGCCCTTGAGATTTTTTTTCGTAAGTACACCACAGCTGATTTCCTTTGGTTATCATTTTAGTTTCGTATTTATCAATCCAGTCGGACTTGGTCAACTTTTGACTATATCACTATGACAACTACTATGGTTACGTGGTCTTGAGCACGTCTACTGATCATGTGCTCCCCGTTTTAAATCCCAAATGGCCCAAAACTAACTATATTATTATATAAATTTTTTATCAAGAAATTAGTGTGGAGTCTAAAAGTTGGCGATATTCAACCCTCATGAAACCCTCGTGTCTCGGAAAGCACGCAAAGGCGCCTGATCCTGCGCCTGATCTTTCTCCGGTCGTGTCGGATTGCCGTCCCATTGGAATAACTATGAGAGTGAGGAAATATTGTGTGCAGTGCTAGTCTCTGCTGAGACCGAAATTCAGTCAGAAGGACATTAATAGCACCATATATCAACTTTCCCTGCAACCATCTATGGTTAGTATATTTTTATAATCAAATTGTATGATATATTTGAATTAGTAAAGAAATTTTTCGTTTAATTGCATATCTTTAATTAGTATAAATAATACATGTAGAAATATGTTACTCCTCGTGCCCACTGCTAGGACGAAGTTGCTTCAGAATGCACCGTTGACACGTGCCATACACTACGTTAATATCATCTCACAGGATATTGACGTATTTACATGCAGTCAGACGAAGTTCACAATAGCGGCATACAAATGCGTTGAAAATTGTTTTTTTAAATTAGTGTTTTATTTTATAATCATGTTAATATTATTATACATTATTTTATAGTCATTATTTATTAGTCAGTAGTTTTCTTATTTCTATATTCTATAACTGTAATGATGTTATAATTATGTAATAAATAAATAAGTGTACTTCATTTTGATGTATATTGGTTTGTCAGAAGTGAAAATAGCGTAGCGACTTAATATATGCTCTCTGTCTACTGTTTCACCAATCTTGATTGCCTCGCAATATAGCTGTATAAAACTGTGTGGCTTAAGCAATCAATTCAATAAGGGTTTCATTTAAGGCAGCATCGCTCGCTTTATTTGTCCTAAGCAGAAACGCGTTCCAAAGAGGCATAATCAACTCACAAAGACTCGCACAAATTCAATTTGGAATTATTATCTTATTTCAAATGCCTATAAATATAAGAACTGCACTGTTATAAATTATATGTTATTAGTTAATAGTATAATGTATAGACGCAGATGCACCTCCCTGAAAATAATCCTTTTGGCGCCTATGATGACTTGTAAAGTATTTAACAAATTGTATTATAATAATTGTGTTATAATATTGTATGACTGAATAATGCACATCCATATTATTTATATACCTGGATGTTCTGAAAAGTTTCCGACCTAACAAAAATACAATAAAATTTATTTTTATTTTTCTACATAGTCTCCTTGTAACTCTACACACTTCTCCCAGCGATGCTCCCATCTCTCTAACCCGTCCAAATAGAACTCGGCGTTATTCTTTGCAAAATAATTGTTCACGAAGGTGAACAAGCCTCCTCATTTGACGAATATCTCTGTCCTCCGAGCGCAATTTTTAGATGAGGGAACAAAAAGAAGTCGCTTGGGGCTAGATCTGGTGAGTAAGACGGATGGTCAAGCAGTTCAAACCGTAAAGATTGATTTACACAGGGTCAGTAACAGGCGCCAGTGCTGGCGCCGAGGAATGACTCGCACTGTTTACATGCAGTCGGTAGTCGTGGTAACTTCTTAGGGTGTACGCATGTTATTGAAGTCAGTGGGCTAAAATGAATTCATCGAAATGGCGAATTTACAACGATTGAAATATTTGTAGAGAAAATGTACCTATTTGCTATTAAAAGAGTTAAAGGAAATATTAGAAGAAAAGATATTTAAAAGAAAAAGAAACTACTTTTAATAAGAAAATGGATAGACGACTGAAAAGAAACTGGAGCTTCTGCTTTGTTGTTGACGTGACGTCACCCTACAATGCAACGCCAGCGACTGACCAAGTACTAACTTGGTCGTTAAGACAAGGTCAATACCACTGGCGCGGGTGGCGCGGGGACTGGACTGACTTCAAAATATTCAAGCAGGAATATTGAAGTCAGCACTGGCGCGACAGCGCTGTTCTGACTCCAAATCAATTTACACTATGTCAGTATCGGGTCAGCACTGACTTGCCTGGAATTTGGAGCCAGTTTTTGATCCTGTGTAAATCAGCCATAATTCGTGGATTTTCGCCATGGCAACCGCTGAGGTGTGTCCCACGGCGCGTTGTCATGGTGAAACAGGATTTTCTTTTTCTGCATATGTGGCCGTTTTTCCGCAATTTCTGCATTCAGTTTGTCAAATAATGATGAGTAGTATGCTCCTGTAATGGTTTTTCCTTTTTGAAGATAATCGATTAAGATCACTCCATGACTATCATAAAAAACAGTCGCCATCTCTTTCCCAGCCGAAAAAACAGATTTTGCTTTTTTTGGAGTCGGTTCCCCTTTGCAGTCCACTGTTTTGACTGTATTTTTGTTTCGGGCGTATAATGGTGTATCCAAGTTTCATTTACAGTAATTAATCGGCGCCAAAATTCGGATTTATTGCGCTAAACTGCGCCAACAGAGCGTTGGAAATGTTCATTCGAACACGTTTTTGGTTTAACGTGAGCAAACGTGGCAGCCAATGCGCTGGCAGCTTTCTCATGCCTAAATCTTGATTTAATATGTGACTAACACGTTTTTTGGACATTTTCATAGCCTCTGCTATCTCTCTCACTTTAATTCGGCGGTCGTCTAGCACCATTTGGTGAACTTTAGCGATGTTATTGTCAGTAGTTACAGTTTTTGGACGTCCCGAACGTTCATCGTCTCCCAAGCTCTCACGGCCACGTTTAAATTCAGCTGCCCAAAATTTCACTATGGTAAATGATGGTGCAGAGTCCTTATACACAGAGTCCAACTCACCTTTGATTTGCGTAGACGTATTGCCTTTCAAAAACAAAAATTTTATGACAGCTCGATACTGAATTTTTTCCATTTTCACAAAAACACTCACATCGACTGACTCAAACGACTGTCAAATAACAACTACGCGTCTAAGGCGCCCGCCTAAGTAACGTAACGCGTAATCTGACGCGTGATTTGACGCGTAACTGGTAACTCGCCTCAACATTCAAAGCGATTGTATGTAGTAGCGCCCATTCACGTGGCGTGGCTCTGCATGACCTGACGTGCCATTCAGTTTACCAATAGTGACGCATTGACGTGGCGCGTAACACGTAACACGTTGTAGTGACTTGCCAATGCAAAATGAAAGACGACCTAGTTTTAATATTAAATTCATTGAGTTAGTTCATAAAAGACCATGTGTATATGATTATACTAGACCCGATTACAGTAACAGGAACTGGCAAGATGCTTCTTGGCTAGAAATAGCGAAAACTGTAATTAAAATTAATTTACTAATTCCTTCATAACATTGAAAGTACCACCACTTTTCAATTTTTTTTCCACAAAGGATATAGCCAAAATCTTCTGCTGGCACTTTGAATGTTTGTAATCTGTAGCAAAGCAAGGGCATGTTCATCCTCTTCAGACGACATTTTGGCTCAAACTGAATTCTGCGACATGCTATAGTTGCACAGGTCGGTGCAAGCAGTGTCACCCGTGGTCAGGTCAGAGCTTCGTCAGAATCATGTTACATGCCATGTCGAAATAATGTAGCTTAGGTGGGCGCCGCGGTTACAATGTTTGTAATTTTGGTGAGTAACTGTCAAAAGGTGACAACTACCACTGACCTCTATATATAGGTCAGTGACAACTACATTCACTAGCTTTTATTGACGCGTGCTGCCATCTTCACGTTGAGGTCGGAAACCTTTCAGACCACCTTAGTATTATAATAGCGAGGTACTTTATTTTTTATGTAATTTATTTATATTTCATTTAATTTATAAAACGTCTTCAATCCATTTTTCATTTAAAAATAACTATGGAAGTAATAGTATCTGGCAAACACTCATTTATAACTAGTGATATAAAATGTATCTGTCGACACTGAGTCTCCAGATGATAGGTTTTTTTTTCTTTATAAAACTGAAATGATAATCGAACTTACAGTCCCTGCAATCCATTGCACACTAGTAGCAAACTTCAAAGAAAAAGGCTACCTTAAAGGATTTTGATGAAATGCTTCATAGCCTGTTATTGTATTTTTTTTTATAGGAGAGGGCAAACGAGCATGCGGCTCACCTGATGGTAGTGACTACCGCCGCCCATGAACAACTGCAACACCAGGGAATTGCAGATGCGTTGCCGGCCTTTAAGAAGGAGTAGGCTCTTTCTTGAAGGTCCCTAAGTCGTATCGGTCCGGAAAAATCGCTGGTGGTAATCGATTCCACAAGGAAGTTGTGCGAGGAAGAAAACATCTTCTAAATCGCACAGTGGTGGACCGCCAATCATCCAGATGGTATGGATGGTATCGCGAGTTTTGTCGCGATGTGCGATGGTGAAGTTGAGCGGCTGGAATTAGTCCGAACAATTCCTCAGAGCACTCCCCGTGGTAGATGCGATAAAATACGCAAAGAGATGCAACATCTCTTCGCAGTGCCAGTGAGTCAAGCCGATCGGACAGAACTCGGTCGTCAACGATTCGAGCTGCTCTGCGCTGGATGCGGTCAAGTGGAAGGAGCTGGCACTGGGGAGCCCCTGCCCAGAGATGGGAACAGTATTCCATGTGGGGCCGAACCTGCGCCTTGTAAAGTTGCAAGCGGTGTGCCGGCATGAAATACTGTCCCGCTCTGCTGAGCACGCCAAGCTTTTTAGAGGCCAATTTGGCCTTCTCTTCCAAGTGACCACGAAACTGCACATCACTCGATATGTCGACACCGAGGATTCCGATACTGGCTGAGGCAACAAGGGGAGTGCCTTGAAACTGAGGAGATACGACAAAGGGTTCTTTTAGCGGTAAACGCGCAAACTTGTGTCTTCTGGGATTGAACTGGACTAGATTTAGTCGCCCCCAGTCTGAGACTTTGTTCAACAAAGTCTCGACTTCAGACACAAGTTTGTTCCGGTACTCAGTGACGTTTTCCCGAGAAATATTGGCACGGCCGGTGTATAAAGCATCACCAGTGCTGTCGTCCGCATAGCAATGAATGTTACCAGTTTGCAACATATCATTGATATGCAGAAGAAACAGCGTTGGTGATAGCACGCAACCTTGTGGAACACCAGCGTTAATGGGCTTGTAATCGGAGCATACAGCGTCTACTACGACCTTGATGCTCCGATCTGCAAAACTAGTGATCCAATTGCACATTTCTCGGAAGCCCATAGGAAGGAGCTTCGAAAGAAGCGCTTTGTGCCAAACCCGATCGAAGGCCTTCGCTACGTCAAACTAACGGCCAACGCCTCTCCTTGGACTCCACTGCCTCCACCCATCTATGAGTTACGTAACCTAGAAGATCACCAGCTGAGCGAACTCGACGGAAACCGTACTGGCGGTCACTAATCAGCTGGTACCTCAAGGTACCGCATGAGCTGGCAGTTGATAACAGTTTCCATTACTTTGGAGAACAAGGAGGTGATAGCGATAGGCCTGTAGTTGGACGGATCTGAGCGGTCGCCTTTTTAGGATCGGGTGCACCAAAGCTGCCTTCCATGAGTTCGGGACTACGCCTAGAGTAGGAGTACCGGAAAAGACGCGTTAAAACCGGTGCCAACTCCGGAGCACGTCTTCAGCACAATGGGTGGGACTCCATCAGGCCCACTCGACTTGTTGACGTCCAGGGAGAGAAGTGCTTTACGCACCGAGCGCTGTGTAAACGGCACTTCACGCATGGAGCACTCACACCGCGGGATGTTAGGTGGTATGTTCCCCCCGTCATCAAAAGTCGAGTTGGAAGCAAAAAGAGAGCCTAGCAGATCGGCTTTCTCCTTTGCGTCATGGGCCAATGAGTCGTCCACCCTGTGCAGAGATGGCAGAGATTGCTGACAGAAGTTCCCTTGGACAGCCTTGGCGAGAGACCAGAATGCACGTGTTCCCGAAGGGAGGCGAACTAGTTTCTCGCCAATTCTGCCGATGTGCTCTGACTTTGCCTTGGCAATGACACTTTGAAGGACCTGGAGGCGGAATTATACTTCTTTTAAGAGCGCTAGTGTTTACATCCCGGGACGTTGATGCGTCAGCCCAGGCCGGTAACACTCCTGCTTATAGCGTGATGCAACTTTACAGGAGCGGCCAAACCATGGCTGAGTTCTGCCTCCGATAGGCACCACAGATGATGGAATAAATAATTCCATTCCTGAAGTACCACATCAATGACAGAATCAGCAACAACGTTGGGATCATCCGGCCCGGGGCACAAAGGAGTGTTCCAATTTGTACCCCGGGCAGGAGAGATACGAAGTATCAGCCGGAGAGGACACCTGTGTCTCGGTTAGAAAGAGCAAGGCCGGCTTTGCCGTCTCCAGATGGTATGGACGGCGTTAAGGTTTGAATGAAGTCCCTGATATTGCAGAAATCCACGGAAAGCGTAGCAGGGGTTGCCTTTGTCTTTTGCTCCGCTTGCCCCGAGCAGGTTTCGTCTTGAGCGGAATTTCGCCCCAGAATACGCGGGGCAGCCTGAGCACCCACGCTCAAAAAGTAGGGTAGCATGGGCGTGGATGCTCAGCGAGGATTCTCCAGGGATGCTGGTACCTCCTGGGGTAGTCTTCTGTTTAATTCCACTACCATGTTGATTGGGATTAGCCTCCGGCCACCTGCACTCACCAGGCGAAATGCAGAAGTAAACCTCTACTTCACGCTGGTATTCTGTGAGGTCGTGGTACCACCCCGGTTTGAGCCGGCCCATCCATGCAGGCTCTCTATACCCTTCATACCGAGACACAGAGTGCAAGCACTGCTATTTGGCGGCAGAAATAGGTAAGAGGGTGGCATCTTCCCAGACAAATACATAGAAACAAAAGGAATTGTACCAGCTAGATGGTATCTCGAATTTATCAGAATTTATTGCATATTTCAAGGTACAATGTAAAAGGACTTTTAGAAATTGATGATGAATAAGAAAAAAAATGTAATAATTTTGTTTTAAATAGCATATATGGCACTGGTGACTGTGAAAGATGTTGGCAGGTGCAACTTGTTAAAAAATGTGTCTCTCTGTTTTCTCTAATGTTAATGTTGTGAGTCAGTTGGCTTTTACAACTTCATGATGATTATGTTCGAACGTTAGTTTCTCGTTACCATGTTCACCTATCCAAATCGGTGTACCATGTACGCAAATCGGTGTATAGGTGAGATATCTAACCGCCATCCAATTAGGGGTAGCAGGCTCGGGCTCTGTCGGCTAACTTGTATCGTTCGATGTGCGGTGAAAACTGCCCACAAGTGTACGGGGTGTACGCGATGTGGAGAAGTGTGCGTTTGCAGGCGTGTCGCGTCCCATCTGTTGACTAGGTGAGTTTGTAGTGTTGTTGTGCGACGGGCCAGCTTTATTTGAGTAGTCAGAGTCGCGACTGGAGGACGTTTGGAGTCAGAACGTAAATATGGTTGCATTTACCACTAGCGGGTTAGGGTGTGTCATGGCGCTCTCAAAATAACGCTGAGACATTTCCTTGAAATATTAGGAGATTATCGAAAATTTGCAATCTCTGTTCAGATCGGAGTTACGTTGATACCACCTGGGTCTGGTGGCACTGTGAATGAAAATATTTTGGATGACTTGGAGGTCGTGTAAAATATATTAGGATGCGTGCGTGAAGGCTACATTAGCGTAATACATAACGCGTAAGACATAATAGGTCTTACGCACGTTTTTAAAAGATGGGGCTTGTGTCTTGAAGACAGTTTGCTCTTACTGTTAACTAGCGAATAGAGGCGGCTAGCAACAAATTTGGCTCGGTTGCAGACGTTGTGAATGTGTTTCACGAAGGACATAGTATGCTGAATGTGACACCTAGGTGCTTATAGGGTGTATAGGCCGTATAGGCTGATCATATCTAACGATCTCTTCGGATTTAAGTTCCGAAGATTGAGGTAGGGTTTTCTTTGAAAGTATATTGCTATACTTTTTTCAGAATTCACTTCGATTCTTCATATACGATCGGCAGCTCTTTGGAACATCTTTTAATTGTAGAAATTTCTTATTTTTTTGCGACGAAAAAAGCCGTGTCATCGGCAAAGAGAGCCGTATTAACTACTGGGTCCTACCGGGATTTCACTCTTGTAGAGCGTTAAAAGAAGTGGGGAGAGGACTGAGCCCTGTGGCACCTCGGTTCTTAGGAGGTGCTTCAATTAGCGGCTTCCCTCTACTCAATATAAAAAAAAAACGGTTAGCAAATATGGCTCGAATGATATGTACGAGCCTTTTGTAAAGGAAGCCATCATGCCAGACCTTGTCAAACGCTTTTGCGACATCAAATAAGAGAGCAGCGATGTTTAGGGTTTTGTTAATGAAGCCTTTCAGAATGTAATCTGTTAAGCAATGAATTTAAGTGTTTAATCTGAAGCCGAACTGCTCGTCGGGAAGATGCTTTTTTGCAAAGAAGTAAACTCGGAGGCGATTCAATATGATTCGCTCGTAAATTTTCCCTCGAGTCTGTAGCTGATGACTAGATTTTTCAGTTTCCCTAGTTTCGGGATTCCTATGACGTCGGCCTCTTTCCTGGCGTCCAGGAAGGAACAGCTGGAGAGAAGGGCGTTGAAAATGCATACTAGGCGGTAAACTAGAGGCGCATCTAATAATTTGAGTACTCTGTTACTAATGTAGTCGGGGCCAGGAGCTGATTTATTTTTAAGGCTTTTGATGACTACTGTAACTCCGCCAATAGTCACAGGATCTAAGGACCTGAGCATTAAGATGGAATATCTCATTACCAATAAAAATGGTCTGCGGTTCTTTACACCCACCACACAAAACACAGCAGCATTAAGCTGCTATTTCATGCTCGTATTCTGTGACAACGTTGTCCTTTCCCGTGGTACTAGAATTATAATACAGCTGCAGCATGGCTCTACCACGTAAAACATTAACGTTCACGTTGATGTTTGCATTCTGGTTATCATTTAAATTGCCTTGCTACAAATATTCCAAATTCATGTTTCTTCGTTACTTTTTGTCATATACTACATGACCCAAAAATTACAAAGGAATTATTAATACAATATGGGTAACAAACGAGCACACATTCCACCTGATGGTAAGTGGATGATGTAGCCCATAGACATCTAACCTCGATTAAGAATCAAAATGCATATGTTGTCCCAGAGGACTGAGATGGAATGCCTCATTTCCAGTAAAAAGATTCTCTACACTCACCATACGAAATACAGAAGCATTAAGCTGCTATTTTACGCTCCCTCCTCTTTGTATTCCAAAAACCTCCATGTAGTTTTTTTTTATAAATTAGAGTATACGATTACTCTGAGTAATGAAAAGAGCGGTTCCTTAGTATCCTTCCGTATTTTTATTATGAAAAAACATCTTATAAGCATGAACATTTTTATTTCATTTTTTTGAGTTGAAACAATGGTGTAGCTTATAAAATTAAAATTAGACCAAAGTAACTTTAAAACAATCGAAATAAAATATTCTATGCAAACAAAATCATGAGCACAACCAGTTGATAATAAACACATTTTTATGTGCACATGAAGTATTTAAGTTAAGAAGATAAACCGCCTTGGAAATGACCAAGATTTAATTATTAATATCGATTTATTGTAACGCTAATATAATTCCATATGTTATTATGAAAGGAATTTTAAGTATAATAGAAGAGTAGTGGTATGTTCAACTAAGCCTCGATGAATAGTTTTAGGCTAGTTTTACTGAAAAATCTGAAGTACATAGATCGTTTAGTTCTTTTTCATATTTCTTATTTTCCAGTTCTACTCATATTATTTCGTAAGTATATTTATATAAATAAACATAGAAAATTAGAAAATCATTTTAATAAAATTGTAAAAAATAACGTTATTTTTAATTTATGGCATAGCAATAGAATTTATTTAGAAATATCACGGCTCTGATGAAAGAGTACTCATATTTATAAAATATTAAATGCTTTAGAATTTAATTTCTTAATAATTTATACATTATGGATTAAATATTTAAATGTCTTATAAACAATATGTAAAAAAACCCTGTCCGATCCGTTAAGGTGTTTTAAGTGTCGTGGTTTTATTGTCTTTAAGTAATCCTTTTCAGGGAATAAATATAAAATACACTACAAAAATAAAATAAAGTTAAATTAAATTAAATTAAACTAAACATGCGATGTGGGCGGCCGTCGCGTCGGGTACCCAAATCTTCAGAGATACCGTCGTTTATGACGGTGTTGCATTTAATTTAAGCAAATTATAGTAAAACATATTGCGTCGATTAGTGTTGCGTACCTTATACACCGTAATCACCAAACGGTATTCGTTGAAGGTCATACAGGTTTACGCACCAACCTCGGCACATCCCGATGAGAAGGTGGAGGAAATGTATGAGAATATCTCTAGAGCCATGCATTCCTTTAAAATTCACTATACCGTGTTAATGGGAGACTTCAACACAAAACTAGGCACAAGAAATAATGGTGAGCTAAAGGTAGGGGAATTCGGGATAGGGCAACGGAACCCAAGGGCCGACTTCATGAAGAAAGAGGGACTAAGAGGGAGTAAGTGGACCTGGAAAAAATGAGATTGACATCATTATGACGACTAGACGGCAACTGTTCAGTGATGTCTCAGTGATCGCGAGGATGAAAACTGGCAGCAATCACCGAATGGTGAGAGGCACACCAAAACCTAAAGTTAACGTGAACGTTAAGTTGGAGAGGTCACGTTTAATAAAGTCAACGCTCCGTCCTCCTCATGCTCTAATTCAAAGCCCTGAAAACTTTTAGCTCGAGTTGCAAAATCGTTTTCAGTGCCTAGAAGACTGCAACGCAGTGGACGATATGAATGACAAGCTCATGGAAACTGCCCATGCGGTAGGAGCTAAATTCTGCAAAACCCATCATAAAAGAACACAAAAACTCTCCGATCACACTCTAAATCTCATGGCTGTTAGACGGGAAATGAAGCTGCAATCTTCAGCAGATATGACAGCATACAGGCAACTAAACAGACAGATCTCCAAAAGCATGCGGCGAGACTTACGCAACATTAATACAACTCGTATTGAAGAAGCGATCGAGCGGAACCAGGGCTCCAAAGTCTTTGCCAGAGATCTGTCTGCCAGAAAGAGCCAAGTGTCGAAGCTGAAGAGCGAATATGCTACCGAACCGAATATATATAACATAGGTGTTCGACTTTTGTTTTATTATGAAAATTTCCATTGTTTTTAAATACTGACTTTATTTCAATGAGAACTATTTTATCAAATATATCAATTTTTAGGTCCTCTGTTTTGTGCAATTTGTACTTGCGGTGGTTCACTATACGGTACAGTTTCAATATGCACGATGACAGTAATACCTGCTAAACCTATGACCATCAACGGAGCTCTTTTACGAATTTTCAATCTGGCTGTAGTCTCTAGCTTGGACTGTTGCTCAAATATTTGGATGGAACAGACTTAGATGTAATCTTATATTGATTTTTTTATATACAGAGAAAAACTCAATATTTAACATGACTAATCTGCACAGGTTCGTCCCCGAGAGTCACATGACTGCTTGCACTGCATTTTTACATTCAAAATGGGTCATTGTGTAAATTCCTACATGTTTATTAATTTTGTTGTATAATTCTGCTGCGCCTTTACTATACTGAACTCTAGCAAAAAAAGTGTGAGTATTGGGAACTTGTGCTACTAATTCTTTTCTCCTCTTTTGTAAAGTATTTGAATTAAAAGATAGGGACTTATGTTTCTTTAATATTGTGTGCAGTACATACATTTTTCGTACTGATAATAACTTAGTTTCATTGTAAAGACTTGTAGTAGGATATCTTCTGTTTTTAAAATACATATTTTTAATTAAACCTCGTTGCGCACGTTCCAAGTGGATAAATTTTGTTTTGCAAGCACCATTGCGTGAGTTTGGATATACTGAAACAGATATAATTAGTTTTTGCTGCGTTAACGTTAAGTTTATTTGTTACATAATTAACAAATGAACTTGATTTAAAATATATGTATTTATAAATTTGCGAAACTGTTAATAGTGTCGAAATGTTGATATTATATTACTCTCTGTACGTATTTGTTTAAAGTCAAGTATTATTTAATATTGTTTTAAGCGCCACCGGTTCAAAAACTAAACCTTTACAAAGAATTGCAGAAAATACTGATATTTTTATTTTTTTGTATTTACCTACCACCTTTTTCATAAAGCTGCTAATTCTTATAGGATATATTAAGAAGATATCCGGATGGCGTTTAGTTCATACAGACGTATAAAAATATAAATATTCTACGTCGTACGTATTCCTCTGTGTGTATTACACTGTATTCTTCCTGGATAATGACACTAGAGCATATATTTTTGTACGATACAATGTATTTAATATTATTCTTATTTTTTTAAAACGTTACCTTCACACTAGGGTTTTCTCCTGTATCGTACATACATAAATTGCACAAGGACAAACATCCAGACCCGGCACAATTATTTGTAGATATAAATACTTGAACCGTGCGGGATTCGAACCCGCGGCCCTTAGCGCAGCAACTCATTGCTAAGCCACTGCGCTACGGAGCCGTCGCGCAGTGGCTCCGTGGTGCAGTGGCTTAGCAATGAGTTGTATATTCGACTGTTTTATATTTTCCATAAAATTATTTTTAAAACTTGAAATCCTCTAAAACTGTGAATTTATACCGTCGTAATTAGACACCCAGCAAAAAAATTTAACAAACAAACAAAATAAAAAGTGGTGAACTCGTCAGCCCACTCTATAAAGTCATTTTACTAAAAGTTTGAAAAGTTATAAAAATAAACCACTGCTTAGAAAACAAAATAATTAAAATTGGCATATTTAATAACCTTATATACAAAGCAAAAATATATAAACCACGCCTCAAAAGAGTTACGGATACTACTTTCTTAACCTTTAAAATTTCGACAATTGTTATCTTTATTGACATAATTCGGTATGCTCGTACATACCAAATTTTAAGAACCAAAGGTTAAGAAAACCTTTTCTATGTCCTAATTGTATACTTAAAAAGGTTAGGTCTATTTTTAGCTATTTTCATATTGAAGCAACAATTTTATTACATTTTCTTCTTTATTTCACCCCATCACAAGTCCACCGCTGAACACAGGCCTCTCCCGTAGATCACAACAAAGCACGGTCCTGAGCCACTCACGTTTTTTATTTTTAGAAAGAATGCTAGCGGTGAATATTAGAAGTGCTTAGGCACTTCTAATATTCCCGTTAATCACTCCAAATAAGCTTAAATGCTAGAATTTCTTCACTGCATTAGTCGAATTATTACAAGACAGCCTTGATAATCCTTCTTACCCTTAGGTTATAAATTCTTCGTGCTATATGACCGGCTAATTGCCATCTATTTTCTGTATAGGAGCCTATCTAGGTAGATACCACCCTCCTTCATATTTTTGCAGTTTAGCAGGCTGTCCCTGGACTAGAGCAGCCACTTACCATCAGATGGACTATAAGTTCGTTTGTCACTACAATTTTATAAAAGAAAACCAGTAAAAGACCACGTACCTGTTCTAATTTCTGGTCTCTGTAAGTAATCAATGGCAACACGCACTGGCTGTACACTTATTTGTTAAGGATTCGAAACAAAAAATCTAAACCTTTTACATTTATTTCTCTAAAAAGGCAAATGGTTCGCATAGTGAATTGAAATTTACCCTCCACTCCACGCGACCACTCTCTCTCAGGTCAGTGAATTTACTTTAAAAGGTACTATTAGAAATAAATTCTTTTGTAACGTTAGGTTCTAACATTAAACTGTGATTTGTTGAAATATATTGAAGCATTATATTGCCGTTGCACAACATTAAGTGTACATTGGCTAGGGTTCCTTAATTGGCTACAAATACATCCGGGTAGGTACCACCCTATTATCTGCCGCCAAATAGTTAGTAGCATTACCTACACTTCTATCTACCGATCTGAAGATTAAAGATGGCCAGTAAAATTACAGGCTATGACGCATTCTATCTTTATCTTCAAAGGTGACAACGTATTTGTAGCCTTCCTTGTTTAGAGTTGGCTGCAGGTGAAGTTTGATTGCAGTAGCTACATACCATCAGGTGGACTATAAATTTGTTTGTAACTTCACAAAAAAAAATCATTAGTACTTCTTATTAGCTCTGTGGCTAAGTGCTCGCTGTTAACTTACACGCATTGGAACCAAACGGTTTGCTACATCGTTCATCATGCGTACAGCAAAGGAGTGAACTGTGTTTCCATCCGATTACAATGTGGGTGTCTTCAAGGCAAGAGTGAATAGGCTTTTGTTAAGTCAGAGCGCTTCACCATCTTAGGCTACATCACCACTTACCATCAGGTGGGATTGTAGTTAAATGTTGGCTTAGAATAATATTAAAAAAACACACACAGTATAGAAGCAACTCGGGTTCGATCGCCGCCGGCACAAATAAAATTCTTAATCGTAATTTTAAGTGGTTATTTATCGTGTGCTCGGCGGTGGAAGAAAACATCGTGAATCTAAGAAAATAAAAAATTAAAAAATAACCTGCATGTCCAAGGAATAAAAATATTTATATAAATATAGAAGCAGCGTCGGGGACAAATTGCATCATAACCCTCTCAGAAATAAGGGGAAGACCTGTGTCCAGCTATGGGATGTTTGTACACGGTAACTTTATTTTATTTTACTTTTACAATGATATATTGAAATATTTCAAGTCTTCAACCAAAATTAGGCACATGGAAAGATGGTGAGCTAAAGGGAAATTAGGTATAAGGAAATGGAACCCAAGGGGTCAACAGCTGGCTAACTTCATTGACAAGAAGGGATTTTTGTGATAAACTCTTTCTTCCAGAAGAGGATCTGTTCCGGCCCTGACAGCTTAACAAGAAATACACTAAACCTAAACATTAAGTTGGGGAGGTCACGTTTAATGAAATCAACGCTCAGTTTCCCTTGTGCTCTAATCAAAAGCCCCGAAAACTTTCAGCTAGAATTACAAAATCGTTTTCAGTGCCTAGAAGATTGCAAGACAGTGGTCGACATAAATAACAAACTGTCCAATCGGTCTGAGCTAAGTTTTGCAAGAAGATTCCGTCGCAGAAGAACCCAAAAACTCTCTCATTCTTAATCTCATGGCTGCTATATAGAAAATGAAACTGAAGTCTTCAACAGATATGACAATGTACAGGCAACTGAACAGACAGATCTCCAAAGGCATGCGACTAGCCTTTACGCAACTTTAATATAATTCTAATAAAAAAAGCTATTGACGGACTATGATCTGTCTGCCGGAAGGAGCAAGTGTTGAAGACCAACTGCGACAGAATCCTTTCTGGGCAATTTGACATTAAGAGTGACATACAGAAGTTCTACGAACTGTACATATCTTTATTGGACCCAGACGCTGGTATGAGTATCGTCCCAAGTGAAAGTCTCATCCGACACTACTCCGGTAATATCATGGGCATCTCTTTGAGCGAAATTAGTGTGGGTATTGAAATAAACGGAGCCAACCACTAAAGGGTAGCTGCGAGAGGGAATCCTCTACCCCATGTCAACCCGTGGGTATCGTAAAGGGCGACAGAGGCATCACTGAAACAGGAGATGGGCAGCAGCATCTTCCAGATAATAACTCAAAATAATAAAAAACTGCATTTACCAACCCGTCTGCTGGTAGCTACGGCAAATATCCACCTTATGAGGCTGAGGGAAACCTATGCTCAGCAGTGGACTTTTGATAGGTTGTTGTGAATTAAAAAAAAATTACGACACTATTTTATTAGTGTACAATACCGTAAGTAGTATTCTACAGATCATTATAAAAAATCTGACTTCCGCCAATTTTATAAACTTTATTAAACAAAGATTGTATAAAAGGGGTTATTATAATATTAAGGATTTTACGGATGATAATAACCTATGGGAATGAGGTGATTGCTACCAAGCTATTTCTATTTTGTTTTTATTGTGTAACTTTAATGATTGTAAACTGTTTTTTTTTTCAAAAAAGTCCCCTAGGTTTTTTGATGGTTCTTTCCAGGACACAGGTATTTTCCGAACCATTGGTAAATTAAACATAAGAGTGACTTTCAGTAAGTATTATTTATAATCTATATTGAATAAAAAAGTTTCTATCTAATAAAGTTTCGCTTGACACAAACAAATGTCGCTCCATTTTCAACGATATTATTTCAAAAACATTTTGTTCAGATTAAAAAATATTTTATACTCAAACAACTAGTTTCATATTTTATTATGTTAATCGCAGAAAGTAATAGATTTTCTGCGACTAATATTTTTATCTTTTAGTATTTCAAGTTTCTTTTTATTTTCATAAATATAATAACTGTAATTGTATAAGAATTCATTTACTTCGGAAAAGAAAATATACCAAGTCTTTTTTAACCTACTGTTATTAGTAACATTGAAATTAAAATTAACAGACAGGAATATCCGAGGTATTTAATTTACTGTATTTAGTTTTATTTAACACGCGGTCATTATGATTGCGCTATCTAAACTTAGTGATTCTCGTTAGTGCAAGCCCGGATGCGGCCCAACATAGAGGCGCATTATGTCTTTAAATCCATCTATCAGACATGCTTGAAGCGCTGCAGACCGCGGCAGCACAATTAGCCTCCTGAAGCATTATTATATTGGACGCGTAGATCGCTGTATGCTACGTATATTTCACCCACAGGCTGTACGTATAAAAGTGCTGACAAATTAACTTTGAAGGTTAAGTTGTTACAGCGCACCGTGTAAACATGCAGTCAAACATATATGCCAACATATGCATTGGAGAGCCAGCGACCTGCTCGCCCGCTCCACGTTATATTATCATTTAGGTCCTTGATGACTCAGTGGCTCAACTCTATCAAAATAGTACCACAGAGTGTGACATTCCGTACTGAGTAGCACTTGCTGCCCGCTTTAAAACTTTTTCATACCATTATTACAACTACCAATTATACACTCTATGTTATTCTTATTTCCTTGATTTTGTATTTCTTGTATTGTAGGATTATATAAGATGGTTGCTCAATCCCTTTCTGCCTATTCTTGACTATGCTTATGTTTGCTATCTGAACGTTACCGAAGCGCAGTGAAATAAACTTCGGCGAATTCAAAATTTATGCTTACGATTCATATTTGGACTCCCTAAATATAATCACGTCTCAAGTGGCTGCCAATTCGCTTTCGCAGAAATACTCACATCCTTTCTGCTTTGTATATATATAATATATATATTCCCTATTCGCAATTCCCTGTAAACAACAGTTCTTTGCGGAAAAGGGTTGTCTGGAAGAAATCGCTTCCAGAGCGATGAGACCGCCTGTTGTACTTTCTATATATATATTTATATATATATATATATATATATATATATATATATATATATATTTCATTTTGTGTCGTTTTAATGTGTATTGGTGTAAAATAAAAAATATATTGATATTGATTGATATAGTTTACTGTGAAGTACGAACGCACAAATTCATGCGGACATACAACATAATTTTTTACGATATGGGTATTGCACAAAGCATTCTACGTATTTTAAATCCTAATAAATGCTACCACATAAGCTACACCAGAAAAAGACGCCCCAACACTACTACCTACTCATTGGGTGACGTGACCTTGGCGGAGGTGAGGGAGATCAGGGACCTTGGTGTCTTGTTGGACTGTAAGCTGAAACTGACCGCTCACACTGACAATATCATCAAAGAGGCGGCTCGTATGTTGGGATTCCTAAAAGAAACGCGAAAGGCTTCCGATGTGTCCAAAGTAAGGAGGTTCTTTTCAATGCGCTGTACGTATCCACCTCGAATTTGCAAGTTTCGCATGGAACCCAGTCTATAGTGCGTCTTCTCAGCGAATCGAAACAATTCAAAGAGTTTTTACGCGCTACCTTGCTTTTTCGACTCCAGGCATATCGCATAGACACCCCTATAGTCAGAGGCTAGCATTTTTCAAAATGACGAGCTTACGTGACCGAGGTCTCATTGCAGACTTAATGTTTCTACACAAGTTACTGCATAACAAAATCAAAAGTACGCACCTCCTCGATCACATCAAATTAATTATCCCGTACAGATATCCCTAGCCACAAAACAAATTTAGGAGTGCATTATCCCCTAGCCAGAATATGTAACACATACAATGAAATTATGACCAAAGTACCGGACATTGACATTTTCAACGACTCTGCCCGATGCTTCAAAAAAAATTGACCAATTTCTTTTCACCCTCTCAGTACACACTCATTCCTTAGTTAGTTTTTTCTTAATGTAAGTTATTTCGTATTGAGTACCATTATAATATAATAAGCTACACATTACGGTAAATGTTGTGTATGCCTGTAATTGGCAAACATATTTAACCATATACTTTTTTTATCGTGTTGTTGTTAATGTTTCATGTGTTTTGCTGTTGGTGTACCTTATACATAAATAAAATAAAATAAAAAGTCTCTACCTCGGATATTGCATTGTGTATGGGAAGATTAATGGTTCATGTATAGATTTTAATTTTGATAAGGTGGGATTGGCAATGTTTCAGACAAAAATCCTTAAATAAATAAAGAAAAGAGAAAAAAAACGAACGCATAAATATATTTACTGTTAAAAACAGTAAAATCAGATTATAGAGACCTAATGAACGTTTAAATTTGTACTTCCGAATATTGGACCCGTAACTACCACTTCTAAATAATGTATTTTTTTTTTGTTATAATAGTTATTACGTATCGAAATACATGAATGAATGAAATACCACTATTTTAGAGCCACGCGGCAGCTTTTGCTGTCGCATGAATGGGCCGGCTCAAACCGGGGTGGTACCACGATCTCACAGAATACCAGCGTGAAGAAGAGGTTTACTTCTGCATTTCGCCTGGTGAGTGCAGGTGGCCGGAGGCCCAATCCCCCCACCCCCCATCAACATGGTAGTGGAATTAAACGGAAGACTAATCCAGGAGGGTACCAGCATCCCTGGAGAATCCCTCGCTGAGCATCCACGCCCATGCTACCCTACATTTTCTGAGCGAGGTTGCTCAGGCTGCCCCGCGTATTCTGGGGGGGGGGGCGAAATTCCGCTCAAGACGAAACCTGCTCGGGGCAAGCGGAGCAAAAAGACAAAGGCAACCCCTGCCACGCTTTCCGTGGATTTATGCAATATCAGGGGACTTCATTCAAACCTTAACGCCGTCCACTACCATCTGGAGACGGCAAAGCCGGCCTTGCTCTTTCTAACCGAGACACTGGTGTCCTCTCCGACTGATACTTCGTATCTCTCCTACCCGGGGTACAAATTGGATCACTCCTTTGTGCCCCGGGCTGGAGTTTGCGTGTACGTCAGAGAGGACATCTGTTTTCGGCGCCTCGGCAGTCTTGAAGGTACGGACCTGTCCATCCTATGGCTGCGCGTAGACAGCGACGACCATCCCCGCGTCTACGGGTGCCTCTATAGGTCCCATAGCGGTAATGTCGACACAGACCGACTCATCGACCACGTCCAAATGGCTGCAGACTCCGTGCTACAACAGGTCCCTTCCGCAGAGATCGTGATGCTCGGTTCCCGTTTAACCGATCATACGGGTAGATCTGTTTATGACTTTGCCTTGGCATATGGTCTAACACAACTGGTTACTTCACCTACGCGGATCCCAGATGTGGAGGACCATGTACCTTCCCTGTTGGACCTTCTGCTGACCTCTCATCCGGACGGATATCAGGTCTCCGTCGATGCCCCTCTTGGCTCTTCGGACCATTGTCTGATCCGGAGTACGGTGCCACTCACGCTCCCATCGCAGTTGCGATCTGCAGCTCGCCGCCGTGTTTGGCACTATAGGTCGGCCGATTGGGATGGGATGCGGTCTTTTTTTGCATCCAACCCTTGGGGGCGGGTTTGCTTCTCGCCGGATGATCCCAACGTTGTTGCTGATTCTGTCGCTGATGTGGTACTTCAGGGAATGGAATTATTTATTCCATCATCTGTGGTGCCTATCGGAGGCAGAACTCAGCCATGGTTTGGTCGCTCCTGTAAAATTTAATCACGCTATAAGCAGGAGTGCTACCGAGCCTGGGCTGTCGCATCAACGTCCCGGGATGTAAACACCAGCGCTCTTAAAAAGAAGTATAATTCCGCCTCCAGATCCTTCAAAAGTGTCATTGCCAAGGCAAAGTCAGAGCGTTTGCTAATTGGCGAGAAACTAGTTCGCCTCCCTTCGGGAACACGTGCATTCTGGTCTCTCCCCAAAGCTGTCCAAGGGAACTTCTGTCAGCCATCTCTGCCATCTCTGCACAGGGTGGACGACTCACTGGCCCATGACGCAAAGGAGAAAGGCGATCTGCTAGGCTCTCTTTTTGCTTCCAACTCGACTCTTGATGACGGGGGGAACACACCGCCTACCACCCCACGGTGTGAGTGCTCCATGCAGGAAGTGCTGTTTACACAGCGCTCGGTGCGTAAAGCACTCCTCTCCCTAGACGTCAACAAGTCGAGTGGGCCTGATGGAGTCCCTCCTATTGTGCTGAAGACGTGTGCTCCGGAGTTGGCACCGGTTTTAACGCGTCTTTTCTGGTACTCCTACTCTCTAGGCGTAGTCCCGAACTCATGGAAGACAGCTTTGGTGCACCCTATCTCTAAAAAAGGCGACCGCTCAGATCCGTCCAACTACAGGCCTATCGCTATCACCTCCTTGTTCTCCAAAGTAATGGAAACTGTTATTAACTGCCAGCTCATGCGGTACCTTGAGGATCACCAGCTGATTAGTGACCGCCAGTACGATTTCCGTCGAGGTTGCTCAGCTGGTGATCTTCTAGGTTACCTAACTCATAGATGGGCGGAGGCAGTGGAGAGGGATCACCAGTTTTCTTGCAGATCGGAGCATCAAGGTCGTAGTAGACGGTGCATGCTCCGATTATAAGCCCATTAACGCTGGTGTTCCACAAGGCTGCGTGCTATCACCAACGCTGTTTCTTCTGCATATCAATGATATGTTGCAAGCCGGTAACATTCATTGCTATGTAGACGACAGCACTGGTGATGCTTTATACACCGGCCGTGCCAATATTTCTCGGGAAAACGTCGCTGAGTACCGGAACAAACTTGTGTCTGAAGTCGAGACTTTGTTGAACAAAGTCTTAGACTGGGGTTGACTAAATCTAGTCTAGTTCAATCCCCAGAAGACACAAGTTAAAAGTGTCCCTTTGTCGCATCCCCTCAGTTTCAAGGCACTCCCCTTGTTGCCTCAGGCAGTATCGGAATCCGCGTTATCGACATATCGAGTGATGTGCAGTTTCGTGGTCACTTGGAAGAGAAGGCCAAATTGGCCTCTAAAAAGCTTGGCGTGCTCAGCAGAGCGGGACAGTATTTCATGCCGGCACACCGCTTGCAACTTTAAAAGGCGCAGGTTCGGCCCCACATGGAATACTGTTCCCATCTCTGGGCAGAGGCTCCCCAGTGCCAGCTCCTTCCACTTGACCGCATCCAGCGCAGAGCGGCTCGAATCGTCGACGACCGAGTTCTTTACGATCGGCTGGACTCACTGGCACTGCGTAGAGATGTTGCATCTCTTTGCGTATTTTATCGCATCTATCACGGGGAGTGATTCCAGGCTCAATTTCACCATCGCACATCGCGACAGAACTCGAGATACCATCCATATCATCTGGATGATTGGCGGTCCACCACTGTGCGATTTAGAAGAAGTTTTCTTCCTCGCACAACTTCCTTGTGGAATCGATTACCACCAGCGATTTTTTCGGACCGATACGACTTAGGGACCTTCAAGAAAAGAGCCTACTCCTTCTTAAAAGGCCGACAATGCATCTGCAATTCCCCTGGTGTTGCAGTTGTTCATGGGCGGCGGTAGTCACTTACCATCAGGTGAGCCGCATGCTCGTTTGCTCTCCTATAAAAAAAAATCTCTGAGTATACAGTGGTCCCTGATAAATTTTAAAATGATTAGTATATAAATTATTACCATTTAAATTTCAAAATAATGATTTGTTCCGTTGAACAATGAAAATTATTATATACAAATCATTTCACTTAAAACATTTTTTTTCAAAATGTTTGTTTTCCCGGTTGTTTTTTACTGGTTTTACCCCTAGGTAAGATCAGCTTCTGTCCAGACTGAAGTTTAACTTTCATTTCATAGGTAAAACCAACAATAAATAAGTGTAATTTATTATTAACTTTGCTGTAAACAGAGAGTAGAATTCAATAGATGATTAGTCAGGGAAGAACTCTAAACCCCGTTAGAGCAGCATAAATAACGCTGTAGGCACCTATATCAGGACTGTTAGCATCAGTGAACGCAAATAGAACATGGAAGTTATACTGCAAGGAAAATATAGGCAATAGACATATATTATACTGTTAGTTTGTAGCTAGTTATTCGATCAGGTGTTCAATCAGTGGTATGATTCTGTACATACGAGCGAAGAAGATTATGCTGCGGTGAAGCTGATCTACATCGAGTATCATAAACCGTGTTCCTTTTGGTTTGCTTACATAATCAATTTTAGTATGTATTATATTGTAATTACTTGTACCTGATATATTTGAGTAGTGCACAACGTTGTTTTCCTTGGTGTTCATAATTAATTGCATAGAAGAAGAGCAATTTGAAAATCCGTTTTCACGCTATTATTGGTTTAAATTTATTTTTATAAAAAAAGTACTGCAGTTTATTCCATCCTTTAACTTATGCATTTTGTTAACCTTACAAGACACGAAAATAATATTTTCGAATCATAATCATCACATCCCTTCACAAGTCCACTGCTGAACATAGACTTCCTCCACGGAATGCCTCAAAGCATGATCCTGAGCCACCTGCATCACTCCATCTAGTAGGAGACCGCCCTACACTTTGCTTACCAGTACGAGGTTGCCCTCGAGAACCTTTCTTCTCAAACCGTTGTCAGTACTTCGAGCTATATGGCCGGCCCATTCTCACTTCACGTGGCACCTTACTGATCCGTTGGACTATGTCAGTTACTCGCTTCTGCCGCGGATAACCTAATTTCTAAATCTATCACGCAGAGAAACTCTGAGCATAGCCCTCTCCATAGTTCGCTGAGCGACTTTGAGCTCCTACGGCCAGCAGAGAAAGTCCATGTCTGAGATCAATATGTCATCACTGGCAACACGCGCTGATTGTACAATATTTTTTTTGAGGTCGGCAAATCAAAGGTGAGTGATGTAATCGCCATTGATGTTGATATTGTCTTATTTCCAGTCCAGTAACTTTAGAACATTTTCCTATGCAGTGGTGAAGAGTATTAGGGATCCCTGTCCAACACCTCTCTGCAATTAAGTAGGTTTCGTACCTTGATTCTGTATTCGGATAGCTATCGTAGACCTACTTGCATAGTACTTACACTTCAACACTTCGATATACCGACAGTTATCTTGGCACCGCTGGAAGTACTGCTCAAATTTTGACAGAATCAAAGGTCTTCTCATAGTTTACATACGCAAGACAAAGTGGCAGATTGTATTCGGTCATCTGTATAATTTGCCTAAGTGTATGTATGTGGTCTATGGTACTAAACACTTTTCGGAAACCCGTTTGTTCGGAAGGCTGGAAGTCGTCAACTCTCCGTCAATACGAGTCACATAGATGCAACCCGGAAGGGAAATCGGTCTTTAATTCTTCGATATAGCGTGGTCGCCTTTCTTGAAGAACAAGACCACCGCACTGCTGCTTTACGCCTCCATGGAGGACGGAATTGAAAAACTTCTGGAAGACTTTAAATATCGGCTTATCTCCCGTTTTATTTTGGAGTAGAATATAATGTTTTTATTCAAAATAAAGACGCAAGCGCAGGATTTGCCATTGATTCACAAAACATCTAATAACTTTTCTGTCTAGAGTCTGTCAGGTCCGTCCGTTGTAAATCCTTCAGGGTATATACCACCCTCTTACCTATTCTGCCGCCAATTATCAGTGTTCCAATCCGAAAGATATTACAGACTGTAACGCATTTTGTCTTAGCCCTCAGGGGTGAAACGCATCTATAGCCTTTTTGTATACATTTTAACTTTTTTCCTTTTTATTAAAAGTTTTATTGTTTCTCGATGGGCAACTACATCCACATATCATCAGGTGGACTTTTGGCTCCTTTTTTTTCTTTAACTCATAATATAAAAGTCCTATAAATATTTTTTCTCTCAGTGGTAAAAATATTTGTTTAATGTTTTCCTCCCCTAGTAATGACGTGATACAAGTAGATCAACGCTAAAAATAAATAGGTACCAACGCCCGAAGATTTCTTGTTCTTTTACCGTCGAATTTTAAGAGTTCTTTTCATATTTATTCAATTTTATTCGTGTTACACGCGACTCAAAGGCTATCAATGGCATTTATTTTTATCAACGTAACAAGATACAAAAGCTTGCGTGGGCCACAAAAATAAAAACACGTTTTGTGATTGTGGAAAATAAAAATCTTAACAATGACTGAACATATTGATGCCAGATTTTTATTACAATATTTCAATTTTGAATATTATTTTTAAAGAATGCCGGCTTGGTATCGTCGTCGCTAAGCGTTTCGTTGCGACGCCGCAAGACGGATTCAAATCCCCCACGGAACAAGTAAATTAACAAAGTATCTTACAAGTAATTGTTCTGGGTCTGTATGTTTGTCCTTGTACAGTTTATGTGTGTATAACTCAAAAACATAAACAAAAGAAACATTATGGATCAATTAATTCATAATGTAAGGTGTTGATATTTTTCATAAAGTTTGAATCAAACATTTTTTAAGTAAGAAAAACAAAAAGGATTACATAGTCAACTTTATTACAAATGATACTTCCCAATTTTTTTTTTGTTATCTAATGTGTAAATTGTAAAATGGTGGTAGTTAATATAGTCCTCCAGCTTAGAGTATATATAAGCAAGTTAGCTTCCTCCAGACTTAATTTTGGTTACGGCGGCCAGTCTTAACGGAGAAGAGCATTCTATGCAGGACATTATTATCACTATAATCCCGTCCTGCATAGAATGCCTTTTTTATCATGAGTGTGTGCGTAAATACAGGTTCGCTCTCTATTCCTTTACTCTCATAGTCCGATGGGATGGCATTCCGACACGACCGGTTTATTGAAAAGTAAAATCCGGTCCCGCCCTTCTTAGACAAGCAAGGAAAATTACAGTTAGCTGTTACCCGGATTTCACGTGAGTGAAGTCCAAATGGTCAAGGTTCGAACCGCGAACTTCAAATCGTGAGCTACTGCCATTTGACTATAGTCGTGAACTATTACTTTAAATTTTTAGCTTACTTGAAATGGTTAACGGTGTTAATTATTATTAATGTTATAATAATTAACACCGTAATTATTATAACATATTGTCAGCTGATTTTATTTTAAATTTCACTGCTGGTTTTATGTTTAAGTATTTTCATGATTTTTTTATAAAATTATCGTTTCATTTAGCTGTACTAACACGATGGAGCGTGATAAAGCTAATAAAACGTTGTGAAAAGACGATATTTTTTTCCTCGGGATTGATTATCTTTCTGACCCATCATCATAGGTATCCTTAGTACTATCATCTGTCTTCGTTTTCGGGAGCGTTTCACAAACACCCGGTATATATATATATATACCGAATAATCATGAAAATACTTAAACATAAAACCAGCAGTGAAACTTAAAAAAGAAAATCAGCTGACAATAGGGTCAATATCCTCGCGAGCGCCGAACTCGTTATCTAGATCGGTACGAAACAATGCATTAGTTAGGTATACTACTCACTCTACCCTTCCCTTTCACACACACGCTGCCTCGTGTCGCCTCGCGCTGTGGAATTTACACATTCTTCAAGGACGTTACCTCCGTGCGCATTTGTTTTGGCTATAATTTTAGTTTTTGAGACAGTTCCATGTTGACTATCACGAGCGACAGTTCAAGTTCAGTTGTTTTGTTTATTAAATTATTGTCGTTATTACTTGTTATTTATTACTTAATTATATTGTTCTTGTTATTACATTTTGTGTTTTTTGTTTTGTTTTAATAATGCCTAACGCGTAGGTACGTTTATAGTGCTCGTGAATACGGCAACATGCTAATGTGCCTTGGAGAATCTCATAAGGACACGGAGGATAGGTAAGCTGTTTCATACCTAATTTTTTTAAATAACATAGTACTGAACTGATCTGAAAAGATACATAACTGAATACATCAGAATAATAAACATACCTACACAATGGATAAAAAAGCATGATTCTAACCTTGTTAACATTTTATTTAAGTATTTTTTTCATTAGCGGGGAATCGAACCAGTTATTTGGTTTATTTAACCTGTGAATTCGAATTAAAGTAGCTACGTAGAGACAAGCACAGTGGCAAAAGGTTAAGTAGATAAGTTAGGTATTTAGACAAGTTTGTAAATTATTAGGTATTGTGGTACCATCGCTAGTTGCGGGCCGCGCGAATTCGGCGTTCGCGCGTACATTGACCCCTAGTCAGCTGATTGTAATTCAGTAATTCCACTGCTGGTTTTATTTTTAAGTATTTCATGATTTTTTTAAATGAAATTAACATTTTATTTAACTATACTAACACGATGGAGCGTGAATAAAGCTAATAAAACGTTGTGAAAAGATGATTTTTTTTTCATCAGGATCGATTTTATATTTCACCCATCATCAAAGATATAGTTAGTACTGTCGTCTGTCTTCGTTTTCGGGAGCGTTTCAAAAATACCCTGTATATACAGAATGGGCTCCCACATATATGCAATAAATGAAACCACATACTTGTTATCGCCTTTGCTGACGATATACAAAAAATGAACGTAATCAGTCCAGTAATTAGGTCAAAAAGCAGAGTTTTAATTTTAAGCAAATTTGAACTCTCTATAGAATTGGGTCACTAAGTCAATGATTCAATGAACTTGAATCCTTGAACATTAAAAAGCGACGTTGCCACGCAGTGCAAACTATTGCGACGTATTTACAGCGGTGTCTTTTGGCGGCATCCATAAACAAGCGGCACGAGGCACGCGGCGTTCTTCAAAGGCAACGGCGCAAGTGCGTGCGCTCCTGTGTCGTAGAGTAGGACACCTGTTATCTTTGGTTTCGGTCGTCGTAGCGATCGGACGTGTGCGCTCTCGTGTGTCTACTATTAAATAAATTAATTGGCTTAATTCTTAGATATTTTATGGTGTTTTCGTGAATATTTTGTGTTATTGTTGACTAAAGTGTTGGACTAAATAAAACTGTGCAGTGCACGTATCCTTTTAACATTTTTATTTTTTATTATAAACATTTTATTAGATATAAGCAGGTGTTGTTAGGTTAGGACCACGCGGTTACCGCGTGGTAATTAATTAAAGGTTAAGTACTTTTATTTTTGTGTGTTTCTTGTCTTTATATGGATTATTTGTTGGATTATTTGTTGTAAGTAGTTTTATTTTTGAATATTATTGTGTATAAACTTTTGAACATAGTGTATTGGGGTTAGTGAGTGTTAGCACGTGGCCGTCTTTCCGTCACTGACAGCTGTCATTGTATTTGACACTGACAGTGACGTTGGCAGCTGTCATTGTGTGACATTGACATTGACGTAGACATTGACGTTGACAGCCGCAGACTGCGTTCCGTTTAACTGTACTAGTCGATGTCATATTTTATAGTTTGGTAAAAAAGGAAACTTTCTCAACCCCTACTTGAGTTAAACAATCGTAATGGGAGTCTTTGGCGCGCACACCCCCCGGGGGTGCTTCGGTGAGACCTGCAGGTCCCAGTACTCAGAACCCTAAGGGAGGCTCGAGTGCTACGGCCGAAAAACGGCCGCTTACATCTCCAGACCAGCAGCAGCCCATGACTCAGCGCCAGAAACTGCAGAAAGAAAAGAAGAAAGCAGGCACTTCGGTCCCAGTTGCAATCAACCCAGAACCAATTAGGTCAGCACTTGAGGAGGACGTGGAGACCATAGAAGAGGAGTTTGATGCCTCCAAGGCAACTCCCCTGGAGATTATTGAACACACGAGATCGGCTATCGAGACAATCATGGGCATCGTGTCCGGTCCGGGGTCGAAGCTCAATAAGGCGGAAATAAACAAGATTTCGGCAACCGGGCAGGATTTGATCGCAATGGTGGCAGCGATGGAAGTTCAAGTAATGGAGGCTCAGCTTGCATTATGCAGAGCTGAGCGAGACAGGTCACTAGTAGAAGTGAAGCTGGCACGCCAGGAGTGACACGCTCGGGTGACGTAGACTACGCCCCTGCTACCGGACAAACATTTGCATCAGTTTTAAGAATGCCAAAAGGTGTGGCAGCGATGCCTATTCCAGAAAAATCGGGTCCAGTATTAGCGTTCTATCCGGCAGGTGAACACGAGCATCAGAAGACGGCGGATGACACAAAGACGGAGTTAAAGAAAGCTATTAAACCGTCGGAGATAAGTATACAGGTGGCGAAATTCATAAAAATCGGTAATGCGGGGATATCACGTATTAGCCGTCGTCCTTCCGGCTGACCTGGAGGTGACGCGTGCTGGTAGGATTGATCTTACGCGTGCGGAATCGAGAAATGGGGAGTTGAGCAGGCGTAAGCGCGAGATTTGGGTAGATGTCATGAATGCATGGCAAGAGAGATGGAAGAATGAAACGAATGGAAGAGAATTATTCTGCTTCTTCCCGGACGTGTCGGCGCGACTCAATGCGAATTGGGTCGTGCCGGATTATCAAGTCTCGCAGATACTCAGTGGACATGGATGTTTTCGAAAGAGACTGTATGACATGAAATTGGTTGAATCTGGTATGTGTGATTGCGGTGCTGCCTATGAAGATAGACATCACGTGCTATGGGAATGCGAGTTGTATGACGACCTGAGATGTAAGATGATGGATGGAATAGTACGCAGAAGGGAGGGTCCGGTTTACTACCCGGAACTCGTGGCCGGTAAGGACAGCTTTGGCCGGCTGCGGGAGTTTGCGCATGGATGGCATGCGCGGAGAACGGCACTGGGAATGCTAGAGTAAAGAGTAGACCTGCCCGGAACCGAAGCCGTGCAGTGTTCGTCCAGCCCAGAAAGGGAGAGTGACAATTCGGGACAAGGAATAGATTAAATAACTTGTAGAGAGTCAAGAAAGTGCACGCGGGAAAGAGCCCTGAGCAAGTACCGCGTGCATCTCTCGAGATTCGGCCCGTATAACCGCAAGGTTGGTGGGGCCATGGGAGGTGGAGGGTTGACACCTGTTATCGACCATTAGCTTCTTTCAAAGGGAGTAATGATCGATAAACAAAAAAAATGTTTAGCTTTAAACACTTAGGGCATGTTTTTTTTAGAATTATCGTGTTGTTATGATAATTCTAAAAACACTACGACCTAAGTATTTAAAGCTAAACTTTAAAGCTTTTTTGTTTAAGTGTGTTCTTGTAGATTTAGAGATAATAAATTATTTTGACATGATAAAAACCCATAAAAACAACCAATTAAAAAAGTCATACTTACTTACCGGTTTCCTAGGAAGTCACAAAGCGGTAGTTTCGTAAGTTCAATTGTACAAAAAACTTTTTTAACAATGAACAACTTGTCGATTGTTATCAAATCAAAAATCAAAATTACTTGTATTCAAATGTAGTAGGTAAGTAAGTGTAAAAAGAAAAGTATCGATAAACGATAATTGCACCTTGTGGCCGCCCTATTTATTACTTTTATTATTTTCGCCATTTTGGAATTTGGAAGTTTGGCTTTCAGTTCACCGCAATTCTTCCAGAATATATGTGCGTTTCGCTGCTTACGTGCCTTGCTTCAAGTGATTTATTTTTCGTAAGATAAATACAATTAGTCCAACAATTTTTTTACGGTGAAATAGACACTTATTAGGTAATTGACTTTGTGTGTGTAAATAGTGTTTTTAAGTACGTTTATTTTTATTATTTTTTCACTGTGATTTTAACACTACTTGACTTTTGTGTGTACGTGTTGGCGGCGGAAAATGCCAAGACAGCAGCATTTTTACAGTGCGGCAGAATATACAGACATGGTTTTATTGTATGGCGAATGCCACCAAAATTCAGCGTTAACTCTGCGTACTTATCGTGAGAGATACGGCGCAACTCGCGTCTGCCCTACTAGCGTCCGGACAATCCTAGATGCTGTCCAAAGAATCAGGGAAAATCAGCGCATAGTGTCCAACACTCACGAAGGAGTTGTTCCGCGTCACTTTCCACCCTCGTTCGAACAACGAGCCTTAGACCATTTCGATCGGAATCCAACCTGCAGCCTTATACAAGCTGGGCGTGTGTTTAGAGTGAGGCATAGAACAATACACCGAGTGCTGAAAAGGAACAAACTACGTCCTTATAAATATGCTAAGGTGCAGGCGCTGCTGCCCCGTGATAAGCCGATTAGAGAGTCTTACTGCCACTGGGTACTGGAAAAAATGTCTCAGGACCAACGTTTCTTATCAAATGTGTTTTGGACAGATGAAAGCACGTTTACTCGAAACGGCATATGGAAACGACAAACCATGCGTCACTGGAGTCATACGAATCCCCATTTATTTAGGGAATCAGCTCATCAATACCGATTATCTATTAATGTTTGGGCAGGTATTCACGGAAATCAAATAATCGGCCCTATTTTTATTGACGGAAACCTGAATGCACAGAAGTTTCTCAATATTCTTAACGGCCCAACAACAGAATATTTAGAAGGATTGTCTGTGGCAGCTTACGAGCGGATATGGTTCCAGTTAGATGGAGCTCCTCGACACTCCGTACTCCTCGCGAGAGAGCGGTTTAACACCATGTTTGGCCAACAATGGATAGGGCGCTATGGCCCTCGCAGGTGGCCAGCTCGGTCGCCCGACCTCACTCCTCTATACTTCTTTTTGTGGGGCTTTATTAAAAATGAGGTGTACTCAAAGATCTCCGAAACCGAAGATGAACTGCGCAATCGTATTGTTGCCACCTTTGACAAATTAAAAGCCCTGGCTCTGGATCCGGAACGAAATTTGTTGAGCAGGCTGTAGCATGTTGTCCACATTATGCGGCGATGTGACTAATGCATTCAAGAACGTGGCGGACATTTTGAAAATTTTAAAATTTAGGGTTCCATTAAATTTTGCAACTAATATGCAATAATATTTATTTCGTTCAGTTCCATTTTCGCGAAATAAAAAAGTGGCGGTAAAAATACCTAAACAGTTTAGTGAGTAAGTTTTTATTTCATCACATTGTCAAACGAACCATAGGCCGTGCCGACAATAACGCTGCCTGCCGCCAACCGTCATGCCACCCGCGTGCAACGTTGCCACTCTTCCAAGAGGTCAAGGTACGTAGTCTAAACAGAGTGTTTACTTTTACTGAATTTATTTTCTTTGAAAATTTCACTTTTTTATTTTACGGGTTTTAATTTAATATTTAATTTTCTACACTTCTTTGGACTAGTATTACTTGTGGTTTCATTTTTGCATATAATGTGAATTCTTTATGTATAATATATATATATATATATATATATATATATATATTATACATATAAGTTAGAGAATATCCATCATCGTAAAGGGTGGATAGGTGAAATATCCACCCTTTACGATGATGAGGACAAGATGTATAACTTGTCAGTCTCAAACAAATAAGTTTTTTTCAATTATTTCAAAAGGAAGGATACGCACATCTAAACATTTTACTTATACCTTCTTCATACAGCAAAAGTATAGGTGTACTATATAGTATCGTAATGAATAAAATAAATAAAAATAAATTTATTTCTCAATAATACTATTTCATTAATTAGTGGTGAAACAACCCCAGAGAGTAATTTAGTTCCTCATGTTGGGGTGTTTCACTCTTACCTTGTTGCTTAACTTTTATACTGTACTATGCCACTATACTACGAGAAAATACCATAATTTTATCTTCAAGTCGACCGACTTGTATTATTGGTGGTCCTATTCATCATCATCATCACTACAGCCCTTCACAAGTCCACTGCTGAACATAGGCCAACCCCCAAGGAATGCCACAAAGCACGGTCCCGAGCCACCTGCATCCATTGACTTCCTGCATGTCTCACCAGGTCATCACTCTATCTAGTGGGGGGACGCCCTACACTTCGCCTGCCGGTACGAGGCTGCCACTCGAGAACATTTCTTCCCCATCGGTTGTCAGTTCTTCGAGCTATATGGCTGGCCCATTGCCACTTCAGCATACTATTTCTTCTTTTTAGACGTCACCCCACACTTGGATTTTCTCCTGTATCTTGGATGCAGTTTACAAACATAAATTGCACAAAGACAAACATCCACACCCGGAACAATTACTTGCAGGTCATACAAATACTTGTTCCATGCGGGATTCAAGCCCGCGGCCCTCAGCGCAGTAACTCATTGCTAAGCCACGGAGCCGTCTTTGGGCTATGTCGGTTACTCTATTTCTACTGCGGATATCCTCGTTTTTAAGTCTATCATGCAGAGAAACGCCGAGCATAGCCCTCTCAATAGCTCACTGAGAGACTTTGAGCTTCCTCATATGGCCAGCAGTGAAGGACCACGTCTCAGATTCATAGGCCATCACTGGCAACACGTGCTGGTTGTACAGTCTGGTTTTCAAGTTTTGAGGTATACCTGACGAGAAGATGTGTCGTAATTTCCCAAACGCTGCCCAGCCGAGTTGAATCCGTCGATTGACCTCTCGGTCGAAGTTGGACTTACCTAGTCGGACTACTAAACATATTCGTCAACAACTTCGAGCTTAGTGCTCCCAACAACTACCGGCATAGGTGTGACATGGACGTTATACATGATCTTTGTTTTGTCCATGTTCATCTTATGACCTATCCATTGGGAGGCACTATTGAGGTCATTGAGCATAGTGCTTAGGTCCTCTAGCGATTCTGCCATAAGGGCTATATCGTCGGCAAATCGAAGGTGAGTGATATACTCGCCATTGACGTTAATACCGTATCCTTTCCAGTCCAGTAGCTTGTAAACCTCTTCCAATGCAGCGGTGAAGAGTTTCGGGGATATAACGTCACACTGTCTTACACCTCTCTGCAGTTGGATAGGATTCGTACTCTGGTTCTGTACTCGGATAGCCATCGTAGCCCTACTGTACAAACACCTCAGCACTTCGATATACCGACAGTCAACTTGGCACCGCTGAAGGGACGCAGCACCACCCTAATTTCGACGGAATCAAAGGCTTTCTCATAGTCCACATACGCCAGACATAGTGGCAAATTGTGCTCCTTGGACTTTTGTACAATTTGCCGAAGGATATAGTATGTGGTCTATGGTACTAATGCCTTTTCGGAAACCGGCTTGTTCGGGAGGCTGGAAGTCGTCGAGTTTGCATGCGAGACGATTCGTAATGACTCTCGAAAACAGCACGTAGACGCGGCTCAGAAGGGAAATCGGTCTGTAGTTCTTCAAGAGAGCGTTGTCGCCTTTCTTGAAGAACAAGACCACCGCACTTCTGCTCCACGCCTCCGGAGTAGTGCCACCATGGAGGACGGAATTAAAGAGCTTCTGATGGACTTCAAGTACCGGTTTTCCACCTTCAGCTTTCAGAAGCTCCGCTGTAATTTCATCCTATCCCGGGGACTTTCCGTTTTTAAGGTGCTGGAGAGCCATTCTAATCTCGCTCAGACTGACGTCCGAGACATCATCGGAATAGTGTCGGATAAGACTTGCTCTTGGATCGTTACTCACACTTGTGTGTGGCTCCATCGATCATCGATGATCTAATCGATGATGATCCATGAGTGTGATCGGAGAGTTTTTGTATTCTTCTGAGACGGGTCTTACAGAACTTAGCTCTGATCGCATGGACAGTTTCCACAAGCTTGTCATTTATATCGTCCACTTCATTGCAATCTTCTAGACACTGAAAACGATTTTGTAACTCGAGCTGAAAAGTTTCGGAACTCTGGATTAGAGCACGAGGGGGACGGAGCGTTGACTTTATTAGACGACACCTCTCCAACTTAACGTTTAGGTTCAGTGTGCCTCCAATCATTTGGTGATCGATACCAGTTTTCAATCTCGTGATCACAAAGATATCACTGAACAGTTGGCGTCTAGTCGTCATAATGAAGTCAATCTCATTTTTTGTCGAACCGTCGTGGCTCGATCAGGTCCATTTCCCGTGGGGCCGCTTCTGGAAGAAAGAGTTCATCATAAAGAGTCCCTCCTTCTCCATGAAGTCGGCCGTATAGTGGGTTTTGGAGGAATGCATGGCTCTAGAGATATCCTCAAACATTTTCTCCACCTCCTCATCGGGATGTGCCGAGGTTGGTGCGTAAACCTGTATGACCTTCAGCGAATATCGTTTGGTGATTCTGAGTATAAGGTATGCAACCCTCGTCGACACACTCCCAATCTTTACAACGTTGTTAACGAGAGACTTGTGGACGATAAATCCGACACCTCCTTGGGACAGATGGTCGCCCTCCCGGTGATAGAACAAGTTGGCGGATTCGAGGATTACCGTGTCCTCCCCCTCTCTTTGGACCTCGAATAATCCTATAATATTCCAGCGCAACTTGTTTATCTCTTCAGTTCTCAGGGTGCGTGCGTTATAAGTTGCCAGGTCGAGTCGTCTTAGGTGGCAACCGAACCTCCACCGGAGACTCTTAGTACCCCCTGCCCCGCCGTTATCATGGTCGCCACCGAAACCAGGAATAGCGGGGCCGCCGGGGACTGGGGGCCGCTTATTAGTGTCGTTGCTCATGGGGGGTATATTGCCATAGTTGCCACGCTTGGCGAGCGGGTTGGCAACCGCAGTTTTTATTGCTTTTTGCTTATATTAAAAAGATGCTCCTGCCCATCTTCTGTCTCAGTTTCCCTCTGTCGCCTCTTACGACACCCACGGGAAGATATGGGGTAGTGGGTATTCTTACCTGTCACTACACGGGGCACGGGGCACGGGGTGGTCCTTTTACTTTTTAATGTTTATCCTATAATATCGAGAATTTCTGTATGTTCGGCAACACCAAATTATGCAACGACAGAGTAGGCGGGAATTCTTCATGTGATGTTTTACTATCCCGGTCGTTCTGACAGAGACGATATAATGTTCATAGCAATATTTTTGAATTTGCTATGAACATTATATTGTAATGCAGTTTCTTTTCAGTTCAAAACAAAAACGCCGATAAATGAAACGTATAGATACGCTAGATGCGTGGCGCAAAACCCCGCGCATGGGAAAAAAACATGAAACGTCAAACGTGGTATAATTTTGGAAAAATAGTAAGTATAATTTTATTTTCGATGTACAATATTTAAATTCAACCCTGGCGTAAGTTAAATTCGCGTTGGCCCTAAACTGTCATATTTTAGGGCCAACGCATTTGTGCTATTATAATTGCGCGGTTGGCCCGGTCCTTATGCTAGTAATATATAAGTCAATGTTTTTTTTCTATAGAATAAGGGTGACAAACGAGCACACAGTCCACCTGATGGTAAGTGGGTGCTGTGGCCCATAGACATCTACATCTATCCTTTATTAAAAATCAAAATGAAAATGCGTTGTCACATCTGAAGACTAAGATAGAATGCCCCGTTTCCAGTAAAAAGGGTCTCCGGTTCTTTACACTTTCCATACGAAACACAACAGCATTAAGCTGCTATTTTGCTCTGGTATTCTGTGAGAGTGTCGTACACCCCCGGTTGGACCCATTCGTGCTTTAACTATAATATAGCTGCAGCATGTTTTCACTGCGTATTTAATGAGAAAAAGGTATCTAACTTCCCTGCCCATTATAAACACTTCTCTCCTAGTAGGGAAGATTTGCCAGAATCGCTATCCATGGTACACAGATTAGCGAACTCAGTATCTTTGTTATCTTGCACCTTTGATGCTACTTCCCATCACCCGCTTAAGTCTGGTAAAATATATGATATAATTATAGTATCATTTGTCGGAAGCCAAATAATCGCTCTGACTTTTCCTATAGTCTCCACTTATGACACCCACGGAACGAAACAAAATAATGGATTCTCTTACTCACTCCTGAACATAGGCCTCTCAAAAGATTGCATAATAAGGGAGATATTTGCCATAGTCGCTACGCTTGGCAGGCAGGTAGGCTTCCGCAGTTTTTATAATTTTGAGTTGTTATCAGGAAGATGCTGCTGCCCATTTCATGGTTTATTTTTTTCTGCCACGACGCATACGACACCCACGAGGTGATAGCGGATAATAGATATTCTTACACCACCACCACACGGTCAACACTGCATTTACACAGTCAACGATATGGTAAATTAACAATAATGATACTTATATTAATCCAGTTTATAAAACTGGTAACAGAAATGATGTGCACTATTACAGACCCATCTCCAAATTATGTATCTTTGCTCAGAATTTTGAAAGAATTGTTCATCAATAATTGTACGCCGCTGTTAGCCCACAATTCATTACAGTTCCACGTGGATTTATAAATAACTGATCCACTATTTCAAATCTATTCATATCTAATAATTATCTCACGGCTAATATGGATGCGGGTGCATAAATAGACACAACATACACGGACTACCGACTACCGTTTCGATCGCATAGATCGTTCTATTTTATTGCAAAACTTTACGCGGGCGTACATGGAGACTTATTTAGATGGTGTTTTCTTATATGTACATAGGAAATAATAGATCACAATCTGTAGCGCTGTATAGCTATAAATCTGAATAAAAAGTGTAACTTCTGGCGTGCCAGAAGGCTCAATTTTGGGGCTGTTGCTGTATAATATTTATATCGATGATGACAAGACAAGTTTTTGACGAAATCTAAAATAAATAATTGCAATTTACTACAAGAAAACCTTGTTCGCGCCACTTTGTAACTACCGCCTGACGCTTATCAGATTTGTTAATTGTTATCCAATAAAAATACTGCAAGGCCCACTCCTGAGTTTCCTATCTACCGCCTTTTATACCCAGCATGTACACTCGTGTGTTAAACAGGATTCACACATGCTCGCAAGACTTGCAACTAACCGCACCAATTAAATCTCGCATCATCGCCTCCCGCCGTGGTTTAATTTAGATATTGAACTATACAACAAAACAGCAAAGTGTATAGACATTTGCAATAATGCTATATTTCACGAAAATCTGTGAAAGTTATATGTGTGAAGACAGCCGGCATCTAATCAACGTGCAACGCAGCCTTCGAGGCACGAGGCAGATTAGTAGAAGTCCAGGTGAGTGCACATGCATTCCTTCACAGCCATTTCCGTAGCCCGAATTTAAGGGACATTTGCAGTATCGCGAAATAGTAAATTCTCATCGCCTCATACAGTCCATAATTTACGTAAAAATCATCTTTATAATAACTCTGAACCAGCAGTTAGTTATTTATACCAACACACCAATTAGGCCATCATTATACAGTAAACCGGAACGCCTCCTCCAAGCCTGGATAATTAACTTTATCCATCGAATAGAATAGAATAGAATAGAATAATTTTTTATTCAATATAGATTACATGTGTAATTCTTATTGAAAGTCATTTTTTACTTTACCACTGGTTCGAAAAAAAAACCTCTGTCCTGGGAAGAACCAGCAAGAAACCCAGCGGGACTTTTTTTAAAAAAGTAAATTTTACATTAATGGTTGTACAAACTATTTAAGTACAAAATTTATTTTAGAAACTGCTTGGAAGCGACCACCTCATTCCTAGGGTTATTATCAATCATATATTCATTTGTACTATAATAACCCTTTTTATACAGTTTCAGCTTAATAAAACATTTAAACTTGGTAATAGAGAGAGCCTGTACACTTTCCGGGACCTTGTTGTAATAGCGTATACATTGCCCCAAGAATGAATTACTGACTCTGTGGAGTCGAGAAACTGGTATCACTAGCTTGTGTTTGTTCCTAGTGTTTACAGAATGTATATCACTTTTTTACTAAAACTACCTTTGTTTTTGTGAACATACATTAAATTTTCGTAAATATACTGAGAGGCCAAAGTTAATATATTTATTTTAAATTTATCTCTAAGAGACTCTCTCGGTTTTAGGTTGTAAATAGCTCTAATGGCCTCTTCTGTAAAACAAAAATAGTTTCTGAATCAGCCGCATTTCCCCATAGCAAAATCCCATAAGACATTATGCTATGGAAATAACTGAAATAAACTAGTCTAGCTGTCTCGACACTAGTGAGACCTCTAATCTTTTTACAGCATAGGCTGCAGAACTTAGTCTGCTTGCTAGTTTGGATATATGGGGCCCCACTGAAGCTTTGCGTCGAGAGTGATGCCAAGAAAAACAGTGGATTCAACAGGGCTCAGTTCTTCCCATTTAAAACACATTGGTACCCAGATTTTTAACATTCGTTGTTGTAAATTTAATACATTTAGTTTTATTTCCGTTTAAATGTAGATTATTAACGTTAAACCAATGCACTAATTTTGATATAGCATTATTCACTTCGTCACATTTAAATGATTGACGTTTAAGTTTAAAAATCAAGGAAGTATCATCAGCAAATAATACTATATCATGATTATCCCTACAAGGAAGGTAAGTCATTAATATATACCAGAAATAGGAATGGGCCGAGAATCGAGCCCTGAGGGACACCATTAGTACAGGTGACCCGAAGAACTTTTACCATTGATAACAATTTTCTGCATTCTATTACTTAAATATGAAATAATAAGTTTAAGCGCTGTGTTCTTGACACCATAGTACTGTAGCTTCCTGATTAATGTCTCATGGTGAACACAGTCGAAGGCCTTGGAAAGGTCACAAAATATACCCAAAGCATCCTCCGAATTCTCCCATGCACAAAAAATATGTTTAATAAGCTCAACTCCAGCGTCAGTTGTCGAGCGACCCCTTGTAAAACCGAATTGATTTTTATGTAGCAATTTATTAATATTAAAGAAACTTAAGATCTGATCTAAAATTATTTTTTTAAATTTTACTAAATGTTGGTAGTACAGAAATCGGTCTAAAATTGGCGGGGTCTAATGTACTACCAGATTTAAATAAAGGTACGACTTTACTATGTTTCATTAAATCAGGAAACACACCAGATTCGACGCTTGTATTAAATATAGTGGCTAGATAAGGTGCTATTATATCTATTATAGATAAAATAACTTTAACGGAAATCCCCCATAAGTCTGCCGTTTTCTTAACGTCAATAGTTTTAAAATATTTAACGATATCTTTTGGCAATACTCTATGGAATTTAAAAGTATTTGAACAAGCCTTTACATTTTGTTTAAGCAATGATTCGGCGACAGTAGAGAAGAGTTTAATGATTTTGTTGTCAAAAAGCGAAAATAAATAAAATGTTTCTCAAAAGCCATAGCAACTTCTTGATCAGAACGAGTTAAACTGTTATTAATATTCAATTGAAAATCCGAGTTGCGCGGTTTGACCTTGCCCGTTTCACTATTTATTATTCTCCAGGTCATTTTAATTTTGTTGGATGCAGTTTTAATTTTGTTACTTAAATGTAAAGCCTTAGCTGTGTAGCACACTTTTTTAAATATTTTAGAATATGTTTTTACATAATCTCTAAATATAACACTAGTATTATATGATCTTTCATTATAAAGCTCATATAACTTTCGCCTACTTTATAAATTCCTACTGTCGCCCATTCATTAAATGATTTGCGACTGTTAAAAGAGAAAGTTTTAGAAGTAAATATTCTACTAAATTCACAAGTTATAATTTTAAATAACATACCATACAAATAATTAGCACTATTTTTAAATGAAAGTGATGGAAGTCTTTTATTATATTACTTCTAAACCTCCAAGCGATGGTCATTTATTGGAACAAACACAACTTTCTTATTTTTCTGTTTTTGTGTATGTAAGGTAATGATACCAACTGTCCACAGTGATCTGAACTTAAATTTTGAATAATTGATTTATGCAAGGGCTTAATATCTGTAAAATATTATCTATACAGGTTGCACTAGGCCCAGCAATACGTGTTGGTTCTAAGAATAAATTAACAAGATTATACGATTTAAACAATGATCTAAACTTAATACTAATGGAAGAAGTTTCAAGGAGATTGATGTTAAAGTCTCCACATATTACAACAGACTTGTTCTGTTTACTAAGTTTGAGCAAAACTTCTTCCACAATTCTTTGAAAATAGTCATAAGTAGCACATGGGGTCTGTAAACACTTACAACAATGAGGTGCTCGAGCTCGACACAAACCATTTCTACAGTTCGCTCAACAGAGAGGCTCACAATATCCTTACGTTCTTTATATAATAATGATTTATCTGCTAATATTAAGGAGCCACCACGTAAACTTTTTCTCTATTGAACGAACTGACCACCTGGTGATTTCTGAAATTAAACATGAAATTATAATCTTTTAGCCAATGTTCAGTAATACAAAGGATATGTATATTGTTACTATTTAAAAACAATTCAACTTCCAATTCTTTGCCCATCATGCCTTGTATATTTTGATGCACCAGGTGTAAACAATTTTTATTACTTATTTTTGGGCTGCATTCAAAATTAATTAAACTCTTATTATTGCTAAAGATTGCCTCTATTGTCGCATTTACTAATTTAAATTAGTTGGAACTGATTCCAAATTAAATGTCAAATGATTATCATGCTCAATAAAAGCAGTCTTGGTAGCCAAAAACTTGGCTGAGTTAAAAAGTAAATAATAAGATAGCACATTTGCTACCAGTCTTAAATTATATTTGGATAGGTAATACCTATCTTTTGTCCAAAACTTTTTTATTAAATTATTTGTGTCAATTAAATGAAATTTGTCATTATTATCACAATTATATGTCAAATTTAAATTATTGTTACATATTAAATTATTCATTTGTATATTTAAATTATGTCTTAGATTATTTTCCTGTGGCAATCCCTGTATGTAAGGCAGTGTGAACAAGACAATTTTGTGTACATTTAAGTTATTAAGTTGTTCAATATATCTTAATAACTGTTTGTTGTTTACACTGCCTCTTCTACCAACAAAAATTATTATTGTACTATTTGGGCAAAATTTAGTAACTATAATTTTATTTAGGATGTCACTAAAAGATGCTCCAGGCATGCAGCAATTTGTAATTTTTTGTCCCTTTAAAGAGTTATTTAAAGTTATGCCTAGATTTTTTCCCATGTCATCGCTATACACAATTATATTATTATTGTTAATATTTGAGTCATTTTTTATTTCAAGGTCCTCTGCTATGGCACTGTCATAGAGTTTTGGTGGTGGTATAATATTATCAGCACACACCGACTCCGAAGAAGCTGGTATTGAATGTTGACACTCACATTGATGTTTAACTAAGGAGTCAAAACGCTCCTCATTATATTTACATGTCTTTACCAGATTATCCATAGCCAGTATGTGTTCTTTTATTTCGTTTTGGGCTGATTTATATTTATTGGACACAGTTTGAAGGAGTTAGTAAGTGATAATATTTCTGATTTAAGGCACTCTACGTCAGTCTCATAACATTTCTTTATGTTATCCACCTCAATTGAATACAACTTAAGTTCATATATCAATGCTTGCTTTTCTTTACATAATTAACATAATTTAATTCATCAAAATCTTTATATATCGATTTCTTTATATATGTATGTATATATTATTTAATTATATTATTTATAACTTATATCACTCCCGCACCGCTTTTACACGTATATAATTTCCTATATTACAAAAATTATATACGTGTGTATATATATATATATATATATATATATATATATACATATATATATATATATAATTATATATTAGTTATATATAATTATAGTTTATAATTCCCGCACGGCTTTTTTACACGGTATATAATTTCTTTTTTAACGCATACCACACCAAATCATTATTACTTTAATGATATTTTTCTTGTTTCATTAACCGCTATCACGCGAGATAGCTTGGTTTGACAACCAAGCTAATTTTACCGCCACTTTTCACACTAATTTTAGTCCAGATTTTGTTTGTTTACCTTCAATTATCACAATAATTTTAGTTCGCATTTTGTTTGTTGAAAATGACGACGAGAAGCAAAGAATCTAAACTGGTCTCGGATAAAGAAGTCAGTTTAAAAATTATTATCGCTAAGCGTAATTATATTTATGAACGCTTATAAAAAATTTACGTAACCTCATTACGTAAATATTGAACAATTACGTGGTGAATTTCAAAAAGTTCTAGATAATTATTATGTTAAAAATTTAAAATTAAACCCTAATGAATAATAATAAACAAAATAAAACCATATATATGGCCATTTATGAATTCATTAAAAATATTATATGCCACGTTGACAAAAGATCTCCCATTTGTACTATCCACTGCGATATGTCACAGGCATTTGACTATGTAGACCATAACATACTAATTAATAAACTTGACGCTTACGGTATTAGAGGAAATGTTTCAGATTTAATTCGTTCCTACTTAAATAATCGACAAAAAATAACAGAAATAACTAGAGTGAATCTTGAAACCAAAAATGAAGAAACATACACCTCCAAGAAGCGCTATGTATCATATGGCGTGCCCCAAGGCAGTGTACTGGGGCCAATCTTATTTATTATATATGTTAACGACTTGCCAAATGCAACGACTCGGCCTATGAGATTATTTGCTGATGACAGTACTGTTACAATTGCATATAGGGACATTAATTATTATAAATTTGACATCATAAACGCATTGACATCCATAATTTCATGGCTAAACAATAATAATTTAAAAATATATTTAACGAAGACAAATATAATGCACTTTGGACAAAGATCACAAAACCCATTAAATGTAAATTTGGTTTATGATAATTACACTATAAATGAAGTTACTACTGCCCGTTTTCTTGGCTTAATTATAGACAGTAAATTAAATTGGAAAGAACACATTAACGTATTATGTAAAAAATCAGCAATCTTTCATACGCCCTTTATAAACTTGCTCCAACTATCAACACTGATGCGCTTTTCTCGGCATACTATGGTCTTGTTGAATCTGTTCTCAGATATGGCATCATTTTTGGGCCAACTCAACTAACACAGATATGGTATTTAAAATGCAAAAGCGATGCATACGCGCCATGTTCGGTATTCAAAGTACGGAGAGCTGTAAGCCATTATTTATCAAACACAAAATTCTCACACTTCCGTCACTATATATATTGGAAATAGCTTTATTTGTTAGAAGCAACCCACACTTGTTTCCTCGCCTATCAGACAATATAAGACGTAATCGCCGAGATAACAATAGACTATGTGCTCACCCTGCTAAAACAGCGCTACTGCGTAAAAGTGTAGTATGCAAAGCTCCATTAATATATAACAAAATTCCAAATGACATTAAACAATTGAATACAGGCATATTTAAGAAAACATTTTAAAAATATTGACTGCAATAAACTATTATAATGTTAATGACTTCCTTAATGACAAATCATTATGAATGTAATAAGCCAATTTAATTACCCAATAATTATTATCTACACATGTTTTTGCAAATAAATATATCTTTATCTTTATTTTATCTTTTATCTTTAATGCAAATATTGATTATAACGCTTTGAACTTATTTGAGGATTTATATAGTCATATTAAGGGTCAAGTTAAGAAGTTTTCTACATCACCTTCCACTGTCTTAAGAATAGTTTTCCTATCAAATTAAAAACTTCATTACCGCCAATTGAATAAATATTATTTAATGGTGGCATATGTCAATGGTCCATGTTTATAAACAATTTAAGACATTTATTCACGATAATTTACAGTTAACTGATGCCGAACGTATTTATTATTTAGTAAACAAATTGAGTGACAAAGCGTTGTCGATTTGCCCCGGCTTAGCGCCTACCGCAGAAAATAATTCTATCATTTTGGAATGCGCTTATATGTCGATATAACGACGAACGCTCACTAGCATTTACATATATTAACTAACTATTGAACTTAAAACAAGTGAACGCAAACACAACAAGTGGTTAGCATAATGTTATGTAGCAATTGTTTGTGTTAATTATTACTCTAAAGCAATTAAATATTGATGATTTAGAAGATTTTTTCTAATATTGCACTTAGAAAATTAGATTCTGAGACTGTTAAGTCATTTGAAATGTCCTGTTGTAATATTAACATACCAAAATATGCCTCTTTATAACATTTTTATACGAACAAAATAAGGCTATATGTCATACATTTAATAATTTGCATACTTTGTCTACAAACATTAACAATCGAAACAAGTCGCTTTCAAATAAAAGTAGTAAAACCTTTATTAATACAGATCGTTTGCATTCGTGTATCTTTTTTAAATCAAATGATCATGAATACTTGTATGTTTGTCCACATTTTCTAAACTTAAATACACAACAACGTTACGATTTTATTAAACAAAATAATTATTGTATTAATTGTTTGAGTGACAAGCACTCGACTTTGTTTTGCAAATCGAAGCGCAAGTGTATGCACTGCGCGCGCCGCCACCATTAATTAATTCATTGTAATTCGCACAGCAATGGCATTAAGACTGCTTTTCGTAGTAGCAATACGTATAAACAGATAGATCATTCCGAGGTTACTACAGTTATTGTATAGGTACTACAGCACTCACGCCCGCACGTTTCCTAAATTTAAAACCGCTTAAATGCTTACCAGCCGCCGATTTAAGTAAAGATTTCTTTAATAAATTCTTTGGTTCAGTCTTTTTGGAAACGCTTTATATTTGAATACTTACTTACATACATTACAGAATAGGGCAAAGTGGAATAAGAATGCCACTGTCATTTCTGTAGGAACAGTAGTTCTAATAGACATGGATAATACACCACTACTTCAGTGGCCTCTAGGCGTTGTTATCGAATTGTATCCTGGTAGAGATGGTGTGGCATGCATTGCGCAAGTTAAACTTAAGAATTCTACTCTAAAACGACCTCTTGTCAAGCTGTGTCCTTTACCGACACAATTATTAGGCACACTATAAATATTATAAGTTCATTTTGCATTATTGTTTATGTATTTATTAAATGTTTTCTTATATTTACGCGATGACATCGGGACGTCAAACACCTCAGCACCTGAAACGTCGGGAATTAAAAAGTTAAATTAAACGCGATAAAATTTGTAAAATTAGTTTCATTTAATATGTTTTTATTTTTAATTTCTAGGTCATAATAGGCTTACTCCCGGGTTTTCTATCTACCGCCTTTTATGCCCAGCATGTGCACTCGTGTGTTAAACGGGGTTCACATAAGCTCGCAAGACTCACAACTAACTGCACCGCTTAAATTTCGCGTCATCGCCTCCCGCCGTGGTGTAATTTAGATATTGAACTATACAAAAAAGCAAAGTGTGTAGACGTTTGCAAAAACGCTATATTTCGCGAAAATCTGTGAAAGTTATGTGTGAAGACAGCCTTCATCTAACCATCGTGCAACGCAGCCTCTGGAGACACAAGGCAGCTCAGCGGAAGTCCAAGTGAGTTGACATGCCTTCCTTCACGTCCTTCCTGTAGTCCGAATTTGGGAATATTTGCAGTATTGCGAAATAATATATTCTCATCGCCTCATACAGTCCATAATCTACGTAAAATCATCATTTTAAGAACTCTGAACCAGCAGTTGGTCATTTAAACCAACAAACCATTTTTACCATCATTATTTAGTAAATTTTGCTCCGCCTCATCTAGGCCTGGATAATTAATATTATCCACCAGACCTCAATACATTTTTATCTTATTATCAAAGTAACAAATTTGACCTTAAAATCACTAAATGTTTCGCTATGTTTTCTCACGAAAACGAAACCCTATAGATCATAGTTATCATCTAAATAATCAAACCCTAAGGAATATTAAACTTATAAAAGATTCAGGATTCTCAACTTTAATTTCATAAACATATTTATTATATTGCGAGTAAGGCTTCTAGAGCTTTAGGTTTTCTTATAAGGTCGTGCTCGAATTTTAAAAATGCAAAATCTCTAATAATTCTTTATTGTTCTCAAGCGCGTAGCATATTGGATTTTAGCTCACATGTGTGGAATCCGCGGTACTCATTGTAATATACAGAATTATTTTTCAAAGAGTAGCCAAATTTTAAACTTAAGTTCAAATATATAAATAATGATATACCGTTATTGCAGTTTTTGAAAATACAAGTAAATAAGGCTTCCACCTTTATTTGAAATTATCCCAAATTGAATGTGATTTATGGGGAACAACGTTTTTACCTACCGATCGATCCTTACGAATGTGTCTTTTCTAAGATTCGGGACAGCAGATTCGCATGAACTTTTGAAACACTAAACTCGCTCTTCCGCGCAGCATCAATACTAGAAGTACGTTCCATTGGTACGTACGAACTATCGATAAATTATTTTTATTAATACTTTTACATTAAAGCGAATTATGTAAAAAATCTTTATTTAAGGTGGTTAAGTTAAAAGATAACTGATGTCAGGCTTTATCGAAAACTTTCTTAGCATGCGACTCTACCCTTTTATTTTCTAATCTACCTACATGTGAAAACTTTGTAATGGTTAATTTCTACATACAAGTTTTCCTAAAAACCGTCAAATAAAAAAAAATAAAAAATGGGGAGATAAGAGATTCAGGAAGTCGATGGACGCAGGTGGCTCATGATCGTGCTTTCTGGCATTCGTAGAGGCAGGTTTATCGCAATGGACTTGTGATGGCTGTAATGATGATGATGATAATATGTAATGATGATGATGATAATATGTGAGATATTATGTGCGCACATTATGAAATAGCACTAAATAACCGTGTGGTGTCGGAGCAACAATGCCTACTACCTCATATCGTCCAGTGGGTGCCGTAAGAGGCGACAGAGTCACGCTAAAACAAGAAATCAGCAGCAACATCTTCCTGATGACAACTTAAAGTTATAAAAAACTGCGGTTGCCAACCCGCCTTCCAAGCGTGGCAACTATGGCAAAATCCCCCCAATGAGGCAATCTATGGTGGAAGCCTACGTCCAGTAGTGAGCTTTTATAGGCTGTAATAGTTTATGAAACAGGTAAATATATTATTTTTATTTATAAACACAACCCAGAATATGTATGTAAATTAAAATAAATACCTAATGCGGAGTGAGCGTTTAACCGTTATTCATATTTTTTCATAATCATATTGTCATCTGGAAAATATGTTTGTTTTTTTTTTATTAAAAGGGAATTAAATAATTAAGTGGTAAAAGGTAGCTTACTGAATTGCGTATCGACACTTTGAAAATTATTTTATACAAATATTAAATTTATTTGCATATCCAGCAATTAATAGAGGTATTGTATTTATCTCTAATTATTTTTTAATCTTTTTCTGGATACAAAGAAAAGACTTTTTACAGTTTTTTAAAGATTTGCTAAATCCCAACATGCTGAGCCGGCGATCCTCATATTTCACATTAAGCATTATAACTTATAGAATTGGAACACGAAAAGGAACAAAATATTGGTTACATTGTGATTTTAAAAGTTAAAACTCATAGAATTGGAACATGAAAAGGAACAAAATATTGATTACATTGTGATCTTAAAAGTTAATTTAACAAGAGCGCAACAAAGAAAAACATAGCAAAGAACTAACTAACTATGTACTAGTTTGAGAAATTTAGAAATGTATTGAGGACATAATTTGAACTAAGCCAATTCACAAGGGAGCATCGTGAGGGACATTCTAGTCTATAATAACCTTTTTGTAATAAGAGGATACCTAAGTTCAGCAGGAGAACGTTACGGTTGTAACTTTCATTTAATTATTTAAAACATGTATTATTTATTTATTCAAGTATTTCGATCGTTTACACGTGGTAGAGCCATGCTGCAGCTATATTAACTGTATAGTTGTAGCACGAATGGGTCGACTCGATCGGGGATGGACCACGCTCTCACAGAATACCAGCGTAAAATAGCAGCTTAATGCTGCTATGTTTCGTATGGTGAGTGTAGAGAACCGGAGACCCTTTTCACTGGAAAAGAGGCATTCCATCTTAGTCCTCACGGCTGACAACGCATCTGCATTTTGATTCGCAAACGAGGATAGATGTAGATGTCTATGGACCACAGCAACCACTTACCATCAGGTGGACTGTGTGCTCGCTTGTCACCCTTATCCTATAAAAAAAATCGTGTATTGACGGTGTAAGAATATCCACTACCCCATATGTCTTAAAAGTGACTGAGGAATAAAAACAAAGAAATAGACAGCAGTGTCTCCTTTTCAGCAGTGGACTTTCGATAAGCTGTAACGGTAACCTTAACTGTTATTCAAATATTTAATCTTTTTTTTATGTGTTAAATCTTTCATCTCACTTTCCTTGAATCACGGCTTCGTGTGTAACAGGAAGCCGGGAAGCGTGCGCTATTTGATTTGACCAATGAGCGCGCGCTGGGAAGCCGGGGAAGCGCGCGCTATTTGATTTAACCAATGGGCACGCGTGGAGAAGCCGAGGAAGCGCGCGCTATTTTATTTGACCAATGGGCGCGCGAGGTGGTAGAGTTGGTACTGTCAGCCAACAGTGTATGCGTGTGTGTGACGAGAAATAGAAAAGGAAATAGAGAAGGAGAACGCATCAGCGTCGCAGTGCGCTTAATCTACAGTGTTGTGTATAAAGTGTGCTGTTATACAAAACTAATTTATATGTGTAAACTATATTATTAAATGTATTTACTATTGATAATTGTCTCCGCTCTCCCCCAACAAAAATAACTGTTTTCAATAAAAAATTACATTACTCCTAGTGATAATTAAATTAAATACAATTTTCATTAAAAAGAATTAGTCTTCGTTACGAAAAATCATTTCAAATAATACCTGAATATTTTTTTTTAGAATATAATGTTATTTTTGCTTATTACCAAGGTGAGATGTCAGATGTTACACATCATATGCGACTACTGTAATTTTTACTTTATTATTTTATAAAACTGAATAGTCAAACGAACTTACAGTTACAGTCCATCTGATTAAGAGTAGTTATTGTAGTCCATTGACACCTACAGCCAACTTCAACCAAAGAAGGCTACAGATTTGTTGTCACCTCTGAGGACTAAGGTGGATGGCCTCTTAGTCTGTAATTATGCCTCCTAGGCAGAAAAGGAGTTCAACCATATAGAAAACATTATTTCAGAATACATTTAATTATAAGTTAATGTAGTATGGGTTTTCAGTGCATAGAACGTATTAACCAAAAATTATCAATCATGTCAAATATAATAAAAGGAGAATAAGTCGGAATTTTCTGAATTAGGTTTGGCACAAAGCGCTTTTTTCGAAGCTCCCTTCCTATGGGTTTCCCGAGAAATTGTGCAATTTGATCACCAGCTTTCTTGCAGATCGGAGCATCAAGGTCGTTGTAGACGGTGCATGCTCCGACTCCAAGCCTATTAATGCTGGTGTTCCACAAGGCTGCGTGCTATCACCAACGCTGTTTCTTCGGCATATCAATGATATGTTGCGAAGCGGTAACATTCATTGCTATGCGGATGACAGCACTGGTGATGCTCTATACACCGGCCGTGCTAATATTTCTCGGGAAAACGTCGCCAAGTACCGGAACAAATATGTGTCTGAAGTCGAAGTCTTTGCTGAACAAAGTCTCGGATTGGGGGCGACTAAATCTAGTCCAATTTAATCCTCAGAAAACACAAGTTTGCGCGTTTACCGCTAAAAAGAACCCCTTTGTCGTATCTCCTCAGTTTCAAGGTACTCCCCTTGTTGCCTCAGCGAGTATCGGAATCCTCGGCGTCAACATATCGAGTGACGTGCAGTTTCGTGGTCACTTGGAAGAGAAGGCCAAATTGGCCTCTAAAAAGCTTGGCGTGCTCAGCAGAGCGGGACAGTATTTCATGCCGGCACACCGCCTGCAACTTTACAAGGCGCAGGTTCGGCCTCACATGGAATACTGTTCCCACCTCTGGTCTGGGGCACCCCAGTGCCAGCTCCTTCCACTTAACCACATCCAACGTAGAACGGCTCAAATCGTCGACGACCAAGTCCTTTTCGATTGGCTCGAATCACTGACGCTGCGTAGAGATGTTGCATCCCTTTGCATTTTCTTTCGCATTTACCACGGGGAGTGCTCTGAGGAAATGTTCGGATTAATCCCAGCCGCCAAATTACACGAACGCACATCGCGGCAAAACTCCCGATACCATCCACATCATCCGGATGCTTGGCGGTCCACCACTGTACTTTTCACTAGGAGTTTTCTTCCGCGTACGACCTCTCTGTGGAATAATTTACCACCGGCGGTTTTTCCGGACCGATACGACTTAGGTACCTTCAAGAAAAGAGCTTAGTCCTTTTTAAATGGCCGGCAACGCACCTGCAATTCCCCTGGTGTTGCAGTTGTTCACGGGCGGCGGTAGTCACTTACCATCAGGTGAGCCGTATGCGCTCAAATCTAAATGGCTGCCTCTTAACTTAAATGTTATGATAACTGGCCATAGGTTGAGCTTGTTACTGTTTTGTAAAGATATTTATTTATAATTCTAACTACTATGTTGTATCCCAGTTGTATATTGTTTAAGTCATTTGTATCCGGCTAAACATACGTGTCATGGCACTTTGGCTTTTAGCCGTAAATATACACAGATAATCTAAATTGGAACACAGGATGAAAAGAAAAAAACACTAAATAACGAGTCATGGTTAAAATGACACATAGAAAGAAAGAATGAAAGTACATTTATTCGTGATTGAGCATACTGATACATAGAGTAATTTACAAAATAAATAAGTATAATGCCAAAAAACAACAGAATTAAGCTTATTAGAAATAAGTAAGACTTATGAAAAATAATTATAAATTAAAAAACAAAATTAAACAAAGAATATCAAATAAGTATGATATAAAAACAAAAGAATTAAACCTAAAATAAATTAGTATAATATAAGAAAACAACAGAAATAATCTTTACATAACATATCAAATATTTTGTTATAACTATGACCACGACCAAATATACACAACTAAGTAAGTAAATCTATACTTTGATTTAAAAGTACTCAAATCCTGTAGAAACATTTTCAAATCAGTTTAGAGTAACAATTTCCAAATCAATTTCAAATCCCTATAGCTTTTGAAATTGATTTGAATGTAGAGAAGATTTACCTCAGTAAAAAGGATTTATAGTAATCGCCCCATTTCACAGACCTAGCAAATCACAGCAGCGAATGTATCGCACTATTGAAGCCGCTTTCTGCTGTCGATCTGAATTATTAAATTAAATATTTTACACGTAATAGTTTTGCTCTATAGCCCTCTCTTATATAAGAGGTGTGTCTGTACTGAACCTGTGCCCAGCAGACCTCTATAAGGGGCTTTAATTTTACTACTTTTAATGTGTACGAGTATTATGAGTACGAGATGGCTGAACATGCAAGATAGCTGTACCAACTTCGATTGGAGGCTTTGAAATCTTCCTGTAATATTCCATAACACCTAATACACTCATGAGACGAAATGTTGTGTATGACTATTTTAGGATACTAATATAATTCAAAGCTTGGTGTAAGGGTCGAAATGTCTGTTTTTTTTAAAAATCGAACTGAAGTTACAAGCGAACGTTCGTCTGTGTGAGCCTGCAACCTTTAGACATCTACAACCAAAATTAAACGAAGAAGGTCTCAGATACGTTGTCACTTCTGAGAACTAAGATGGAATGCCTCAAAGCCTGTAATTATACTGGCTCTCTATACACCTCAGAACGGACACAGCAGTCCAAGAACTGATATTTGACCTCAGATATAGGTAAGAGGGTAGTACCTACCCAGATAGACTTAGTAAAAAAGAAATCCTACCACCTAGAGATACAAATCACACCTGGCAATAGAAATCCTCCAATACTATCTTTTTAGTTTCCCGTCATCATCATCCTTTGTTCGCAGAAACATAAATGCAACATGGTAACATTGGAGAAAGCAACATAATATGCATCACTTAATACACCATACATACATCGGTACCATAGACTTAGAATATACTGACGTAAGTATATTCTAAATCTATGGTCGGTACCTCACAATTCGAAAAGTATTATCTCAAATATATTTAAAATATTTTTAAACAATAAATTAAATATAATTCAAATAAATTAAACACATACAACTAAAGTTTATCAAAACACGGAGTGCTAAAACCTAACAAGGTTTATCTGTAAATTGTACTTCGTCGATACAGTTTCTATCACATAGTACATTTATTATAGAGTGTATATTACATTACATCTTGAAATTGTCGGTGAGCGTGGCTAAAATGCGTGCTGTTTCACTTAATATCGTGCAAGAAAGGAAGGGACTTAGTAAAGAACAATAAGAAGCTAGTTTACACGCACACACTCCCACATATTATGTTTAAGTGTAACGCATGAATATTTGTGCTAAAAACGAGCGTGAAATATCTAAGAACAGACTTTTGAGACAAGTTTCTTTTATAAAACATGCTAATTGTTTTCTTACGTGATTGAGCCATACTGCATCACGAATGGGTCCGCTCGACCGGAGTAGGACCACGCTCTCCCAGAATACCAGCGTAAGCTAGCTGGTTTCTGTCATGTTAAGACTGTTAGCTTTTTGGTTTTTTACAGCTTCATCGGACTCAGGGCTCGCGGCCTTTCAGGATGAAAAGGGGGAAGGTTGTTTAAACTTTTGTTCAACGTTACTTTCGTAACGGTGTTCACTAGGTATTATCTAACCACCGTCCGAAAAAGAGTGACAGGTAACTACTCGTTTTATCCGATGATCTGAGCGGTGAGAACCACCCAGGCACGCGGGTATACGATAGGTACACGGTATGGTTGGGTGTACGGTGCGCCTATTTGCGGACACGTTGCCTCCCATCCGTTGTCCTATCAGTGTTTGTGACACTAGGCGAGTGTGTAGTGTTGGTGTGTGACGGGCCGACAATATTTGGATTGTCGGAGTCTAGCGGAACCGGGGGTTCAATTAAAATGTAACAGTGGCTCCTGAGAGTGACTGTGACGTTTGGAGTCGGAACGTAGGTGGCTGCTTTTACCACTAGCAGACTGGGATGTGACTCGGCGCTCTATAAATAGCGCTTAGACAATTCCTTGAAATACTCACAGATCATCGGATCTGTAGATCGGGGATGTAGATCCAAGTTTCGCTGGTACCACCGGGCTCCAGTATCTTTGCGAAGAAGCTATTTTGGGGACCTTACAAACTATTTTTGGGCGCGTGGGCGAAAGCTACGCTTGCATGATAGGTCTTACGCAAGTTTTATATAGATACAGCTTGTGTCTTAGAGACAGTTTGCTCTTGCTGTTGACTAGCGGATGGAGGCAACTAAAAACGAATTTGACTCGGTTGCAAACATTGCAAATGTATTTAGCGAATGTCATACCGTGATCGAAGGGACCCCTAGGTATTTGGCCGTTGGTTGCCAAGAGATCTGGCGGCCGAGTAAGGTGATTATGCCTAACGATTTTTTCGGATTTATGTTCCGACAAGTGAGAGAAGGGTTCCTTTGAAAGTATATTGCTACACTTTTCTCAAGATTCACTTCACTTCTCCATGAGCGAAACCATTCGCCTAAGCGATCGACGGCTCTTTGGGGCATCGTGGTGAGAAATTTCTCAATGTAGTGGGCGACGAAGAGTGCCGTGTTATCGCCGACAAGAGTAGTATTAACTACTGGGCCCTTCAGGATGTCACTCGTGAAGAGTGTGAAGAGGAGTGAAGAGAGGACGGAGCCCTGTGGGACTCCAGCCCTAAGGAGGCGCTTCGAGGAGCAAGGTTTCTCTACTCAATATCGAAAATAGCGGTTGGCATGGAAGGCTCTAATGATGTGAATGAGCCTGTCAGGCACGTTTAGTTTATACAGCTTGTAAAGCGCGTCGTGCCACACTTTGTAAAACGCCTTTGCGACATCGAAGAAGAAGGCACCGGTATTGAGGGTGCGGTGATTACTCAAGTGAGAGAAGCCTTCCATAATGTATTCCGTTAGGCTAAGTTGCGTGGTTTCCGCGGTTTCGGGATTCTTAAAACGACTGCCTCTTTCCAGGTATCCGGGTAGGAGTTGGAGAGAAGAGCGTTGAATAATTTAAAATTTAAAAATTTTATAACAACCGACTTCAATATAAACTATTAAGAATAACTCAAAACAAAAACTATTGGTTAGACCTCGATCAAATTTATATGGGACCACATGAAAAGCACCAGCTTTCAAATAAAAAAGAATCATCGAAATCGGTTCACCCAGAAAAAAGTTATGAGGTAACACACATAAAAAAACATACAGTCGAAATGAGTACATCCTCCTTATTGAAGTCGGTAGAAAAGCCTACTATGAGACATACAAGAGGCGCGAAGAGTACCAGCGTGAAACAGCAAAACTTTTACAGGAAATGAGGCATTCCATTTTAGTCCTCAGGCATCTGCATATTGATTCTCAATCGAGGATTAAGAATCAATATGCTTAGCGATATCTATGAGCCACAGATATCATGCTTAGGTTTGGACTTACATCATCAAATGGCAGAGTAATCACCCTCCTATATTTGTACGGAAAAATTGCCGACTAGCAATAGCGCAGCCTTACACCTTGAAATCGTAACGAAGACAGGTAGGTAATTTACACACTAAACGCACAATCTACACGCAATAATTAGTGCTTTTCACAAATATTTGTAATAACGACTAAATTACTAGGAAAAAAATTGAATAATGTTTATTTTACAGAAAACAACTACCATTAATTGAAGTATCCATTGTTAACCACACTAGGTAATCCTGTATACCCCTGGGTACCCATTCAGCATTAACAATTTGTTATAGCTTTCGCTCGCTTTACATAAGCAAAAAAAATCAATAAATATAAATAGTATACCGATGACATAAACATTACGAGATAGAATTAAACGTTGTATGCATTTCTTAATAAATTATAATAGTTTTCTGTTGAGTCATAATTTAAAGAAGCGAGCCAAGGAACAACTTGTTTTGGCTTATTTTATAGAGCAATGTTTAATATCACAGTCGCTGACTACTTTGTTGTGAATAAGCGAAACTATGTAGGGACTGAAACATCTGACAAAACAGGACTTGAGTTGTCAAACTATGAATCTCAACATTGTAAAGAATCCCCTGCGGGACTTAGTCTTCTCCCATATTAGATTTGCGTTTGTCGTGCCAAGCGTACCGCAACTTTGACTCTAAGTTAGGGTCGCAATTAAAATAGCCTATTTAAAATAACTTTTATTGCGAATTAATTGCGGTATTATAATTTTTAACTTCATTTTATCATATAGGAGAAAAATTCTACTTAGAGAAATACCAACGAGAACAATAGATTACGGAAAATAAAATGTAATTTTTCAATAGTCAATTCAAACAAAACAATAAAACAAATTCAATAGTATTCAATAGTATATTATATTTTTATAATATAGTATATTAACTTATTCCATTATTGAAAAGTTTTCTATAATCCTACATAATATTTAGTTAGATATACAGTATTTCTATACGATTCAATTTTTATTTATTTTTAATCGTCTTCTAATTAAAAATAAACGTCTTACGATAAAAATAAATAAATAAAATGTTAAATTTACAGCCCATTTACGTGCTACTGCTTCGCATAGGTCTCCTCTCAACTCTAAAAGCGTTTTAGGGCAAGGAAATATGCGCCACGATGACCCAATAGGTACGTATTTGTGAAATTTCACCTTTCGCCACCGAACATGTAGTAAAGTAAATCAGGATGATCGAGTACTGTGAAATTTAAAGCGAGCGCTAAGTCCCAGAGCGACCGTCGCGTCGTCATGGTATAATTGTAATTAATAAACACATTATTAAAATAAACGTAAAATTAAGCAGTGTTTTAGCCGACTTCAAGTACAAGGTTAAGTGTTAAGTTACGCGACGCGATATCTTCGTAAATTGTGAAGATTTTAATTTTAATTTTTTATTAAACAGTTTATACTTCAAGTACAAGGTTAAGTGTTAAGTTACGCGACGCGATATCTTCGTAAATTGTGAAGATTTTAATCTTTATTTTTTATTAAACAGTTTATACTTAAAGTACAAGGAATACGCTCTCGCAGCATATCAGTGTGAAATAGCAGCTTAATGCTGCTGTGTTTCGTATCGTGAGGGTAGATAAATGCAGACTTCCTTTTACAGGAAACGGGGTATTCCTTCTTAGTCCTTAGAGGTGACAACGCATCTGCATTTCGATTCTTAATCGAGGATAGATGTAGATGTTTATGGGCTTCAGCATCCACTTAGCTATAGGTGGACTTTGTGCTCGTTTGTCACCCTAATTGTATAAAAAAACTAAAAGAACCAAGAGGTCAATCGACGGATTCAACTCGCCTAGGCAGCGTTCGGGAGATAACATCACGACGCCCACTAGCAAAAAAAACTGGTAATATGCTATTATGGAGTTTTTACTGTTATTTCCGATTCATAATCTTTTTTTGTTGGTTGGAATATACATTAGTAATTTTTTCACATTTTTCTAGCTTTATTTAGAGAAATATAATAAATAACACTTTTATTGTATGAAAATTTACAAGCTTGTTAATGACAAGAAAAGTATCGTTACACATCAATACAAAACCATTTTTTTGTGTTTAGTTTGGTAAATTACTTGTAAACGCGTCTATAAAATTCCGGTTGGATCGAGAGTGAGAGAGCGGTGAGTTACTCTAGCAGAGCGTCACATCGATGGTGGCGAGGTGAAATAGAAGGTATATCGAGAACCCCACCTCCCCCCACTCGTTTGTGCAGTATAAAGTTCACTGTAGGTGCCGTGCGCGGGAGATTCCGCCTAAGTCATTCTGCGTAGTAGTAGTACTAAGATAGTATATCCGTTGTGGTGGTTCTTCTGGTGCAGGCAAGGAAGATGGTGTTGCTGAGAGGTTGCCCTGTATTACATTGAGATGGGTAGTGTTGTATGTGTAGCCACAAAACGTCAATATGAAAAAGGGTTTTCATACAAAGTAACTATTTATTTTTCAAACCAATCTCTATTGATCAATGTAATCCCAATGTTCTTCATGATCTATGCATATAATCTATATGCAAGAACACTGATCCTTATTGGTTTGAACAGTTTTACCATACAATAAAAGTAGCTCTAGAAAAAAGATATAGTTACCATTTAGAAATGAAAGAAAAGATTTAACTCTAAAGCGAGCCCACTCTATTACAATCCCTTTTAGACCCCTTTTAATGAGATATTGCAAACGTTTAGAAAACAATCTAACAATAATGAGGTGGAAGAGACTTGACTTTTATTAATTAAATTTCTTTTTTTAATAACGATTCAAATCGATTTCAAAACCAAATTATGACTATTAACTTATAAACTACGTTTAATACTCCGCTTCCTTGACCTCAAAACAATTTGTGATTTAAGTTAAAATAAAAATATATTTACGCTTACAATGGCGACTTTATTTGATTTTATTAATATAAAATAAATAAATATGATAAAAATCATAATATTTTAACTTTGCACTTCATTATTTCTCAAAAGTTTGCTAGTATTGGACGATTACTTAAAAATATAATTTTGATTTTTACTGAAATAATAAAAAATTGTACAACCGACTTCAATATAAATTATTAAGAATAACTCAAAAGCTATTGGTCAAACCTTAATCAAATTTATATGGGACTACATGAGAAGTACCAGCTTTCAAATAATAAAAGAATCATCGAAATCAAAAAGTTATTAGGTAACACATAAAGAAAAAAAGAAAAACATACAGTCGAATTGAGTACCTCCTCCTTTTGAAGTCGGTAGAAAACTTTTAGCCTTTGCCTAATCTGTTTTAGTACCGCAATAACTTTGTTAAAGTATATTAAATTTTGCCTCTTAAATAAAAAATGGTCCAATAATATTACAATAACATCACTTTTAAGAAATTTACTATAATACCATAATCCCGTAAGTTAATATTACTGAAACAATGTCTTAACATATTTCTTGTTTTCAAAAAATTTAACTCAATGCTATCGTCAAAATCACAATTACTATATAATTTTACAACGCATGTTTTGTGATATATCACAAAACACTGAATAATTTTTCTGTAAAATTTAAATTTTACGATTACCGACTTTTGCTCGGGGCGTCGCTTCTTATCGTCACGTATACCTCAAAACTTAAAAACAAGAGTGTACAACCCCAGTCGTACATTTCGAAGAAACGGCAACCGATGGGGAAGAAAGGTTCTAGAGTGGTAGCCTCGTACGGATAGGCGAAGTGTAGGCCACTCCCTACTAGATGGAGTGATAACCTGGTAAGAGATGCAGGAACTCGATGGATGCAGATGGCCCAGGACCATGCTTTGTGGCATTACTTGGGGGAGTTCTTAGTTCAGCCGTGGACTTGTAAAGGGCTATAATTATGATAATGATGATAAAATTAATTATTAAAAACAAAACATGGGACCTAATTTCGAAAATTTTTGTGGTTTAAAGTATAGTGAAGTAGATAGTAGACATCTAGTAGTCAATTTATATCATTATTACAACATTTTTAAAGTTATGAATTAATAACTAAAATAACACCTTAACGCGTAAGATTGCAAAAAATTAGGCCCACTGTTTTTTTTTTAATTTTTTGACATAAATATTCAATAATTAATTTTAAAAGAGATTTAATAATAGGTTTTTGATAATTAGCATAATATGTTAATATTACTACAAAGTTAATAAAATAAATGGGAAATTACAAAAGCGAATTGAAAATTACAAAATTATTAGTTATTAAATTACAAAAAAAATTTGCACTTTTTTGAAAGTTTCAAAATTCCCAGAACTTATTAACTTTTATCTTGGCAGTATTGGTATCGAAAATAGACAAAAAAAATCTTCGAGGATCTCAGCTTCCAGGATGGATGGACTATCTCTATAGATGATGTATTCCCCTGTTACCTCCTCTAAATGTGAACCAATATTTCTTTTTTTAAAAACAATTGAAGAAGAATTGTGGCTAAGTCTGTATGTTTTTTATTTATTTTTTATCTCCTATAATTTGTTTGCTAGCCGACCGACACCGGCAGTATATTGGGCAATTTTAGTATTTTTAATCTAAATTTTATCCTACTATATATATTAGAAAAATTATTATTTTTAAAATTTATTTAAGAAAGAAACATAGGAGGAACATGATAATGATAGATATAGATTGGATAGTAAAAAATGGCCCTATTGTATCCAGGGATGAAACAGAGGAATATTTTTGTACGGACTAAACGACTAATTTATCAAGTTTTTTTTTAAATATTTTATATTATGTATTCTATTTTTCTTTATTTTACCTCTACATCACATTCCTCCCTTTCATTCTTCTTGCATAAGTTTTTATTTATTAAACAATATGCATTTATTATATGTAAAGACATTTTAAGTATTCAAGACATTATTATACACTTGAGCCTTATTGAAGAAAATAAAAAATACTAATTGGTTATATGCTCCGTACTTTTTAAATAGTACATAAAATAAAAATGATAAAATATAAATGTATTTTCTTTAACACAGCTATTCGTAAATAACAAACAGATTTTTCTTTGCATAAAGTAAACAAATCTTTCTGTTACGTTTATTCGTAGATAAAAGAAAAGCGAAACATGAACAAAACGTGCCCTGAATATGACAGACATTCGTTTATTTGTATTTATTACTGTGTACCATAAGAAACTTTATTCATAGGCAGTAGTAACATTACAAAATAAACTTGACGCAAACATGAGGAGCCTACTGCTATCGCTTTTTCTACAAGAAAATGCGTCTAAAAGATTTCAAATAACCGGCCAAGTGCGAGTCGGACTCGCATATGAAGGGTTCCATACCATCGTAATACACGTTTCTAGTAGGGCAGCCCCTTTAATTTTTAATTTATTTTAATTTTATTTTTTTTGGTATAGCGGCAACAGAAAAACACATTCTGTGAAAATTTCAACTGTCTTCCTATAACGGATCATAAGATACAGCCCGCTAACCGACAGACGGACGAACGGACGGACGGACGGACAGTGGAGGCATAGTAATATGGTCCCGTTGGTTACCCTTTGGGCACGGAACCCTAAAAACATAAATCTAAACACATAAATAAACTTGAAGTGTCTGTTTGTAATATCGAAATGACTGCATTTTATCAAGCGCAGGAGTTATTTGCATACCATTAAGACATGAGTGACCATTTTTATAATTTTTGTCTGTCCGTCTGTCTGTCTGTCTGTCCGGGCTAATCTTCGGAATGGCTGAACCGATTGTAATGAAACTTTACGAACAGATAGAGAACGAAACTTTACGAAAATATTTTATGACAAAAACTTGGAGATTTTTTTAAATAAAAAATATAAATAATTAAATGGTTTTGATTATTATTTCAAATGTAAATAACGCCACGTTAATAGATCCCACCCAGGCGAAGCGAGCGGGTCGTCAGTATTAAATAAAGTCTCTGAGATTATTATATATTCGTCTAAGTAGTCTTCATCTAAGAAGATATAGACCTCTCATCAGCCCGTAAAAGTTCAGTGCTGAAAATGGGCACGTTGCAGTCAGATATTACGCTCCCTTGTATATATTTTTATCGCTCTAGGTACGATACATTTGGCGTATACGAGATGGCTATCCTACCATCTGTAGGGAGCAATAATATATATAGTGTTTTTTAATATAATTATTTATCCACACACGCACCATATTGCCCATATAAAAATCTTACCTTTCTTTTTTATTACTTAGTACCACGGCTTACTGCTTGTTACAACACTATTTAGTACGGTTAAAAGAAAAAGACAAATTATTTATGAAAATAAGCAACAGAATCACAAGCGGCTTTGATGTTCACCCCGGCTCGCTAAACACTAAATCACTAAATCGATGTCACATCAATTCCAGATAAGGTTTCTAAGCCTGATTAATTGGCTAATTTCGATTGAATGGCTAATTCCCTTAAGTCGTTGCCAAAGTAGCAAAACTTTAATTTCAGGACTTTCCATAATATATTAATATTGCATAGAAATGAAATGAAAACGTAATATATATCCTATACACATATGTGAACAATATTTATACATTTGTTTATTTGTTTTTAATCGCATTCTTGAAAACGGGTCTAACGATTTTGATAAAATTTACAGTATGCATTTAGGGTAAAAAAACGATCTAGCGATTTGTAAAATTAGGTTTTCACTGTGTTTTCAAGCACAAAATAACAAACTTAACTTGCTCATTCAATATGATTAATTTCGCCACATATTAGACCATCTTCTCTATTGCCCAGGCTAGAGCGTAGTACTTGCACACCAGAGTGTGCGACCAAAAAACCAAAAATTAATATTCAAAAACTGAAGGTAGCCGGGCTAACTATGACATCGGGATGTCAAACATCTCAGTCCCCCCCCCCTCCCCCGTGACCATGGGATGCTGTAAAGCACCCGAAATGTCGGGAATTAAAATAAGTAAATTAATCGCGATAAAATCCGTAAACATAGTTTTATAGAAAATAATTTTTCCATCAATATACAATCAACCCTATTTAGTACTCTTTTGGTGGAAACTGACGAATGAAGAGGCTCAGTATTTGTAAAAAATATAACATAACATAACAAAACACTCACTCCTGTCACCGAGAGTGGTAGGCAGAGACTACGGACTTCCATATGGCACGATCCTGACACACCTCTCTCGCATTTTTCACGTCCATTACATGCATCTGTACACAAATTTTTACATTTGTTTACGCATAAATGCTTATCGGTTAAGAATAATTTGTTCTTCTTCAATATATCGCCAGTTTGATCGATAAATCTGTCTTGGGCGTCCCTTACCGACCGTGCTATTCACTTCTGCAATATAAATTTTCTTTGTCACTCTTTCCTTATTCTATTTTGAATATTGAATACTACGTTCCCTTAGTTTTCTTACACTACAAACTATACGAGCAAAAAAATAAACTGACGGCCTCTAACTAAGAAAAATAACAGAAACAAAAACAGAAACAGAAACTTTTTTATTCAATATAGATTATACGAGTAAATAATACTTATTGAAAGTCACTCTTTTGTTTAATTACCACTGGTTCGAAAAAAAAAACCCTCTGTCCTGGGAAGAACCAGCAAGAAACACAGCGGGACTTTTTTTTTAAATAACAGCTTACAATCATGTATTTTACACAATTAACCACACAAAACAAATTAGAAATAGCTTGGTAGCGAACACTTCATTCGCAGGGGTTATTATCATCCATTTATTCTTATACTAATTAGATCTAGCTAGAAGTTTTACATCTGTCTAGAGCAGAGCTTGGTCAACCAGGTACTAATAATAAGGTACTTATAAGGATAAAGAGAAGTTTTTATTTTCAACGTAAAAAAAATTTGAAATTTCGTTAATACCTTTTCGAACTGAAATTTCTCTGTCCGGAGAAGAAAGTACTAATGAAACTCCGCAGGTATTCTCTTTTTGTCATTTTATTAAAATCCAATGATAAAATATTCTTAAAAATCCATAGGCTATCATGTAAAATTAAAGCTTAATAAATGTGTTGCAAAGCCAGGCAGACCAGTCCCCACAAGCAGCACCTGTTCACAAGTGGCAGCCATCGCCCTCCTCAACATTATAAAAGGGAATCTAACGACATTTTAAAGATATTTCAGATAACTTTAAAACGAGTGAATAAACTATGTTTAGGGAAATTACGTTTAGGCTTTTATTAAAAAAAAACTATTTATAAAAAGTAAAAGCCAACTACAAAGAAAAAAGAATAGTTTAATATTTTCACATTCTGAAGTTGGTGCTAAAACATACCTAGTGTATATAAGAGTTAATATGGCTCCGAATTTAGATTGTGAAAATATTTTATTCGTTTTAGTTGTTTGATATCGAGTTTTACACTGTATTTATCCGGATTTTCGTACTGCCTCATCCAGAGTACGGTGCCCATCACAAGCGTGATCTGTAGGCTGCCACCGTGTGTGGTACTATAGGTCAGCGGATTGGGATGAGATGCGGGCTTTTTTGTATCCTACCCATGGGCGGATTTCCTTCTCTGGATGTTCCCATCACCGTTGCTAGGTCTGTCGCCGATATGGTGCTTCAGGGGATGGAATTTTTCATCCTGTCATCAGTTATTCCTAACGGTGACAGATCCCATCCTTAGTTTGGTCGCTCCTCCACAATTGTCCAGGTTCTTCAAAAGAGTTATCGCTAAGGCAAATTCAGAGCACATTAGTAAAATTGGCGAGAAACCAATTTGCTATCCTCTGCGGACCTGGTGCATTCCGATCTCTCGCCAAGGCTGCTCAAGGGTATTTCTTTGAGCCATCATTACTATCTTTGCACAGGAAGGATGTCTTGCTGGCCCACGCCGCAATGGAGAAATCCGATCTTTTAGGGGGAATACACCGTCGATCATCCCATAGTGTGAATGCTCCATGCAGGATGTTTGGTTCACACAGTGCTCAAGTGCGTAAAGCTATACTCTCCCTGGACGTCCAAAGTTGAGTATGCCGGATGGAATCACCCCAATTGTGCTAAAGACCTGCTCTAGAGTTGGCACTGGTTCTTACAAGTCTTTTCCAGTACTCTTTTTTCAAATCAAATCAAATCAAAAATATCTATTGCGTGACAACTTCGTAATCAATATCTTTAAGAATTATATCATCATCATCATCATTACAGCCCTTCACAAGTCCACTACTGAACATAGGCCTCCCCCAAATAATGCCACAAAGCACGGTCCTGAGCCACCTGCATCCATCGGCTTCCTGCACGTCTTACCAGGTCGTCACTCCATCTAGTTGGGGGATGGCCTACACTTCGTCCGCCGGTACGAGGCCGCCACTCGAGAACCTTTTTTCTCCATCGGTTGTCGGTTCTTCGAGCTATATGGCCGGCCCATTGCCACTTCAGCTTAGTAATCCTTTGGGCTATGTCGGTAACTCTGGTTCTACTGCGGATATCCTCATTTCCAAGTTTATCACGCAGAGAAACCCCGAGCATAGCCCTCTCCATAGCTCGCTGAGCGACCTTGAGCTTCCGATCCATAGGTCCTCACTGGCAACACGCACTGGTTGTACAGTCTTTAAGTTTTGAGGTATACCTGACGAGAAGATATGCCGTAATTTCCCGAACGCTGCCCAGCCGAGTTGAATCCGTTGATCGACCTCTCGGTCGAAGTTGGACTTACCTAGTCGGACTATTTGTCCCAGGTAAACATACTCGTCAACAACTTCGAGCTTAGTGTCCCCAACAACTCCCTGCATAGGTGTGAGTTGGACTTTACACATGACTTTTGTTTTGTCCATGTTCATCTTAAGACCTATCCGTTGGGAGACACTACTGAGCATAGAGCTTAGGCCCTCCAGCGATTCTGCCATAAGGACTATATCGTCGGAAAATCGAAGGTGAGTGATGTACTCGCCATTAATGTTAATACCGTATCCTTTCCAGTCCAGTAACTTGAAAACGTCTTCCAATGCAGCGGTGAAGAGTTTCGGGGATATAACGGCACCCTGTCTTACACCTCTCTGCAGTTGGATAGGTTTCGTACTCTGGTTCTTTACTCGGATAGCCATCTTAGCCCTACTGTTCAAACACTTCAGCACTTCGATATACCGACAGTCATCTTGGCACCGCTGAAGGGACTGCAGCACCGCCCAAATTTCGACGAAATCAAAGGCTTTCTCATAGTCTACATACGCCAGATATCGTGGCAAATTGTGCTCCTCGAACTTCTATACAATTTGCCGAAGGGTATGTATGTGGTCTATGGTGCTAAAGCCTTTTCGGAAACCAGCTTATTCGGGAGGCACGAAGTCATCGAGTCTGCATGCGAGATGATTCGTAATGACTCTCGAAACCAGCACGTAGACGCACGTAATAATATTGTAAATTTTAATCGCATTACATTAAATGCTTTTAGTGCATTATACTGTTTTCGGAAAAAATTTACTTGTTATTCTAAAAGACTTTCTAGGATTTTAAGATTTTTCAAATAAATATTTATATTTCCGTACAAATAAAGCTAAACTCTTTAATGAATAAACAGGGTAGTGGCAAAATGCTGAGTTTGTTAAAAAGCAGTCTACAAGAGTTACACTGAGATCGTGAGCGTGATCCCCGCACAAAGCTCTAATGCACTTTTTTGCATTTTAAATACCCTGTAGATATTTGGGGCGTTACCCCAAAAAATTATACCATATGCTCAAATTAATTGTACATGGCCATGGTAGGCCGTCAATACTGCTTTAAAAGACGTGATAGAAATTATTCTTCTTAAAGGGTAGATGAATTTTGTAAACTTGGTGCAAAGTTAATTTTAGTGTGGTTCCCTGCTACATACTTGAATGAATGAATGTTGCATACTAATAACATTAATTTTTATGCAGACGACAGAACTGGTTGAGTGCCGGAACAAACTTGGGTCTGAAGTCTAGTCTTTATTAAAAAAAAGTCTCGGATTCATCATTACAGCCCTTCACAAGTCCACTGCTGAACATAGGTCTCCCCCAAGGAATGCCACAAAGCACGGTCTTGAGCTACCTGCATCCATCGAACAAACTTGGGTCTGAAGTCTAGTCTTTATTAAACAAAGTCTCGGATTCATCATTACAGCCCTTCACAAGTCCACTGCTGAACATAGGCCTCCCCCAAGGAATGGCACAAAGCACGGTCTTGAGCTACCTGCATCCATCGACTTCCTGCATGTCTTATCAAGTCATCACTCCATCTAGTGGGGGGTTGCCAACATCGGTTGTCGGTTCTTCGATCTATATGGCCGGCCCATTGCCACTTCAGCTTACTTATCTATTGGGCTATGTCGGTCACTCTGGTTCTACTGCGGATATCCTCATTTGTAATTTTATCACGCAACAATAACATAGAGAAACCCTGAGCATAGCCCTCTCCATAGCTCGCTGAGCGACATTGAGTTTCCTCATACGGCCAGCAGTGAAGGACCACGTCTCAGATCAATAAGTCATCACTAGCAACACACACTGGTTGTACAATCTCGTTTTCAAGTTTTGAGGTATACCTGACGAGAAGATGTGTCGTAATTTGTCACCGATTGGGGGTGGCTAAATCTAGTCCAGTTTAACCCCCAAAAGACACATATTTGCGCGTTTATCGCAAAAAAAAACCTTTTGTCGCATCTCTTCAATATCAGGGCAATTCTCTTGCAGTCTCAGACAGCATCGTAATCCTTATCGTCGGTATTTCGACAGACGTACAGTTCTGCAGTTACTTGAAAGGGAAGGCTAACTGGCATCAAAAAACTTGGTGTGCTCGTTAGATCTAGACGGTATTTCAGGGATGCTCACCGATTGCAGCTTAAGCGCAGGTTCGGCCTCATGTGGTATACTGTTCACATCTCTGAACCGGGTCACTCCAGTATCTGCTCGATTCACATGACCGTATTCAACGGAGAGCGGCCCGAATTGTCGACGATGAAGTTCTTTCCGATCGGCTTGATCCACTGACCATGTGAAGACACGTTGCTTCTCTGTGCATCTTCTACCGCATATACCACACGGAGTGCTCAGAAAAATTGTTCGTATTTAATTCAGCTGCTGAATTCCACCAGCGTACACTGTAACCGAACTCGAAATTCCATTCTCATCATCTCGATGGCTGGAGGTCCACTACCTTGCGATTTACACGGAATTTTCTGCCTCGCACGACTACACTGTGGAATTTACTGCTTCCAGCATCTTTTCTGGATGAATACGACTTAGGGATCATCAATAAAAGAGCCTACTCCTTCCTAAAATGTCGGCAACACACCTGTTATTTCCCTAGTGTTGCAGATGTTCATGGGTGACAGGTGTGTCGTATGCTCATTGCCTTTTCTACCATTAAAAAATTAAGGGTATTTCTTCACACTTTGAGTAGACAAATAAATGTCACAATCTCAATTTAGTCTAAATAGGTATGTTTTTTACATACCTATTTAGACTATCTCTCATCTTACCTAAACACAATCCCCTATTCTGCCATGAAGTTGTACACCCTAGCTTATATATCTATTTAATAAAAAAATAGACATCTAAATCGGTTTACAATTGATACCGCGTAACATACATATAAAAACATATACAGCCGAACTGTAATCCTCCTTTTATTGAAGTTGACTAAAAACCGAAAAATAATAACAAAGCGACAGTCATCTATTATCGGTGTCTCATAGATTACTTACTGTAGTATTATTGAAAGAATACAACATTGTTATATACAAAAATATATATAGCCTATATGAACCAAGTTTCAAATTGTTAATCATGTAACCCTTTCTAAAAGTAGATTGTTGTGTAAAGAAAAATTCTTAAATTACTTAGTTATGGTACAGAATCGGGAATGAGGTAATTATTTAAGAGTACTTTTTATATAGAATAAAGGTGACAAACGAGCATACAGTACACCTGATGGTAAGTGGATGCTGTGGCCATGTAGACATCTATATTTATCCTCGATTAAGAATCTAAAATGCAGATGCGTTGTCACCCGTGAGGACTAAGATGGAATGCCTCGTTTCCAGTAAAAAAGGATTTCCGATTCTCTACTCTCACAATAAGAAACACAGTTGCATTAAGCTGCTATTTTACGCTGGTATTCCGTGAGAGCGTAGTCTTACCCCGGTCGAGGTAACAACCGGTTCGGTCGAGGTTCGTGCTACAACCATAATATAGCTGCAGCGTAGCTTTACCACGTATTATATTTTATATTATATATATGTCTACCACGTAAAACACTTGGATTACTTGAGTTTTCCTGGATGCGATTCATTGACCAATACCATGACCATTACTCAACCATACCATGCTCAAACGAAATGGACGCATTATTTAATTCAAGACAATATTGATCAATATTTTTCTAATATAAACTAATGAAGCACTTTAAGGATAAGTTCCATTACATCAAGCTGCTTTTATATATTTATATTTTATAAAATACGTTATTGTAGTTTAAGATAAACATATTCTTCAGTCAAGCCCACTTCAATTATATCAAAAGTAGATATATGAGCTAGGTTCAACGTACCAAAATTCTTTATATTAGAAATGTTATTTTCTACTCAATAGTGCTTGTGTCAAATAAGAAGAAAAAAAATCATGTTTTGACCCAACGCTCTTCATCATTAATATCTTTAACGGCAATAAAATCGATAAGTCGTGTTACGAACGTGGAGCGTCTGGTTTTACATATTTAATTTCCTTTGGTTGGTGAAATTCTTTTTCCATGGACGCTCATTATTCATTTAAAGCTTTTATTCTTGTTTTAACCTTAGTAACCAGTAACTTTGTTTATTCAAAAAATTTAAATAAAAACAATTTTCAACGGACTTCAAAAAGGAGGAGGTTTACAATTCATCGGAATCATTTTTTTATGTATATTCACCGATTACTCGTAGACGCCTCAACGGATTTGGAAAATTACTTTTTTGTTACAAATGGTATACTTTCCAGGTGGTCCCATTTAAATTTTATCAAAATCGTTTGAGCGGTTTTTAAAATATCAACAATAAATTATATTGAATTATTATATTGTAATTATTTATATTGAAGTCGGTTGTACAAAATTTTAATTTCACCACTTGTTCTTATTACAATTATTCCTATTACAATTATATACCCTACTGGCTACTAGGGTAAAACACCCAGTAGTCAGCCTTTTAGTGAGGACAAAAATTTGATTCAACTGTATTTTAAATATTATACATTATGAAAAAAAAACAATCATTATTCTCAGAAAGGTTGTTTATTAAATTTACTAAAGAAATCAACAAAACATTATATTTATAATAAAATTATATATATAAAATCAACATTAAACAAATTATGGCACTTTTCACCAGTAGTCAGCCTAATTTCTCCACAAATCAGCCACGTCTTACCCTGTAGTCAGCCTCTCACTTATTCTTGCATATTTGGCATAGAAATTCTTTATTATGTATATTTTCAAATATCATCATCATCATCATCATCATTACAACCCTTCACAAGTCCACTGCTGAACATAGGCCTCCCCTAAGGAATGCCACAAAGCACGGTCCCGAGCCACCTGCATCCATTGACTTCCTGCATGTCTTACCAGGCCGTCACTACTGGTGGGGGGACGCCCTACACTTCGCCTGCCGGTACGAGGCTGCCACTCGAAAACCTTTCTTCCCCATCGATTCTCGGTTCTTCGAGCTATATGGCCGGCCCATTGCCACTTCAGCTTACTAATCCTTTGAGTTATGTCAGTTACTCTGGTTCTACTGCGGATATCCTCGTTTTTAAGTCTATCACGCAGAAAACGCCGAGCACAGCCCTCTCCATTGCTAGCTGAGCGACTTTGAGCTTCCTCATACGGCAAGCAGTGAAGGACCACGTCTCAGATCCATAGGTCATCACTGGCAACACGCACTGGTTGTATAATCTAGTTTTAAGGTTTTGAGGTATGCCTGATGAGAAGATGTGTCGTAATCTTCCGAACGCTGTCCAGCAGAGTTGAATCCATCGATTGACCTCTCGGTCGATGTTGGACTTCGATTTGCCGATGATATAGTCCTTATAGCAGAATCACTGGAGGACCTAAGCACTATGCTCAATGACCACAATAGTGTCTCGATACTAACAACAACTGATAGGTCTTAAGATGAACATGGACAAAACAAAAATCATGTTTAACGTCCATGTCACACCTATGCCGGTAGTTGTTGGGTGCACTAAGCTCAAAGTTGTTGACGATTATGTTTACCTGGGACAAATAGTCCGACTAGGTATGTCCAATTTTCATATATGTCCCTAGCGAATTCAGTACATTTCAAATGTACCATACAAGGCAATTGCCACATCCAATATTCTTTAAGTCAATAATTTCTGTGTCGCTAATCAATTCCTCTTCACAGTTTATGCATCTTACTTTGTTTATTGCACATATCGTATTTTTCTTCCTCCTTTTACTATTTTTGGAATTCAACAGCTTTTCCGCTTTCCTTTTTTGTAGTTCTTCTTTCTTTTTTTGATTTTCTTCTTCATGCTTTGTTTTAGCTTCAAATCTCTTAATTTTTTAATCAATATATCGTTCTTTTTCTGTTGCTTCACTTCTCCTTTTTGTTTCTGAAATTGTCTCCACTCTTTGGAAAAATAGCTCCTATTCTTTTCTAATCGCCGCCATAGCTTGTGTTAATTGCTCTTCTTTGTATTGATGGATGGATTTTTGACATGATGGAATTCTAAAACAAATGATTTTCATGCTAAAATAACCGTGCATAAATTTAACCCTTATTGAAAAAGTTTTAAGGTACTATTTTGTGCAACAAGACTTACGGCTGACTACAGGATTTGTAGACTCATTGGTCGGCCCCTGACATGCAATTACATTTGTACGCGGCTGACTACTGGTAAAATACACTTTTCGCCTTATAAGAGTTAAATTCAACTACATATAAGGAAGTCACGAAAAAACCAGTAGTCAGCCACTTATGGCTGAGTACTGGATCTACCTTAAAAATTCGAAACCCACTAGTTGGCCACCTAAATTACAACATATTAAACAAATAAATGCATGTAATAGTTGATTTTATCACGAAATAAACATTTTATTGTAACACAGTATAACAATCCACCACAAATTACAGCAAATACACACAAAAACTTACCGAAAACTCGAGCACGTTTCCTTAAGAAAAAATTGAAACAACAACAACAACAAGCAACACTCTCAAAAAGAATATGCCAATTACAGACCGATATCAATTCTTCCGATTATCGATAAAATAGTAGAAAAGTATATGTGAACAAACACAAACATTTTACACTGCAAACTCTATTCTATCTGACAATCAATTCGGATTTCAATCTGGTAAAAGCACTACACAGCTACTGTCTAAATTTACAAATGATATTAATACTTACCTTGATGAGAAAAGACACGTATTAGTTGCCTTTATTGACTACAGCAAGGCTTTCGATACTTTACTACATGAAACTCTAATTGAAAAGCTTCGAGACACAGGTATCAGAGGACCTTTATTAGACTGGAGTAAAAATTACCTCTGTAACCGACAATATGTTGTTAGGGTGGATAATACATTTAGTGATAAAATAAACATTACAGAAGGAACAGCACAGGGATCAGTATTGGGTCCTTTGCATTACCTTGCTTATGTAAATGACCTTAACCACCTTATAACAAAGTGTAAGCTTTATCAATTTGCGGACGATACTTGTCTCGTATCAGCAGATCGTGACATCGCCGCCGCTCAAAAACTCTTCAAGACGATATAACGCTTTTAAATCAATGGTCTCATGACATGGGACTAGTTCTTAACGCAGAAAAACTAAAGTCATGCATATTAGGTCGAGTCATAACACAGTATATAGTCCAATATCAATAATTGTGCATACCACGAATGTATGCATGGCCTTATTCAAAAATGCATATGTACACCTATAGAACAAGTTACAAATCAAAAATACCTAGGATTAATCATAGACAACAGATTTAACTGGGGTCCTCATATTGATACGATTTGTAATAAGCTAAGGTCATTGCTTGCAACATTCTACATTATCAAGAATAAAGTACCATATTCAGTACTACTATCAATGTACCATGCGCTAGTAGATTCGATAATATCATATGGAATAACAAGTTATGGTCGTACATTCAAAACATACATAAGAAGGATCTTTAATTTACAACTAAAATTCTTAAAGCTCATTGTAGATGACAAGGTAAAACAAAAATATAAAGAAAATAACTATATTGGTCTTTTAAATACTGTAACGTCATACCTATAAATAAAAACTTGAATATCATATCATGATTGAAGATTTTAATACGATTCCTTCATTAAAAATGGTAAAATATTGTGATAAAACACGACAAAGTAATAAAAATCTGTAGCAAAATAAAATCAAATAACTTTTATGGAGACAGGAGAACTGTTAATATATTAGCTTCTATTCTAAACGATCTTCCAGAAAACCTTAAGAACGAATTGACAGAAAAAAACTTAAAATATAAATTTAAACATTATATACTAGGAAACCTGAATTAAGTCTTCCTTAATAAATCCTCAAATGATATTAAATATATATGTATAAAATTAGTTTATTAAATAATTATTTAAAAAAAAATTGCTATAGAAATCATTCTGTATATGGATATGAAACGCGCACACACACTACATACCTAATTATCTTAGGAATACCGTACACGCTCATTGCGGTAAACTAGCGAAACCTGTTTGTCGTCATGTCGCTAATACAATGAATAGGTTGTTAGTTGTTATCATGCTTAATTTTACCAATTTTACGATGGTAGTTATTAAAAATAATATATTATTTATGCGTATAGACATCTGCAAGCACCAATACAAACCGTTTTGCGGTTTAATGGTGCTGAATAGTAACTATGCACTATTGTAATATGTTTTATGTATCATTAAATAAAAAATAAATAAAAAATCTAGACATGTCTTTGGCAGCAGCTCGTCAAGCTGACATGCTATTGGTTCGTAGGTGTGCGTATTAGTCAATAAGGAGACACAGATTCAATTAAACGTTATTTTAAAGGTTTAAACAAATTTCAACACTATTTATATGGAAATAATGTTTGTAAAGGCTGAGTACTGGTGCGGGGCTGACTACCGGGTGTTTTACCCTAGCTGCTGCGTAACACCGATCATCAATTCAATTAAATCTTCTTTTTCTTCTTTGGCCTTTAATCAAAAAGAATACATTACATAATAATATGTCAACAAATTTCTTCATAGTATGTTGATGCGTCCCTTTGCGATGTGTCGGGTAATATTGTCAACATTTTAAGTCAGCAGACTGTCGATGACGATAGTATCTCAAGACGCCTGAGCAAACAAAATAATTTAAATTTTTTATTACCATTGGATTGTATTGTCATTACACTTTACGCATCAAAATCTATATAATGGTCCCAATAGCGTCGTAAGAGGCGACAGAGGGAAACTAAAACAGGAGATGTGCAGCAGCATCTTTTTGATAATAACTCAAAATAATGAAAAACTGCGGTTGCCAACGCGCCTGCCAAGCGTGGCAACTATAACGAAATCCCCCCTATGAGTTCTATAGGCTGTAATGGTAATGGAAAACAGGAGCAATACTCCACCGACAATGAAGTTCATGCCAATACATTTCTCAGAAATCTAAATTTTTTCGAAAATAAATGGAGATGGAAAATAAAAAAAAGAAATGTGTCTGTGGGCCCTAATATTCACAATCAAAAAATTCATATATCTTTTCTTAATTTTGGCTTTTATATTTTTTTTTTTTTTTTTTATAGGAGAGGGGCAAACGAGCCTGCGGTTCACCTGATGTTAGTGACTACCGCCGCCCATGAACAACTGCAACACCAGGGAATTGCAGATGCGTTGCCGGCCTTTAAAAGGAGTAGGCTCTTTTCTTGAAGGTCCCTAAGTCGTATCGTATATGACCCTATTTGCCAGCATCTACTCCACTCAAACGTTTGCATCAAAGAGTGAGAGATTTTTGATATCGTTATTGTAATCCACCGCTTCTTTGCCACACGCTGAAGTGGTCCCCGAAGTATGAGAGCTAATCCTTTTTCCTAATGTACTATTTATTCATCACTGAGAGTACCACGGGTACAATTCTTATTTGGAAGGAACCGTGTGATGTCACATATGCAACAAAGCATTTCCATTTCGAACACGTAGAGACATTGTATATGTCGTTTCAAGGTTGGCCACTTAGTGGGTCCATAAGAAGTACGGTCAAATTACATAAAAAAGAAAGAATATATATTTAAAATAAACGCGAGTACAACTCTGCGTGTTGTGGAGCCAACCATACAGCTCTACATCTCTCGTTTGGACAAAAGTACGTCGGGAGAAGACGTCCTGCGTTTCGTGGAAGAACGAAGCCGATGCCTTATTGAGGATCCGATCTCTTTACATTTGCAGCATCTGGAGTCTAATAGGTCAACGAACTTCAAATCCTACGTACTTCAGGTTCCTGCAAAACACAAAGAGACATTCCTTGCTTCCGATTTCTGGCCCTCTGGGGTAGTGTTTCGCCGATACAGGGCCGCGCCAAAGAAGAAAGTTCCCTAAATAGTGTTATGTCTATATTTTATATATATTTTTAGGTTAAGGTATATATTGCTATGGGCCAATTTTCTTAATTTTTAAATCCTTGATGCCTGAAATAAAGTTATTGTATTGTATTGTATAACCCCTTTAACTTCTACGGTCACCATTAATATCAACCAACTATCGCCTTTCATTCTATGCGACATTAATAATTGACTTTAAGTCACCATGAACATCACCGAAGTGATGACAGACAGAGCCTAGATACACAAACTTTCCTTTTCGTTACAAGGCAAGAAAAAACTAAATTAAAATCTATACCCAATTTTTTTCAAACTTTACATTTGCAGGAATTTGAATCGTATGCAAAATGGAGAAACTCAAACTTCGTACGGTTATTAAATATTTCTGCCTGAATTTTTTTTCCACAAAAAGTGTTTTTGAAGAACTGCAGTCTACCTTGGCTCTTTGGCAGACAATGCTCCGTCTTATTCTACAGTGGCATACAGGAGCGCTGAATTTAAAAGCGGCAGAACCGCCTGCAATGACGACATTCGCTCCGGGCGGCCAACGACGGCCGCTACGCAAGAAAACGTTAAAAAATCTAATAAATTGTTAAGATAGATTGACGTGTGACCATCCGTTATTTAGATGAGATTCTAAAGATTTCGTTTGGGACAATTCAGTTTATTTTAACTCATACCTTAAAATTCAAAAAGGTGGCCCAGCGCTAGTTTCCTCGAATGTTAACAGACGCCCAAAATAACGCAAAAGTTGACATTTCAAAGCTAAATTTAGCAATAATTGATGAAGATTCAGATTCTTTTTGCGCTCGTTTCGTAACCGTAGACGAAACGTGGGTACACCATTTTGACCCGGAGACGACGCAAGGTTTTTAGGGAGATTCAAGGTGTTTGCGTCCGCCGGAAAAATAATGGCCTCTGTCTTCTGGGATGCGGAAGCTATAATAATGATCGACTATTTAAGTAAAGGAAAGACAATAACCGGAAATTATTACGCATCATTAATCATAAAACTACGCGAAGAACTAAAGAATAAACGTCGAGAAAATCTGCCATCTGAACTGCTGCAGCACCCACCATATTCGCCGGACCCAGCTTCGAGTGATTTTCACCTTTTTACTCACTTGAAAAAGCACTTGCGTGGTTTAAAATTCGACGGTGACGATGAGGTGATGTGTGCTGTAGAGGCCTTTTCCGGGTCCCAGGATCTAGCCTTTTTTCCTAAGGAATTAACCAACTTGCAAAACACTATTCAAGATGTATTAGCTTAAAAGGCGATTACGTTGCGAAATAAGTGCAATTTAAATATACTTATCCTAGAGTTTCATTGCGTTTCAAAAAACTTATTGATCAAGCTAGTACTTAGAGCAGAACCCTGGTGAATTTCGCCATTGATCGAAAAAGGTATAATACTACTAGCAACGGGCCTTAGCTTATACAAAAAATATAAAAAGAAAGCTTGTTTAAAAATGTATTCTTTAACAGTAACTTGCCTTTTATCCGACTTTCCGAAATGAATATATTTATCTATGTTTGTCGGTTTCTTTGTGACTTCAGGCTAAAGGAAATTTGTGTGATATCTTTGTCCCCATTGAAACCATTCATTAGAAATCAATTTCCAAAAAAAAATGATATATTGTATAGGTTCTTTTTAAAGTTTGTTGCAGATATAAATGGGCTACTGTATCACTTATTATCAAATCATTCATCATCCCCATTCATTACAGCCTTTCAAAGTCCACTGCTGAACGTAGGCCTCCCAATAGATGGGCTCATAGGCGGGACATTTGCCATAGTTGCCAGGCTTAGCAGGCGGGTTGGCAAGTTCAGTTTTTTTTCTTATTCTGGGTTATTATCAGTGAAATGCCGGTGTCTATCACCTGTTTCATTTCCTTCTGGCCTCATTTCCATTTCATTTAGTTCGAGTAGGCGATAATTACGCAGCTAAAATAAAAGCATATATACGTACTACTGTTGAACTAAAGCCTCCTCACATTTCTAAAATGGTCATTGAGCAATATTTTATTTAAATTAAGCTTTATACAAGCGCTTATTAACATTAAAGTCTTTAAATATCTTGTTATTTATTTTATTTTCTATTTTTATTTCATTTTATTTTTATGTTATGAAAAACCAACAGCTTACAAAATTTATATAAATAACATGTTAATGACAAGAAGCCAATAATAGGTTCCTACTAATAGAAATACAGTAACATAATCCTTCATCCTGTTAAGGTCAGGCACAAATCCGAACATCAAAAATAGAGTCTAATTATAATATACAACATGTATAAATTTAATAAATAAATCAGACAATAATAGCTAAAAGGAAAAGCAGGACTATATTACATAATATGTTATTTTTATAATTACGACATAAAAAAATCTCAACTTCATATCAAATATTAAACAGATCAAAATCTTGCTTTTGCATAAATTGTTAAAATTATTACTAGTTTGCCACATGAAAATATTTCTTCCATAATTAGTGAATAAAGTGAATAATGCCTTAGCTCTAAGGTTCATCGTGGGCGCACTGGTTATCGCACCAAAATCCTGTACAAACAGCGAACTTTATGACATTATCTACAGCTAACCTTGGTCAGAACAGAGAGTGAGTTATGGGCAGTTAGGTTGTCATGATCAAATTAAATTAATGCTAACACTATATACCGATGGGGAAAAAAGGTTCTCGAGTGGCAGCCTCGTACCGGTAGGCGAAGTGTAGGGCACTCCCTACTAGATGGAGTGACGACCTGGTAAGACATGTAGGAAGTCGATAGATGCAGGTGGTTCAGGACCGTACTTTGTGGCATTCCTTGGGGGAGGTCTATGTTCAGCAGTGGACTTGTGAAGGACTGAAATTATGAAATGATGATAACACTATATATATGTTGCAACACATACACAAAATAAACTCTTTTATATATATCTAATTACAGACATAATTAAATACATACACACATTTTTTTATATTTTTTTTGTAGGGTAGGGTGACAAACGAGCACACAGTCCACCTGATGGTAAGTGGATGATGTGACCCATAGACATCTACATCTACCCTCAATAAAGAATCAAAATGCAGATGCGTTGTCACCCGTGAGGAATAAGATGGAATACCTCTTTTCCAGTAAAAATGGTCTCTGGTTCTCTACACTCACCATACCAAACATAGCAGCATTAAGCTGCTATTTTACGTTGGTATTCTGTGAAAGCGTGGTCCTTCCCCGGTCGAGCCGACCCATTCATGCTACAACTATAGTACTAATATAGCTGCAGCATGGCTCTACCACGTATAAAACACATTATATGAGTACTATAATAAACATAGATAGAAAGTTGACTCAGTTTTGTAGACTACGGATATGTGCCTATATTTTTCTTCCGGCAATTTGTTCCAGAGGGTGATGGAAATAACTGTGAAAGAGTTTGAAATAAATCCAGAATGTTTGAAATAAATTGAAATATGTGTGAAGTCACTACGATACTGGAATCTTTATTTTAGATGAAGAGGTGAGGCATTAAGAACTAAAAACAGAGTAGACAGGATTCGGAAATCACTGCACTGGTTTATTGTCGGTTACTTTAATAGGGAGTGTAAGTGTAAAACGTGATCGTATTTTCGCAGGCCAAAGATAAATCGTATGCAGTTATTTAAGTAACCTGTCCAACTTGTTCGTACAGCTCCTGAGATATATTAGTGAGACAAACAGCGGCATAGTCGAGTAATGTAACATTTTGAGATTGGACGAGAAGTTTAGTAGCGACATAATTCATGATTATTGTAAACTAATAAAACATAAAACCCTTTCTTGCTATTTTTTTCCAGATCAGAGGTATTTTTGAGTTATGAATTGAAAAAATATATTATTTTATAATTATGTATTATTTCAATTGTTATTATTAATACGATGGGTGATCCAAAAGTAATGATAATCGGTTACTTCAGCTCCGCATAAAAATCCAAAAAAAATATTTTTTGCTTGCTTATATACTCACTACGTCAGCCTAAAAAAAATCATATAAATAGATCACGATTTCCGGGAGATACATTCATTTGAATACGAACTGTCAAGGAGATAACATCAACATGGAGAAAAACGAAATTAGATCTGTCATCAAGTACCTCTGTTTGAAAAAAATTTCTTCAAAAGACATACACAGTGACTTAGTGGAAACATTGGGGGACTCTGCTCCTCCATATTCTACAGTTGCACGCTGGGCCAAGGAGTTTAAACTGGGCAGAACATCCACTGAAGATGAACATCGCGAAGGACGCCCATCCACGTCCCTCACTGAAGACAACGTGAAACAAGTTGAAGATGTTGTGTTGGCAGATCGAAGAGTGACCATCAGGCATGTAGCTGAGGTCACAGGGATTTCATATGGCAGCGTTCAAAGAACCTTGCGAACGAGTTGCATATGAAAAGGTATCTGCGCGTTGGGTACCCAGAATGTTAACCGACGAGCAAAAGAAAAATCGAGTTGACATTTCGAGGGTCAATCGCGAAAAGTTCCAAGCAGATCAAGAAAATTTTTGTTCCGTTTTGTGACTATGGACGAGACCTGGATCCACTATTTTGATCCTGAAACGAAACAACAATCGATGACTTGAAGCGAGCTCTCACCGACGCCAAAGAAATTCAAAGTTTCAAGTTCGGCGGGAAAGGTTATGGCATCTGTTTTTGGGACGCTCAAGGCATAATTATGGTGGAATATTTGGAAAAGGAGCCACTATTACGGGCTCTTACTACGCAGACCAAATAAGAAGATTACGGGAGGCCATTAATGAAAAAGACGCGGCAAACTGCGAGCTGGAGTGGCTGTTTCACCAAGACAACGCACCGGCTCACAAAGCCGCAGTTGCGATGGCTGCCATTCAAGAAACGGGATTCGAACTGCTCGAACACCCTCCCTATTCGCCAGATCTAGCTCCTAGTGATTTCTACCTCTTTATATAGTGATAGCGAAGTAATGGCCGCTGTTGAAGCGTTTTGGGAGGGTCAAGACAAAGAATTTTTTTCAAAGGGAATCCTGGGTTTAGAAAAAAGATGGACTAAATGTATTGATTTGTTAGGCGACTATGTAGAAAAATAAATTATTATTTTAACTTTAATTACCGTGTTTTATTTTCATTATCATTACTTTTGGATCACCCCTCGTATATGTATATAAAAATCAATTGCTGTCCGTTAGTCTCGCTAAAACTCTAAAACGGCATGACAGATTTTGATGATTTTTAGTGTGTGTTTGAATGGGTCCCTAGATGGTTTAGATTCACATTTGGACCCGGTAGATGGCCACTAGTAGTGTAGAGCTATTACAAAATATGTTATACTATATTTGGCCGTGTAGCCACTACATAAGAGGATAAGAGGATTCACTACCTCATGGTGTAACTGACGGCTCTGTGGCGTGGCATGGCTTTAGCAATGGGTTACGGCGCTAAAGGCCGCGGGTTCGAATCCCGCACGGAACAAGTATTTTAAATTGTTAAAATTAACCCTACTAACTAAAACAACGTAAATTTTATATTAATTAATAATTATTAACCCAGCTTAGCAAAAAAATAAAAAAAAATATTTTCAAACCTTACTTAATCTATAAACTTAAAACTAAACTTATCCTATATATACAAAAAACATATATTAAAAATAAATTTGGTACTTACAGAACAACCCACTTTTCTATATACGAGTATAACGAAATGAATAACAGAGAACAAGACTACGTCACGGCTACCCAGCAATTTTTTACACAGCCACGGAAGGTAGCGTACTCGCAGTTGTCGAAATATAGAGACAATAAGCAGAATTATACGAAAATTCAGCTTATTGTCTCTCATTCTGAGGTTGATCGCTAATTTGACTGGACTATATCACAAATTGACGTTAAACTACGAATTTATAACTTTTTTATCCTTTTTAAACACATATAATCAAAAGTCTTGCATAAATTTTATGTTAAAGTAAATTGAAACCCTGAATTGGGGTCCAAATTCAGTGTATTTCTACTGCTGGCCTAAGCCAGCTTAAATAATACGTGGTAGAGCCATTGTGCAGCTATATTAATTGTATAGTTGTAGCACGAATGGGTCGGCTCGACCGGGGAAGGACCACGCTCTCACAGTATACCAGCTTAAAATAGCAGCTTAATGCTGCTGTGTTTGGTATGGTGAGTGTAGATAACCCTTTTTACTGGAAAAGAGGCATTCCATCTTAATCCTCACTGCTGACATCGCATCTGCATTTTGATTCGCAAACGAGGATAGATCTACATCTATCCTCGTTTGCGAATCAAAATGTGTGTGTATGGGCTACAGCAACCACTTACCATCAGGTGGACTGTGTGCTCGCTTGTCACCCTTATCCTATAAAAAAAATTCAGTTCTTCGACACGAGACTGGATTCTCCCCACTGACCTCCCACAACCCACAGCGCGGTTTCTCATCGATGGCAGAAAAGTGGTACTCTAAATTAAACCTACCCAAGTATACATTAGTCTCAAATGAACTCACGACCTGTGATATAAAATTACTTTTTATTTTAAACTAGCGATCGGCCTCGGCTTCGCACTGGTGGTTTCTAGATCTCGGCAACAGCGCCACCTACCGGGTCCAATTGTGAATTTAAACCATCCAAGGACCCACTCAAACACACGCAAAAAATTTCTTCAAAATCGGTCGAGCCATTTTAGTTTTAGCGAGACTAACGGACAACAATTGATTTTTATATATAGAGGTATAAATTATTTAGATTAAACAACTATTTGTTTCACTCTATATATGTACTACTAAATTAAAACAGTGGGTGTCAAAAGAGCGACAGAGGTAAATAAAACAGGAGACATACATATTCCTGATAACAACTCAAAAATAATAAATGTGGCAACTATCCCTTTATGAGACAATTTTTAGGAGAGGCCAATGTTTAGCACAGGCCTTTTGGTAGGTTGTAATGAAAAAAAACGATGTTTTTACTAGAGATATCTATATATCCTAAAATATCCTTAGTAGAACTAGAATGAGCGACCTAGTTCAAGCGATCAGTAATGTGAAGTCGCAATAGGCCGGTCTACGATCCTATAACTCGAAGAACCAGCAATGGAAGAGAAAGGTTCTTGAGTGGACCGGCAGTTTTGGGTGATCAACCGCTAGAGGGAGTGACGAACTGATGGAATTTTTACGTGCTTGAGCCACGCTGCACCTCACGTGCAACACGAATGGGTCAGTTCGACCAGAGTATGACCACGCTCTCACAGAATCCCGGCGTGATACTGCAGAATAAACACAGTATTATTCTGCAGTATCACGCCGGGATTCTTATGTTGAATGTAGAGAACCGAAGACCCATTTTACTGGTTACGAGGCATTCAATCTTAGTCCTGAATGGTGAAAACGCATCTACATTTTGATTCTTAATCGAGGATAGATGTAGATGTCTATGGTCCGTATCATCCACTTACCTTATCAGGTGGGCTTGCTTGTCACCCTTATTCTATAATAAAACTTATAATGGATTGCAGTGATTATGTTGAATTCGATAAAGCAAAGTAACATTTATTCTGAACATTGTTTAGGACTATATTTGACCACGTATTAGGACTACTTTTCTGCTTATAGGTCTGTCGGGGTAGGTTCCACCCTCTTGCCTATTTCTATCGCCAGATATCGCAGAGCAGTACCTGCACTGCTGTGTTCCGGTTTGAAGGGTATAGAGAGCCAGTACGATTATAGGCCGTGAGGTATTCCATCTAAAAACTTAGATGTGCAACACATCTGTTGCCTTCTTTGTTTGATTTTGGCTGCAGATGTCTATGGGCTGCAGTAGCCACTTACCGTCACGTAGACTGTATGTTCGTTTCACACTTCAGTTTTATAAAAAAATATAGGTATTAAAAAAGAAGTTTAGTATACGAAATAACTCTTAAAGCTGTTACTATAATTTATCGACAAATATTAATTCCAAGAAGTCCTTGTCTTTGACCTTTCTCTCCGAGAGACAAATGACTCTCCTGGGAATTGATATAAGTGTCCGACAGTTGGGTCCGTGACTTATGGGATGTGAATATAAAGCAATCACTTTGTGCTAGTTGTAGTACCAAGTAAGACAGTTTTATTGCGCTCAGGAACATAATGTTAAGATCCATTGAATACAAACTGAACTTTTCGTTATTGTTTCCACTTAAGTGCATGCACTTCTTAAGAAGAAAAAATTTAGTCTAATAAATGTCTTTTATTTATAAATTTATAGTTTGTATTTTAATTAAACTTTACCATAAATATACCATACACAAAAAATAAAATAATAATGCAAAATTATCTCTATACATATATAAAAATCAATTGCTGGCCGTTAGTCTCGTAAAAACTCGAAAATGGCTCGATCGATTTTGATGATTTTTTGTGTATATTTGTGTTTAAACCATCCAGGGACCCCTGGATGGTTTAAAAACTCAATTGGTCCAGATAGGTGGAGCTGTTGTCGAGATCCAGAAATCATCCGTGCAAAGCCGAAGCGGGTCGCTAGTCTATACATATAAATAAAATTGAAATGTCTGTCTGAAATATCGAAATAACTGCGTTTTATAAGTGCCTCGTATTAAACAGAGGGACTATTTTTCTGGGCTAATCTTCAAAATGGCTGAACCAATTGTAATGAAACTTTAGGCATTTCAGGATCTAGGCTAAATTTTATCCGAAAAGCTTGGAATTTCTTTTTGAGAAATCGAAAAATTGATAAAATAAATGGTCTGTAATGATTATCTTAAACAAGACTACATTAATAGATTCTTCCCAAGAGAAGCTAGGGTGGATCGCTAGTATATGATATAGTTAGTGCCCAAAAGTTTAAGAATAAATAAAGGAAAACAATGTGTGGATTCAGTAGGACCTTATGAAAGTACACATACAATATCAAAAGTTGCGCCTAAGCTAATTTAATTGGTAAGCTCATTGTATCGAAGATAGATGGAGCTGTCTATGTGCCACAGCTACCACTTACTGTTACTGTATACTTTACATGCACACTTCCTACAATGAGAATCCCATGTCTAGCAGTTGTGAGTTGTTTTATGAGCTGATAAAAAATGTTGAAATTGGTTATTCATGTATTGTATGTTTTGAAGTGAAAATTTCTTTAGAATCGTTGTGATTTGAAACTCGATGAAACGAAAAAGCGACACTTAAAAGAGACAAACGTCTAGAGGATTTATTCTGCAAGAGAATGAGATAGATATATTTCATACTTTAGTTACCATGAGCCACTCGTGTTATTTATTGAAATTGAAAACTTGGAGTCTATATAATATGCAATGTAATATAATATGTAGAATTTTTTTTTTTCAAATTTGGTAACAATATAAAAATATTAACTCTACAATTATCTTACTCCTGATACTCTGCATTCGTCTCATTCTCTCGAAGTTTAGTGTTCTGAAGGTTTCACTTCTATCGCGTGTGAACTGCACACATGTTTTATTTTTATTTTAAAAAGCAATGAAGTTCAACCAAGACACCAATCCCTGATATTACAGCTACGAATGTAATTTAGGTCGGAATGACTTGCAGTGATTGTCAGTGAAGAAACGCAGAACACCTCGCTGTCGACCAGCTACAAGTGACAGACGCGACGCGGTCATAAAGTAAATATATTCAATAGATTTAGTATATACTTACGTTGGATTGGCAATGTAAAAGAGAAAGGGCATGGCATATGCTTACGTTACAACGAGATAGAATGACTAGACCATACACGTACACGCTATAGGCCTACATCGGGCTGACGTCAATCGTTAACGAAACAAAACCCGCTTATTTTCGCGATATCTTTGATTTTGAAGTATTAATAAGTGTTTAAAAGGTGTGATTAAATATGGTGACGTGTGCAGTACCTGAATGCAGTTAATCGAGAAAAGAAAATCCACAAAATTATACATTTCACAATTAAAATATTTATCATTCTAAATGCAATATTTTAGAACTGGTACAAAATTTTTATACACAAATGGATAGGGAAAAATATCACATTTTATTACGATAATGCTCTAAATGCGTAAGAATTATATTAAAAATAATGACAAATACATGAACTCCCGCTATTTCTGATCTAATTTTTGTAGAGATTGACACTATCAATATCATCTTATCGATAATATGTTTCTAACAGGCAAAGGCATATTTTTGGATTCAGCCTCTTCTTCGTATTTTTTTAAAGTTTCTATTTTTAATTTTTAGGGTTTCGTAGCCAAATGGCATTATAGTAAATAATTTAATGAGATAATTTAAACTCTTATAATGTTTCAGATTTCTAAAAAATATTGAGGTTTAACAAAAATGGTTAAAAATTATAAATAGAGAAGACTGGGTTCCCAAAAAATATTCAATCACATGTAGCAAGCACTTTGAACAAAAATGGTTTTTTTCATACAAGTGCACAAAGAGTGAAGCTGCGTTCTGGTTCAATACCCCCATTATTTATGCCCATGCGTAGTTCCATATTATATATTTTACTGTAGATATGTTTATTTCGTTTACGCATGTTTAAATGTGTACAACTAATTGTCGTCATTCTTATGATGTATATTTTTTTATAAAACGAAAGTAACAAAGGAACTCACAGTACCACTTGATTGTAAACGGCTACTGCAGTACATGGTCACCTACAGTCAGCTTCAACCAAAGAAAGCTACAAATGTGTTTTCACCCCTGACGACTAAGATAAAATGCCTTACAGCTTACAATAGATTATTACACCCATTTTCAAAAAGTGTTTTAAATGAATCCTAGAATGATAATGAACCACTATAATTTTTATAAAAATTTTTAAACCGAATAGTGCCATAAAATTACTTTTAATCTATCATTTTAAATTTTCGCGTGAAAACGCTAGCCGCCATGCTGTTCAACTCGTGACGTCACTGCCCTAGAATTTTGTCGATTTTGCAAAGGAATAAGATACTTTTGGATGTTTAATAATGAGTTATCACCTATATAATTGTTGTGTTGTGCCTGAATGCAAAAATACGAGCATATGAAATTTATGGATTTATGGACATAGGAAGCTATGGATTCAAGTGCCAACTGATTTAAACATGAGAAATACTTGGTTAAAACTGGCAAGTAGAGACTCGAAGGTATTGTCTACAAAATCTAAACTATACTTCTGTGAAAATCACTTTGATGTAAGTATGACTTATATTTGACAGCCCTTGCAAGTGCAGTGCAGTGTTTTACTTATTCGTGTTTTCTTCTATTATATGGGAACATGGTTCGTACAAAAAAATATAACAAAAGTTTTTCACAATTAAGCTTATATTATAATATCTATAACATTAGTGCTAAAAGCGAAGTAATAAACTCGCTTTGATATCAAATGTCATAAAGACTATTGCATGTTTTAGCTGGAAAATGACATGGAAAATTACACACAATATAAGAATATGGGTTATGTTAAATGAATTCGAATTAATAGAATAAAGATTAGTACTTTCTGCTTTTACAAATCCGTCTTCCATGATACCTTTTCAATAAATATAGGAATAAAACTCCACAATCGTAATGATAACTTGAAAAATTTCGAAACAACACAGCGCATTAGCTAGTTCTCTTAACCAGTGACGTCACGACGGTATCTAATATGGCGGAGAGCGTTTTGCAAATTTGAGTCACAAATAAAAAAAAATATTCTTAAAATTGAAATATAAAATTTATAATGCATTTTTATAAATAGTAATCAATATTTCTCGTTTACTTTTTACAAAATCTATCATAAATATATGTTTTTTGATTATTTTTTTTACATGGTGTAAAATACCCTATTATACAGGCCCTCTATACACAACAGACCGGAACGCGGCAGTGTAAGCACGGCTGTTGATTGCATGCCTTAAGGTATGTTCTACTAGCGCCTAAAAATCAAGATTCCAACGTTTTGTCGCATAAAATCGTATCTAACATATAAATGATATAAAAAACACATTGTCAGAAAGATAAATGATTGTTGAACTCATTAATATTTTTTTAAATCGATTAATTGCTATTTTTACATAAAAAAGTGGTTTTAGTGGCTTATGGTGTAGATTTATCAAGTCCGCATGGAGTGGTAAACACGATAACTTTTGAAAATATCAATTGTAACTCAATCTATTTTTTAATCTCTTCATCTATCATGTGGGAAGCCATGAAATGTAAATGGCAGTTTAATTTTCTTTTGTTTAGTTATAATAATTTTTTTCGGCGTAGAAATCCCGAAATTTTCGGTGTTTTAAGCAGCCTTGTAATAATTTATTTTACTAAATAGACTGCCTACTAGACTCACTCACTCACTTCGGCCTCAGCCGCCGTCGTGAGTGGATACTGTATTGGTTGTTTGCAGCGGCTGAAAAAGATCCCTCTGTCGCCTCTTACGACATCTAAGGGATGATATGGGGTAGTAGATATTCTTACACCGCCACTACATGATCAAAAACTTTAATCAATGTATGTACTAAAAAGGTACTAGCTAAAAGTGTTAGGATCATGCCAAATAGATGTCTGTACTCTCGTCGTCGTAGTAATTTATATATTTTTATTTTATTTATAAGATCAAAAAAATACAGATATAGGTCTAATTAACATCTAAAAACCACGGAGGTTTGACTTGATGCTAAATAATTAGTTTAAGTCAGCATGTTATGTACCAAACACAGTCTAAGTAAGTATTTAGGTATGTGAGTAGGTAGTATATATATAAATGTATGTGCTAGCTAGAAGCATTGTAGTTAATTCATAGAAATTATTAAAGGTTTTTAACATTTATATACATATTATGTATCAAACGATAAATTTTATTCAGATAAGAATAAGGCAGAAGCTAAAGATGTTTAAGCTTTAACAGAATAATTGAATAACGCAGCAGCAAAGAGAGAACTGACATTAAGTGAATTGTAAATTGAAATTCACGACGACTTCTTTTAACAACGCTATTCGAGGTAAAGGAACTGTAAAAGTTCTTTATGCAACGATATAAAGAGTAAAATTAAAAGTAAAATCATCACTATTTCCTTTTTAAGACAATTTTTTAATGTAAATGTTCTTCTTATCGATTTCAGCCATGGTGACAACTTAAAAATATCATATAAAGATATTATTTGGGATAATGAAATGTCCAGACCTAATATTATAAAAACTTTATCTCAAAATACTTACTTATTTTGAGATATTTTTTTATAATATTATTAAATTAATACGTCACTTGCACGCGGTATTTAGTGACAAATGAGAAACTGACAATCGACTGACGGGGGAAAATCCTTTCAATAACGCTGAATCAATATTCCACAGACTGGAGGGAAGCAGCAACACTAATGCGGGATTATCAACACTGCCTACACTAACCCATCTGCCCAATATGGTTGATCCAACGGTGCAGGGCAATGCAAGGGCAACCCGCATTTCAGTGAGGTCCGTAGCTATTTCCGTCGGGTTATATGACAACGTGTGCATTCTTGAAAAATCCAAGAAATTGAAATGTATTTAAAATGGCTGACGACGATGATACAAAGTTGTATTCAACTAATGATGTGTTACTTAAGTACAGTATATATTAAAAAACCTTTACTGCATGCATCGTTCAATATTATATGTAACATATTAACGTATTAAAATAAAATTAAGATTAAAAAAACTAAAACATAGGCAGATGGATTTCAAGATATTGTCATAATATAAAGAAATGGTGGTTCTCAATGCGAAAAACTAAAACCATAGGTTTTTCTCAAATAGTCAGCCACTCAAATAGTAACCCAATGTTTTTTTTTAATTTTCCTACTGTACGGAACGTTAACGCAACTAAGGCATTTTGTCATCCTAAAGGCAAACTAACCATACTAATGTTTATGGAAAAAGTAAATGATTTTACGACGTTACGTTTACGTTTTAAAACTGATCGTCTTTTAAAGCAGCCAGGAATAGGTGCAATCAAATGGTACGGGCAACTAAACACTGATATTATCATAATTGTATTAATAACGTGGAAGTGTGGAATTTTCTTAGATCTTTTAGTCTTTGCAGGCCAGCTACATTGGATTGCGGTCCTTCTCTATCACTTGATGAAATCAACCACCATTTCGCTTCTGTAACAGCAATGGACCCTACAATTCGTTCTCAAACTGTGGCTTCCATTGCTTCTGTGCAAGTTCCTAACATACCTACCTTTAATTTCTCTCCTGTTTCTCAGGATGATGTCAAAAAGTCTATTTTAGCAACTCAGTCCAAGGCGGTGGGTTATGATGAGATTAGTAGACACATGGTAGTATTTATACTAGAGCACCATCTTCCGGCAATTTCTCATATTATAAATTTTCCCCTAATCTTTGGAAAAGGGTTTTTATAAAGCCCCTCCCAAAAATTCCTACTCCCATTCTTCCCAATCATTTTCGCCCTATATCTATTCTACCTTTCTTTCCAAAATTTTAGAATCCTGTGTTTACAAGAAAATTTCTACATTTATTTCGAAACATAACCTACTGAGTATATACTCAGTAGGTTATGTATATATATAGATAAAAAAAAATATATATAGATAAAAAAAAGTAATATAGATTAATAAATGTAATAAAGAATAAATAAAAATAAAATGATATGATTAAAATCTAATTTAAATATATGCGGACAAATCTGATTCATTTACTTTAAGAAAAAAATATTTTTGAAGTTAACCTTCTTTATCGACGTAGAGGAGAAATTTTGTACGGTACTATCGCCCAGGCTGCATGTGTATACCATAGACTTAGATGATGTAAACTATTATTTAACCTCCTTATATAAAAACATAAAATAAAAGAAGAACGATATGTCGTAAAGGAGTTTCACTTCGTATGTGTGTACACAATTGCACGCACAATTTTCTTGCTTTTCCTCAGTAACTACGTCAACTCTTTATTATATAGAAATTTAAATAAAATTCTTCTAACACTACTTTATACACAAAACTGCTAAATTTTATATCTTATTCACATCAGGTATCGGTAAGGGCAAAATATTGTTCAGGACGTTAACGTTGCAATTTTTATTAAAAAAAAAACTTACAGTTCTGTTTCTGAAGCTCTCGGTACACTATGCCTTTAAATATTTTTTATAGTTCGGGGAATATTATTTAGGCACCATTACCACTTTGTTACGAGGTCAGCATTTATTGGATTGAGCATACTTACGATGTATTGCGCTGCGAAGTGGCGGCATAAGAATATCTACTACCCCATATTATTCCATGGGGAGACTGAGGAAACTGGAACAGAAGATGAGCAACAGCATCGTTCTCACAATAACTCAAAATAATAAAAAACTGCAGTAGCCAACCCGCTTGCCAAACGTGACAACTATAGCAAAATCGTTCTTAATAAAGGAATCTATAAGGGAGGCCTATGCTCAGAAGTGGACTTTTAATATAATAATTTTAATAGGTTGTAATGAATAATGAATGATTTGCACGCAGTGGTCGCACATATTGCTCGCAATTCGAGCTCGAAGCATTGCAGCAACAATGAAATTGTTAATTGAATTTTTAAGTGTTGCACTCGGCGGTAAATTATTTTGGGCCAAAGCCAACACGCAATGGGCAGCACAGCGGGCTATTTCCTCCTCCCCCTCTCAGAAATAAGATGAGTATGAGAATATGTTATTTTTCTTAACTTTTAAGTAGGTAAGCGAAAAATTGAAACAAGCTTACTTTAACTTAGAGGACTCACTTTTCCATTGTACGCCACCAATTTGGCTAAAGCTCTTGAAACGTCGTGAGAAAACATGCATGTTCGAAAAATTATTTTATTAAAAATCCTGTATCAAAACTACAAGTATGTTCAAAACTCGAAGGTACTCTGTATACTATACAAGGGAGAAAGGGGATCTGTTAATTAAAACACATAATAATTGGTTTTCATTTCCGAAAACTCTTCTATATTTAATGTTGTTTAAAACTCAAAACATTTTCTAACTGAAAATCACGCGAAAACTAAATTATAATTTATTATAACTTTCGTTTAGTTTATCTTTGTATAACTTTAATCGCTCTCCGTCTCCGAGGAATTGATATAAATGTCTGACAGTTGGGTCTGCCGTAACATATGGGCATGTGAATCAAAAATTTTGTCCCATTTGTAACATGTACCAAATAAGACAGTTTTATCGCAGCATAAGACAAATGTCATAATTTATTTACTTAGAGTACCCCTTTAGCTAATTCTATTTTTTATCTAGAAGAGAGCAAACGAGCTCTCCTGATGGTAAGTGACTACCGCCGGCTAAGAACAACTGCAACACCGGGGGAATAGCAGGTGTGTTTCCGGCGTTTTAAGAAGAGGTTCCTAAGTCGTATCGGTCCGGTAAATTTGCTGATGGTAGTTGGTTCCACAACGAAGCCATGCAGGGAATAAAACTTCTGGCAAAACGGAAAGTGGTGGACCATGAAGCATCCAGATGGTATGGATAGTATCGGATAGTTTGACTAGATGTACGATGGTGGAACTTGGCGGCTGGAATTAATTCGAACATTCCCTCTGATCACACCCCGTGATTAATGTGACAAATAATGCTAATAGATGCAATGTCTCTTCGCAACGCCAGTGAATCGAGCCGTTCAAAAAGAACTCAGTTGTCGACGATTCGGGCCGCACTTCGCTGGATGCGTTAAAACGAAAGTAGCTGGCACAAGAGTGTCACGGCCCTGAGATGAGAACAGCACTCCACGTGAGGCAAAATTTACGCCTTACAATGTTACAATATTCCGAATTAGGCCTCACTTGCGCATCATAAAGTTATAAGCGGTGTGCAGGCATGAAATACCGTCCCGCTCTAGTAAGCATGCCAAACTTTTAGAAGGCAACTTTGCCTTCCCTTCCAAATGACCGCAGAGCTAAATATCGCTTTTATTACGATGTCTAATTATAAAACAATATTCATTAATTATTTACGATTCGACATTAGATTTTACAATATTATTATGTATATTTAACATTTATATAATAATAATATTATTATTATATAAATGTTTTAACATATATATTCATACAAATCTCCACAGACTTCATTTTTGTATAGTTATACTCTGGTGTATACTTGATGTTTCTCTCGTTTTATTGTTAACGGGTACAAAGTAGTACGTGAAGCGAATAAAAGGAAAAGACTTCTAAATACGAGTCCTTCAGCTATGATATATTATTATGTTGATAAAATATCGTTTGCTTATTCAGTATGAATGTTATTTATTTCTCAAACACAGACAAAAACCGAGAACCTATTAGAAAAAAGCCATCTTATAAAAAAAAAATTAGTTATGATTTTAAAATTATAATTTCAATAAGAAAAACGGAAAGTGTTGAATATACAAGCGTACAGATTGAATCTGGATGCGTGTATATGACGGCACCAAGCCTGGCAATTATATGCTAGAGCAGGCTTTCTCAAACTTATAGCCCCACGTACCTCTATCAAATTTCCGAGGTGAACCCCTAAAACTGCCTAAAAACGAAAATAAGGCTTATTATTTAAAAAAAATATATACAGTCACATAGAGCTAATGGTGTGATGGTGACAAAATAACTTTTTCCCACGGCTAACGCTGCACCATTGAAACTTTGCCACGTCACAGTCGCTTGCAAATACTGTGGTGGTTAGTTCTTCGTGTACCGTAAATTATAGTAATACAAATTGAATTAATAAAGTGGCGTAGTAGCTTAGCAATGAGTTACAGCGCTAAAGGCCGCCGGTTCGAATCCTGCACGAAACAAGTATTTGTATGGCCTACAAACAATTGTTCCGGATCTGGATGTTTGTCCTTGTGAAATGTATGTATGTAAACTGCCCCCACGATACAGAAGAAAATCCTATTGTGGAGGTAACGTTTCATAAAAAAAGAAAAGAAGGAAAAAGAAGTAAACAAATTGCCTGCGCCATCATTTTTTTTTATAGTATAAGGGTGACAAATATGTATATATATGGTATGGCACGCATAAACCAGTCAGTCAACCGCCATAACGTGTCACGAACCTTTTACGATCATTTGGCGAACCATTAGGGGTTCGCGTACCCCACTTTGAGAAACTCAGTGCTAGAGGATGGGGTATGATGACGATATTATGTTTTATATTTCTAGCAATCGTTTTCAGTACAAAAATAATTTGAAGTAATTATGGGGAGCATTTTGGAATAAGCTCATTTGACAAAAAAAGTCTTACATCGTTTAATATTTCACGCAAAATTCAGCAAAACGGAATACTTTGGAATTAATCATGAAATGTTGTAGGTGGGTAGAGATTTTTTTTGTAACGTCATGCAAAGCTCGATCACTACAGGTACTATTATAAATAAACTATTATAAAAAATATTACATAAAATGACATAAACTCTCTAAGATAGTTTATTATAACTTATGACAACTTAAACTCTAAGGCCTGTCATCCAGAGTAGTAGGCAGAGACTACGGACCTTCGTTTGCCGCGATCCTGACACACTTCTCTCGCTTCTTTCACATCCATATATCTACGCATACATGTTCGCTGGTTAAGGTTTTTCCTAATTATGCTCATCTTCAATATAAAATAAATAATATTAAGTACATTATATTATATAATAAAGTATAATGGAAAATTATCAGTATTATGTTATTTTTAGCACCTTTTTCAAACCATTTATGAATAGCATCCAGCCCGGCTAGCATGGGCGGGGGACAAAAATTTTATCCTCCGATTATATCCACTGACAAGAGATAAAATTATCTTGTTATGTCAAACGGGGAGAAGTATATCCCGACGGGATCCCCGTCGGGATATACTTCTCCCCGTTTATAAGTATAAGTAGATCCCGGACGGAGGATATATGACATAACGAGTAGACATATATCCCCCGTCCGTAGCATGGAGCCAAATGAAAGATTAAAAATTATGCTTTTTTGACATTTGAAAGGGATGATTTTATCCTAGTTCATTAGACGTGGGTTTAAGTTTATATTCATATAAAAAAATCTATCTAAGTCTATCTCCCATTTTATCTACTGTGTATATTATATCCACCGGTATGCCCATGCTCTAAGGGTGGATAAAACTAAGCGAGGGGATAAACATTTTCTCCTTTCCCTGGGGATAAAATAATCTCCTACCCATGTTAGCTAATTAAAATAAGAACATATTTTAAAAATTTTTGATATAGGTACATAAATATATTACATGAAATAATAATAAATGTCTTACTATATGGATGTAAACTAAGCAATCACAAGCGGGCGTTGATCTTCATCTGAACAGAAATCCCTAAATCAATGTCACGTCAATTCTAGTTGAAGCCTTTGTCTGAACAGTTTTCTTGGGTAATTGTGTTTCATTCTAAAAGAAAATAATAAATGGCTCGCCATTTTTTTTTTTGTTTTTGCTATACAAAGACAAAATAGATTTTATCCATCACTTATTCTCAGAACAACATTTTTATAATTAATTTAAAATAAAAACAAAAAATAAATTTTTGCCGTCGCTGACTGTTTGAACAATATTTTTATAATTAATTAAAAATAACTACCGTTGCCAGGTTGAAAAGGTCAGGTGAAGTTTGTTTTCTTAACACAGAAAATAAAGACTGATTTTTTAATTCTGGAATCATGATCGACTACAACACAAATAATCGCTTTGTTGATTTTAAATATACGTATAAAATATATAATAGGGGCGGGCCATATAGTTCAAACCGACAACCGATGTGTAAGAAAGTTTCTCGAGTGGCAGTCTCATACCGGTAACTGTAGGCCAGTCTCCCACTAAATTGATTAACGACCTGGTAAGAAATAGAGTTAGAACAGTGCGTTGTGGCATTCCTTGGGAAGCCTATGTTTAACAGCGGAATTATAAAGAGCTGTAATGATGATTATGATGATGATGGTGAATTTATATATTTTTATTTATCATAACTGCACCCGTACCATAGGTTCGTTGTCAGGGTTAAGATGGAATACCTTATAAGTGTAAAACCTTATAGCTCTACCAAGTCTTACCTATAGGTAAGAGCAATCCCAATCAGTAACACACAATACCCGTACGTCAACATATAATCAACAAGTATCTATGGGTTGACTGGTAGAGAATGCCTCAAGGCATTAAGTCCGCCCTTTGTATTCTTATGTTATAAGGAATGAAATAAAGGATAAATAAATAAATAAATAATATGATCCATAATACAACATGTAGACCTAAGCTGGAAGCAATTTACGCTGAAACTTTCTAGCCGTATCATCATTTGAATGATATTTCTTTTATACATACGTTTTAAACATGTACTGCGGTAAGTCACCGATCGACCGAGGTACATCTAAATAAAGCAAGTGGTCACTGGTAATTTTAACTGTCCTAAGACGGGCAGCTTATGTCGAACGAACTTCTACTGACTAAAACCCCACAGTTGTTGCTTTAGGACTGGATATCCATACGGACGGAACCACGCTTATGACCCACCAAGCACTCACGTTACTATTTCAATCATCGAGTTTTTTCTCAATTTCGCTACCAGCTTATCTGCCTTTGGACAAAAAGTAAGGGCCACCGACTTCTGCAACAGGAGCCTTTCTAACCTGTCCGCATTTGGCAAAGACGCTCTATGCACCTAAATTCATCATTTGGCCTAGTTCTACATACATCATTTGGCGTATATGATGAAGAGGCCCACCTGAACCATGAATGTTAGAACAATGAGATCCTATAAGCGATATATTCAAAGCAACATTTTACGCAGTAAATTGACGTAACCAAAGAATCAAGAAAATGGTGGTATACTTATATATACTTTAAACTTTTAGATCCAATGTTTTGGTTTTACAATTAAAATATTTAGCAACATAAAATCAATTTCAATCTAAAAATTTCGCTGTAAAACTAAAGAAAATGTTAAGATTTATTGATAAAAGACTTTGGTTTAGGATAGAAACAATTATTGTAGTAAGGAGATACGTGAAAGAAATTATAATTTTCAACTACTGCTGTCACTGCCTACTGAATCTAATTTATTAAGCCCCAGTCTACTAGTGCTTATGTCGTATATAAAACAGCTTATTCGGCGCAGATTGGACCAAAAACAATAGTTAAAAGCTGAGCGCAGCCCGAGTTAACTATGATATCAGAGCCCTTAGCACTAGTTTTTGATACTAATGTTTTAGTATCATTATCGACTAAAATTTAATAGAAATATGCATCGCCCCCAGTGCCCGTAAATACTCACACTTATTTGTAGACAATTATTTGTAGGCCATACAAATAAGTGTTCCGTGCGGAATTCGAACCCGCGGCTTTCAGCACCACAACTCATTACCAAGCCACTGCGCCACGAAACCGTCAAATGTAATGGATTTTAGTTATCTAGGACATATAGTTTATTCTTATTAAACACGTTTTAAATCATGAAAGGGATGTCGATAAAGTGAAATTCAGCTCTGTCTCCAGTCAAAGATGTGGATGATGATGATAAACAAGGAATATAGTGTTCTTTGCTCCGATCAATGAATTTTACACAACAGTTTATTTTTTAAAGCAGCGCGGAAGCGAGTAGAAAGTAGATAAAATTCATGGTTTTAACTTTGATTTTGAAACATGGATTATGGATTTGTCCACAGCAAATTTTGCAAACACTTTGACCGCCAATGTAAACAATGTTAATGTTTGGTAACTTATAACATGTCTATCATTCACTATGTTTACTCAAAGTTCACTGTTAAAATAATTTTAGAGTTCCGAAATATCGCTTAAATGGTAGCGCAAATTTTTCATAAAATAATATTATGGTTTATTGATAAATTATCAGAATTGAGAACTTTTTGAATTAATTATGAAATTTCCTACTAAGTTTTTATTTACTTTGCAATTGTTTGATGAAGATATTAAAAACAAGGAAGTCAGGTGAAAGATCCACAAAGGAAATCAACAAAAACAAAAAAAAACGTAACAAAATCAATAAAAACAATTATTGCACATACGTGTTTCAATAAAATCACTACTATAATACTCGTACACTAAATTGCAGTCTTGTTGAACTGACCACTTTAAACTAGTATAGCTGTTTGAAGTGGCCAGATAAAAAAAAATTGTTGGAATTCTAAATTCAAACAATTTTTAAGTAAAACAATATTCTGTTTATTCAAATTATTCATATTGATCAATCATAAAGGTCTGCGGGAGCTTTTTAAAACTCTATCAGCAATATGAAATTCTTCTCCTTCAACTTCACTCCTTGTCTAATATACTTATTATTTACGGAAACTCAGGAAGCAAGTAATTTCATAACAATATTCTCAAAACTCTTTCAATTAATTCATTCCATTCATTACAGCTTATCAAAAGTTCACTGTTGAATATAGGCCTCCCCTATAACTTGCCTCATAGGGTTTTTTTGCCATAGTTACCACGCTTGGCAGGCTTGCAAATTTTTTTCGTTGTTATCAGGAAAATCATCATTCACCATTACAGCCCTTCACACGTCCACTGCTAAACATAGGCCTCCCCTAAGGAATGCCACAAAGCACGGTCATGAACCACCTGCATAATGGATGCTCATCCTGCATGTCTTACCAGATCGTCACCTCATCTAGTTTAGTGGCGGGCCACCCTACACTGCGCCTACCGGTATAAGGCTGCTACTCGAGAACGTTTCTTCTCATCGGTTGTCGGTACTTCGAGCTATATGGCCGGCCCATTGCCGCTTCAATTTACTAATCCGTTGGGCTATGTCGGTTATTCTGGTTCTACTGCGGATATCCTCATTTTAAAGTCTATCACGCAGAGAAACCCCGAGCACAGCTCTCTACATAGCTCGCTGAGCGACCTTGAGCTTCCTCATACGGCCAGCAGTGAAGGACCACGTTGCTGATCCATAAGTTATCACTGGTACACTGGTTGTATACTCTTGTTTTCAAATTTTGAGGTATACCTTACAAGAAGATGTGTCACAATCTACCGAACGCTACCGAGCTGAATCCGTCGAATGACCTCTCGGTCGAATTGGGCTTACCTAGTCGGACTATTTGTCGCAGGTAATCATACTTGTCAACAATTTTGAGTTTAGTTCTCCCAACAACTACTGGCATAGGTGTGACATGGACGTTACACATGATCTTTGTCCATGTTCATCTTAAGACTTATCCCTTGGGAACCACTATTGAGGTCATTGAGCATAGTGCTTAGATCCTCCAGCAATTCTGCCATAAGGACTATATCGTCGGCAAATCGAAGTTGAGTGATGTACTCGCCATTGATGTTAATAACGTATCCTTTCCAGTCCAGTAGCTTGAAAACGTCTTCCAAAGCAGCGGTGAAGAGTTTCGGGGATATAACGTCACTCTGTCTTACACCTCCCTATAGTTGGATAGGTTTCGTACTCTGGTTCTGTACTCGAATAGCCATCGTAGCCCTACCGTACAAACACTTCAGCACTTCGCTATACCCACAGTCAATTTGGCACCGCTGAAGGGACTTTAGCAACGCCCAAATTTCGACGGAATCAAAGGCTTTGTCATAGGCCACATACCCAAGACAAAGTGGCATATTCTACTCTTCGGTCTTCTGTACAATTTGCCCAAGGGTATGTATGTGGCCAATGGTGCTAAAAAAGCCTTTTCGGAAACCGGCTTGTTCGTGAAGCTGGAAGTCGACGAGTCTGCGTGCGAGACGATTCGTAATGAGTCATTACGTATCGTCTCGCACGCAGACACACTCGCGCTCATTACTAATGACTCTCAATAACAGCACGTAGACGCGGCTCAGAAAGGAAATCGGTCTGTAGTTCTTCAACAGAGCGTTGTTTCCTTTTTGCTCACATCTGCTCCACGCTTCCGGAGTAGTCCCACAATGGAGGACGGAATTAAAGAGCTTCTGACGGACTTCAAGTACTGGGTTTCACCTCGCCCGGGGACTTGCCGTTTTTAAGGTGCTGGAGAGTCACTCTAATCTCGCTCAGACTGCCGTCCGGGATATCATCGGGATGATGCTGCTGCCCATTTCCTGTTTTAGTTTCCCTCTGATACCTCTTACAACACATACAGGATGATATGGGATCATCATCATCATCATCATCATTACAGCCCTTCACAAGTCCACTGCTGAACATAGGCCTCCCCCAAGGAATGCCACAAAGCACGGTCCTGAGCCACCCGCATCCATCGACTTCCTGCATGTCTTACCAGGTCGTCACTCCATCTAGTGGGGGGACGCCCTACACTTCGTCCGCCGGTACGAGGCCGCCACTCGAGAACCTTTTTCCCCATCGGTTGTCGGTTCTTCGAGCTATATGGCCGGCCCATTGCCACTTCAGCTTACTAATCTGTTGGGCTATGTCGGTCACTCTGGTTCTACTGCGGATATCCTCATTTCTAAGTTTATCACGCAGTGAGACCCCGAGCATAGCCCTCTCCATAGCTCGCTGAGCGACCTTGAGCTTCCTCATCCGGCCAGCAGTGAAGGACCACGTCTCAGTTCCGTAGGTCATCACTGGCAACACGCACTGGTTGTACAGCCTCGTTTTCAAGTTTTGAGGTATACCTGACGAGAAGATGTGCCGTAATTTCCGAACGCTGCCCAGCCGAGTTGAATCCGTCGATTGACCTCTCGGTCGAGTTGGACTTACCTAGTCGGACTATTTGTCCCAGGTAAACATATTCGTCAACAACTTCGAGCTTAGTGCTCCAACAACTACCGGCATAGGTGTGACATGGACATTAAACATGATCTTTGTTTTGTCCATGTTCATCTTAAGACCTATCCGTTGGGAGGCACTATTGAGGTCATTGAGCATAGTGCTTAGGTCCTCCAGCGATTCTGCCATAAGGACTATATCATCGGCAAATCGAAGGTGAGTGATGTACTCGCCATTGATGTTAATTCCGTATCCTTTCCAGTCCAGAAGCTTGAAAACGTCTTCCAATGCAGCGGTGAAGAGTTTCGGGATATAACGTCACCCTGTCTTACACCTCTCTGCAGTTGGATAGGTTTTGTACTCTGGTTCTGTACTCGGATAGCCATCGTGGCCCTACTGTACAAGCACTTCAGCACTTCGATATACCGACAGTCAACTTGGCACCGCTGAAGGGACTGCAGCACCGCCCAAATTTCGACGGAATCAAAGGCTTTCTCATAGTCCACATACGCCAGACATAGTGGCAAATTGTACTCCTCGGACTTCTGTACAATTTGCCGAAGGGTATGTATGTGGTCTATGGTGCTAAAGCCTTTTCGGAAACCGGCTTGTTCGGGAGGCTGGAAGTCGTCGAGTCTGCGTGCGAGACGATTCGTAATGACTCTCGAAAACAGCACGTAGACGCGGCTCAGAAGGGGAAATCGGTCTGTAGTTCTTCAAGAGAGCGTTGTCGCCTTTCTTGAAGAACAAGACCACCGCACTTCTGCTCCACGCCTCCGGTGTAGTGCCACCATGTAGGACGGAATTAAAGAGCTTCTGAAGGACTTCAAGTACCGGTTTTCCACCCGCTTTCAGAAGCTCCGCTGTAATTCCATCCTCGCCTGGGGCCTTGCCGTTTATAAGGTGCTGGAGTGCCATTCTAATCTCGCTCAGACTGACGTCCGGGATATCATCGGAATAGTGTCGGATAAGACTCGCTCTTGGATCGTTACTCACACTTGCGTGTGGCTCCAACGATGATGTGTACAGCTGCCCATAGAACCTCTCAATCTCACTCAAAATCTCAGGTGTCCCGGAAACGACGCTGCCACACTCGGTCTTCAGCTTCGACAGTTGGCTCTTTCTGGCAGACAGATCTCTGGCAAAGACTTTGGAGCCCTGGTTCCGCTCGATCGCTTCTTCAATACGAGCTGTATTGAAGTTGCGCAAGTCCCGCCGCATGCATTTGGAGATCTGTCTGTTCAGTTGCCTGTATGCTATCAAATCTACTGAAGATTGCAGCTTCATTTCCCGTCTAACAGCCATGAGATTAAGTGTGATCGGAGAGTTTTGTGTTCTTCTGCGGCGGGTCTTACAAAACTTAGCTCCGACCGCATGGACAGTTTCCACGAGCTTGTCATTCATATCGTCCACTGCATTGCAATCTTCTAGGCACTGAAAACGGTTTTGTAACTCGAGCTGAAAGGTTTCGGGACTTTGGATTAGCGCACGAGGGGACGGGCGTTGACTTCATTAGACGACACCTCTCAACAACGTTTAGGTTCAGTGTGCCTCTAACCATTCGGTGATCGCTACCAGTTTTCACCCTCGCGATCACTGAGACATCACTGAACAGTTGGCGTCTAGTCGTCATAATGAAGTCAATCTCATTTTGTCGAACCGTCGGGGCTCGACCAGGTCCACTTCCTGTGGGGCCGCTTCTGGAAGAAAGAGTTCATCATAAAGAGTCCTCTTTCTCCATGAAGTCGGCCAGCTGCTGGCCTTGGGTTCCGTTGCCCTAATCCGAATTTCCCTACTTTCAGCTCACCGTTCTCTCTTGTGCCTAGCTTTGCGTTGAAGTCTCCCATTAACACCGTATAGTGGGTTTAGAGAATGCATGGCTCTAGAGATATCCTCACATTTCCTCCACCTCCTCATCGGGGTGTGCCGAAGTTGGTGCGTAAACCTGTATGACCTTCAGCGAATACCGTTTGGTGATTCTGAGTATAAGGTACGCAACCCTCGTCGACACACTCCCAATTTTAACGTTGTTAACGAGAGACTTGTGGACGATAAATCCGACACCTCCTTGGGACAGATGGTCGCCCTCCGGTGATAGAACAAGTTGCCGGATTCGAGGATTACCGTGTCCTCCCCTCTCTTCGGACCTCGGATAATCCTATAATATTCCAGCGCAACTTGTCTATCTCTTCTTCCAGCTCCAGGATCTTCTCGTCAGTCCTCAGAGTGCGTGCGTTATAAGTTGCCAGGTCGAGTCGTCGTGGGTGGCAACCGAACCTCCACTGGAGATTCTTAGCACCCCTGCCCGCCGTTACCATGGTCGCCACCGTAGCCAGGAATAGCGGGGCCGCCGGGACTGGGGCCGTTTCTTCGTAACTTTCTTCATTGGGGATATTGCCGTAGTTGCCACGCTTGGCGAGCGGGTTGGCAACCGCAGTTTTTATTATTTGCTGTTATCAGAAGATGCTGCTGCCCATCTTCTGCCTCAGTTTCCTCTGTCGCCTCTTACGACACCCACGGGAAGATATGGGGTAGTGGGTATTCTAACCCGCCACTACACGGGAATGGGATAGCCTGAAACATTTATGAAATATCGAATCACGAATCACGAGCCTTGGGTGAATTTTTTCAGTGTTTCTGCACTTTAGGCTACGTTTTTCTACCTTATCCTGCATAATATTACAAATAAATACAATATAACCACACTATAGGTTAATTGTTAGTTAATCAGCTTAATTTAAATGTATACATATAATAGTTATTGACATAATTTTAATCCTCTAATCTTCACAGCTAAGTTGATTATTGCTTCTTGCATACAAAGCAGGTGCATTCAGACGGTAAATAAAGGCTATTGTTTTCCAAAATAAAGCCCATCCGCAAGCAAGATGGCCTCGAATTGAAGGCTCGGTAACGCATGGCTAGGCGTTTGGCCGCGGCGCTATGAGGCTTATGGTTCAATTCCCGTAAGTGGTTGTATGGCTTATAAATAGTCATTCCTGATTTACATGTATTACATTATGTAATTTATGTATGGAAAATGCCTACACGTTTCCAAAAACTGAATAGACGTACAAAAAAAATTGTCAACGACAGACAACTTTATCAAATATGGCGTTAAAGGCCCCTGCCCTTGCTACTGAAATACATTTCTTCTCGCTACTACTACTACTCTGATACTACTCCTGATCTCCAATCTGTAAGACATTGTTTGAATTTGTTTTACACGTGGTAAAGCCACGCAGTAGCTTTATTATGGTTGTATCAGGAATGGGTCGGCTCGACCGGAAAAGGACCACACACTCAGAAAAGATAAACGTAGAACAGCAGCTTAATGCTGCTGTATTTCGTATGGTGAGTGTAGAGAACCAGAGACCCTTTTTACTGAAAACGAGGGACTCTCCATCTTAGCCCTTAGTAGATGTCTGTGGGCTACAGCATCCACTTACCGTCATGTGGACTGTGTGCTCGTTTATCACCCTTATTCTATAAAATAAAAAATAATACGACACAATACCTACATCCACCAGTGTTGTTGCTGAAGATTTTTTTTTTATAGGAGAAGGGGCAAACGAGCATGCGGCTCACCTGATGGTAAGTGACTACCGCCGCCCATGAACAACTGCAACACCAGGGGAACCAGAGGAATTGCAGATGCGTTGCCGGCCTTTTAAAAAGGAGTAGGCTCTTTTCTTGAAGGTCCCTAAGTCGTATCGGTCCGGAAAAATCGCTGGTGGTAAACTATTCCACAAGGAAGTTGTGCGAGGAAAACATCTTCTAAATCGCACAGTGGTGGACCGCCAATCATCCAGATGGTGTGGATGGTATCGGAGTTCTGCCGCGATGTGCGTTCGTGAAATGTGGCGGCTGGGATTAATCCGAACAATTTCTCAGAGCACCCGTGGTAAATGCGAAAGAAAATGCAAAGAGATGCAACATCTCTTCGCAGCGCCAATGAATCGAGCCGATCGGAAGGACTCGGTCGTCGACGATTCGAGCCGCTCTGCGCTGGATGCGGTCAAGTGGAAGGAGCTGGCACTGGGTAGCCCCAGCCCAGAGATGGGAACAGTATTCCATGAGGCCGAACCTGCGCCTTGTAAAGTTGCAGGCGTTGTGCCGGCATGAAATACTGTCCCGCTCTGCTGAGCACGCCAAGCTTTTAGAGGCCAATTTGGCCTTCTCTTCCAAGTGACCGCGAAACTGCACGTCACTCGATATGTCGACGCCGAGGATTCCGATACTGGCTGAGGCAACAAGGGGAGTGCCTTGAAACTGAGGAGATACGACAAAGGGGTTCTTTTTAGCGGTAAACGCGCAAACTTGTGTCTTCTGAGGATTAAACTGGACTAGATTTAGTCGCCCCCAATCCGAGACTTTGTTCAGCAAAGACTCGACTTCAGACACAAGTTTGTTCCGGTACTCGGCGACGTTTTCCCGCGAAATATTCGCACGGCCGGCGTACAGAGCATCACCAGTGCTATCATCCGCATAGCAATGAATGCTACCAGTTTGCAACATATCATTGATATGCAGAAGAAACAGCGTTGGTGATAGCACGCAGCCTTGTGGAACACCAGCGTTAATAGGCTTGTAGTTGGAGCATGCACCGTCTACAACGACCTTGATGCTCCGATCTGCAAGAAAGCTGGTGATCCAATTGCACAATTTCTCGGGAAGCCCATAGGAAGGGAGCTTCGAAAGAAGCGCTTTGTGCCAAACCCGATCGAAAGCCTTCGCAATGTCCAAACTAACGGCCAATGCCTCCCGTTTTGGCTCTACTGCCTCCGCCAATCTATGAGTCAGGTAGACCAGAAGATCACCAGCTGATCGAACCCGACGAAAACTGTATTGGCGGTTACTAATCAGCTGGTGATCCTCAAGGTACCGCATGAGCTGGCAATTTATAATGGATTCCATTATTTTGGAGAACAAGGGGTGATGGCGATAGGCCTGTAGTTGGACGGGTCTGAGCGGTCGCCTTTTAGGATCGGTTGGACAAAAGCTGTCTTCCATGATTTCGGGACTACGCCTAGGGAGTAGGAGTACCGGAAAAGACGCGTTAGAACCGGTGCCAACTCCGGAGCACACGTCCTCAGCACAATTGGGGGGATTCCGTCAGGCCCACTCGACTTGTGGATGTCCAGGGAGAGGAGTGCTTTGCGAACCGAGCGCTGTGAGAACCGAACATCCGGCATGGAGCACTCACACCGCGGGATGGCCGGCAGTGTGTTCTCCCCGTCATCAAGAGTCGAGTTGGACGCAAAAAGTGTGCCTAAAAGGTCGGCTTTATATGCCTGTATATTAGGTTCATTAATTCTTTGTTATAGATTGCCTCATATTTGTTATAATTGCCACGCTCGGCATGCTGGTTGATAGCCACAGTTCTTAATCATTTGAAGTTTTTATCAGGAAAGTGCTGTTACCCATCGCCTGTTTAATTTCTCTCGGTCACTTCTTGACACCCACGGGATAATATGGATAATATGGGATCTACTGGTATATAATTAATTAGAATTATGTTTAATATGCTTATATTATAAAGTAAAAAAGTAAAGTCACAGCTTATATACGATCCACAATTTTTTTTATCAAACAAAATTTTTATTTCAATAATATCAATTAATTTTAATAATTATGATTAAGTAAACTTTATTTCTCAAAAGAAATACATTATTTCACTTCATGAGAAAATTAAAAGAAAAATGTTTTACAAGGTTTTTAGGTCGATGAACACAAACATAAGTGATAAAATGATACACACAATAACAGCTAAATCGAGGGTACACTATACAATGCGTTACCTATTGTCGTTTGCAAAGAAACTAGAAACAAAAAATCTAAAATAATGTGGGTGGAAATTAATAACAATGCTACGCTATACACGATACCAATGCCGGGTTCACATATAATTAAATTAATTTAACATTGTTGCTTATATATTCTTTTAATTTGTTTTTGAAGACCGTAAATTTATTTGGACATTTTTATGTCTACAGGTAATTTATTGTAAATCTGTGCTCCCTCATATCTTATGTTCTTTTTGCCGTAGTTTGTGCGTGGTTTTGGAAGATTAATATTATTTGTACTTCGAAGAGGTCGAAGGCCTAATTTTTTTTTAGTTTTAAAACTTAATTGTGAGTGTACAGTATTTGACATAATTTTTTTCATTAGAATGCATGTATTATAATGATATAATTGTTTTATGTTCATTAATTTTGTTTCTGTGTAAATTTTTTGTGCTGGTGTTATGAAGTCATAGTGAAATAGAACTTTAACTATTTTGTTTTGAGTTATTTGCAGATCAGCAAGCGATGTTTTGGCTGCAGTACCCCAAACTTCAATTAAGTAGTAAGTGAGGTTTGACAAGTGAAAAATAGATCATTAATCGAACTTGACGTGGAATGCATTTAACCATGTTGTGTAGTAACCCAATTAGGGGTGAAAGCTTAGATCGTATTTTATTTATGTGTGCCTTCCAAGTCAAGCCGCTGTCAACTATCAGTCCAAGATATTTTTCCTGCACTGATTCTTTTAGTTGTATACCGTTGATTGTTAATGGAGTGTAGTTGTGTATTTTTTCATTCTTGGCTTTAAATGTCATATAACTGGTTTTGGCTATATTTATGGTAAGAAGATATGATTTGAAAATTTTGTATGCATTGCTAGTGATTCCAATCTGTGAGAGTTTATTTAATAGGAGTTTGTGACTAACCGTGTCGAACGCTTTTTTTAGGTCGATAAATATTCCCAGTGCAATGTTTTTTGCATCGATGTTAGTTTTTATTTTGGTAATTAAGTCAATGGTAGTGGATAATGTGTTTTATTTTTGTCGAAAACCATATTAACGGCTAAATAAAAAGATTGATTTGCGTTAAATATTGATCTAAACGATTGTAAATATTTTCGAAATCACTGGTAAAACCGAGATAGGGCGATAATTGTTGGGATCCGTCTTTGCACTTGACTTATAGATTGGTGTAACTTTTGCGATTTTTAGTTCGTCTGGGAATATACCGTCTTTTAAATATGAGTTGATACAATTCGTCAGTTTTGGAACAAGGTAGTGTTTTATCCGTTAAATCACTTTTGTATTTATTCCATCTATTCCTGAACTACAGCTATTGTCAAGACTGTCTATTATTTTGGATACTTCTTCTGTGCAAATTTTAATAATTGTGATTATTCACTAAACTATATTAGTACTAGTATGTAAATATTATAAATATGTTGATTAAAAAGCAATCTTACGGTCTCTATTCACAAATTTATGTTACTTTTATATCTCGGAAAACTCGGAATCCATATTGGATCGTATCCAAAAGGCAATTATTTGCAGACTTTCAAGCTTATTTGGTTATTTTAGTTGACTTTATTAATCCATTTCACACAGCTAAATTGAAAAAAATTACTCCAAATGTAATGTTTTGGTTTCTAAATTTAAATAAATAGCTCCATAAATATCCATTTCGTTTTAAAATTGTTCACTCCTAAACTGAGGATGGTGTTGAGCTTTAGTGATAAAAGGGTTTCTTTGAGAACAAAATTAAAATAAAATAAATAAATGAATTACTGTCCATCATTACGAGAATCATGTCAACAGTACATAGTACATCATCATCATCATCATCATCATCATCATTACAGCCCTTCACAAGTCCACTGCTGAACATAGGCCTCCCCCAAGGAATGCCACAAAGCACGGTCTTGAGCCACCTGCATCCATTGACTTCCTGCATGTCTTACCAGGTCGTCACTCCATATAGTGGGGGGACGCCCTACACTTCGTCCGCCGGTACGAGGCCGCCACTCGAGAACCTTTTTTCACATAGTATATAAGTATTCCTAAATGTTAATGTTTTTTTTATTACTACTTAATGTCGATCTTTTCAAAGTATATTATCCTTGAGCACGTATACTATATAGTATATACTTTTTCTTCCGTCTAAACCATCTCACTTTGCAGAGTAAAAGGTAATATGAAAAATCACTTGCTATAAAAATGCTAGATGCTTTTATGATTTGTACCCACTTGCAACTATCTTACTGTTTCGTGAGCAATGTTGATTATGTTATAAGATAATTCCAGTCTTAGATCTTTTTCTATTACTATTTCATTTGTTTCTTTTTAGTATTTATTAACTCTGAATTGATTTACAATAAATGAAAAACAATATACATATTTATATTTTTGATGATAAAATGGTACTTATTACACTTATTATGTTTCATTCTGTGAGGTAATGCGGATTTTATTTATATTAAATTATAATGTATCATTTTAAATTTTATGAATAAATCAAAAATATTTTTTAAATATTTTAGACCGTGTTTGTAGTAGAAATTCATGTTTACTCACAAAAAAAAACAGTTAATTTCCCGTATGTTTTATGTATAAATTCATAAATCAATTGCCTACACATAACACATAATTAAAAACTTTTTTTTATTATTAATTACGTAGTTGTAATAAATGTTTATTTTCCTTACCATAACTTACAGTTTTAAACTACGATCAATATAGTAGAGTTAAATATATCAAGACATACCTATTTTTTTACATAACTTGCGTAAAAGTCTAGCCTTAACAGTATTTATTTATACCTTAATTATTATCGTCTATATTATATTATTTGAAAGCAAAAAGTGACGCTCTGAATTATTTCTTTTGCTAAAGTTTGCGATAAGACCAAAGAATGTATTAGACGTAGATACAATCGCTTTTGCGAAGACGTCTTTATTGCAAATTCGGACAATTTGGACGATTGACGAAAATTTGGTTGTCGTAACATGGTAATATCTTTAACACCAGAATAGCTTAAATACATAAGTATTATGTCACGTTTACAAAATATATTTTAAATATAAAGGAGGAACTGTTGCCGAATCATTGCTTAAACAAGATGTAAAGGCTTGTTTAAATTGATTGAGCCATGCTGCAGCTATATTAGTAGTATAGTTGTAGCACAAATAGGTCGGCTCGACCAGGGATAGGCCACGCTCTCACAGAATACCAGCGTAAAATAGCAGCTCAACGCTGCTGTGTTTCGTATGGTGAGTGTAGAGAACCGGAGACCCTTTTTACTGGAAAGGAGGCATTCCATCTTAGTGTTTACGTGTGACAACTCATCTCCATTTTGATTCGTAATCGAGGATAGATGTAGATGTCTATGGGTTACAGCAACCACTTACCATCAGGTGGACTGTGTGCTCGTTTGTCACCCTTATCCTATAAAAAAATACTTTTAAATTCCATAGACTGTTGCTAAAAGGTATCGTTATATATTTTAATACTATTGATGCTAAGAAAACGGCAGACTTATGGGGGATTTCCAGGTAAACAGTATTAATGAGTGTCCCTCAAGGCTCAATTCTCGGCCCATTCCTATTTCTAGTCTATATTAATAACTTACATTCCCTTGTACTGGATAATCATGATAGACTATTATTTGCTGATGATACTTCTTTGATATTTAAAATTAAACGTCAACCATTTACGAGTAAAAGTGACGAAGTGAATAATGCTATATCAAAATTAGTGCATTATTTTAACGTTAATAATCTACATTTAAACGGCAATACAATTAAATATATAAAATTTACAACACCGAATGTTAAATATCTGAATACCAATGAGTTTTTAAATGGGGAAGAACTGATCCCTGTTGAACCACTGTTTTTCTTGGCATAACCCTCGACGCAAAGCTTTAGTGAGGCTCCCATATATGTACAAGCTAGCAAGCGGACTAAGCTTACACTATAAAAAAGATGACAGGTCTCACTAGTGTCGAGGCAACTAGATTATTTTGTTCAATTATTTCCGTAGCATAATGTCTTATGGGATTTTGCTATGGAGAAATGCGGCCGATTTAGAAACTATTTATGTTTTGCAAAAGAGGGCCATAAGAGCTGTTTACAGCCTAAAACCGAGAGAGTCTCTCAAAGAAAAATTTAAAGAAATAAATAAATTAACTTTAACTCTCAGTATATTTATGAAAATTTAATGTATGTTCACAAAAACAAAAGTAGTTTTAGTAAAAAAAAGTGATATACACTCTGTAAACACTAGTAACTGAAACACAAGCTAGTGATACCAGTTCCTTGACTCCACAGAGTCAGTAATTCATTCATAGGGAAATTTCCCCGTTAATACAACAAAGTCGCAGAAAATATGCAAGGTCTCTCTATTACCAAGTTTTAATATTTTGTTAAACAAAAACTGTATATGGGGTTATTATAATATAAATTAATACATGGCTGATAATAAAGCCTAGGGGGGTCGCTTCCAAACTGTTTCTAAAATAACATTTGTAAATAGTTTGTACAACCTATCATATTGTATAATTTACTTAAAAAAAAATTTTGATGGGTTTCTTTTTAGTTCTTCACGGGAGAGTGGATTTTTTCCGAACCAGTGGTAAAACTATAAAATGACTTTCAATGAGAATTACATGTAATCTATATATATTTAATAAAAAAATATTCTATTCTCCTTAAACTCCAGAACAGTCGCAAGCGTGAAAAATTGCAATTTCGGAACTACAAACAGAAACAGAAACTTTTTTATTCAATATAGATTATAAATAATACTTATTGAAAGTCACCTTTTGTTTAATTACCACTGGTTCGAAAAAACCTCTGTCCTGGGAAGAACCAGCAAGATATAAGATTTTAAACGTGGTAGAGCCATGCTGCAGCTATATTAATTGTATAGTTGTAGCATGAATGGGTCGGTTGGACCGGAGAAGGACCACGCTCTTACAGAATATCAGCGTGAAATAGCAGCTTAATGCTGCTGTGTTTCGTATGGTGAGTGTAGAGAACCGGAGACCCTTTTTACTGGAAAAGAGGCATTTCATCTTAGTCCTAAAGGCTGACAACGCATCTGCAATTTTGATTCGCAAACGAGGATAGATGTAGATGTCTATGGGCCACAGCAACCACTTACCATCAGGTGGACTATGTGTTCGCTTGTCCCGCTTATCCTATAAAAAAAAAGAAACCCAGCGGGACTTTTTTTTAAATAACAGCTTACAATCATGTATGTTGCACAATTAACAAAACAAATTAGAAATTAGAATTAGCTTGGTAGCGATCACCTCAAAAACGAAGCGTCAATTAGCCTTTCACAGAAATAATAGCAACGTGTTTGACAAGGGTGCTATTATTTCTCCGAATATTTATATATATGTTTTGATTACTAAAATCACACGTTAACAGTTGTCAGAATAATGAAAGAAAAAGCTGGTTTACAAATGTTCAATACCTTAAAAAAGGCTGGTGTTTTCCATACGCCGATTTTTCATATACGCCGTTCTGAGGAAATTCTAACTTATCATCGTTAAATACGATCTTAAGTCTCCATGTATCTAAGCAATAGATTTTATTTTTCTACTTAATACCATTTCAACATTAACTATTATTCGAAAAATTAAGGCACAGGGCATTCTATCTTAGTCCTCAGAAGTGACATCAAAGGAGTTAAGTTTCGGTGTCCATGGACTGCAGTAGCTACCTACAAGATACATTCCACCTGATGTTAAGAGTACTTCAGTTTTATAAAAAAAAAGTATTATTGCTTTTGTAAATTGATAAAAATATATGCCATTGTGTTAAGTTGGGGTGAATTGCTTTATGATTGTCTTAGGGAAATACTTTTAAAATATATCTTCATAACTTATAATCAGTTATTTTAGCCTTTAATATTAAATAAAATTGAAAGATAATTTACACACGATTTTTACAAAAATAAAACAGTAAGAAAAACAAAATTAAACCACGGAGCCATTTTTAGGATTCCGTACCCAAAGGGTAACCAACGGGACCCTATTACTAAGCCTCCGCTGTCCGTCCGTCCGTCCGTCCGTCTGTCTGTCTGTCAGCGGACTGTATCTCATGATTCGTAATAGGTAAGCAGTTGAAATTTTCACATGTGTATTTCTGTTGCCGCTATAACAACAAATAATAAAAATTAAAATTAAAGCGGGCTCCCCCACTAGAAACGTGTTTTACGATTGTACGGAACCCTTCATGAGCGAGTCCGACTCTCACTTGGCCGGCTTTTTATTTCTACTTATATTGACTTAATTACAACTGAGAATGAAAGTGCTGAGGGACACTAACTGTTTTTATTCCGCTATCAATAAGAAATCCAAAGTAGAGCGTGTTTTTGCTTTACCTTTTTTCTTAATTTGATAAAAAAGCATTATAATAGGATAAAAAAACACAGCAAAATGTTATCACTTTCCATAAATACTAGCATAGCTATTCCATAATACATTGTTTTAAAGCAGTTTAAAAAATAGCAATAGAGATCGTCCAAAAATTAGCGACTCTTAAGCCATGATCAATATATTCATAAAGCACTTAAATTGAAAAAAGACACTGAGAGAGAACTTAAGTGGACACTTTAACAATAAAGTACATTAAGACTACAGAACCTGATCTAATTTACAGAGCATTTCTAACCGGGAGACCGTACGGAAAGAGAAGGAGCTCCATGGGAGGTTCTACAAGGCTCTACATGAGCCTTTCGTAGATACGGTTGCCTCCGTCCACTGGCTACGGTTCGGTGACCTCTTTGGGGAAACCGAGGGTTTTGTCTGTGCGACACAGGATCAGGTTATTAAGACCAACAACTATCGGAGATACATCCTAAAGGATGGTGCCGTCGACATCTGTCGAGCTTGTCGCCATCCCGGTAAGTCACTTTGATATGTCATCTCCGATTGTTTGGTGCTTTCTAACATCGAGTACTTGCACAGACACAATCTAGTAGTCAGGATTCTACACCAGGAGCTCGCTCTGAAATACGGTTCCGTGGATCGGAAACTATCTTATTATAAGTACTTGACGGAAGCCATGCTCGAAAATGACCACTCTAGGCTCTACTGAGACCGGGCCATCATCACAGATATTACTATTATTGCGAATATTTTTGATAGTCGCACAGTCAAGGATAGTTTTGCTCGACACAGATAAGCGAACAAAATATCTGGGCCTGGCTCGTGAGTCACCTCGTGAGGTGACCGACATCTGGGGTGGCCTGCCGGCGAAATTATTCCTGTAGTTGTTCCTGTGAACGGGCTAATTCCAGTCAGTCTCTCGGGACTGTGACTCCGTGACGGACCGCTTCGGGCTCAAATCCAGAATGCGATGCTCCTCGATACCGCCCGCATCGTCCACCGGTTTCTTTCACTTTCCCTGGTAACTGGTAAGTCTCGGCCGTTTGATCTCCCATGCCGAGGGCTTCCATCTGGTTGGGCTTTTATTTATTTATGTATTATTTATTAATGTTAGTATATTTAATGTACACTTATGTATATTTATCATTTTCTTTTATATATTTATTCAACCCAACCAGATGAGAATACTCTATAAATACCCCATAATAATTTTAAGGAATAAATTTTAATAATTTTTTATACTTAGTAGAGTCACGTCGCAGCTGTTATGGCTAAGCGTGAAAAGATCAACTCCATAATGCTAATTAAAGTAACCAAACTGCTTAACGCTATTGTTTCGTATAATTAATGACAAGTACCGCAGTCTTTTTACTAGTAATGAGGCATTACATTTATGCCGTCATGTCCATTAAGCGGACGGTGTTCTCGGTTGTCACCCCTACTAAAATAAAAAAGATTAACTGGTGTTACTAGATTATTTTTCCAAGTGTATATAAATAAAACTTTCGTAAATAAGAGTGTATCTAGAGGCTAAACTTAATACATTTATGTATGTATGTTTCAATCTTTTCCTAAGAGACTTTCGGATTAAGGTTATAAATTACTCACAGGGCCGCGTCGCGTCGCCTTTCCAAAATATTACATTGACATTATTACATTATGCTAAAAAATAACATAATAAGCGATAGTAGCTCTGATGTCTAATCTTTTTTACAGTTATGATGTAGGATTAATTATGCATGATGTAGGATCAAAGAGGACAAAAAATGTCCTTGGATACACCTGTGGACAATGATTGTAGATCCAAGTGGACGCAGTCGCAGAGCTGAGTCTGCTAGCCAATTTAGATATGAATGTGGGAATGTTACAATGGGGCAATTTATTTTTTAAACCGACACTGCAGAAAAAATGCATAAAGTTGTTATTTTCAAATCGGACCTTTTTTTGGTGTAACATTAAGTTATCTCGTTAACAAAATGCATTTTATGTTTTTCCGACGATGAAGAAACAGTAAGAAAGATATTAACCTTTTTTAGGATAACAATTTTTTTTTAAATTTAAAATTCCAAAATTAAATGAAGATTTCCATTTTTCTGGCCGCAGTCGCGTACTCTTGGTAGAGAGTAATTGTGTTCTGTGGTCGCGTATATTGCATGTGTAATTAAACAATAAAGGAGATGGTATAAAAGATGAAAACATGATTATTACGAAAATTTTGACAAATCTTTCAGAAAGTCTGCCATAAATAAAATAAATAATTTAAAAAATTTAAAACCCGACTATAAAAAAGACAATTTAAAAGTAATGCACTAAAAAGACCGAAACAAGATTGAGAATAGAAAACAAAATTAAAATAAACTATAAACAAAGTAAACTCTACTTCGGTTTAACAGACTATATTATGAGCTGAAAGCCTAAGTTAAATACCCGCATTAAGTTTAGTGGCAGGTGGGACCCAATTGCAAATTATAAACCTAAAGAAAATTAATGGGTTCCGCTGATTTTTTTAATTACTTATTTTAATTTAGACTTTTTAGTGTCCCAACACACTCTTATGAACTAAATTTCATATGATAGCCCGAGGTCCGACACAAACATGGCCCATTTTACGCAATCAAAAACTTTTTAAATTAATTTACTATTCCTAACTAAATGTAAACATATAACTTATATATATTTTTGTAATTCCCTTTATTTTGATACCCTACTCGATAGGTTTGGTTTACTTTTTTTATTAACGTATCACTATTTTTCGCGAAAAATGCTAAATTGATTCGTCAGAGATGCAGTTTTCTGAATTGAAAGGAAACTGAGCCAAATAAAAGATCCGTCAGAGATGCAGACTTTTGAGTTGAAAGGAAATTGAGCTTAATAAGTCCGTCAGAGGTGCAGCATTTGGAATTGAAAAGAAACTGAGCTAAATAGGACATTTTGAATTGAAAGGAAGATCTGTGGGAATTCTGATTAATTGATTGTGGGAATTTTGGAAAAAAATAACTGAACACTATTTTAAGACGCTACTGTACACAATGTTATATGTTTTCCATTCGGGAAAGAATGGAGATTCTGGGCATTTGACACACGCGAACATGCTACATACAGCTGACCATGAGAGAAGCACGGTTTTTCTAAGTTGACCCCCGCTACCTGTAACGTTTGCCCTTGCGCTTTATTAATTGTCATTGCAAAACTGAGCTTAATAGGGAACTGCAACCTTTTGAATTGAAAAGAAAGATCTGTGGGAATTATAGGGATCCGTGGTATAATAACATTTTCACCTTTTCCTACGCCTGTCAAAATTGTAGCACCGATTATGTTCCGTCCAAGATGTGTCACACGCAGCCTTGTCCCGTTACATAACCGAGGAGCATCTAAATTTCGCATTAGCATGACTGGGACGCCTAATTTTAATTGAAGCTTGGTGAGGGCACACCTGACAACTCTAGACAATTTAGAAACTCTACGGGATATGAAGTGCTCTGTCTGTGTCCATAACTGTGTCTACTGACAAATACTCTGTTATTTCTCCTGCTACTTCGCTTAATATATCTGAATTTATTTTGTTAACGCTCTCATTTTTGGTGCAAGAATCGCCCTTCCACATAACCATTGGTCTTCATGCATGTTGTTCGTTAAATCTGAATAAACGCTCGTAATTAATTCGGAATGACTCTGTACTAAATTACAAAATCTCTCGTCAATTTAACGCAGCCCTCAGCATCCGTTTCCAACCGCCCATCGCCAATTTTTAATAGTGTGTCAGCATAGTTTCCAGCATTGATATCATTATACAAATGCACTCTCATATTCGTAGTTGAACTGAATTTTGTCACCTTGTTCCATAAAATAGACGACTTGAGGCATGCTTTAATTTCATCTGCAGGTGTGCCCTTTTGAATGACAGGTAAAGTTTGGCGAAAGTCACCAGCCAGTAAAACCACCATTCCTCCCATTACATCGGTATTGCTGCGCAAATCCTGGAGCGTTCGATTTAGTGCTTCTACAGCTTTTTATGCGACATTGTACTTTCGTCCCACACTAAAAGTTTGCATTGTCGTAGCATTATACCTCGTGTACTATTTTTGCTAAAGTTGCAGATCGGCGATTCTTCCTGGGCTACATTTAGAGGAGTTTTAAAACAGAATGGTGCACCATTTCCAGATTCAATTTGTCCTAATACTTTGTCAAAACTCGTTTTGTTCGGGAAATAAGCAGGGTACAAATTCGGCTACTGCTGCTGCAAAGCTGGTATATTGTAGTTTGTTTCACGTATAATTTCATCACTTAGTTCATTTTCAGTTGTTCGCTGAGGGCTTATCATTCCAAAGTCGCTTAATTTTTGCCTACCATTGCCATTACTTTATCTTCAATTTTCCAAGTGCTTCATTATAAATGTGTTCATTGTATGTCATGTTCGTGTGTGTCTGCTGTAACCTTCGCAAAATATCTTCCGCCATGTACTCTTTATATTTGTCCCACAATTTATGTGCATTAGATAGCCCGCAAGATGATATGAGAGTTGCATAAAGATCCCTAATTTTGGCTGGTGACTGGCACTGCACAGCTTCCTCCATGGTTTCATCCCAGTGATTATCGTTTTCTAAAATATGCAGAGCTTCACATGCTTCTCTATAAGTTGCGCATTCCTGACCGTTGACAGTTTTAAGGTCTTTATATCCTTTAGGACACCGAACATGGTGCAGCAGCAATCGTAAACAGAAACATTCAAAATTAGTTACATGGACGGTATACACGACCAAGGGCATCTGATGACTTTACACCGGGCAATTTGCAACAGGCGCACCTTGAATACGGCGTTTCAATTCCTTCCTAGATGTGTTCCAAGTATAATAGCGGGGGACTTCAGAATATAACAACGTTTTTGCAAAGGGTTCGGTTTGACAAAGTTGAAAGAAGGCTGTTAGTGTAGTTTTTGGCGGTGATGCAATTCTTTCTTGGAAATTTCTTTCGGTGAAATATACACGCTCTCCATTTTCTAAGTGCACAGCAAGGTGAGTAACTGTTGGGTGCCTTTCGTGTAAAGGAAGCCAAAGAGACGCCACTGCCTCGTTACTGCTGACATAACGCCCTTCTTGAAAGGTCTGTACTTCATTAACGGGATTTGCCTCACCTTCACTCCTGAGATTAAATATTGCTTGGTCGCTTCCTTTATTTATGTACTTACAGATATACTTGATTGCGCGGACAGAGCTACATGCTTCTACATTAATGTGGGCATTAAACATTTTACATAGAATTGGCGAATACAGGACAATCCAGTTGTTATCTAAGGTTTCAACGCTCCAGAGCGAGATTTGATTGTAACTTTCTGCCACCATCTTCGGGAGCTCTGCGTCTGTATAAAGGGTAGCCATTGTCATTGTGCACTGTTTCTTTTAATAGCTGTTTAGGGAATTTCTTTGTACATTTTCCTTCTTTCATACATGGCGATATTGAATTTCGTGCTCCACATGGACCGTGAATCATATTTCGGACGATGGTATCATACAATTCTTTATCTTGCTCAGGATTATGTCGTCTATTTGGCTGGGCCGCAACTTCTCTTTAAGCCATATTAGAATGTGGGCATGCGGTAATCCTCTTTTTTGCCATTCAATTGAATACATGAAGCACTGCACCTCTCCGAAAATTTTCCCTTTGTTAATTACATACATTAATTTTTGTACTTTTAATCTAAATACTCTAGCAACTAAATCGTGTCTGTCAGTACTTTTTGGCCCGGCATTAGCTCCTCGGTTATTTCTTTCCATGTGGGATTGCAAGTAAAAGTAACAAAGAGATCAGGTCTTCCGTAAGTTCGTACATAGGCGAATGCGTCTTGTGAGTACTCATGTAGGTAGCGGGGACTGTTAACGAATGATGAGGGCAGAATTACCATTTTACCTAAATCTCTGGGGTTTACATTGGCGTCGCTAGAAACTGCATCTTGTAAATGTATACATGTCTACCAAAAATTGATGAAATAATTGTCTATACCGGGCTAAGAGGTTAAAATTATTTTCTCGCAACATCATATGATACGCATAAAAATCCATACATGATACTTTGCTGTTCGGAGTAGGCTCCTTTGTGACTGGGTTAATGAGTGGAATTTGAAAATGATAACCCTCTTGTCCTTTGCAATAAATCAATGGGTATTGCAGAGCGTCATAAAACTTGTGTGTATCGGCTACCCGTTGCAACGTATCATCACGTGCTCGCAAGATAATGTCTCGTGAAGAAAATTGATCACCACTAATTACGGCTGCTATTTCGTTTATCAAAGGTGCGTTGTAGCACCTTTCATGCTCTCCTCGAGGGTTCGATCTGCGTGAATGACGACTTTATAAACCTCTTCAGGTAGGTTTTCTAAAGCAGTTTTAAATGTTTTGACTAAAATGTTACGTTCATGCAAGAATCTTTAAATTTTGAACACTGTGTCTCTCTCAACTCCCTGGATAAATTGGCAGCGACGGTCTACCTCAATTTCTTCGTCACCCATAAAATATATTTGTAAAATTTATGCTGTTCGTTTTCAGCTGGAAAAAGTGAACCTATTCTATGATAAATTTGCCCTTACCGTAAATGTAGGCGAAAATCCCGGCATTATTATTTCGTTCAACTCCGAAGGACGTCATTTGAAAGCATGGTTATGTTTCCGGATCCTGTTTAAAAGCGCCGTGACTCATTAGCATCATATAAAAAGAGAGTTTTCAAAGGTTCTTCTGGTTCCCCAAGTAACGGAAGAGACATTTTGCCATTGGAACAGCACATGCCTGCGGTCTCATCTTTCCATTTTAAAGCGCTGCAAAATCGACACGCCTTGTCCATCAGTCCGATAACAACTAACCTGTGATTTTTATAATCAATCAACGGATCATAATTGAATGCTGCGTCATTAAAACCGACCAATTGCTTATTTGAAAATTTTGTCGACGTTCAGCTTGGAGCTGTGCATTTGCATCTCTTCGCGCCTGTGTCTGTTCTGGTGTTTCAGATGCCCTTATAGTAGATTGACGTTCAGCTTGCTCAATGAGTCTGTGTTGAGTTTCATCAGGTGTTTCCGCGGCTCTTAAGGCGGCCTGACGTTCCACTTGTTCGAATAGCCTTTGCTGACTTTGAGCAGGTGTTTCAGTAGCTCTTAAAGTAGATTGACGCTCTGCCTGTTCAAGACGCCTTTGCTGACTTTGATCAGGTGTTTCAGTAGCTCTTAAAGTAGCTTGACACTCTGCCTGTTCAAGACGCCTGCTGACTTTGAGCAGGTGTTTCAGTAGCTCTTAAAGTAGCTTGGCGCTCTGCCTGTTCAAGACGCCTTTCCTGACTTTGAGATGGTGTTTCGCAAGCTCTTAAAGCAGCCTGACGCTCTGTCTGTTCAAGACGCCTTTGCTGACGTTGAGAAGGTGTCTCAGATGCTCTAAAAGCAGCCTGACACTCTGCTTGTTCTTGCCTTCTCAGTTCAGCATCTTCTAAAGATTCTAGCGATCGAGCTAATCTTTTCGCTTGTCTTTGAGAAGATACTCTTGAAAGACTGGACTTACGTTTGCGAGGCATTATGAAGTAATAAACCTATTTATAAAAACCGTTAAAATACCTAAAGGAATTAAATTTCCTTTTAAATATTTTTAAAGCAACCAAAATATCTAAAAGGAATAAATATTCCTTTTAAATATTTTAAAATCAAAACAACAAAACCAATTCAAGACACAACGATAGCCAAAAAAATCGAATCAACTTAAACCAAATCACAAAACAAATCGCAGAAAACCGAAATCGAAAGCAGTAGTCAATATAAATATAACCAACGAAAAAGAAGTAAGTGTATAGGTACCTAAAACAACGAAAACCAATTCACGATTCTAAATAAACAAAATCCAAAATCAAAGCCAGAATCTAAATATGTATAAAGGAATACCAACCAAATCAACAAAACCGATCCAAGAAAATACACAAATCCGAAAATGAAAGCCAATATAAATCCATTTAACCTTAACCAAATCACAAAGCAAATAACAAACAACCGAAATCGAAAGCAGGTAGTCGAATAAGCTACGAAATAGAAACGATTTAACATATAGGTACCGTATGCTATATAAGTTGACGCGCGGCTCAACGGCGGGAGTTAAGTACATGTCAGAAACATTTCGTTACCGCGTTTTAAAACCTTAACGACATCTAGCGGAATCAATTTAAACTATGTATACGTTAGTAAATAAGAACTCTCAAAAAATTTTTCTTATAATTTTGCACAATTTTTCTTATTGTAATACCGATTCATTCATAACCACATATAAGAACTGTATTCATTTCCGTTCAATAAGTATTACTAAGGCTTATTAATAATAAGCCTTAGTAATATGCATTGAACTTACTAAGAACTGTTTCTACCATTGTTAAGTAATAGTTAAGGGTGAAAGCGTGACAGGTGGTGATATTATTTCTGATCCATACTTATAATCACGCCTGTAACCCTTGCGGGGTAGGCAGAGCATCAACGGATTACTTAATATCGTCTGCGAGGTTATCGCCTATTCTGTGAATTACGATGCACCAAAACGTTTGAAGAAAATCAGCTGGTGAATTTTATGTTTTTTATCGCTCTCTTCCCGGTCCTGCGTGGAAAAATACAGATCCATACATTTTTTATCTTAATTTTGGTAAAAAGACATAATAATCCAGATATTCCGACCTTCTTTGTTCGTCCATCGTACCGTCGTCCGTCTTGTAGAATCATGGTGGCGCCACCTAGCTGAATTTAATTTTGCAACATATTCAATTTTCCCACGGGAATGATATGTTTTTCCGCTGAAAAAAGTAGCCTATGTCACTCTACAGCCACCGAACTATCCCCATACAAAAATCATGCCATGCCGACGCTCTGTTGCGACGTGAAAGAAGGACAAACAAACAAACAAACAAACACACTTTCGCATTTATAATATTAGTATGGATATGGATGTCTATAGTTTCTTTACAATAATATAGCTATAACACTTAAACACTTTTAGGCTGTTTTCAGTTATTCTTGTAATTTACATTCTTATATATTAAGTTTTTCTAAATCCATAAATATAAAAATAAGACCAAAACAGATTTGAGAACAATTTATGTAAATCTAATATGTTGTTACTTAAATCAGACATCTTGAAATCTCAAATCAAATTAATGAAGGCTTGAAAACATTTTAGAATTTGAATGGCTAAAAGATATTAAAAGAATTAAAGGGTAGAGTTCCGTTCTAGGGACACCCCCGATTGTGATGGAACATCGGGTATTTGTTAGTCTTGGTGCAACATAAAAAATCCCTAAAAGATTTTTGGCGTAAATACACCATAACATTTTTATGGGGATTTAAAGTTTTCAGGATTTTTGGACCGTTTTTTATACGCGTCGTAAGCGTTATTTGGTGCAAGAGCGAGCGAAGCGAGCTCAGGACAGGGCACCCGACTCGGACAGGTTAGGTTAGAAGGGGATGGCGGGGTCAGTGAGCGAGTGAAGCGAGCGTACAGACCTCCATTCCTTCGTGGTTATTCCACATACCATCCAAAATTCAAATTGGGCCCTCTTGGCGGGGTTCCGTCGACTAGACTTTGGTATTACTTCGGCGGAGGGGATGTCACTTTGTCGTGAACCGTCGAACGGGTGCACGCATCCACGTGCCATGAGAACTGGTCTAGCTTAAAAATTTGTCATTTTAGTCGATTTATCATGGAAAAACTGCCTTAAAAATCTAAAACTTCAAACCCTCGTAAAAATTTCAGGGCATTTGCGCAAAAATCCCTTTGGGGTTTTCATCATTTATGTTGGTAAACATGTAAAAAATTGGTCCAAATCGAAGATGTCCTAGAACGGAACTATATCCTTATACTTGAAATTGGATTTAATAACAATACTCGTACCTTATATCAAGTCTTGGGGGTCGTCGAGATTATCTCATTAAAGGACCACTGTCACTATCTATGCCAGGTTCTTCAAGCCATCCGGCTTGTAACAACTTTAGCTGATCCGTTATACTATATTGGTAGGTCTGGTTCTGCTGCGCAGAATCTCCTTACGTACTCAATCCACAAAGGAACTTTTCAACTCTTCATAACCTGCTAAGCGAATTTTAGCTCTCCCAACGTGGTAGAGCCCACGCCCACGCTGCACCTATATTATATTTACAGCAGGAATGAGGTGACCCGAAAGCGTAGGAATACGCTCTCACAGTATAAAAGCATAAAATACCAAATGCTGCTATGATTCGTATGGTGAGTGTGAGAACTGGAGACCCTGTTTTTTTTTTTTATAGGAAAAAGGTGACAAGCAAGCACACAGTCCACCTAATGGTAAGTGGTTGCTGTGGCCCATAGACATCTACATCTATCCTCGTTTGCGAATCAAAATGCAGATGCGATGTCAGCCGTGAGGACTAAGATGGAATGCCTCTTTTCCAGTAAAAAAGGTCTCCGGTTCTCTACACTCACCATACGAAACACAGCAGCATTAAGCCGCTATTTTACGCTGTATTCTGTGAGAGCGTGTCCTTCCCGGTTGAGCCGACCCATTCGTGCTACAACCATACAATTAATATAGCTGCAGCATGGCTATACCACGTACAATTACTACTATTTACTAGTAACGAGGCATTTTATCTTAGTTCTCAATTTATCTTAATTTTGATTTTTAAAGTCTAGCATCCAATTATCATCAGATGGACTGTTTGCTAGTTTATTACACCTATTATATAAAAAAATCTCACAATTCGCAAAGCGGCAGCGGAGTGATATTTCGTGAAAAGTGAACTACTAAGGGGTAGCACTCCTTTTCTGTCTAGGATTCCGTCTGGGTACCGCCCTCTTATCTGTTTCTGCCGTCAAATAGCAGTGCTTGCACTGCTGTGTTCCTGTCTGAAGGGTACAGAGAGCCAGTATTTTTGCAGGCTGAAGCATTGCATCTTAGTCCTCAGAGGTGACAACGTATATGTAGCCTTCTCTCTTCGAAATTGACTGCAAGTGTCCATGGACTGCAGTAGACACTTACCATCAGGTGGACTCTAAGTTCTGCCGTCACTTCAGTTTTATAAAAAAAATCAAGGAACACCTCCTCCTTTTTTTCTGAAGAATCAAATGCGGTGCTCACTGCTTCGAACTAAGGAAACATTGAGGAGAAATGGCGGCAACATGAACGTGCAGACATGCGATGCACTCGTGTCGTATTTTTGCAGTGTAGATATTTAACCACACCTCGACTTTACAGTGTGCGTCTTCTCAGAATCAACAACTTAAAAATAATTACTAGTTATCTTTCATAAAAAAATCTAGCGAACATACTTGAATATACCGCTTATCCCCACATAGCCAAAGAAGAAGATATAGTATATTATTAATAACTCTAGTAAGAGATTTATACTTATAATAGCTATACTAGTTTTTGCCCGCAACTTTGGCCGCGTGGAGGTCAGAAAACGACATCATTTAGAAAGATCAGAGCACGTGTCCAAATTTATTATATTATACTAAGTAGCTGTGCTCGCGACTTCATACTCGCAACTTCATACTCGCAAACATGTTGTATCATCAACGCATGCTACTCATAATATATACAGACATTCTGCTGTGTATTAAGTATTGGCGTAACCAGTTTTGCGTTAACTTGTAGCGTTATTTTATCGGAATAATACACAGTAATCTACAAAATTTGAGAAGTGATGTGGTTTTTCTCGAAATGTATTTTAATTTAAAGAACTGAAGAAATAAATCTGGATTCACCCCTATTTTTCCAGTTGCAACCATATTGCTACAATTTTTATCGAAACTGTATGAAATTTTCTATACTTCTTTGCGAAAAAATATAAAAACTATTTCTTGGTTTTCTTATTAAAATAAACATAGTATTTTATTCGGTGCTATTGTGCCCTACCCTTGTCCAGACAACAGTGCAGGGCAGGGTGATCCATCTTTGTAAGAAATCTGAGAAATTTGCACACAATCATACTTTTGTCTATGTGTGGGTTGGGCGAGTAAAAATAAAGTGAGAAAAAAATATCGCTGTTTCTTTTCTTTGCGTTGTTTTAGATTGCCATTTTAAAAATTAAATACAAAAATACATATTTATATCGGAAGAAACTGAAAATGTTAATTCTGTGTGATACTTTTTTTGGTTTTTCGCCTTAGAGTAATTACATACATATTACTCTGAGGTTTTCAAACATTTTGAAATTATTGACCGTTATTTGTAGGGATTATTACTATATTGACTTGAATTTTATCGGTTTTGGATTACGTATTTAGGCTGAGTTAAGTTTTTATCGTGAGAATTTTGCTGATTTAAATTTACGAAGGATAATCTGCGAAGAATAACTCATAACTCTACTTCAATACCATATACTACTTATATATCAGTAACATGCGTGGAAATATTTTTTTTTCTTTTTTTTTAAACGTTACCTCCAAACTAGGATTTTCTCCTGTATCGTGGGGGCAGTTTACATACATAAATTTGACAAGGACAAACATCCAGACCCGGAACAATTATTTGTAGGCCATAAAAATACTTGTTCCGTGCGAGATTCGAACCCGCGGCCCTTAGCGTAGCAACTCATTGCTAAGCCACTGCGCCACGGAGCCGTTAACTAACCAGTAATTTTTGGAGTTGGTGCCAGCCGAGGCTCGAAAAACAAAAAACAAAGTTACGAGATACCTATTTAAATAAATTTGCATTTATACAAGACAAAATAGAGATAATATGAAACACGATAATGACTTAGAATTTGTTAAAAACTTAAACAAAAACAGTAAGAATTATTCGTACTAGATACATATTTATAGAGACATAAATACAAGAATTATAGAATTAAAAATTAGCGAAACTTACGAAAGCGACATAAACAAAAATATTAATGAATAACTGACCTGGAAATCTATTTAAATACTCGTATATTGAGATATGAATACAAGTAAAAGGGAACGAAACATACAAAAACGACTTATAAATAAAAATGGTGAGAAATAACTGAACTAGATACCTATTTAGATCTCTTGAGATATGAATACAAATGAAAGAGAAGTGAAATAAAAACTAAAGAAAGCAAATAATGGCAAACAAGCGCATCAAAAATTCAGTATTAAGACACAAGTGCAACGATGTCTGCTCTCACGCGTCTGCCTCATCTTGTTTAGTGTATATATATAATATATCCATACATATATATATATATCCATACATCCCTTATAAATTCTTCTTTACTTAGCAATCAACGAAGCTTATCTTAATACATAACTGAAAATACTATATTATTTTTATTCTTATGTCTTTCTTCATGCATGAATGATTTCAATGAGGATGTCGTATCCGTTCAATATTATATTTAAATAAAACTAAGAAACGTTGATATAAACTAAGATAATTAAAAAAAAACTAATGGAAAAGTCAACAATGAGAGCTAACAATCTTGCGCTCACCAAATGTCGCTAGTTGAGACTGAGGTGAAATTTTTTGTTACAAAATGTCATTATAATTGAGAAGTTGCGTTTTAATTATAAATTTAGCGGTTTCTATAGTAATATGTAAATACATAAAACAATGCCTCAGTAGTTTGCATTTTAATTTCTTGCCATTTTTAATGTTGGAACGAAGTTCCTTATCGGACAGTTTGGCGGAAGGGGGCTAGGCGAGAAAAAGTGTAAGATTTTTCCGTCACGACCCCTTCTGACGTAGTGTAGACGACCTTGGAACCTTGGACCTCCTTATAGCCATAAGGAAGAGAGATGAAATAATATCCATCTCCCCTCGCACTTTTTTTTATCTTGTCATGAAAGGAATATTATTTTATTTTAAATGACGCTTCATTTTAATAGACGCTGGTAATTGATTTATTTGTATTTTTTAATCAATAATATAATACGTTTATCGATAATAATATACCACGAAACCGCTGCAAGTCGCGTTGTTAATTTTCATTGCAAAGTTGTAGTTGTTTCGTTTTAAGCGAATTCCTTTGATAAAACAACCCCTAACCAACATCATTACCGATGGCAATATCTGTGTCTACCAAGTTCTTTTAAGAAACAACTAGTTTGAGCCGTTTAACATTGTAAAGACTTGGAGAATATATTTTAAAACTGAATAGTGACACCTGTCGGTAAATGTTAAAATAAATCAAGCGAGGCAAAAACAAATGAACAAATGAAGCAGCAAAACAAACTTAATCTCCATTACAACTTGTAAAAGTCCGATGCTGAACATAGGCCTCCCCCATAGATTGACTCACAGGGGGAATTTTTCCATAGTTGCCACGCTTGGCAGGCGGGTTGGCAACCGCAGTTTTTATAACTTTGAGTTGACAATAGAAAGATGTTGCTGATCATTTTCTGAATCAGTTTCCCTCTGTCGCTTCGTACGACACCCACGGGATTATATGGGGTAGTGAATATTCTTCTACCGCCACTACATGGTTAAGGGGTTTGCACACCTCGGGAGAAGCCAGATGACCAAGATAGCTAAAAGAAATTGGTTCCTCTCAGCACGATCCCATTTGGCATAAAATTAATGATAAAAAACAATGCGCTGCTCTTTTTTTATCAAGCATTTGACCGTGTAATATACGATATTCTGATAAATAGATTAGAAGGCTTAGGAATAAGAGGACTAGCACTTAAATTAAGCATATTGAGGCCCTCTTTATTCCTATTATATATCAACGAGCTCCCAAATATAATTACCTACCTATGCGTAATGTATGCAGATAATGCAACTATATTTATTTCTAATGATGACTCAAATGATTTTGATTATGAAAATAAAATAACACTTGAAAAACCAAACTTGTTAAAGTTAGTTTTTTTAAGGTATCATATACTGGGGAAACTCAACAGATATGCAATCCACATTCGTTCTCCAGAAAAAATGTCTTAGAAGAATATATAATAAGTAGGTATAACATGCATAGTATCGAATCGTTAAGAAATATTTTCAGAACGAAGGGTTTTTGTTAAGATGGGAAACAAATTGTTAACTTAAAATGTTTTTTACAATCTCAATGAGTTTTTTAGTAATAGTAATGTTAGTAAGTACTCGTAGTTAATTTTAAATTTATTTTCTTTCTTGTTGCATATCCGACATGGGTAGACTGTTGAGCCCAAAAGTATATGTTTTTGTAGTAAGATCATATTGTACACAGTTATGCAATAAATGTATCTTTATCTTTATCTTTAATAAAGTAGACCTGTGCTTTGCTGCAGAGGCAGTGCATACATAGCAAATGCTCTGTCCTGGCGAAAATGTTCCACTGGGAGCTAACCAACAAAAACAGTGGGATATTCCGTTGGTATGGAGTATGCAGAAAGATCAGTTTAATAATTTCTATAGTGACACAGATCGGGTCCGCCTTCTGGCTGTTTCTACTAAGGAATCTAGACACTGGTTACACGCTTTACCATCAAATAATCTTCACACATTACTTGATGGGGAAAGCTTGCGCATCGTCGTAGAAATCCGACTAGGAGCGGTGATTTCTCAACTTCACCAGTTCCCCTGTAAAATCCCCCCTGTGTAATATATATATATATATAAAGATTATTTTATTGCTATAAGACTACAATCCCACTTTGAATGTCATAATTTCAAGAAGTTTCCGCCTACGTATTCATTCGCGTACCTATAGTAGGTTGCTTATTTATTACTAATTCATCAACTAAGCGCTTTAACTTTAAAAGAGCAAACTAACAACTGGCCGAGAAATTGGTTGATTTAAGGACGTAAATGGTATTTCAAACTATGTTCTGAACGAAATGAAGGAAACCGTTATACTGAAACTGAGGAAAATGCAAGCCAATTTTGAAGAGCAGCTTTTGAAAAAAAAAATTACTTGCTGAGTAATTTTTAGCGCTAAAAAGTAAATTTTTAGAAAAAATAAGTATGGTGACGTGTAAAATCCAACAATTAGAAGTAACGCTTATGACAAAAGCAGACACTTTTAAGGATGCAATAACAAAGAATTTGACTTTAAGTCATCATCATTATCATCATCATTACAGCCCATTACAAGTCCACTGCTAAACATAGGCCTCCCCCAAGGAATGCCCCAAAGCACGGTCCTGAGCCACCTGCATCCATCGACTTCCTGCATGCCTTACCAGGTCGTCACTCCATCTAGTGGGGGGACGCCCTACACTTCGTCCGCCGGTACGAGGCCGCCACTTGAGAACCTTTTTTCCCCATCGGTTATCGGTTCTTCGAGCTATATGGCCGGCCCATTGCCACTTCAACTTACTAATCCGTTGGGCTATGTCGGTCACTCTGGTTCTACTGTGGATATCCTCAATTCTAAGTTTATCACGCAGAGAAACCCCGAGCATAGCCCTCTCCATAGCTCGCTGAGCGACCTTGAGCTTCCTCATATGGCCAGCAGTGAAGGACCACGTCTCAGTTCCATAGGTCATCACTGGCAACACACACTGGTTGTACAGTCTAGTTTTCAAGTTTTGAGGTATATCTGACGAGAAGATGTGCCGCAATTTCCCGAACGCTGCCCAGCCGAGTTGAATCCGTCGATTGACCTCTCGGTCGAAGTTGGACTTACCTAGTCGGACTATTTGTCCCAGATAAACATATTCGTCAACAACTTCGAGCTTAGTGCTCTCAACAACTACCGGCATAGGTGTGACATGGACGTTATACATGATCTTCGTTTTGCCCATGTTCATCTTAAGACCTATCCGTTGGGAGACACTATTGAGGTCATTGAGCATAGTGCTCAGGTCCTCCAGCGATTCTGCCATAAGGACTATATCGTCGGCAAATTGAAGGTGAGTGATGTACTCGCATCAACGGCGTATATCAACGTTAATACCGTATCCTTTCCAGTCCAGTAGCTTGAAAACGTCTTCCAATGCAGTGGTGAAGGGTTTCGGGGATATAACGTCACCCTGACTTACACCTCTCTGCAGATGGATAGGTTTCGTACTCTGGTTCTGTACTCCGATAGCCATCGTAGCTCTACTGTACAAACACTTCAGCACTTCGATATACCGACAGTCAACTTGGTACCGCTGAAAAACTGCAGCACCGCCCAAATTTCGACGGAATCAAAGGCTTTCTCATAGTCCACATACGCCAGACATAGTGGCAAATTGTACTCTTCGGACTTCTGTACAATTTGCCGAAGGGTATGTATGTGTCTATGGTGCTAAAGCCTTTTCGGAAACCGCCTTGTTCAGGAGGCTGGAAGTCGTCGAGTCTGCGTGCGAGACGATTCGTAATGACTCTCGTAAACAGCACGTAGAAGCGGCTCAGAAGGAAATCGGTCTGTAGTTCTTCAAGAGGGCATTGTCACCTTTCTTGAAGAACAAGACCACCGCACTTCTGCTCCACGCCTGCGGTTTAGTGCCACCATGGAGGACGGAATTAAAGAGCTTTTAAGGATTTCGGATTCGTGTTGTGTCTTGAATTGGTTTTGTTGTTTTGATTTTAAAAAATATTTAAAAGGAATATTTATTCCTTTTAGATATTTTGGATTTGCTTTAAAAAATATTTAAAAGGAAATTTAATTCCTTTTAGGTATTTTAACGTTTTTTATAAATAGGTTTTTCTTACTTCATAATGCCTCGCAAACGTAAGTCCAGCCTTTCAAAGTATCTTCTCAAGACAAGCGAAAAGATTAGCTCGATCGCTAGAATTTTTAGAAGAAGCTGAACTGAGAAGGCAAGAACAAGCAGAGCGTCAGGCTGCTTTAGAGCATCTGAGACACCTTCTCAACGTCATCAAAGGCGTCTTGAACAGACAGAGCGTCAGGCTGCTTTAAGAGCTTCCGAAAGACCTTAAAACTGTCAACGGTCAGGGTGCGCAACTTATAGAAGCATGTGAAGCTCCGCATATTTTAGAAAACGATAATCACTGGGATGAAACCATGGAAGAAGCTGTGCAGTGCCAGTCACCAGCCAAAATTAGGGATCTTTATGCAACTCTCATATCTCTTGGGCTATCTAATGCACATAAATTGTGGGACAAATATAAAGTACATGGCGGAAGATATTTTGCAGAAGGTTACAGCAGACACACGCGAACATGACATACAATGAACACATTTATAATGAAGCAGGAAAATTGAAGATAAAATGGCAATGGTAGGCAAAAATTAAGCGACTTTGGAATGATAAGCCCTCAGCGAACAACTGAAAATGAACTAAGTGATGAAATTATACGTGAAACAAACTACGATATACCAGCTTTGCAGCAACAAGTAGCAATTGTACCCCGCTTGCCCGAACAAAACAGTTTTTGACAAAGTATTAGGACAAATTGAATCTGGAAATGGTGCACTTTTCTTTTTAGATGCCCCTGGAGGAACTGGGAAGACATTTTTGTTAAATTTATTACTGGCGCAAGTACGGAAGATAAAAACATTGCTGTGGCCGTAGCTTCCTCCGGTATAGCCGCCACGCTGCTAAGCAGGGGCACTGCACATTCTGTTTTAAAACTCCCTCTAAATCTAGCCCAGGAAGAATCGCCGATCTGCAACTTTAGCAAAATAACACGAGGTATAATGCTACGACAATGCAAACTTTTAGTGTGGGACGAAAGTACAATGTCGCATAAAAAGCTGTAGAAGCACTAAATCGAACGCTCAGGATTTGCGCAGCAATACCGATGTAATGGGAGGAATGGTGGTTTTACTGGCTGGTGACTTTCGCCAAACTTTACCTGTCATTCAAAGGGCACACCTGCAGATGAAATTAAAGCATGCCTCAAGTCGTCTATTTTATGGAACAAGGTGACAAAATTCAGTTTAACTACGAATATGAGTGCATTTGTATAATAATATCAATGCTGGAAACTATGCTGACACACTATTAAAAATTTGCGATGGGCGGTTGGAAACGGATGCTGAGGGCTGCGTTAAATTGACGAGAGATTTTTGTAATTTAGTACAGAGTCATTCCGAATTAATTGCGAGCGTTTATTCAGATTTAACGAACAACTTGCATGAAGACAAATGGTTATGTGAAAGGGCGATTCTTGCACCAAAAAATGAGAGCGTTAACAAAATAAATTCAGATATATTAAGCAGTAGCAGGAGAAATAACAGAGTATTTGTCAGTAGACACAGTTATGGACACAGAACAGAGCACTTCATATCCCGTAGAGTTTCTAAATTCTCTAGAGTTGTCAGGTGTGCCCTCACATAGCTTCAATTAAAATTAGGCGTCCCAGTCATGCTAATGCGAAATTTAGATGCTCCTCGGTTATGTAACGGAACAAGGCTGCGTGTGACACATCTTGGACGGAACATAATCAGTGCTACAATTTTGACAGGCGTAGGAAAGGTGAAAATGTTATTATACCACGGATCCTATAATTCCCACAGATCTTCCTTTTCAATTCAAAAGGTTGCAGTTCCTATTAAGCTCAGTTTTGCAATGACAATTAATAAAGCGCAAGGGCAAACGTTACAGGTAGCGAGGTCAACTTAGAAAACCGTGCTTCTCTCATGGTCAGCTGTATGTAGCATGTTCGCGTGTGTCAAATGCCCAGAATCTCACACTCTTTCGCCGAATGGAAAAATATATAACGTTGTGTACAGTAGCGTCTTAAAATAGTGTTCAGTTAGTTTTTTTCAAAATTCGCACAATCAATTAATCAAATTCACAGATCTTCCCTTTCAATTCAAAATTTCCTATTTAGCTCAGTTTCTTTTCAATTCCAAATGCTGCACCTCTGACGGACCTATTAAGCTCAGTCTCCTTTCAACTCAAAGGCTGCATCTCTGACGGATCTTTATTTGGCTCAGTTTCCTTTCAATTCAGAAAACTGCATCTCTGACGAATCAATTTAGCTCAGTTTCTTTTCAAAGTCTGCATCCTGACGGATAATTATGCTCAGCGGGATCACTTCGGGGCAAGGAGCTTGCTGAACTTGGGCGGAAGTCGTCGTCGCCAAACCACGAGTTGGGATTAGAAATAGCGCCTCACAAGACCGAGGCCCTATGGTTCCATAAATTACAGGGAACCACCCGACCTGTGTGTCCGCGTGGGTGGTCTGATGTCAGAGTGGGAGGCACATGAAGTACCTAGGCCTCCACCTGGACAGTCGCTGGGGCTTCAGAACATTTCGAGCGCCTAGTCCCCGGATCGAAAGGGTAGGGTGCTATGCAGCGACTGCCGCCCAATCTAGGGGACCAACGGAGGAATACGTCGCCTCTATGCGGGAGTTACGATCCGTAGCTCTGTATGGAGCGTGTACAAAGGCTGGCCATCCGACGCTGTAGAACTAAAATCTATAGTGTTCAGCGGAGGATGGCCATACGGATCGTACGAGGATACCGAACTATATCCTTTGAGGCGGCGACATCCTGGCTCGCTTTCCACCACTAGATATACTGGCGGAAATGGACGCGAGGGTGTACTCCGAATCCGTGCCTCTGCCAGAGCGGTGGTAGTAGGAGCCAGAAGAGGCGCTCGAATCAATTAAACGGCAGGAACGACAAAACGCTTTGGCGTCATGGCGCTCTCGACTTGAGGTGCGCTATGAACGCAAGCGTCATGGAGCAATCCTGCCGGTCTTCGAAGCCTGGATGCAGCGACGAGCAGGAAGACTTCACTATAGACTTACACAGATAATTACCGGGCATGGGTGCTTCGGTGATTATCTGTAAGATCGGACGCGAGGCGACGGCGAACTGTCACTGTGGTGGACGGGACCAGGACTCCGCTTCCCACACGCTCGCAGTATGCCCAGCGTGGGAACGGGAGCGAACGATCCTGGTAAACCGCATCGACAGAACCTCTCCCTGCCAGCAGTCGTGTCGGCGATGCTGAGCGGGATTTGGCGTGGAGGCTGCAGCCACCTTCAGAATCTGTTATGATTCAGAAGGAGGCTCTGAGCGAGATCGGGAGAGGCGGATCCCGCGCGGAGACGACGTCGCCAAGGCGTTCGTCACGGCCTCCTCTTGAAAACGGTGTTCCCTACCAGAAACGGGGCCTCGGGGTTGCAGACGCTCGGGGCGGGGCCTCGAACGCCTAGTTATGTAACCTCGAGGAGGACGATGACTCGAAGTGGTCTCGAGACATCGTGATAGCACTGCGAGGGTGCTGGGGGTAGCATGTACTGCCCCCGGGACGTGCTATTAGTGTAGCAAAGCGATGGAGAGGCCCCGGTTGCGTTCCGAACGGAGATCCCGGGACACCTCGTATACGCTGATGGTGACCACCGTGGGGTTTGAGCCGATAGGAGTCCGGCATAACCTTTTCGTTGCCCCCGCAGCGGAAGGTATCCATGAGGATTTCCCCACGAAAAAAAAAAAAAGACTCATTGAGCAAGCTGAACGTCAATCTACTATAAGGGCATCTGAAACACCAGAACAGACACAGGCGCGAAGAGATGCAAATGCATAGCTCCAAGCTGAACGTTGACAAAATTTTCAAAGAAACAATTGGTCGGTTTTTAATGACGCAGCATTCAATTATGATCCGTTGATTGATTATAAAAATCACAGGTTAGTTGTTATCGGACTGATGGACAAGGCGTGTCGATTTTGCAGCGCTTTAAAATGGAAAGATGAGACCGCAGGCATGTGCTGTTCCAATGGTAAAGTGTCTCTTCCGTTACTTGGGAAACCAGAAGAACCTTTGAAAACTCTCTTTTTATATGATGCTAATGAGTCACGGCGCTTTTTAAACAGGATCCGGAAATATAACTCATGCTTTCAAATGACGTCCTTCGGAGTTGACCGGGAAATAATAATGCCGGGATTTTCGCATAGTCAGTCCGGGATAGTGCAAGGGCAAATTTATCATAGAATAGGTTCACTTTTTCCAGCTGAAAACGAACAGCATAAATTTTTACAAGTATATTTTATGGGTGACGAAGAAATTGAGGTAGACCGTCGCTGCGAATTCATCCAGGGAGTTGAGAGAGACACAGTGTTCAAAATTCAAAGATTCTTGCATGAACGTAACATTTTAGTCAAAACATTTAAAACTGCTTTAGAAAACCTACCTGAAGAGGATTATAAAGTCGTCATTCACGCAGATCGGACCCCTCGAGGAGAGCATGAAAGGCGCTACAATGCACTTTTGATAAACGAAATAGCAGCCGTAATTAGTGGTGATCAATTTTCTTCACGAGACATTGTCTTGCGAGCACGTGATGATACGTTGCAACGGGTAGCCGATACATTTATTATAGCCCATTGATTTATTGCAAAGGACAAGAGGGTTATCATTTTCAAATTCCACTCATTAACCCGGTCACAAAGGAGCCTACTCCGAACAAAAAAGTATCATGTATGGATTTTTATGCGTATCATACGATCATCATCATCATCATCATTACAGCCTTTCACAAGTCCACTGCTGAACATAGGCCTCCCCCAAGGAATGCCACAAAGCACCGCATCCATCGACTTCCTGCATGTCTTACCAGGTCGTCACTCCATCTAGTGGGGGGACGCCCTACACTTCGTCCGCCGGTACGAGGCCGCCACTCGAGAACCTTTTTTCCCCATCGGTTGTCGGTTCTTCGAGCTATATGGCCGGCCCATTGCCACTTCAGCTTACTAATCTGTTGGGCTATGTCGGTCACTCTGGTTCTACTGCGGATATCCTCATTTCTAAGTTTATCACGCAGTGCGACCCCGAGCATAGCCCTCTCCATAGCTCGCTGAGCGACCTTGAGCGTCCTCATCCGGCCAGCAGTGAAGGACCACGTCTCAGTTCCGTAGGTCATCACTGGCAACACGCACTGGTTGTACAGCCTCGTTTTCAAGTTTTGAGGTACACCTGACGAGAAGATGTGCCGTAACTTCCCGAACGCTGCCCAGCCGAGTTGAATCCGTCGATTGACCTCTCGGTCGAAGTTGGACTTACCTAGTCGGACTATTTGTCCCAGGTAAACATATTCGTCAACAACTTCGAGCTTAGTGCTCCCAACAACTACCGGCATAGGTGTGACATGGACATTAAACATGATCTTTGTTTTGTCCATGTTCATCTTAAGACCTATCCGTTGGGAGGCACTATTGAGGTCATTGAGCATAGTGCTTAGGTCCTCCAGCGATTCTGCCATAAGGACTATATCATCGGCAAATCGAAGGTGGTGATGTACTCGCCATTGATGTTAATGCCGTATCCTTTCCAGTCCAGAAGCTTGAAAACGTCTTCCAATGCAGCGGTGAAGGTTTCGGGGATATAACGTCACCCTGTCTTACACCTCTGCATTTGGATAGGTTTTGTACTCTGGTTCTGTACTCGGATAGCCATCGTGGCCCTACTGTACAAGCACTTCAGCACTTCGATATACCGACAGTCAACTTGGCACCGCTAAAGGGACTGCAGCAGCCCAAATTTCGACGGAATCAAAGGTTTTCTCATAGTCCACATACGCCAGACATAGTGGCAAATTGTACTCCTCGGACTTCTGTACAATTTGCCGAAGGGTATGTATGTGGTCTATGGTGCTAAAACCTTTTCGAAACCGGCTTGTTCGGAGGCTGGAAGTCGTCGAGTCTGCGTGCGAGACGATTCGTAATGACTCGAAAACAGCACGTAGACGCGGCTCAGAAGGAAATCGGTCTGTAGTTCTTCAAAGAGCGTTGTCGCCTTTCTTGAAGAACAAGACCACCGCACTTCTGCTCCACGCCTCCGGTGTAGTGCCACCATGTAGGACGGAATTAAAGGCTTCTGAAGGACTTCAAGTACCGGTTTTCCACCCGCTTTCAGAAGCTCCGCTGTAATTCCATCTCGCCTGGGGCCTTGCCGTTTTAAGGTGCTGAGAGCCATTCTAATCTCGCTCAGACTGACGTCCGGGATATCATCGGAATAGTGTCGGATAAGACTCGCTCTTGGATCGTTACTCACACTTGCGTGTGGCTCCAACGATGATGTGTACAGCTGCCCATAGAACCTCTCAATCTCACTCAAAATCTCAGGTGTCCCGGAAACGACGCTGCCACACTCGGTCTTCAGCTTCGACAGTTGGCTCTTTCTGGCAGACAGATCTCTGGCAAAGACTTTGGAGCCCTGGTTCCGCTCGATCGCTTCTTCAATACGAGCTGTATTGAAGTTGCGCAAGTCCCGCCGCATGCATTTGGAATCTGTCTGTTCAGTTGCCTGTATGCTATCAAATCTACTGAAGATTGCAGCTTCATTTCCCGTCTAACAGTTTTGTGTTCTTCTGCGGCGGGTCTTACAAAACTTAGCTCCGACCGCATGGACAGTTTCCACGAGCTTGTCATTCATATCGTCCACTGCATTGCAATCTTCTAGGCACTGAAAACGGTTTTGTAACTCGAGCTGAAAGGTTTCGGGACTTTGGATTAGAGCACGAGGGGGACGGAGCGTTGACTTCATTAGACGACACCTCTCCAACTTAACGTTTAGGTTCAGTGTGCCTCAACCATTCGGTGATCGCTACCAGTTTTCACCCTCGCGATTACTGAGACATCACTGAACAGTTGGCGTCTAGTCCTCATAATGAAGTCAATCTCATTTTTGTCGAACCGTCGGGGCTCGACCAGGTCCACTTCCTGTGGGGCAGCTTCTGGAAGAAAGAGTTCATCATAAAGAGTCCTCTTTCTCCATGAAGTCGGCCAGCTGCCCCTTGGGTTCCGTTGCCCTAATCCGAATTTCCTACTTTCAGCTCACCGTTCTCTTGTGCCTAGCTTTGCGTTGAAGTCTCCTATTAACACCGTATAGTGGGTTTTAGATGAATGCATGGCTCTAGAGATATCCTCATACATTTCCTCCACCTCCTCATCGGGGTGTGCCGAAGTTGGTGCGTAAACCTGTATGACCTTCAGCGAATACCGTTTGGTGATTCTGAGTATAAGGTACGCAACCTCGTCGACACACTCCCAATTTTACAACGTTGTTAACGAGAGACTTGTGGACGATAAACCGACACCTCCTTGGGACAGATGGTCGCCCTCCCGGTGATAGAACAAGTTGCCGGATTCGAGGATTACCGTGTCCTCCCCTCTTCGGACCTCGGATAATCCTATAATATTCCAGCGCAACTTGTCTATCTTCTTCCAGCTCCAGGATCTTCTCGTCAGTCCTCAGAGTGCGTGCGTTATAAGTTGCCAGGTCGAGTCGTCGTAGGTGGCAACCGAACCTCCACCGGAGATTCTTAGCACCCCTGCCCCGCCGTTACCATGGTCGCCACCGTAGCCAGGAATAGCGGGGCCGCCGGGGATCAGGCCGTTTCTTCGTAACTTTCTTCATTGGGGATATTGCCGTAGTTGCCACGCTTGGCGAGCGGGTTGGCAACCGCAGTTTTTATTATTTGCTGTTATCAGAAAGATGCTGCTGCCCATCTTCTGCCTCATAGCTCTCTCGTCGCCTCACGACACCCACGGGAAGATATGGGGTAGTGGGTATTCTAACCCGCCACTACACGGGGATCATACGATGTTGCGAGAAAATGATTTTAACCTCTTAGCCCGGTGTAGACAATTATTTCATCAATTTTTGGTAGACATGTATGTGAAGGTAGAAAGTGAACGTCTCCATTATATATCTTTAAATCAAAAAAAGCTGCGCGTTGAGAATTATATACATTTACAAGATGCAGTTTCTAGCGACGCCAATGTAAACCCCAGAGATTTAGGTAAAATGGTAATTCTGCCCTCATCATTCGTTAACAGTCCCCGCTACCTACATGAGTACACACAAGACGCATTCGCCTATGTACGAACTTACGGAAGACCTGATCTTTTTGTTACTTTTACTTGCAATCCCACATGGAAAGAAATAACCGAGGAGCTAATGCCGGGCCAAAAAAGTACTGACAGACACGATTTAGTTGCTAGAGTATTTAGATTAAAAGTACAAAAATTTATGTATGTAATTAACAAAGGGAAAATTTTCGGAGAGGTGCAGTGCTTCATGTATTCAATTGAATGGCAAAAAAGAGGATTACTGCATGCCCACATTCTAATATGGCTTAAAGAGAAGTTGCGGCCCAGCCAAATAGACGACATAATAAGCGCCGAGATTCCGGATCCTGAGCAAGATAAAGAATTGTATGATACCATCGTCCGAAATATGATTCACGGTCCATGTGGAGCACGAAATTCGATATCGCCATGTATGTAAGAAGGAAAATGTACAAAGAAATTCCCTAAACAGCTATTAAAAGAAACAGTGCACAATGACAATGGCTACCCTTTATACAGACGCAGAGCTCCCGAAGATGGTGGCAGGAAAGTTACAATCAAATCTCGCTCTGGAGCGTTTGAAACCTTAACGTACGTACATAAATAAAGGAAGCGACCAAGCAATATTTAATCTTAGGAGTGAAAGTGAGGCAAATCCCGTTAATGAAGTACAGACCTTTCAAGCAGGGCGTTATGTCAGCAGTAACGAGGCAACGTGGCGTCTCCTTGGCTTCCCTTTACACGAAAAGCACCCAACAGTTACTCACCTTGCTGTGCACTTAGAAAATGGAGAGCGTGTATATTTCACCGAAAGAAATTTCCAAGAAAGAATTGCATCACCGCCAAAAACTACACTAACAGCCTTCTTTCAACTTTGTCAAACCGACCCTTTGCAAAACGTTGTTATATTCTGAAGTCCCCGCTATTATACTTGGAACACATCTAGGAAGGTGGAAACGCCGTATTCAAGGCGCGCCTGTTGCAAATTGGCCCGGTGTAAAGTCATCAGATGCCCTTGGTCGTGTGTATACCGTCCATGTAACTAATTTTGAATGTTTGTTTACGATTGCTGCTGCACCATGTCCGGGGTCCTACAGGATATAAAGACCTTAAAACTGTCAACGGTCAGGAATGCGCAACTTATAGAGAAACATGTGAAGCTCTGCATCTTTAGAAAACGATAATCACTGGGATGAAACCATGGAGGAAGCTGTGCAGTGCCAGTCACCAGCCAAAATTAGGGATCTTTATGCAACTCTCATATCATCTTGTGGGCTATCTAATGCTTGAGCGCACTAATTTTAGTATAGACATTATATTATTATGAAATAAATGTCAGACAAGCGGAGCTGCCGTTATATTGTATAGATGGGTATGATATGCACGGGTTTACAAGAGAAAATCGACGAGGAGGAGGCTTATTAAACTAAAATGAATTGCGCCTGCAAACAGTAAACCCGCAAAGCTGTGGTTTGGAAATATTGCACAGTCAACTTAAGAGCTCTGACACCACCATACACATAATCACCGTATACAAACCGCCAAACACAAATAAGTTATGCTGTATTCAAGAATTATCTGTACTAATTAAGCAAATTCCCGAATACGAGGACGTCATTATTGCAGGTGATATGAATATCAACTTATTAGAAAAATACAACCACCGATAAATACAAAACGCAATGTATAGTTACGGAATGCAGAGCGTTATCAATGACTTTACTCGCGAGGAAATATTAGCCGGTAGACTCGTAACGTCGTGCATCGATCATGTATGGGTACGTACACGCAGCCGCCGATTCGCTTCACATATGTTTACGTGCAAGTTGTCGGATCACTATATGGTAGGTGTAAGTATTACCAAAGAATCAAAAGGGGTAAATAGAATAAGTCTTACTAGTGGCAAATATAAAATGTATACTTTGAATAATAAAGTAATAACTCGTGAGTTAGAGCAGGTTGATTGGAGTAAGCTCGTAGAGATAGACTGTCCTTTGATAATTTATGAACAATTGTGTAATGTTTTTGCACCTATCTACGATAAAGCTAAAGTTAGCCTTAATTGTAATAAAAAAAAACGGGTAATACAGCCGTGGATCTCTAAAAAAATTAAAATATTGATAGATAGAAGAGATTATTTATTCCGCAGGTGGAAGACTAGTCCTCAAAATGTTACTTATAGATTAGAATATACGAAACACAGAAATCAAACAAATAAAATTATTAACAAAGCTAAAATAACTATAGAAGGCAGGAACTATCACGCTGTCAGGGAGACTTTAGAAATTATGAAACAATAAATTGCTGGCTAGAAATAGTAAAAATAGCTTAGATGACGTAGTAATTAAGTATCTAGGAAAAATCAATAGTATAAGTGATATATGTTCAAAATTCTCAGAAACATTTACAAAAGAAATTGATAAAATAAAACATCAATGTAATATTAAATTACTAAATCATGAGACCTATGTAAAATCAGGTGATACCACTTTCTATTACAAAAGGTAACCGAAAATGAAATAAAAAATAATTAGTCAACTAAATAGTAAAAATCGCCAGGTTTAGATGGAATAAGGCCGCAAGATCTAATTTTAGTTAAAGAATAAATAAGTCCAATATTAGCAAAATTGTGAACCTTAGTTTTAAAACAGGCTTATACCCAGACAGTTTAAAAGGTCTATTATCCGCCCTGTTTATAAGCAAGGAGACCATTGCAATTATTCAAACTATAGACCTATTGCAATATTGTCTGTTATTAATAAAATAGTGGAGAAAGTGATAGTTAATAGAATTAGTGAGTATCTAGAAAAAACTGCATAATTACAGAAAACAGCACGGATTTAGAAAATTACGTAGTACATCGACGGCCTTATCAAATTTCACCGACGATATCAACGAATGCTTAGGTAGTAAGCAGTATGTATTTCTTTTATTCATAGATTTTAAAAAAGCGTTTGATACGCTGGACCATGAGCAGCTGTTGGTAGCTATGGAAGAGTGCGGAATCCGCGGGCCAATCAGCTCATGGTTTCGTAACTATTTACACAACAGAATGTTGTGCACAAAGATAAAAGAAACCATTTGTCATGGTAAATTAGTTAGTACTGGAGTTCCTACTGGCTCTGTGTTTGGCCCTGTGGGCTATATCATGCATGTAAATAGCATGGTAAACGTTGTGAAAAACTGCAGAACATACATGTATGCTGACGACACATGCATGATGTATGCTGACAGGGATATGAAGGTGATTGAGAACAAAATACAATCGGATTTTGATAACGTAATCAAATGGTCCCACGATAATGGAATAATTTTAAATATAGAGAAAACGAAATGTATGCTCATTCAATCGCCATACCTGCATAAACCATGTATACCTACAAGTATAAATATCATAGGCCATTCGTATGATTGCTTGCATAGAAATAAACAATGCATTGGTTGTAAATCGATTGAGCTTGTTGAGAATTACAAATATCTAGGATTAACCATAGATACTAAGTTTAGTTGGAATTTCCATATAGAACAGTATGTAATAAATTAAGATCGTTATTATGTAAGTTTGTACACCTTAAAAGCGTAGTTGATAAAACAACTTTACGCATTCTGTACTATGCTCTCGTGGATTCTGTAATTAATTATGGCTTTCAGCATATGGACGTACGTTCCGAACGTACATGGATAGGATACATAATCTTCAACTAAGATTTATTAAACTGTTAGTTAGTAAGCAAGCTAAAGAGAAAAGTAAGGGTAACTATAATCTATTGTTTAAAATGCAATATTCTACCAGTACGTGAAAAACAAAGTATTTATTAGCAATTGAAGGATACAAAAGTAAATTTTAGTTAGAAATCAATTTATGGTAATTTAAGAAAGAATATAAATTGTTTGAGGAACCAAGTGCGCAAAACTACTTTGGTGAAAGGACGCGTAGGTATTTAGTGCCAAAATATTTAATGAAAACGTGCCACAAGAGGCCTGTAAGACAAAACAAATTTTAAAAACAAATTGAAATATTGGCTACTGAATGCCATCGGCGACCTGTAGTATTAGAGTAGTAATATTTAGTTTATTATTAATTATTAATCTTAATTATTTTTATTAATCTTTATTCATTATTAATTTAATTTAAGATATTCGTTTTCTGTCTTTATAGCTTTGTTATTAATTTAGTGATAAGTGTACTTTACCTACTTAGTCTTTAGTTTTTTTTTTAATTACATTATATGTTTACTAATATGTTTTGTTTTAAAATTTATTTTAGAGAAATATTAAAATGCAATTGTAAACCTTAATGAGTGCAGTTTCATAATAAACTGTATTCTCAGTTTGCGAACTTAATGTTTTGAACCAATTGTATTTACTATGATAATAAATAAATTAAAAAAAAAAATTGTGGGACAAATATAAAGAGTACATGGCGGAAGATATTTTATGAAGGTTACAGTAGACACACGCGAACATGACATACAATGAACACATTTATAATGAAGCACTTGGAAAATTGAAGATAAAGTAATGGCAATGGTAGGCAAAAATTAAGCGACTTTGGAATGATAAGCCCTCAGCGAACAACCGAAAATGAACTAGTGATGAAATTATACGTGAAACAAACTACGATATACCAGCTTTGCAGCAGCAAGTAGCCGAATTTGTACCCTGCTTGTTTCCCGAACAAAAACGAGTTTTGACAAAGTATTAGGACAAATTGAATCTGGAAATGTTGCACTTTTCTTTTAGATGCCCTGAAGGAACTGGGAAGACATTTTGTTAAATTTATTATTAGCGCAAGTACGGAAAGATAAAAACATTGCTGTATGAAGCCTCTCGGTATAGCTGCCACGCTGCTAAGCGGGGCCGCACTGCACATTCTGTTTTAAACTCCTCTAAATCTAGCCCAGGAAGAATCGCCGATCTACAACTTTAGCAAAAATAGTGCACAAGATATAATGCTACGACAATGCAAACTTTTAGTATGGGACGAAAGTACAATGTCACATAAAAAAGCTGTAGAAGCACTAAATCGAACGCTCCAGGATTTGCGCAGCAATACCGATGTAATGGGAGGAATGGTGGTTTTACTGGCTGGTGACTTTCGCCAAACTTTACCTGTCATTCAAAAGGGCACACCTGCAGATGAAATTAAAGCATGCTTCAAGTCGTCTATTTTATGGAACAAGGTGACAAAATTCAGTTTAACTACGAATATGAGAGTGCATTTGTACTCGTATAGTGATATCAATGCTGGAAACTATGCTGACACACTATTAAAAATTGGCGATGGGCGGTTGGAAACGGATGCTGAGGGCTGCGTTAAATTGACGAGAGATTTTTGTAATTTAGTACAGAGTCATTCCGAATTAATTGCGAGCGTTTATTCAGATTTAACGAACAACATGCATGAAGAAGACAAATGGTTATGTGAAAGGGCGATTCTTGCACCAAAAAATGAGAGCGTTAACAAAATAAATTCAGATATATTAAGCGAAGTAGCAGGAGGAATAACAGAGTATTTGTCAGTAGACACAGTTATGGACACAGAACAGAGCACTTCATATCCCGTAGAGTTTCTAAATTCTCTAGAGTTGTCAGGTGTGCCCTCACATAAGCTTCAATTAAAATTAGGCGTCCCAGTCATGCTAATGCGAAATTTAGATGCTCCTCGGTTATGTAACGGGACAAGGCTGCATGTGACACATCTTGGACGGAACATAATCGGTGCTACAATTTGGACAGGCGTAGGAAAAGGTGAAAATGTTATTATACCACGGATCCCTATAATTCTCACAGATCTTCCTTTTCAATTCAAAAGGTTGCAGTTCCCTATTAAGCTCAGTTTTGCAATGACAATTAATAAAGCGCAAGGGCAAACGTTACAGGTAGCGGGGGTCAACTTAGAAAAACCGTGCTTCTTTCATGGTCAGCTGGATGTAGCATGTTCGCGTGTGTCAAATGCCCAGAATTCCACATTCTTTCCCTGAATGGAAAACATATAACATTGTGTACAGTAGCGTCTTAAAATAGTGTTCAGTTAGTTTTTTCCAAAATTCCCACAATCAATTAATCAGAATTCCACAGATCTTCCCTTTCAATTCAAAATTTCCTATTTAGCTCAGTTTTTTCAATTCCAAATGCTGCACCTCTGACGGACCTATTAAGCTCAGTTTCCTTTCAACTCAAAGGCTGCATCTCTGACGGATCTTTTATTTGGCTCAGTTTCCTTTCAATTCAGAAAACTGCATCTCTGACGAATCAATTTAGCTCAGTTTCTTTTCAAAGTCTGCATCCTGACGGATAATTATGCTCAGTTTCCTTTAATTAAAAAAATATCCCATTTCCATTTGGAATAAACAGGCTATTTTCATGCTTTCCTATACGCTGCGTTTCAAAACATTTAAATAGGCTGACGACTCAATTTTGCTCAGTTTCCTTTTAATGGCTGCATCTCTGACAAATCTATAAAACTCAGTTTTCTTTCAATTCAAAAAGCAATGGATAGTTCATTTCCCAGTGACCATGCGGGCGAAGCCGGGTAACAGCTAGTAATTAATATTTGTAATTATTAATTTTAAAATATCAAAATATTATGTTGTCTTGTATACTTACCTCCGAACTATAACGACGATCAGTATTTAAATGTTTTAGCCTATATTGAAGATGTTATTTTTACCTACACTGACATGAATGTATTAATTTTAGGTGATTTCAATTTGAATTCTTGTAGCGTTAATGTAAAGACCCAATTTGATTTTTTTTGTAATTTTTGTACGCTCCACCAATTTAATACAGTATTAAATAGACGAGGCGGTATGTTGAATCTCGTAATGAGCAATTTAGAGCCCAATCAGTTAAGTTTTTCTCTAAATTTATTAAGGGTCTACCTCTGGTAGAAATTGATGAGTATCATCCCGCTCTTGAAACTATAATCAAGCTTCCATTCGCTTGTCCAACATTGATTTCTTCTCCTGCTTCGCCAACGTCATCCCTTTCCAATACTCAGAGCTACAACTGGAACTGCCGCAAGGTAGATTTTTAAGGTCTATATGCGGCTTAATCCAAATTTGATTCGTCGGATTTACTTAAAGAGATTGATATTGACTGTGCTGTTCAGTTGTACTACGAGAAATTGTACGATTGTATAAATCTCTTTGTACCCGTTTCTTTACGCACTACCATTAATCACTGATATGTATATCCTAAATGGTATACTGCTGAAATTATAAATAATACGAGTATTAAATATAATCACTATCATCTTAAGAAGTATAAAAAGGAAAGTAAAGAATTCAATAGTCAAATGTTTAAGTAGTATAGGGAGTAGGTAAAAAAACTGATTGACTGATCGGTACAACGGAATATTATTAACGACCCAGTTAAATTTTGGGATTACGTTAAAGACAAAAAATCAGGTAGCAGAAGACATGCGGATACTTATATATATAAGGATATTGAGGTAAAGAGGCAGGCGGCTTCTGATGCCTTTGCAGAATTTTTCAGCTCCGTGTTTCATCCGAACATACCCTTTTTGGATTCTAATCAGCCTTATTAGCACTCAAGCTGCACATATTAACCAGGACATTACGTCCGTATCTGTGAACGCGGTAAATGCGAGGGATTTGAAAGAGGCTGTGAAACATCTCAAGCCGCGCTCATCTAGTGGGCCTGATGGCATTCCTGGTTTCTTGGCTAAAGATTGTATGGCGGTACTACATACAGCTGTTTATGTGAAAAGCACGGATTGGCTAAATGTATACCCTCAACATTTAAAGTCTAAACCTGGGACTTCTTGTTTTAAAGCCAGTACACAAGTTTCGTCACCTCATTTCATCCAGTATGAAAAAAGGCGATTACATATAATTTCAGGAAAATCTTATAAGTTCCATCAGACTGTGGTATACCCTCCCCCTCCACACGTCGACGGGCAACAGCATCATATATGCGAGATGTTTCTTACTGCTTTCGTAAATGACAATTAAATAAAACCCTTCCTACGGTAGAGGCCTAGTAGTACAGCAATGGATTTTTACGGGCTGGTGATGATGTTGACAAAGAAGAAGGCACTTCAAGAACTATGTTACATTTAACAGGACTTCACACACGATATCTTATTTCATCTTAGTCTCACTTTTAATTACGTTCATGGTAACTCAATATGAGTAACATTTCACAGTTGAGTCTCCTTTCACAGTTTTAGTATTTTATACTGGAGCTTATCAGTCAAGCTAGAAAACGGCGCGTTTTTGCACGAGATGGTGAAATTCAATTTATAATTCACTGAATGTCAGTACGCTTTCTGCCGCTATCGTTTATTCAGTTACTGTGACTCAATTTCGTTGCAATTTTCTCTGACGCCCTTAACGTATAACGAGTTGAAAAATATTTTAAATGTTATCATTTTTGTCCTTTATAATATGTTCCTTAAAATTATTATTAAAATATAATACATATTCATATGGGATTTAAGCGGTGCAGGGTAAACGCAATAAATCAACGACAGTAAACGTTACCACTTACAAATCAGCATGGGACTTTTAATGGGCTGTAATGAATAAATGATAATGACGTCATCTCATTGTAATGCTACCAGATTAATTATATTTATAGCCCTTGTATACTTAAGCCTTTATAATTAATGTAGTCCTAAATTATATTTTGGGGTACCTAACTATTATTCAAAGAATATATGGTCCTTTATATATGAACATATTTAGGTATGTGGAAGAAATTGGTACACTATTTCCGTGTTCTAACCATTGATCGACCGGTTAATGAAAATGTCGCCTTCATTTTATTTTTTAATAGAATTAGGGTGACAAACGAGCACACAGTCTACCTGATGGTAAGTAGATGCTGTCGCCCATATACATGTAAACCTATTCTCAATTATGAATCAAAATGCAGATGCGTTGTCACCCCTGAGGTCTAAGATGGAATGCCTCCCTTCCAGTATTTTAATGATATAATCTTTATTTTAACCGTTAACGAGGCATTTCATCATAGTCTTGAGAGGTAATGACGCATCTGCATTTTGATTCTTAATCGAAGATCGATGTAGGTGTCTATGGGACACAGCATCCACTTAACATCAGGTGGAATATGTGTATGTTTGTAACGTACGTTACTAACGTTAACTTTTTTAACGAGGTAGAGCCACGCTGCAGCTATATTATGGTTTTAGCACGAATGGGTCGGCTCTACCGGGATAGGACCACACTCTCACAGAATACCAGCGTAAAATAGCAGCTTTATACAGCTGTGTTTCGTATGGTGAGTGTATAGAACCGGAGACCCTTTTTACTGGAAACAAGGCATTCTATCTTAGTCCTCAGGAATGACAACGCATCCGCATTTTGATTCTTAATCGAGTATAAATGTTGATGTCAATGGACCACAGCATACACTTCCCACAACGTTGACTGTATGCTCGTTTATCGCGTTATTATATAATAAATCCCTTGCTTTAAAAAAAAGTTTATACCGAATTATTTAGGATGGATGGGCTTGGAGAGAAATTTTCATTTTACGAATTATAGTGCTCTTGCTGAATTCCAATGAGTTATTCATTTCAACTACTCGCTAAAGTCGCTGAAATTTTAAAAAGGGTAAGAAAGCCAGTATAGACACAAACTCAGAGGCACTATTCTTATTCCTCAAAGGTAACATTCTTAGCCTGAATTTTATTATAAATGTTCTATGTCTGCAGTAGCTACTTTGTTAGCCCATTCGTCACTCTGATTTTATAAAAACCTTATTATACTGTGAAAATAAGACTGGCAATAAAACCTTAAGATTAACAACGCACAACTAAGGGAAAAAAGGTTTTTGAGTGGCAGCCTTGTACCGGTAAGCGAAAAGGAGGGGGGTCCCCACTAGATGTAGTGAAAACCAAGTAAAGTAGAATCATTAAAATAGGTTCACAATTTTGAAGATAACAGGTAACATAACATACATACAAAAAAAGAACATACCTAAAGTCGAATTAGCAAACTTCTTTTTATGAAATTGGCTAAAATAGAGATTCATCATCATTATCATTACAGCCGTTCACAAGTCCACTGCTGAACATAGGCCTCCCCCAAGGAATGCCACAAAGCACGGTCCTGAGCCACCTATATATATGTATATATATACGAGGGCGACACTGAAAGTTTTTAGAACTGGCCACTTGTAAACAATATGATAAAAAAATAAGTTCAAATTTTGAAAATGGAACTCTGCCAATATTATTTTGGTTCTGTAAATAAAACCTTAAGATTAACAACTAATCTTTAAAGTTATTTCTCCGATAGAAAAAAAATTATAATATATACTGATAATACTGATAATATTATTGTGTATTTAAATTCCTACATAAATTAAGTGGGACGTAATTAATTCTTAAAATAATTGGCTAAATTAATTCAAAGTAAAAACAAAAACCTTCGCGTTCATCTTTTCTTCTTTAGTTTACATAATTACAACCGAAAATGAAAGTGCCTGGGGACAGTAACTTTTTTGCTAAGCTTTGACCAAGGAAACAAAAGTAATCTAAATTTTTACTTCATTAATTTTTTATTTCTTTATATATAACCAGTGAAAGTTCATCAGCTTTCGAATAAAAGAACATTATCAATTTAGGTCCTTTATTTTTTAAGTTACTTTATATTTATTTAGTCAAACACCTCAGTCCCCCCCCCCGTGACCATGGGCGCTGTAAAGCACCCGAAACGTCAGGAATTAAAAAGTTAAATTAAACGCGATATAATCCGTAAAAATTAGTTTCATTTACTTTATTAAGTTTAAATAATTAATACTAAATATTAGCTCATAAACAGTAACTGTTCTAATGCTCGGACCACACTAACGAGAAATGCCGTTAATTATCGCGTTGATGGGCGTTGAATGTAGGTTGGCCACCACCAAACGCGATAATTTTACAACGGCATTAACAATGCCGTTTGCCGTTGGGCGATAACTCGAGTGGCGGTACATCAAAGACATTAACGCACGAATTAACGCGTTGAAGCGGCCACACTACGTTTGTCTCATTGTGCACGGTGAGCGCAACGGGGTCGCACGTATGGCTGTGATGGAGTGGAATAATCAAAAGTTATTACGTTTCTTGAGATTCTGCAAACAGAGCCAAGCTTAGGCAATGATAAAATATATTCATATAATAAACATTTACACTCATGAAATATAGAGTAGCAGCGTCAACGTTCATCTTGCTTGAAATTCAAGCAATATTAACGTAAAGTGACCATACGTCCCGTTTTGAACGGGACTGTCCCTTTTCTCGGTCACCTGTCCCGTTGTCCCCAAAAAAAGCTCCGGGACGCAAAATAGTCCCGTTGTCCTAAACCGCGCGAAAATTGGGACCGACCAAAAATAACCGAATGGGATAATTTAAAAGTTTTCGTAGAAATTCGTTGGGTGGAAGTATTCAAACATTTCGCACCATAAATCTCTTTGATGTACCGCCACTCGAGTTATCGCCCAACGGCAAACGGCATTGTTAATGCCGTTGAAAAATTATCACGTTAAGCGTGGCCACACCTCCATTCAACGCCCATCAACGCGATAATTAACGGCATTTCTCGTTGGTGTAGCCCCAGCATTAGGAACATACCGCGTTTTAAAGGGAATCACAGTTGCAAACTTTCTGAATAGTGTTGACATTTTTTTATCTATAAAAGATGTCTCGTGTAGAAGCGAAACACGTGTCGTATTATCGAGAGTGTTGTGTCGTTCCTATAGTGTGGTAGTTTTGGGTTGGTGGTGCCGGGAGTGGTGGTGCTGGGAGTGGTGGTGCTGAGAGTGGTGGTGCAGGGGGTGGTGGTGCAGGGGGTGGTGGTGCTGGGATTGGTGGTGACGGGTATAGTGCACGCAATTGAGGGAGGGTGGGAGGTCCCCTTCAAACTGCGCAGGACACATTATTTTCTTTCTTTACGCGGAATTAAGCAAATTAAGATATAACAACCTCATATTAATATTTGTTACCCTTATTCTAATAAGGGTGACAAACGAGCACACAGTCGACTTGATGGTAAGTGGATGCTGTGGCCCATAGACATCTACATTTATCTTCTCAGAACTAAGATGAAATGCCTCATTTCCAGTAAAAAGGGTCTCCGGTTCTCTACACTCACCATACGAAACATAGCTGCATTAAGCTGCTATTTTACTCCAGCTGGTCCAGCTGACCCATTCGTGTTATAACGGTGGTGACTCACCGGCACACCGCCTACAACTTTACATGGCACAGGTTCGGCCTCACATGGAATACTGTTCCCATCTCTAGGCTGGGGCTCCCCAGTGCCAGCTGCTTACACTTGACCGCATCCAGCGCAGAGTGGCTCGAATCGTCGATGACCGAGTCGTTTCCGATCGGCTCGATTCACTGGAGCTGCGAAGAGATGTTGCATCCCTTTGCATTTTCTTTCGCATTTACCGCGGGGAGTGGTCTGAGGAATTGTTCGGATTAATCCCAGCCGCCAAATTTCGCGAACGCACATCCCGGCAAAACTCCCGATACCGTCCACACCAGCTGGATGCTTGGCGGTCCACCACTGTACGTTTCACTAGGAGTTTTCTTCCGCGTACGTCCTCTCTGTGGAATAATTTACCACCGGCGATTTTTCTGGACCGATACGACTTAGGGACCTTCAAGAAAAGAGCTTACTCCTTTTTAAAAGGCCGGCAACGCACCTGCAATTCCCTTGGTATTGCAGTTGTTCATGGGCGGCGGTAGTCACTTACCATCAGGTGAACCGTATGCTCGTTTGCCCCCTCTCCTATAAAAAATAAATAAAAAATAACCATAATATAGCTGCAGCGTGGCGCTACCACGTATCATCCAACAACAGCTTAGAAACATACCAGGACCACTGAATCAACGGTCCTATGTAGTGGACACCTAAATCAAATTAACCCAGGTGGGACTTCTTTTCAACATAGGAGTTGGTCTAGGTAGGCAACACCCTCTTACCTATTTCTTTTATGAATGTTACTAAGTAATTGCCAAGTAAACTCATATGCAGAAGAAACAAGGTTAGATTAAATCATGCACCCTTGTGGAACAACACCATTCAAAGACACAGAATCCGAACATGCAACAGCCAGTCAGAGCAGCCTGACGCTGCCTCTTTTAGCTGCAGGAAATTTTATAATATATCCTCCATAAACAGAAATTAAGCTCTTCTTAAATACTAAATTATTCAGTTAATGTATTAATATCTTGAATAACCGTTTGAGAATTTCCGTGGTGATAATTTTTCATTTTATTTGAGGAATACAGCGATTTATGCTTGTCTCACGAGCTCATCGTAAACGATTTTTCACCGCTGAAACTACGATTTTATAGAAAAATTGCTCATATGTTCCTGGTAGCTTATTTTGCATCAGGTACACATCACTGTTTTAATTAAAATAAAATAAAATCCAAATATTCGAACTTTAAAAGTAGTGGGTGAATATAGGTTCACCCGTTGCTGCTTTTTACTATGGACAGTGTTTCAATGAATTCCTTGTCCACCTAGAATATTGAACGAAATAAAATTGTTAAGAAAAACATTTCCCCATAAAAATAAATTAAACAAATTAATGTCAAAATCCTCTCTGAAAAAATATTTATTAACTAAATTATAACCGGATATTGTTTGATTACTTTTGTTTTTATATTTTATAATTCAGCGTAGTCTAGTGGAGCTTATTATATTATCATACTTGTATTGCCTGTATATAATATTACCTGGTCGATATAGGGTCGACATGTACTGAAGCTCCGCGGAAATGAAAACGCTGCGCTCGATGTGCGACGTTACGAGGCGAGATTATTAATATTTTTTTCTTAATTAATTTTATTTAAACGTTACCCCCACACTAGGATTTGCTCCTGTATCGTGGAGGCAGTTTACATACATAAATTGCACAAGGACAAACATCCAGACCCGGAACAAGTACTTGTAGGCCTTACAAATACCCGCGGCCCTCAGTGCGCCGCGGAACATCTAAACTAGACGTAACGTGTCGGATTACCTTCAGGAAATGCGAATAAGGTGATACGGACACGTTCGACGTACCGTTATGGCAGGAGCACGACCACGAAATAAATCCATAAAGTGCTGGCTTGACATCATAGGGTTGGCAACCGCAGTTTTCTTCTATTCTTAGTCGTTTAGGAAGACGCTGCTGCGCATCTCCCGATTTCTTTCCCCCTGTCGCCTCTTACGACACCCACGGGATGATATGGGGTAGTAGATATTCTTACACCGCCACTACACGCTAACGTTGCGTTTTTCATTGCAAATTATTATAATATTTAAAAAATGTCATGCTGGGTTCCTTGTTTGTTCTTCCCAGCACCACAAGTATTACTTATAATCTTCTAATCCATTTCGAATACAAACTAACCTATTTCTATTCTATACATGACCCTTATTTGTATGAAAAGAAAAATACAACGGAACATTTGAAAGAAGTCACATTCATGGCAAATGATGGCTCGCATTATGAATTTATAAACTCTCTACATTTATTAAATGTACTTTAAATAGGCTTCATTTTCAGCACCGTGATTAGATTAACTTGATGATTGAGGTCAACTAACTCGGATAACCATAATTCTTACAATTTCTACAGCTATTAGTTGCAAAATCACGTCTGGTCATCAGATGAGTCAACATTGTCCACAATAGCATAAAATATAGTAGATTGATACTATGTATCCAGATACTAACAAGTGCGAACAAGACATGACTTAAAAACATACATACAAAAAATAAAACATACAGTTCAATTGAGAACCTCCTTTTTGAAGTCGGTTAAAAAAAAGAAGATGTTGTTTGACATCTGTCGCCTCTTACGACTGCTACGTGATGTTATTGTGGTATTGTGAAAATATACACTACGCAAAACAATATGGCATTTGATAATGTCCTTTAGACCGATTTCGACCTGCTATGCTTATTTTCCTATAATATCGAGAGCAAAGCCACAGGAAATGCTACTTTAATAATGTAAATCATTTTTACCTTTCATTCCTGAATACTACGTTTGTGACAAAAACAAAACGTGTTTGAAAACATTCTAGTAAAATATGAAACGGCAGGAACGTCAAAAATGCTTCTTCGTTAAAACAAACGGAAACACTTAAGACATTCAAGAGCTTTGCTTTTATCGTGAGTTTAGGAATTAAATCTTCAATAAAGTTCTATGTGCTCGTAACATGACATGATATAAAGATTCAAACGACTGCTTTAAAAATAAGATAAAAGTTTGAATGCATTGTGCAACCCCATAAAAATAAGTACAGTTTTATTAAAAATGAACTGAACCCAACTGCTGTGATCTAATATATTGAGATAATATAGTACCTGGGCGACACCGCTTTGCTCGACGTAGGATTTTTTTCTCAGATATTAATGACACCTATCTAGATAAACTTTGAAAGTAAAACATTATCTAAATATAAAATTTCCACCGGTAATAATTTAGAATCGTGTCACATGAGAGGGAGGGGGCGACCCATAATATATAGGTTATAATAGCTCTTTTTTACTTTTTCAGTTCATTACCTTTTAATGCGAGTGGTATTGTCATAATGCCAGTAAAGGAGCAGGAAGCGACGGTATTCATCCAATCTTTTTTTTAAACTGTGCTAATAACTTAACAACTCCCTTGCATATCATTTATAATCGATCTCTTGTAAAAAGTTGTTTCCCCAAAATGTGGAAAGATGCTGTAATTATTCTAATCCATAAAGCGGGCGATAAAAGCAATGTAAATAACTATAGACCCATTAGTATTCTCCCAGTTCTTGCCAAAGTTTTTGAATCATTAGTATGCCCTAGTGTATCGTGGCACATAAAGCAAACTGTGGCAGAGCAACAACACGGTTTTCTAAAGAAACGTTCTACAGCAAAAAACCTTTTATCATTTGTGGATAAAATAATTAAAGTATGAGCTCGGGTAATGAAGTAGACGCAATCTATACCGACTTTAGTAAAGCGTTCGACAAGGTGAATCACGCATTACTAATACGTAAACTTAACAACACTTTTGGCATACATAGGCCACTTTCTAACTGGTTCTCATCTTACTTAAGTAGTCGTATACGAGTACAGCGAGTAGTAGTATATGGTTTTACATCTAGGGATATTCACCCTGCCTCCGGAATTCCACAGGGTTCGCACCTCGGACCGATTCTGTTTGTTATGTTCATTGACGATATAAAACATTGTATTCTTAACTCTGAATTTGAACTTTACGCCGATGACTTAAAGCTATCCAAAATAATTAAGAACAGTGTCGATCAGATAAAACTTCAAGCGGACATAGACAGCGTTACGGAATGGTGTCGACTAAACGGTATGACTTTGAACACTAATAAATGTTGTCGCATAAAATTTTCCCAATAATTTAACAAATTTCCTAGCTCTTACAACATAAACGGAACGGTCTTGAACAGAGTCGATCAGGTTAGAGATTTGGATATTGCTCTCAATTCTGAAATGAGATGCACAAACCATATTAATAGCACGGTTAACAAATGTTTCAGAATGTTAGCGTTTGTCTTTAGAAATTCGAAAGAATTCAAATCTGTTCAGGCAATGAAATTTTGTATTTCGCCTTAGTGCGTAGCCATGTGGACTATTGTAGTTCTGTTTGGTATCAATTTTATCAGAATAATATTCAGCATATCGAAAATATTCAAAAAAAGTTTGTAAACAGAATCTCTTTTATCAATCGTAGTTACCGCAACGTTATTCTGAAAGGTTAAACCAATTTAATATGCTATCATTAAGGCAACGTAGAACAGCTGTCCATGATTTTTTTGTATAAATTATTAAACCATGAAGTGGATTGTCCGTCTCTCCTATCACAAATTAATATATTAAGTTCCTAGAGTTACGGCTCGTCTGCATAATTATAAACCATTCTCAAAGTCCTTAAGAAGAAGGAAATATGGTAGTTCCTCTCCTATTTGTACAATAGTAAAAAATTATAACCTTTTATTTCAAAATTGTAATTTAGATATCTTTTGTGAAAAGATAGCTACTTTTAAAAAATCGATTTTGGATTGTTGCAAGAGCCATTTTTAGTTTCAAATTCTTTCATATGTTTTTTCTCTATACTAATTTGAAAAGTTTAATCTGTATTATGTAAAACAACGTCTTTTATCACATAACAATGTTGTGCATACCTTTAATTTAAATGCATATGTATAATGTATTTTTCCAAAAATCGTGATACCATAAGTTCCTTTTATGTATTTAGTTGGTAAGCCTTATTAAAAAAATAAAAAATAATCGGGGACCAAACATCTACCAAATACAACACCTTACTCCCCTAACCTCCTACGACACGATTGTAAATCCAACCCTTTCAACCATATCGTTAGAGCCATATTCGAGAAACTACTTGCATAATATGATCTGAACATTTATTTAGTGCTAGAAGCAGTCAACATTTCCAGGACATTTGAAAAAAACAAATGATGTAAGCGCCATATGATTGGCCAAATTTCAGTGAAAGTGAACTAAAACTCTAAATATTTTATTCCCCTGACATGCATGTTTCCTCACGATGTTTTCTTTTACCGCCAAGAACATGGTAAATCAAAACTTAAAATTGCAATTAACAATTTCATTTAAATAAATATTATATAATTTTAAATTAATTTCTCACGAACTGTCCACTGAACTACTATGGCTGTAAAAGAAATTACCTATCATACTCGTACATTAAATTCACAAAGCTAAGTACTCTAAGTATTATGATTAACATTAATATTTTAAAACTTTCTCATCTATGACAAAATTATTAAATATTTTCTAAATTCTTAAAGATAGATGCAAAACAGAAATTGAAATTGAAATGAACAGAATGTTCTTTGTATATTGATCGTTGAAACTTTCTAGTAGAATAGTTGGAGTTCCTTCCATAAGTACTTAAAAAAATATCAGATTGTTCGGTAAATAATGAAAATTCTAAATAAAAAATTATGTTATTATTCTTTATAAGAATATTTATTAATTGCTGAACTATGATGTCATTAATTTATTCCTTCTTTAATTATTAATAATAGAAGAAGTTAGTGTCACATTTATTATCCCTGTTATTTTTATTTACAAACGTGAGTTTCAATAGTAAAACGTTCACAGAAAACATGTTATAATTTCCCAATAAGCTGAAATCTAACGAAAATCTTAAAATAAAAGTACTACATAAAGTTAAAATTCAACCAGTGAGTTGTCATACATAGAATTAATGGGACCAAGACGTGGTCCTTCTCTGCTATGCTTAGTTTCTCTGCGTATTTCAATCCGTAGCGAAGATGTCTGCATTAGCAACCACAGGCACAGAACACAATTACTCTCTGACCACAGGTAACCGACATACGAGTAGCTCAACAAATTATTATACTAAAGTGACAATGAGCAAGTGATACTGGCCATTCGATTCGCACTAAGTATTTCATTCTATTTAAAACCATATGTATCTATGATTTAAAACTGTTATATATTTGTATAATATCACTATTTACCTTATACCCGTCTGTATTTTAGCTTAATAAAACGTAATATCTAGGTTTTGTCTTATTTACCAATTAATATGCTAAAAAGTAAAATTAAACAAGAAATAAATATTTAAAAAACATTGATAAATTTCTACGACCCGAAAGATTTGAAACCGATCCTTCATCTGTTATTGCAGTTCAAGGCTAACTAACTAAGTTAACTTTTAATTTTTTTAACAGCAAATAAAATTGACAAAGAAAATGTAAAGCTACATCAAAAGAACCCCTTTGTCGTATCTCTCCAGTTTCAGGATACTCCCCTAGTTGCCTAAGTCAGTATCGGAATCCTTGGCATCGATGTAATGAATGATTTGCAGTTTCGTCATTTGGAAGAAAACTGCAACTTTACAAGGCGCAGGTTCGGCCTCACATGGAATACTGTTCCCATCTCCGGGCCGGGGCTCCCTAATGCCAGCTCCTTCCAATTGACCGCCTCCAGCGCAGAGCGGCTCGAATCGTCGACGACCGAGTTCTCTGCGATCGGCTTGATTCACTGGCGCTGCGAAGAGATGTTTCATCCCTTTTCTATCGCAAGTACCACGGAAAGTGCTCTGGGAAATTGTTCGTATTAATTCCAGCCGCCGAATTTCAAAACCGCACATCGCGACAAAACTTACATTACCATCCACATCATCTGGATGCTTGGCGATCCTCTACTGTGCGATTTACTAGGAGTTTCGTTCCTCGCGCGACTATTTTGTGGAATCTTTTACCACCGGCGATATTTCCGGACCGATTCGACTTAGGGACCTTCAAGAAACGAGCTTACTCCTCTTTAAAAGGCCGGCGACGCACCTGCAATTTCCCTGGTGTTGCAGTTGTTCATGGGCGGCGGGCGACACTTACTATCAGGTTTCGGTTCGATTCGGATCAATCACGGTTTCATAATAATCCCATTCAGTCTATATCTTCATTTCCAAATACTGGAAATAAATCATAACATAAAAAGTTTTTTCTATGGAGGAAATATTCACATACGCCTAAACTTCTCGGTAGAGTAAAAGTGTTCTGTGGCCTAAACTGTCTAGCGAGAAATGAAATATTATGTCAGTTGTGTAACAAAAATAACATGTCTGCCGCAATTCGAAAAACTCAGTAAATACTATTACTGAAATGAATAATTTAAATGATGTAGCAACAGTCATCTCTTGCCTATCTTCAAAAGGTAATAGTATCAATAACAGTCAATGGAAGCAATGATTATGCCCTACTAGTTAGTTAGCATAAAAGAGGGGTCAATCTCGGAATGAAAGATAATAAGCTGAATTTTCGTATATACCTTCATTTTGGCGTTCTAAAACTTTTCTCTGTTGATGATATAATATTTATTAAAAAATAAATATTACAGTACAATCAGAAGATGTAATTGAAGAAAGCAGATCTCCATGAAGAGCTCAAGTTATTGTAACTGAAAATGAAACCAAACTATTAACAAGTAAACTGATCTAGATGCTTATCCGCTACCAAATATGGAAACGCTTGTCGAAGAGATAGCTAAATATGAAATGTTTGGTAAAATTGATCTTAAACGCGCCTATCACCAAATTTCTTATTCTTGAAGACGAAAAAACATATACTGCATTTGAAGTTTCTGAAAATCAATAATATAAGTAGCTTTCAAGGAATAATATACCGGATAATGAAAACACATATGCCTTTCTAAATTAATGATATATCTGTCTATAAAATAAATATGAACATGACATTAATCTAAAAAGATAAAGCCCACTATAAAATAATATAATCTAATAGTGAATGAAAATAAACGTATTTTCTCAATGAATAATATTTTATACGATAGATAAGATACAAAGGACATCATTGTATCTTATCGTTCTTTGCTTAGAACTTGCTTGCTGTAAACATGATATTATTTATAGACCAGGAAAAGAGAATGAGACAGCAGACCCACTTTCTCGAATTTGTGCTTCTACTCGGAAACAAAATTAGAAAAATTACATGGATTACTGTACCACCCAACTGCTTGACGATCTTACCTTTTAACCTTTAACCATTTCTGGTTTAAATGATATTAAGCGTGTAAGGCGAGACTATAAAGGTTGTGTTGAAATAAAACTAAGATTTTACAAGAATTAATATAAGCAACAAGTGCATTCAAAAGGTTGAATATAGATTTCAAAGAACCTATTCCACCTTATTCAAGGGATCAATATCTTTTGACAATTATTATAATATAAATATAATATTAGAGATTTCCCTTTGCATATCCTTGTGAAGATTTATCTACTTCTACTGTAATTGTTTACTTAATTTATTTGTAACGTTCGGCTTACCTTGATACATACACCCGGATAGAGGGTCCGCATTTATGTCGCACGAGTTAAATATACTTTTACTGGATAGGCATAGCAACAAGTCGTACGACAGCATAAAATTTACAAGGAAATTGGCAAATGCGAGACTGAATAGAACATTATGGAAAATAATCTTCAGTTAGCATTAAAAAGCAAAAAATTACGATGTAACCCAATGGGAGTGAGTGCTCGATCAATCATAACATTAGATCCGGACGTTACTTTCACCACTACCAATATCAAACCTTATGAAAGAATGTTTAGATCATAACACAACACACAATCCGAAATCTGTAAGCACTTTTTGTTTTGCCTATTCGAATGAAGATCAAAAGATCAAAAAAATATGTTGGAAGTGTAGAGAAGATTCACAAGGAAAAGACTTTAGAATAGAATAGAATCACTCTTATTCAATATATTACTACTACCACTGGTTCGGTTAAAACCCATGTCCTGGGAAGAACCAGCAATAAACCCAGAGGAACCATACTTTTAAATAAGATTAATTTACAATATATCACTTTATACAATCATGAAATACACAGATCACATTAATAATAACAGAGCTATTCAACTATAAATTGTACTGAGACTAATTTTATAGTTAAGAATAATAATTAATTCGTTTGCACGAACTAATTATCCAATGTGTCAAGGATGAGCTAGTAGAGGAATACAACAAATGCACCGTGCCACTCTAGAGCCAAGACTCCCTAACGGCGGTCGCTCCGTCTGTACACGTAGCAAAACAAGTTGCGTAGTGACTGAAATTGAATCACGTGCTCGGTGGCGTAAGCGGTTCACGTGTTGTTTACGAGAATTCATGCTAGGCATGTGCAACGGCGCAGATGCCGTTATTTACAGAAATTCCTGCAAGGCACGTGCGACGGTGCAGATGCCGTTATAGCCATGCTGACATGCGTGCGTCCTCGCACGTGCTCCATCAGAATTTAATTATCTGTAGACAGAAAAACATCGTTCGATTATACTGACAAAACAGCGCCTGTCCGATCTATATTGACACTTCGAACTGGTGGCAATCAATTTTGGTCCGGCAATAAGCCCTAAATACTATAATCATCTTTATGCTAGACTTTAAGAATTATTCCCTGTAGCCATATCATTGGACCGGCACAAGCCCTGCAATGATAGTAATTTTTTTTTTTCAAGTACTGTTTATGCTAGTCCGGACTTCCAAAGCTCACCACACATTCTCTTAAGAAACAGCAACTGTGTGACATGGCACTCACAAACCATTGCACACATTGCAAAACGGCAACTATGTGGAGAGACGGATCCCACCACATATTCGCAAAGCAAAAGGCAACTGCATGCATAGGCGTAGGCCTACTACACACATTGCAAATATAAAAAACAACTGTATGAAATATCACACATTGCAAAAACGGAATCACACAAGTTGCAATCGTCATTAAGTCGTCTAGGTCAGATAGATATCCGCGTGACACGGTTTAACACTCGCAACGAAAGCTGAGCAAGAGTGCGGTGTCCATTCGCTGCGCCAGAGCACTATGTGTTCGGCGGCCGCTTGAGTTGTCTTGCAGTAAGATCCGCCGAGAAGTTGCAGGCTGTAGCCATGGCGTGACAGCACGCACGAGACCTTATAGGGACCCTGCATACTGAAGTTCAGCTTTTCCGTAGATTGCGACGATTTGTTCACGAACACAAAATCACAGACAGTAAAAGTTCATGGCTGCTGACGACCCATGCTTATGTCATAAGCATCTTGCCGATGCTGGTTAGCGTTTATGAGGGCAGACGCTTGGTCGCCAGAGCTCGGCCACAACTCTCGACATCAAACCCCAATTTTGTTGACTACATAATATTCGGTGTATACTGTAACACTTATCAACACATTAGAATACAAAAGGCTACTTTTTTCAATTAATAGCATGTTAAAGTTAAAGCTTTTATTTTTCGGTACTGTAATATACCGAAAAAGAGGTAAGTAAGGTAAAATACTGAGACTAAGTTTATAGTTGAGAATAATAATTAATTCGTTTGCACGAATTAATTATCCAATGTGTCGAGGATGAGCTAGTAGCGGAATACAACAAGTGCACCGTGCCACGCCAGAGCCAATACTCCAACAAGACTCCCTAAACTAATGGCGGTCGCTCCGTCTGTTTTATACACGTAGCAAAACAACTTGCGTAGTGAGAAGAGTGGGGGAATTGAATCACGCGCTCGGTGGCGTAAGCAGTGCAAGTGTTGTTTACGAAAATTCTTTCTAGGCACGAAATATAGTAACCACAGCCGGAGAACCCAAAAAAAAAAAAAATTATTTTAATAAATTTAATAAAAATATATTTTACAATTAAACTTAAGTCTAAGTCTGATCGATGCTAGATACAGAATGATCGATTTGATTTTATACAATAAAAATGTTGCAATTCGGTAAACACGCATTGACGTCAATCAGGGTGCAGAGTTAGCAGCGGTGATCACGTTGCGTTCGGGTTGCGACACATGTGGGCAGCGTCAGCAGGGGCTGTATCGAGGTCATCGCATATTGCAAATTATTAGGAACAGCTTGATATAACACCTCCCCCCTCAGAAAATCACTTATTTTTGAAGATTTATCTGAGAAAATAATGTTGGATGCTGCTTAGCCTTTCCAGATGTCTCGGGTACTGCATAGATCTTATCTTTGGGAGGTAACCTTTCAGAATGGTAATTAAGCGTTGGATTATATGGTTTGAAATATCTATACTAATCATGGAATGATGTAAAGTTGAAGCGCGAATAAAAGCTATTATTTTTTCAATTCTAGTTAGTTCGCTAAATATTTCCTCGATATTTTCAGTTATAATAGCAAGAAGTTGAGCAAATTTAGCATATTTTATTAGGCTAGAATCTCTATAACTATTGCTATCTAAAATTAACTGCAATGTTTCATTTATCTTTAACTGATTTTCAACTAACTTTTCTAACACATTAGAATGCTGGACCATCCACTCTTTACTAAGACTTACGTGATTGTTAAATTCATGAGATTACGTTACTATTTTTCTGAAGGATTTTAATTGCATTGTCATACTTTACGGAATCTGAATTATCTAGGTTACCAGTAACACTCTTAATTACTGAGCCGAGTCCGTCTATGAGACCTCTCTTTATACGATGGGGTTTTAAAGTTTCTAATTGGCTTAAGACCTTATTAAGTTTGATGGACAAATATTCTATTTGGACCTCATAAAGCATGTATGTATCGTTTCTTAGAGTTTGTCTAAAATATATTACTTGATTCTGCAACTGTGAGATTTTATAATTAATATCATCTAATTCTACGAATTGTATAAAGGTATGATAGTGTGTAATGAGCCTTGTATCGCCAAGCCGAAAAGGTAGAAGTCCTGGCCCATCGTCGAGGCTCTCAATCGTTATCTCAACCAACGTAGCAACCTGTAACAATTGGGCACATTTGGGTATTCTTTTAAGACGATTTTTGGCAACAGGCCCACGTTTTCGTGAGGTATATATATTATGTATAGGTAAGTCTGCTAAAACTGTGTCCCGACTATACCTAGGGGCCAACTTTTGACGACTCGCAAGAGGGTTCTTTACAAAAATACGCTGCTGTGGCTGATATTCAATTTCGGGGTCGCGATCTTTATTACGGTTATTTATAATGTTAGTACGGTCGGCAAGCTAAATTCTCCTAATGTTTCATAAACTAACTTCACTTGATCCCTATGATTCTGTACGTATTGCTGCGTTAGATGTTTCGTCATGCCTACGTCAAAGGGGTCTCGCGAATCGAAATGGCCCGTTATAATATCGAAAGGTCTGCATTTAAAGGTAAAGCTGTGTACGGAGCTGTTGTAAGCTAAAATTGCGTACGGCATAAGGTTTATAGCATTCTCATTTTTATTGCGTAATTTTAAGATTCTGAGATGTTCCAAAATCGTCGCATGGAACCTTTCTACTATGCCGTTATCGTTTGGGGAGTGGGGTAATATTCTATGATGGTTAATTTGGTGTAAATTAGTAAAATCATTAAATATCTGGTTGGTGAATTCTGTGCCATTGTCTGATACTATTGTCAAAGGTAAACCATGATGGGTGCAATAATTTAACAGTGCTTGAACGATGCTGATTGCTGTGGTATCGCGAACATGGTGCGCGTATTATAAAAGGCATCTACGATAGTTAAATATTTCTCATTTTGTATAGAAAGCAAATCTATGTGCACAATTTCGAATGGTTTAGTAGCAGGAGGAACGATGTTAAATTGCGGTTTGATGGGATTACGATCATACTTAGCTTGGCCACAGATTGTACAATCATTGATGAATTTGGTAATTTGATCTCGCATCTTTGGCCAGTAATAACGGCGAGTTACATTTTGTAACTGGTTACTAGCTGCTGAACGAGCTAACATTTTATGGACTGATGAAGCAACATTTGGCAGAATAGGACTATTTAATTCGCACAATGAACACTTGTGGTGCTATGAAAATCCACATGAACCAAGACCGCATAGCTTTCAACACCGGTATAGTGTCAATCAATATGTGGACAGGCCTTATTACAACGTTACTGGGCCCTGTCTTCATAGCAAGATTAAGCCGTGAAAGCTATCATAGTTTTCTCACCGACACGCTGCCAGAATTGTTAGAGGATATACCACTTGCATCTCTACGCAATATGTATTACCAACATGACGGGGCGCCGGTGCACTATGCTCGCCAAGTTAAGGATTATTTAAAAAGAGAATACCCTAGTCGCTGGATCGGACGTGGCGGGCCATGTGCATGGCTTCCCAGATCGCCAGATATCACACCAATGGATTTTTATTTGTGGGAGCATGTAAAGACATTAGTGTATACTGGTCGTGCATTCGAAACCCGCGACATGTTGAAAGGCATTCGATCAAATCAAAATGAATTATCAACTATTATCTCGTGTCGGTAAACAGTTAAATTTTAGGTGTCACCTATGCATAGAATGTGGAGGTGACTATTTTGAACGCTATGTGCGCGATACTCACCGCCATCCGCGGACGAGTACCTAATCCTAATTTTTAAATTTGTATTTTAATATTTTTATTGAATCATTATACCTAAATATTTTTATTCAATTACTGTTAATATCTGTATTTAATCATTATAAATATTTTATTGTAGTATTTGTAATTATTTTAATATTTAATAAAAAATAGTTATTAATAGTCAACATTTAATTTACACGTGCTGCAAACCGAAAAGGGCAGGCGGCGCCTTTGATGACACCTGTGTCGACGTCATAAATTATACCTTTGGTTTGGCCTTAGGCCGCCGCATGTGCGACGTTGAGGCGTTGCGACCCGCTGGAGGCGACGTTGCCTCTTGGATGCAGGCAGCGTTGCTAGCAAGCAGTGTTCGTAACAAACTACCTAAATGTCTATTAAAGAATGTCTATTAATTCATAAACAAATTAATAAAAGAATCAAATAGTTCATCAAATTGTTTTATGCAAAATAAAGAAGTCTGAGAAAAGTTAATGTGAAGTCATTTAAAGTGCCGCCCTGGTGCAATAGGCACAGTGGTGAATGGTTTAGTAGGCACTCGCAACGCAATCAGCTGAGCGCGGGCGTCGACCAGCCCGGCGGCGCGTCGCAGTGGTCATACTTACCTATTATAAATTTTAATATTTGTGATTTTTTTTAATGTCATATGCTTATTTAATTATGTTTAATGATTTCAACACAATGTGTGATACTGATATCAAGTGTAAAATAAAAAAATTGTTTAGGTACTACAAAATACAGACTTAAAAAGAGTCAGATATGACAACAAAAACTTAAAAATAGTTTTTTCGTAAATGTATTATATTCTGTAAAGGATGATCTCGCTAAAATTGTTTGTAATAATGCAACCTATATATTCCCAAAAGGTCTTTAGTAAATTAAAAATGACCCTGTATATACAAGTACGCTACGGTTGCCAAGCCTAGACAAAATTATTATGCAAAAGTAGAAGTGTTAATGGTTAAAACAGATTAGGAAGTAAAAAGCTAGAAGTTAACAGTGGTAGAGCCACGCGGCAGCTTTTGCTGTTGTACGTACGTATGGGTCGGCTCGAGCCGGGGTGGTACCACGACCTCACAGAATACTGGCGTGAAGTAGCTCTGCTTCTGCATTTCGTCTGATGAGTGCAGGTAGTCGGAGGCCCAATTCCCTCCCCCCCACCACCACCACCACCCCCCATCAACATGGTAGCAGAATTAAATGTAAGACTACCCCAGGAGGGTACCAGCACCCCTAGAGAATTCCTCGCTGAGCATCCACGACCAAGCTACTCCACTCCTAAGCGTGGGTGCTCACGCTGCCCCGCGTATTCTGGGAGGGGCAAAATTCCGCTCAAGACAATAACTGCTCGGGGCAAGCTAAGCAACAAGACCAAGGCGACGCCTGATCCGTGACTTTCTGCAATATCAGGGGACTTCACTCGAACCTAAACGCCTGACCGATACGCAGGTGTCCTTTCCAGCTGATACTTCGTATCTCCCCTCCCCGGGGTACAAATTGGAACCAATCCTTTGTGCTTCGGGCTGGAGTTTACGTATACGTCAGAGAGGACATCTGTTCTTGACGCCTCGGCAGTCTTGAAGGTTCTGACCTGTTCATCCTTTGGCTACGCGTAGACAGCGACGAACATCTACAGGATCTACATCTATCGCGTCTACAGGTGCATCTATAGGTCCCATAGCGATAATGCCGAAACAGACCGACTCTTCAACCACGTCCAAATGGCTACAGATTCCTTGCTACGGCAGATCCCATCCGCAGAGATCGTGATCCTCGGCGATTTTAACGCCCACCACGCCTGCATGAACCCCTGTATTCTGGTCTCTCGCCAAGGCTGTCCAAGGGAACTTCTGTCAGCCATCTCTTCCATCTCTGCACAGGGAGGACGACTCACTGGCCCATGCCGCAAAGGAGAAAGCCGATCTGCTAGGCTTTTTATTTGCGTCCGATTCGACTCTCGATGACTGGGGGAGCACACCTCCGGCCATCCCGCGGTGTGAGTGCTCCATACTGGATGTGCGGTTCACACAGCGCTCGGTTCGCAAAGCACTCCTCTCTCTGGACATCCACAAGTCGAGGGGTCTGACGGAATCCCCCTAATTGTGCTGAGGACGTATGCTCCAGAGTTGGCACCGGTTCTAACGCGTCTTTTCCAGTACTCCTACTCCCTAGGCGTAATGCCGAAATCATGGAAGACGACTTTTGTCCACCTGATTCCTAAAAAAGGTGACCGCTCGGACCCGTCTAACTACAGGCCCTTAAAAATCCTCGATCGCCATCACCTCCTTGTTCTCCAAAATAATGGAATCCATTATAAACTGCCAGCTCATGCGGTACCTTGAGGATCACCAGCTGATTAGTGACCGCCAATACGGTTTTTGTCGGGGTCAATCAGCTGGTGATCTTCTGGTCTACCTGACTCATAAATGGGCGGAGGCAGTAGAGTCCAAGGGGGAGGCATTGGCCGTTAGTTTGTACATTGCGAAGGCCTTCGATCGGGTTTGGCACAAAGTACTTCTTTCGAAGCTCCCTTCCTATGGGGTTCCCTAGAAATTGTGCGATTGGATCACCAGCTTTCTTGCAGATTGGAATATCAAGGTCGTTGTAGACGGTGCATGCTCCGATTACAAGCCTATTAATACTGGTGTTCCACAAGGTTGCTTGCTATCACCAATGCTGTTTCTTCTGGATATCAATGATGATAGCACTTGTGATGCTCTATACATCGGCCGTGCCAATATTTCTCGGGAAAACGTCGCCGAGAACCGGAACAAAATTATGCTTGAAGTCGAGTCTTTGCTAAACAAAGTCTCGGATTGGGGGTGACTAAATCTAGTCCAGTTTAATCCTCAGAAGACACAAGTTTGCACGTTTACCGCTAAAAAGAACCCCTTTGTCGTATCTCCTCAGTTTCAAGGCACTTCCCTTGTTGCCTCAGCCAGTATCGGAACCCTCGGCGTCGACATATCGAGTGACGTGCAGTTTCGTGATCACTTGGAAGAGAAGGCCAAATTGGCCTCTAAAAAGCGGGCCAGTATTTCATGCCGGCACATCGCCTGCAACTTTACAAGGTGCAGGTTCCGCCTCACATGGAATGCTGTTTCCATCTCTGGGCTGGGGCTCCCCAGTGCCAGCTCCTTCCACTTGACCGCATCCAGCGCAGAACGGCACAAATCGTCGACGACCGATTCCTTTCCGATCGGTACGATTTACTGGCGCTGCGAAGAGATGTTGCATCCCTTTGCATTTTCTTTCGCATTTACCACGGGGAGTGGTCTGAGGAATTGTTCGGATTAATCCCAGCCACCAAATTTCACGAACGCACATCGCGGCAAAACTCCCGATACCATCACATTCTACCGAAATTTTGTCTCCTTTAATCGGGCCTTAACAGAATCCTTTTTATAACGATTTCTTATGTTTAGGCGAACACTACACATTTAAATGTTACTAGTTTTTACGGATTTTATCGCGTATATTCCCGACGTTTCGTGTACTTTACAGCATTCATGGTCACTCCAATTATAAACCTTTATCTATGTCGATAACACAAAATACCCTATTCAGAAAAAGTTTCTAATAATATTATTTTTCATTCCGACAACACTGCATTATTCATGGGGTGTCCCCCGGAACAATGCAGGGTTAGCTTGCTACATATCTATTTATCTGTGGTACTTCTTATTGGTTTGTGCCCGGAAATGCCTTGTGTACATAGACAAGATGACAAAGCTTATGCCACCAAATCACGAAATTCATAAATATTTAAATATCTTTATTAATTATACTTCTGCATGGTAATTAAAATTATTTACTCTGCGTTTGGTGTTTAAATCACTCCTTTAACGTTCAGCACGATTTTCTTGTCTGTATAATATCTATTGAACAACTAGTATCTACTAATACTAATATCTATTAAAAATCAGTGATTCTTGTTATTCGACTAACGATAGTGTGGAGGGTCTTCAAAAGAAGTTAGCTCACTAAAACACAAAAATTTAGACGAATGAATTTTATACGTGGTAGGGCCACGCTGCAGCTATATTATGGTTGTAGTACAAATGGGTCGGCTCGACTGCGAGAGGAACACGCTCTCACAGAATACCAGCATAAAATGGCAGCTTAATTCTGCTGTGTTTCGTATGATAAGTGTAGAGAACCCGAGACCCTTTTTACTGGAAGCGAGGCATTTCATCTTAGATTCAAGAGGTGACAACGCATCTGCATTTTGATTCTTAATTAAGGATAAATGTTGATGTATATGGGCCACAGCATCCACTTACCATCAGGTGGACTGCACGCACTAATGTCACTCTTATTCTTTAAAAATAAAAAGTAAGGACTTTTCAATAAAACAAATGTGTGTTAGACGTGTACGATTAGATATATTATGGCATCCCCTGATGTATATCTCAGATGAAAACTAAAGAAGAGTCAGCGCCTTTCTTCAATTTGGCGCGTTTTATGCGAGATATGCTATCCCCATCATATCAAATTCAAGCGCCGTCTTAGAGCATATTTTTAGTCGTATACATGATTGAAGACGTAAAAAGGAAATCAATTGTCCAAAAACAAGTTCTTGTTAAAAGTCATTTACATTTTTAATGTTTATTATACCCATTACTTGCCTTCTTCTCGACCCTCCGCAGACTACAAGGCAATTCCCTGGCACTTGCACATTCGTCGACATCTAGACTGCACTATCGACCTCCGGTCTGAGCAGAGCTGTCGTCGTGCCACAAGCGAAATACATCGAAGCCTAAATCGCGCTATCAAAGTTCCGAATTAAAAACAGTATATATACAATAGCTCCGAACTACCACTCGGAGCGTTGGCCGCTCGCCGGGCCGATCACCTTGCCCGGCGGGAAATCTCCCCTTTTCCTTCCACCCGCCACAAGGTACTCTGTGTTTACATTGTTGTTCATACGATTTGCCAACTCAGACAGACAAATGTCTTACACTATACAGCCTAGTCTGACATTGCGATGTTTTTGGGATATTTTGAAGACAACTCAATCCAGCGGACAGTGGATAACGAATGTATCTAAAACCACCTAAGCGGATAAATAAAATTGATATTTAAATTAGCATCGAAGCACCTATGACATTGCTTCCACTGGTAGTTCATGCGATTTCACTCAGAACTTAAAATCACATTACTTTTATACATCAAAATCCTATATAAGCCACTATTAACTATAAAACAGGAACAACATGCGTAAGCATCATATTAGTCTATGGGAGCAACAATCCGCGCCTGGCCAAATTCCCGCCAAAGAATATTTATAAATCACTTATTTCCCGCCAAAACTCCCCATAGAGTAATTGGCCCGGAAGTCATTTCGTGTTCTGTTTTATTGAGTTGGCAACATTGGCTCACTCTTTGCCTTTGCTCTGTTTCATTTCATCACAAATTTGTGACGATAGTCGTTTGCTGTAGAATTTTAACGAATTTTCATTAGCCCAAATAAGAAAGAGCCACTAAGATGAAGAAAGTCATATTTGTATGTTTGTTATCGTTATCGATTTGTCTAAGTAAGCCAGCCGACGAACAAGGTAAGATTTTATATTAAAGCAATGTTGTGTCTATAAAATTGCGTCCTAATGGTATTTCTTCATGGTGACCACCTAAAACTTGTTTTTACTATGACGCTCGTATTTATTACGAGATATTTTAAGCAATTTTAAGCTTAGTGCATGCTTAAGTACGCATAGCGCGTATTTAGTTTTTGTGGGTAATAGCCCTTTTTATGGTGTTAGTATACAATCTTTATACGTAACTAGCATCTCTTTCGGATTCGAAAGATAAATTCAGAACGGTTAAGTTGATACTTGCATTACTCGCTCTATAGGCTGCATCAAAAAGTGATTACTTCGTAACCTATTTATTTATATTTTTGTGTTTCCGACTTAGATTTCATACCACACAGATTGACTTGAAATAATAATAAAATTTGCGAAGCCATAGATTTCATTTTTAGTCATTAATCACGTAAAAATTACACAAAAATAATTTGATTTATTAATGTTTGGAATGTCATATTTTCTTTTAGTCTATATCATAATTTTACCTGGTTAAGATAATTCTTATTTTAGTATATCGGAATCGGGTAAAACAAATAATAAAGTTCTGGAAGGAATGACGAAACGTACAATTAATTTCGCTTGGGCGGGAGGGTGATGGAGGGGTGTTGGTGCGAACCCCCTTATGAAAGGGTGGTTGCGGAACACCATAGTTTCGGAAAAAAATAAAACATTTAATTTATTACACACTGGTAACAAGCATTTCTAAGTATTCTACTGTGTGAAAGCTTTGAGGTAGCCTAAGGGCTATATATAAACATGGTAAAGCCACACTGCACTAATATAACTGCAGCATGAATGAGTTGGCTCGACTGGGAAGGACCACAATCTCACAGATCACTGACATAAATTAACAGCTTAATGCTGCAGTGTTTCTTATGGTGAGTGTAAACCAGAGACCCTTTTTACTGACTTTGGGGCATTATATCTATCCTCAGGTTTGATAATGCATCTACATTTTGATTTTTAATCGAAGATAGATGTAGGTATATATGGGCCACTGCATCCACTTACCATCAGGTGGACTGTGTGCTCCTTTATCACCCTTATTCTATAAAACAAGTGGTAAAATTAAAATTTTTGTACAACTAACTTCAATATAAATAATTTATTGTTGATTTTTTTAAACTGCTTGACCGATTTCGATAAAATTTAAATGAGAAGTATATTTACCCTTTGAAACAAAAAAAACAATTTTCCAAATCGATTCAGACGTCTTCGAGTAATTGTTGAACATACATAAAAAAAAAGATTCTGACGAATTGTAAACCTCCTCCTTTTTGAATCCGGTTGAAAAAGGATTTTAGTTTTCTAAATTTTAACAACTTCCCTGTCCGAAAAATAGACACAATAGTTAAACAATTGAAATGTTCATATATGACTCATGGGACAGTGAAATGGTTAAGGTTACAGTTAATAAAGGCTATTGTTATTTATTTTATAAATGCCATGGTAGCTTGGGTACTAAGCACTCGCTGTAAATTTCACTAGACAAGCAACTCTGGTTCCTTCACAGCCGGCACAAATTAAATTAAAAACTGTGATTTTAAGTGCTTATTTACTAGTCTTGTGCCTGGTCGGTCATTTTAAAGAACGCTCCATACTAGTTCATTACGAACAGTGAACTAGTTCGTTCTATTAGTCGGTCATCTGTTAAACCTGTTTAAATTGTATCTATCTTTATGGAATGGTTATCTCAGTCAGTCACTGACTGAATCAGTCAACAGTCAGACTGATAGATACAATTTAAACAGGTTAATGCAGTCAGTCCCAGTCGGTCGATATTTGCTCGAGGCGTAACATTGTTTGATAAAATATTTTATTAAAAAATATTATTAACTTAAAATTTGACATAATATTTGATTTCCCTTCATACTTAACAGGCTAAGGACTGTCATTCTAGTCAAGTACCTGGATGACCGAGCTTGGCTCGGTATTCTTTTTTTGTAAATTGTGTTTTTTGAAAATTATATTTAGATACGAATTACATACTGATGAAATATGAATAATATTTTCCGATCTTACCTACCGTATTCTTTTTTAAAGATCGATCATATTTTTTTAAAATATACTTAGATAAGAATTAGATGCATTGACAAAGGGCTCTCAAGAATAGTTTTTCTCACAAAAGAAGGAACTTGAAAAAAAGGGACTAAAAATTCGGACTGGAGACATCTGGACTCGAACCGAGGTCCTCAGATTTCGGAACCACCCGGTTTCCCAACAAAGTTCTTATAATCTTGTCTGAAATGGCGAAATTTACCTTCGTATTCTAATGATATTGTAGCAGTTTTTTATTGCATGAAAACACGGATAAAACGACATTTTCTAAAAATTAATCCTAGCTAGATCGATTTATCGCCCCCGAAACCCCTGCAATCTAAATTTCATGAAAATCGTTGGAGCCGTTTCCGAGATTTGCTCATTTAAAGGTATTAGATAGCATTAAGCATACAGATAATATATACCATTTTCATGTATTGCAATAATTTTTTTATCTATAACTACATAAATTTATTGGCCACTGCGTATTATGGTAAAAGGCTAAGCAGAGAGCAAGGATTTCTTGTAAGCTTATTAACACAGAGTACATTGTATATACATACACGACTTAGTAGGTGATTTGGGTAGCTAGCTATAGAGAGGCATTCATCGGCTCTTGTCCTTGAATTAAAGATGGTTAATATATTATCTTTTAACTGTTAAAATAAACAGTTAAAAAAATTTACAAATTTATTAAATAAATAAAATTATCATATTTCAGTCCATTCAAAGCAATCTGTGATCGACTTCTTACTTTACTGATTTATAATTTTAGCCATATTTATGCCATCTAGCGTCTTCTTTACGTACCACCTTGAGAGTCAATTAACTTTTGTTCAATAAAATGACTTTAATACCTGTAGAATGGAGTAGATGGCGGTTTACAAAGCAACATTATTCGAATGAAAACATTCCTTAAAAACGTCAATACATGTATTCTTTTGATATATTACATTAAAATTTAGGCTTCACATGTCTAAAAATAAGCATTGTAATAATTATTTGCTATAAAATTAAACTTATATCCAATATTTATTTTATTTAACGACATGTCTACCTTGAATGACTACTGACCGATTCTGTTCCGATCAGTGCCAAGATACATTTCCTAATCGTTCATCATTCGCAAACTACACAAGACTATTATTTACTACATGCTTGGCAGTAAAGGAAAACATCATGAGGAAACCCTGCATGCCTGAGCAATTAAAAAAAAATATTTTGAAGCAGCAGGCAACACAAAGGACACTTCCTTGCCCTAAATCCCTATCAGAAATTACAAGAGGCCTGTGCTCGGGAATGGGATGTATATAGCCTGTAACCTTACTTCTACTTTTTTATGTTAACAAAAATAATATTTATCCCTCACAAAGTCATGCTTGATTTTACGGAGTCAGTAATTCATTATTGGGTAAATGTTTACACTTTTACAATAAAATCTTAGGAAATATACTAATTTTGTCCACTGCCAAGTTCAAAACTTTATTAAACAAAGATGGAATAAAAAAAGTAGTATTACAATATTGAGTAATTGATAGATGATGAGGGATGGGAATGAGGTGATTGCTATCATGCTATTTCTAATATAATTTGTATGTTTGAATTGTGTTATATTAAGTGATTGTAAACTTTTCTTTTTTTTTTAAATCACATGAAAATATTAATGTATTTCTCGAACTAGTGGTAAATTAGACATAAAAATGTATTCAATATTGAATAAAGCATTATTTATTAAATAAAAATAATACTTATTGAAACCATAAATCACATCACAATCTTAGATAAAATTGGATAAAAAAAAACTTATTTTAAGTTAAATTAACTGTGATAATTTAGTTTCATTGTATACATAACTATATTAATAAATTCTTATATCAATGTATGTCACAGAAAGGTTATGATCTCACTTATCATGCTATTTGCACAGTTGCCCATAAATATAGCTGCCTAGAATAATTTAATAATATTTGTACATACATAATAAGACATTTACATTATCTGTAGCCATATTATTAACTAATTGTCTGGTGAATCTTGGCACCCTTAGGCTTTAAGATATATCTTTGAAATCTCTCTTTATTATCATGATTCTCTACTAGTGAGAGGACTGTAAGTCTATTTTTAATTAATACTTGCAACAGTTACCTATTATCTTATGTTTAGGATAAGGTGGTTGAAATGAAGCCACCTTGGTTTGTGGCAAAAGTTATAAGCCTATTTAATGAGTTTACAGGACTGGTAACTTATATGTTTCAGAATAAAATTAAGATGCTCTAAAAACTTACAACCAATCTGATTATTAAAAATTATTGTGTTTAACAAAAAAATCGATAGTTAAAAAATGTATAATTAAAGGTAAATATAAATAATACAGTTTAAAATATAAATAATACAGTTTAAAAATATTAAATATCAAGGACCTACTACACACATTAAGTTCCATACTAGGATTGCTCCTGTACTAGAAATATACAAAACATAAACTAATATTAAATATTTAAAACAGCAATACTTGAACTTCAAATCTCTAGCGCCATGTGTAGGCTCACTTCCAACTTGTCTACCCAGTGCTATAAAGTAAAAATAAACTGTTTATGATCCTCAGTATGTTGCACATCACTTTATGTACTATTATTATCCTTATCATAATAAATAATACAGCTGTAATACTGTAAATGATCAAGAACAATATTAAATTAAATTAGTAATATAAGTTAATTCTTTTTTATCATTACACTGCAGCACACTTTCAAAGACTTAAAATGCAATCTTAAATTTTAAAATAAAAAAACTATTAACTTGATTATCCTACAGTCCTACTCCCCGTGGTATTGTGCCAAGAGCGCTGGCTGCGTTTCCTCGCTGACTGCCTATACTTAGCCTTTGAGCGAGAAAAGAACCAGCCCTCTTATCACCAGCAGCAACAACCAGTCACGGATAGAGTTCCTTTAGGAACTTCACCGCACATGGACTCCTCGGACCGATAGTCTTTAAAATATTACAGCAAATGAAAATGTGTGTGCAATAGTGGCGCAAAAATGAAAGACTCATATTTGCGCCACTTAGTTCAGCTGCTTCTGATTATTAAAATATAAATAATTTTAGAAATGTGATAAAATCAAGCTATATGTAACTTCTCATGTTAGAAATCACTTGATGAAATTCTAATACATGTATAAGCATATACATAATTAATTATTTATAATACAGTAATTTGCATCACCAGAATAATTAACAAATACAATATTAATCTTTTAGATGATAAGATAGTTTTCTTGTAATAACTTATACAGATTGAGATTTTTGTAATACAAATCATTGGTTATTTTTCAAATATTTAACAAAATCAGTTGCTTTAACTAAATGTAATCAAATATTATACAATTAAAAGTGCTTTAGAACAGGCATTTTACGTCGTAGAGCCATGCTGCAACTATATTATGGTTGTAGCACGAATGGGTCGGCTCGAGCAGGGTAGGACCACACTCTCACAGAATACCAGCTTAAAATAGCAGCTTAATGCTGCTGTGTTTCGTATGGTGAGTGTAGAGAACCGGAGACCCTTTTTACTGGAAACGAGGCATTCCATCTTAGTCCTCAGGCGTGACAACACATCTGCATTTTGATTCTTAATTGAGGATAAATGTAGATGTCTATGGGCCACAGTACCCACTTACTATCAGGTAGACTGTGTGCTCGTTTGTCACCCTATGCTATAAAAAAAAGGCAACAGGCTAGTTTTGTGGCAATTTCTAGCTACAATTGTGTATATAGCTGTCAAGTTGCCATCTATATCGCACAAGGTAGTGCAATGAATGTTGCGTACCTTAATGTAACTTCATATTTATTAAATCAATTACTCAGTGATACAGTTGAAGCAACATTCCCGGAATATGCTCTGCAAGGTGTTTTACAATAAAATTGTAGCAAAATTATCACTGGCAATAGAGCTATAGTCCTCAGCAAGATGCAATTTTTATAGCCCTTTTAAATTCTAAAAATGTATCTATTTGATACTAAAATAATAGGAAAATCTTATTTATCTTTTTTACCCTTTTCTTCATGAGTATCTGTAACTAATGTGTGTTTATGACTAATAATAATTAAGGCCTTATTATAAATTTTCATAATATATCTATATAATGTAAATTAAGCGCATAAAATAATATTTAAACAAGTTGGCAAATTTAAAAATTTTTTTATAAATTATAGGTGTCCAATGCTTGAAACCAAACAGTAGGGTATTTGGATTTTTCAAGATTTTATAATACTAATTAAGTTCCTAAATAGGAATATTAATTTTAATGCAACTATGCACATATTGTATTAACTACTGTAATATTATTTACAATTACAGATAAACCAGCTCAAGTTCAAAAGACAAATGAGACTGGACCAAAGATAATTACAACGGAAAAATCAAAAGTTTCTCCAAATGCTACTACAATGGAACAAAAACCAGAGAAAGTTACAGACCTTAATAATAACATCACACACTTACAAGAGGCCACAACTGTTCCTAGTAAAACAACAAATGCAACTCTACCTGCTTCCGATGAAAATAAGACAACTCCTGATAAGAAGAACATGGTACCACAAGTAGATACTGATAAAAAGAAAGAAGAGTCACCTAAAGTAACTGAAAGTTCCACTGATGCCAAAGGCCCTGTAGACAATAAAGACAAAGCCAAAAATACAACAAAACCAGAAGAAAAGCCTGAAAAAGATACTACTACTACTACCACCACTGAGAAGAGTGCTGTCACAAACAAGCCAACTGAAGCTCCGAAAAAGGATGAAGATAAACCTACACTACAAGCTAGAGGGTATGTTATTGATTATTATTATTATAGATTTCAAATTCAAATTATTTTGTATCTTGTCATGGAGACTTCTAGTATCGATTCAGAGTGCCAATATGGACTAATTACTATAAACAAGGTAATGTTTTGAGTCATTAGTCAATATTGAATTAAATTCTATGTTAGATGTGTACCTCTCTCAGTTGAATTATGAGAGACCTTATTCCAGTAGGTAGTAAACTTAGCAAACTAACTATTATGAAGACAGTGTTATGTCGGGTGGTAGTACATGTACATGGTGTTATACACCACAGTATTTGGATACTTACTTCAGTACTTGGACCACATTATGTTCGGGTTCCATTGTTATGAAGGAACATACTCATTACTATGCTTTGCATTCTAATTTTAAACAGTTTCTAAGAAACTTCAAAAATGTTTTTAAAATAGAAAATGGAGATAAATGTTTGATTTACTGGTTATATGTTAATGCCATCAGATTTTGTTTTTGTCTACACTCCTGGTTAGCCATATTTTTACGTTTAAAAATCGTCATTTTAATGTTATCTGATGTTTTTTTTACGTGGTAGAGCCATGCTGCAGCTATATTAATAGTATAGTTTTAGCATGAATGGGTCGGCTCGACCGGGGAAGGACCACGCTCTCACAGAATACCAGCGTAAAATAGCAGCTTAATGCTCCTGTGTTTCGTATGGTGAGTGTAGAGAACCGGAGACCCTTTTTACTGGAAAAGAGGCATTCTATCTTAGTCCTCACGGCTGACAACGCATCTGCATTTAAATTCACAAACGAAGATAGATGTAGATGTCTATGTGCCACAGCAACCACTTACCATCAGGTGGACTGTGTGCTCGTTTGTCACCCTTATTCTATAAAAAAAAAAATTAAGCTCTTTTGCGGACAGCTTATGTAGCGCGTTTGAAAGTGCTACAGACAACATCTGGTCATGACAGTCTGTGAACTATTTTATACTAATTATTCGCATGTCATGTGTTACATTTTCTTGACATATCTCACTTGTTATTACGATCCAAGCTGTGCCTAATAGGTTTCACAGGTAGATTATTATAGTAATGTATCACAGATATGATCTCAGATTGAACTTAAATCAAGTTTAAATTATAAATAACAGTATAAAATGCTTGTTGATTGTGAGAAATAATTGAGAGAATTATATCATCTATACAGTGTGTTAATTTTACACTTGATCAAACGAAATGTGCGGATACTAGATAAAAAATTATCGGTAAAAAATCGATTTTTTTTTTTATGTAAGCTATTTAAAAAATAAAAGCATTTAAATTTTTTTTTGGTAAAATTCCCATCCTTCAGTTTTAAATTATTTTCTCTTTAAGTAAACGGTGTATTTTTTTCAAAGTAGTTTTATTTGAAAGTTAGAAAGATTAACTAGCAATAAAAATTAAAAAAACCTACGATATCAAGCAGGAAATTTGTCAAAAAAATAATAAGATAATTTTTTTTGTTAAAAAAATATTTTTCTTTTTAATTTTTGGTCTGTAACTTCAAAACTAATACGTTGAGATAACCTTTTTAGCTTAAACTACGTAGCTTACTGTACAAGTTCTCCGAAATAACATGCGTTCTATCTCTTTTCGTTTTTAAAATAATAATCATCAAAGAATGCCATCGGTATGTTGATTTGCGCTTATGCGCCGCACCTACCTCTAATTTGAACACCCCTGGTCGAACAATAGCAGGTAAAGATAAAAAGAGATAGATCAATGAAAGGCGAAACAAGTGAGTGAGAGAGTGAATTGTCGTTTGAATGAGATTTGGGTCTCGTTCTCGTAAGGCATGCAGGCAGCTTTAGCTATTTTAAACAGTTCATCTTGTAACGTTACCTAATTTGCACGTTGAATACGCTCACCATTTTTTTCGTCGTTATGCCTTTTACGATAGACTCATTGTCTGCTCGTGAAGTAGCTGACATTCATTACATTTACGGGTTTTGTGATGGCAACGCTCGCGCCGCCTCTCGAGAGTATCATCAGCGATTCCCGACAAGACCTGCCGTTGACTACAGGGTTTTCTTAGCAGTACATCGAGAATTAAGTTAAAATGGACTGCATCGCCCCATCGTGAACGTGCTCCTACTGTACCGGTGGATGTGGATGAACAAGTGTTGCGTTTGGTGTACCAAGACCCCACAATTAGTACTCGACGAATAGCACTCCAATTGGGGATTAATCACGTCCAAGTGTGGAAAATTTTGAAAAAGGAATGTTTGTACCCCTTTCATTTTCGAAGAGTGCAAATTTGCATGAGCCAGATTACGTCGGAAGAAGTGTTTTCTGTTCGTGGCTATTGCGGCAAAGACGATTAGTCCCCAACTTCTGTGACCGTATTTTGTGGACCGATGAAGCAAATTTTAACAGAACTGGAATCACAAATTTTCGAAACCTTCACTTGTGGATGCCGGAGGAAAAAAATCCCTTAGCAGTTCGGCCAGCGTCCTTTCAAATCGAATTTTCGATAATGTTTGGGCTGGAATGATAAGTGATTACTTAATCGGACCATTTATTCTTCCGTCAAGGTTGACAGGCCCAGCTTACCTAACATTTCTACAAGAAGAGTTACCTGACCTGATGAGTGATGTGAATCTACAAACAAAGAGGAGGATATGGTTTCAGCATGACGGCGCTCCAGCTCACTTCAGCACCATCGTGCGTGATTATTTAAAGGAACGATACGGAGACAGATGGATTGGACGAGGCGGACCATTAGCGTGGCCGGCACGAAGCCCTGATATGACCCCCCTAGATTTTTTTTTGTGGGGCCACATGAAGCAGATTGTGTACAGTACTCCAATTAGTACAAGAGAAGAATTGTTACAAAAAATAATGGCTGCGCCTAGTCAAATAAAAGAAAATCGTACTGTATTAAAAAAAACAGTACGTAGTGTGGCATTACGTGCAACTGTATGTATGGATGAAAATGGTGGTAATTTTGAAAATTTAATAAATTAAATCATTTTTCTACGTTTTTTTTGTTTTATTCCATAATTTTGTCAATTTAATCATTATTAAATCACTTTTGAATTTTGTGCTCAGATTACCTTTCTTATTTTTAGTGATTATCTTAATAACGAAAAGAGATAGAACGCATGTTATTTTGGAGAACTTGTACAGTAAGCTAAGCAGTTTAATAAAACATGCTAAAAAGGTTATCTCAACATACTAGTTTTGAAGTTGCAGACCAAAAATTAAAAAGAAAAGTATTTTTTTAACAAAAAAAATTATCTAATTATTTTTTAGGTTTTTTTAATTTTTATTGCTAGTTAATCTTTCTAACTTTCAAATAAAACTACTTTGAAAAAAATACACCGTTTACGTAAAGAGAAAATAATTTAAAAACCGAAGGATGGGAATTTTACCAAAAAAAAAATTAAAATGCTTTTATTTTTTAAATAGTTTACATAAAATTAAAAAAAATCGATTTTTTACCGATAATTTTTTATCTAGTATCCGCACATTTCGTTTGATCAAGTGTAAAATTAACACATTGTATATATAAAAGGCAAACCTGACTGACTCATCTATCAACGCACAGGCGAAACTACTGAACGGTTTTCGCTGAAATTTAGTATACAGACAGTTGTAATGATGTAGGCATCGCTAAGAAAGGATTTTTGAAAATTCGCCCCTAAGGGGGTGAAAAAGGGGTTAAAAGTTTTAACAGTTTGTATGGAAGTTCGTCATTTTTAGAGCCTGAAACTTTGTTTTTAGGTTAACAATTAGAAATAACAATTACGTGTCCTAGGGTTTTTAAAAATTCAACCCCTAAGCGGGTGAAAAAGGGGTTGAAAGTTTGTATGGGGAAACAAGATTAGTTAAACTATTTTATTCGAAATTTCACAGGAGTACTCCTATCAATAAATGAGTAAACAAGTGTTTCAGGCTCTTTCAGAATTCAACCCCTAAAAGGTGGAAAAGGGGTGACAAATTCTGAAAATCAACATGGGTATCGTTTTTATGGTTTATCGGGTCGCTGATTACGAAAACAATAACTATTTCAAAATTTAACGTAGCAGACGGGAAATACCTACCATTATCCCCTGTGGAGGTGCGATGGGTGTCGTTTTATGGTTTTTTGGGACGTTAATTATGAAAATGGCATTGATTATGGTTTGAAACCAACATGGATGGAAGGATGGATGGATGTATGTAAAAATCATCGTGGGTTGGGTGATTTGGGTGTCATTTTTAAGGTTTTTGGGTCGTAAATAACGTAAATGATATAGATAAATATTTTAAACTTAATTTATTAGAATAGAATATACTTTTATTGCACAAAAACATTAAACAAAATAGACAAGAAGATTTGCACAAAATTACACCTGAACAAAAAAATACTAATTTAAAAATTAAAAAATAATGAAAATAATCAACCAAACCAAATATGTTTTTTTTACAAATTAATAAAATGGCAAAACCAAAAGAAATACTTAGGTACCTAACTATTTTGTGTTGATCTTCAAGTTTCAATCCCTACCAATAGATGGCGTTGGTATCGTTTTAGAACGCGGTAACGTTGTGTTTTTTCGAACTAATATAAAGTGAATTGTGAAGGCGCACTTCAACCTGTACCACATACGGTACCTATTCACTGTTATTAGACTAGACTTCGACTTTGCTTGCTTACGGTTTAAGATTTGCTTTGTGTTTCGGATTAGTTGCTTGATTTTGTCTTTCTTACAACCACTGTTCAAACTTGGAATTCGATTTGCTTTGTGTTTAGGTATTGTTGATGGAAGTATTTTTTCTCACTGAAAAATTGACTACAGAAACTCTTAATATTAAAGGAAAAATGGAAGAAAATACTGTCGTCCCCATTGTAGGTGACGGCGCCTGTTTGTTTCGTGCTCTTTCATTTTTAATGTACGGAACCCAAGAAAATGCGATGGTGGTGCGTTCACAAATTGTTAGATTTGTGGTAAATGATTGGCCTAGATTTTCAGTTATGACCCACGACAGAAATGGCGATAATTATTCAACAGCAAATGAATATTCAGCCGATATGTTAAAAACTGAAACTTACGGTGGACTTTATGAATTGGTAGCTGCAGGATTAATATTTCCGTTTCGGTTTGAAGTATATCGAAACGGTCTGCTATACACAGAGTCCGGAACAGATATCTGTCCAGTGAGGCGATTACGATTTAGCCATGATTTATCTAATGGACATTTTGACGCCTATCTGCCTATTGTTGCGAAGAAAATTACACAGCGTCGCATGGAGGTACCTGTCGAAGAGCGTGATCCTTTTTCAGAGCTTGACCATTTAACTGTTACATCTTTTGTAAACAGTGAAATTGGGTTCTATGACATACAAGTATCAGTGGTGCAATGCGCTGAAATGGAAGGATGAGACACCTGGTATGTGTTGCAGCACTGGAAAAGTGCAACTTGATCGGTTGAAACAACTGCCTCAACCACTCTTTAATTTGATTAATGATCTACACTCAGATCATGACCATTTTATGGATAATATTCGTAATTATAATGCCTGTTTCCAGATGACTTCCTTTGGGGGTAAACAGGTAACAGCAAATGGGTTTTCACCCACTTTTAAAGTACAAGGCCAGGTCTACCATTTAATTGAAAGTTTATTACCAGAAGCCGAACATGACGCTCAGTAACTTCAAATATATTTTGTAGGTGAAGATGATCGAGAAGCAAAGATTCGATGTTGTAAATTTCCTAACTTAAAGCCAAATTTAATCAAACAATTGCAGAATATGCTGCATCAAGTGAACCCGTATATAAAAGATCTGAAAAGTTGATAAAGCCCCTCCTTCAGAGTCATACAAAGTTGACATACATGCTGATAAAAAACCACCAGAAGAACATAGAGGTAGGTACAATGCACCAACTACAAATGAAGTGGCTTTAGTGTTAGTGGATCAACAATTTGATTGAAGGGACATCATCCTAGAGAGCCGAAGTAATTCACTTCAGCGTATTAGTGAGATACATCGAGCATATGATGCGCTACAGTATCCATTGATATTTTGCTGAGGGGATGATGGGTATTCAATAAACATACCACAACGCGATCCCATAACTAAGTTGCCGCTTAATAAAACTGTCTCTTCTGCAAGTTTCTATTAGTATAGAATAATGATTAAAAAAGAAGATAACTATTTAGTCAACTATCGTGCCCTTTTTAGTCAATATTTAGTGGATGAATACGCCAAAATAGAAACAGAGATTAAATTATATCAAAAATAATCAAGCCAAATTACATGCTGATAATGCATTTAAAAGATGCTATTGGACGACAAGACGCAGAAGCCAACCAACTAGGACAAATGGTTATCCTTCCATCATCTTTTGCAGGGGGGACCTAGGTATATGCACAAAAGAACACAGGACGCTATGACCTATGTTAGGAATTACGGCCGGCCTGATCTTTTTATCACTTTCACATGCAATCCTCGCTGGATATAAAAGAGCAATTGCTTCAAGGACAACAATCTCATGATAGACACGATATAATTTCGAGGGTGTTTCGACTAAAGGTGAAAAAGATCATGAACTTATTGACAAAGGGCAAAATATTTGGTGAAGTGAGATGCTATATGTACTCAACGGAATGGCAAAAGAGAGGTCTTCCACATATTCATATTCTTTTATGGCTTCACAAACGTATTACTCCAGATCAAATCGACAATATAATTTGTGCTTAAATACCGGATCTCAAACGTGACCCAGAGCTTCACGAAATCGTTAAATGTAATGTGATACATGTGGAACTTTAAATCGAAAGTCACCATGTATGAACGATAACATGTGCAGTAAACGATACCCCAGGGCTCTCATAAGGGAAACTCAAACTGGTGAAGACGGTTATCCGCAGTACAAGAGACGTTTACTAGATGACGGTGGGTTCTCTGTTGATATCAAAGGCACAACCATAGATAATCGCTGGGTAGTCCCTTATAATCCAGTATTATTAAAAACATTTAACACTCACTTAAATGTGGAATATTGTCATTCGGTGAAATCAATAAAATACGTCTGTAAATACGTAAATAAAGGTTTTAGAGAATGAGAAGGATGAAGTTGAAACCTACATAAGTGGAAGATATATAAGTTCATCAGAGGCAGTATGGCGAATCCTTGAATTTCCCATTCATGAGCGTTTCCCTCCCATAGTCCAGCTCGCTGTTCATTTGGAAAATGGGCAAAGGGTTTATTTTGATGAGCAAAATCTGAGTGAAAGGGTGAATAGTCCTCCAACAACCACACTCCTATCCTTTTTCGATTTGTGTAAAGTGGATAACTTTGCAAAAACATTGCTTTATCTAGAAGTACCTGCATACTACGTTTGGGATAAAAGAAAGTTCCAAAGGAGAAAGAGAGGAGCAAACGTTGAAGGCAGCCAAGCAAAGAACAACAATCTGAAAATAGAAAGTTTCTTAAAGAGACAAGTTACGACTTAGCATCATTAGAAAACACAGTCGAAAATAATGAAAGATCACTGAATGATGAACAAAAAGCAGTTTACAATCAAATTAACACAAAAATTGAATCAAACAAGGGTGGAATATTCTTTTTAGATGCTCCGGGTGGAACAGGCAAAACATTCCTCATAAATTTGCTATTAGCAAAAGTTTGAAGTACTCGTGGAATTGCTTTGGCTGTGGCTTCTTCTGGGATCGCAGCTACACTGCTTGAGGGTGGACGAACTGCTTATGCTCTCTTCAAGTTACCACTCAATTTAACAACAGCTGATACTCCCATTTGTAATATATCGTAACAATGTAATTTTGCTGAAGTATTAAAACATACGAAAATGATAGTGTGGGATGAAATTACCATGGCTCATAAGGGTGGCTTTAAACAGAACTCTACAAGATATAAGAGGAAATAAGAAGTTAATGAGTGGTGTAACAGTTTTGCTGGCTGGAGATTTTAGACACTCTACCAGTAGTGCCAAAAGGAACTAGAGCAGCTGAAGTTAAGGCGTGTTTTAAGAGATCCACTTTATGGTCTCTAATTAAAATCCTCAAGCTCTCGAAAAATATGCGGGTACACTTAGGAGAAAAAGAGTCTGCTGGTGGATTTGCGAATCTCCTACTTGAAATCGGCAACGGTGATTACCCGATAAATGACGGAATGATAACCATCCCTGATAATTTGTGCACAGTTGTATTTTTACATTACAGGAGTTAATATCCAAAATTTACCCAGATATTGCTCATATCCTCAATAAGCCAATGGAATGGTTGTGTGAACGTGCCATACTAACCTCGAAAAACGACCAAGCAGCGGCAATTAACGATATACTGTTAATGTCTTTTGAGGGGGAAGAAATGGTGTACACGTCAATAGACTCTGTGGTCAACACAGATGACTCAATTAACTACCCTGTCGAATTTCTTAATTCACTGAAACCATCGGGCCTTCCACATCATAAGCTTATTCTGCGCGTGGGCACTCCTGTTATGTTGTTGCGAAATTTAAAACCTCAACTGTGCAACGGAACCAGATTAAAGTAAAAGCGTTACATCGCAATGTAGTGGAAGCCACAATTATAACTGGATTTGTACCAAGAATTCTCTTGATCCCGAATGATCTTCCCTTTGAATTCAAACGAATACGGTTTCCCCTCAAAGTCTGCTTTGCAATGACCATAAACAAATCACAAGGGCAGACATTAAAATTTGCGGTTATAGATTTAAGAGAAAATTGTTTTTCACACTGGCAATTCTATGTGGCTTGCTCACGCGTAAGCTCGCCCTGTAGTCTGATAATTTTGGCACACAGTAATAGATTAGCAAAAAATGTGGTGTATAAAGAAGTTTTGTAGTTCACTAGCTTTTGCCTGCGACATCCAGTTATAATTGTGGCTTGTACCAGCAGACTCTTTTTCACACATGGGCACGATATAACCGAACTCCACGCGGACGAAGTCCCGGGCAAAAGCTAGTTATTTATAAAACTTAAAAAGTAGCTTTTTACTTTTTTAAAGTTAATTATTTGATCCTTTTGAGTGGACTTAGGAATATCACAAGCTAACAACTAGAATTTCATTCCAAATAGTTTCATTAAAACATGATCCCCTATTTTTCCACCCTTAGGGGTGGATTTTTTTTTAAATGGGACCACCATGGCGGTATAAGCTATATAGTAAAAAAGAATAATCGGTTCACAATTGGCAAAGATATCGCGTAACAACATATTATATACAAAAAGTACAATAGGATTCAAAGTAAACATATTTTATATTAGTAAAACATTTTACAAGGTATGCAAGTACTAAAAATAATAAGGCCAGCTGCTGTGCTGGTTTAGTAAATAATTATTGTTCCAAGTTTTCTTATAAAGCACATTTTTGTTTCAGTTTTGATGGACCCAGTTTCATCGGTGGCATAATTTTGACACTTGGTCTACTTGCAATCGGATTTATGGGCTTCAAGTACTACAAGACTCAAACTGAAAGGAATTACCATACTCTCTAAATATAATTTAAGCTTAACCTTTCTAGTTAAGTGCACTATACTATTCCTTAGTTATGTTTAGCTATGTACATTATAAAAAAAGAATAACAATGTACTTTGTCAGTTTTGTTGTATATGAAGAATTGGATTTTAGTTTTTTTTTATTTGTGCACTTAATGTAGCCAGTCTGAAAATGTGAATTTACAGGGTTGCCCTAGTTTCATTTTTCTAAGATTGAGATTAATTCTAAAGATTTAAAGTGTTGATTTGGACATTTAGTCAATATTTGCTCGAATTTAATTGTGATAATTTTTACCACTGATATTTTAATCTAATTTTGCATGTCCAATCCATCTTTCATCATTTATGTTATTTGTCCTTTCCCTTTTTTTAAGTATATATCCATTTAAGTCTGCTTACCAACCTACATATGTAGAATGCATATTCAATATTTTATTGGCATCAGTAATTTTATAAAAAGAATTATCTAAGGTTTTTTGTGAATTTATTAGATGTAAAAGTTAAGATTGATATATTCCAAATTATTAACTGTTTTGAAAAACATGTTTATTTTACATGAAAGATAGCCCATAGAATGAACGCAACCGAAATATACTATTCTTTAGAAGATTTTAAATTTCATAACTTGCAACACTTTTCAAAAAATGACTACCTTATATTGAAATGTCAATGTCAAAGTTCAGTGACGTGAAAAAGTGCTAAAATAACGGTCGATTTTTGGTTACTTCGAGAAAAAATCTTTTATTGTTCAACGAAAATCTTGTAAGTAGATTATGTTTCCATCTTTTATGAAATGACAACTTTAGCTATGTTTTTTTATTGATTTTATGCGTATAACATTGATAACAGCGTTAAAATCTGCGAAATACTAAGTGGGAAAATTATTCCCTTGGCCCGATTGAGTTTATAATTTATTTCTTATTATATATATGAAAGTTTGAACTCACAAATATGTCAATACAAAATACAAATAATAATAGAATGCTGAAATTTGAATGAAAGTAAGCTTCTTAGGGGATGTAGATGTGATATTACATGTAATAATTTATTTGTAGGATTCACCATGAATAAAAAACAAATTTAGGAAACGGGAGTTAGAAGATATCATGAACAACCTGTCAGATTTATCCGATCTTGACTCAGATGATGATGCCTATTACTAAACAGCCCTGTAACCAGCCCGCAGATTACCAGAATGAGTCTCAAGATGTTATTGTTGAAAGGCGTCTTGAAGAGTTGTTTGGTGTATCTGATAACTTGGAAGAAACTATTGAAAGCCAAGAAATATATTCAGTAGAAGCACTCACAGATATTTTAGAAATAAATAGTCCTAGACCTATTGGTAGTGTGGGTGAGACAACAGGACAATATGATGTTCTCCCAACAGAGGAAAATATTGCAACTTATGAAGAAAGCTTTGTTATGGATTGCAACCAACGAGAAACTGAAATAGAGCAATGCTTAGATGATATCCGTGAAGAACACTCCCACTATACTCAATATCTACAGATGACTTAAGTGCAAGACCTTCAAGCAGTAATGTTATTGTAACAGAACCGGATCGTCGCTCAAGATCAAGCAGAACTATGAATACAGTAAGACAACCAAGGAGTGGAAAATTGAAACAGAGATACACAATGTTCCTGAATTTACCAATTCAATTCAACCACAATCAACATATAGTCATAAAACGCGGCCTATCGATGTTTTTCAAAACTTTTTCCCAGAATATTTAGTACAAGTTCTAGTGGAACAAACAAATAGATATGCGGTTCAGAATAAAAGCAATAATTTTACACCAGTATTATCAGAGGAAATGAAAGCTTACCTTGGAATATTAATAATGATGGGGTTAAACCCATTGCCTGATATGGAGCTATATTGGTCTAATGACCCTTTTTACAATAATGCAGAAATTTTCCTGAGAACACTCTGATAGCGTTTGATAACTTTTTCACTAGCTGTAACCTAATGGAAGATTTGTACGAAAATCAAATTTTTGCTGTTGGTACAGTTAGAGTAAATAGAAAAGATCTTCCGGAAATTTTTAAAAAGTCTCAACCAAAACATTTAAGACTTGAAAGGAACCAATTTGCAGCTGTAACTGCTAAACCAATTACAGCAATCAAGTGGCTTGATACAAGGGATGTTAATATTCTTACAACAGCTCACCATCCAACTGACACAGTATTTGTAAAGAGAACTCAGAAAGATGGTACTAAAAAAAGTTCTCATCCCCACAGCTATCGCTCAGTATACGCTCACCATGGAGGCGTCGATCCGCTGATCATTTCAGATCATCATATCCGATCAATAGAAAATGCAGGAAATTTTGGATGAGATTGTTTTTCTTTATGTTTGATGCGGCAATCATAAACAGCTATATAACCTACAACAATTTTCCCCTATCACATGGGACTGCTTCATGTGCTAAACCAATTTTTGCATTTTGCTTTTATTATTTTCTAAACTGGGGAAAGTTCATTCCATCCTAAAGTGCTCTTAAAAATCTGATCTATTTACGGTTAGTTATGGAGTGTTTACAGTTTTCTACCAATAAAATACTTTTGCTCTTTTATTCTTGTGTCACGGTCAATAGTTTGTTAATAAAGATATATATATATAACTAATGTTATTTCATTTAAAAAATTAGATCTTTTTTTACGTGGTAGTCATGCTGCACCTACATTATGACTGCAGCACTAATGGGTCGACACGAAGGAGGAAGGTCCATACCCGCACAGAACAGCAGCATACACATTAATAAAATCGAAGCGATTCAAAAAAATATTCTATATGTATGCTCTAAATTTCAGATACCTAAAGAAAGCTACGAATTAGTGTTCTCGTCTTCATCTCCTTCCGCTGCAAACTAGGCGCTATACAGCTGACCTAGTCTTACTAAGTAAGGTTTTAGACTGTCCTGACTTATTAAAAAGATTACATATTGCAGTAGTATCTATAAGTAGATCAAATTTCAGGCGTAACTCATTCTTTATATTAGGAGCGTGTAATTCTTTTAATAGATTTTCTAAGTACTGTGATAAGTCTGATCTTTTTTGTACAAGTGGTACTATGTACTATTTGTAAATTAATAACATATTATTTCTGTAACAATATACATATCTAATTAATATCAACGTGAAACATATATTACTTATATTTATATTCTTTGTATTTACCTAACCGATTACCCATTTGTGAATACTTAATAGGCTTACCTTGTGATTTACATATGTACCATATAGTATTAATTAATAGCTGTTAGTTTTCCTGTTATAAATAATGGTATGTATGGTGAGTGACGAGAGCAGGTATCCTTTTCACTAGTAACAATACATTCTTAAACTGATATCTGTTACTTACGTTCAACTAATATCTCGTGCTTTAATGTTTGCCACTTCTACAGTATTGAAAGGTAGACCTAGGCACATGTTATGTATGTAAGGGAGAGTTTCAGCCGACGAGCGCGACCGACTTGCAGTGATGGTCAGTCAAAGTAGGTACTGTCACTTATAATATACCGCCCATGAGCCATTTATTAAACAATCCGTAAGATTTTTAACTAACAACCTATTACAATTATTAAGTAAATACTAGTATCCGGCCGAAGCTTCGGCTTCGTCCAAAAAACACCTTCGGCACCATTTTTAATCTTTTTCTAAAAGTTAATGAGCTAGAGAACAAAATAGATGGTAGTCTGTAACTCTTATAAATGTGTTATGACTGTGGAGTATGGTGGGTGGGGAAGAACATACAAGTAAATTTTTTTTTCACGAGTTGCCCTTGTATGTGAGGTCAGGCATTATCGTGTAAAAAGCACTGATTTTTCCGTACTCTCGCTGCTACACTATCCAGTTGTCTCGCGATCGTAGTGTTAATTGACAGAAGCTCCCTTAAATAAATAATCCCACACACTTAAAAGAACTTTGCTACTCATGTCGGATTTTCGTTTCGATACGCATTTCTCCAGCTCCATGCCAACCCCCTCAGAAGTGAGCTCCAAACCACTGGTGGTAACGCGAAAAATTGTAAAGCAGAATCTACCTTTCTTCCCCATTATATATAATAACATACATTGGTAGGACGATAACTAAGTTTTTCCATGCAAACATTTGATCTCTTCTGATGTTGAAGAGGTGAATTCATGTAGAACAACCAATCTAGATATTTTCATGACTTTTTTGAAGTATGAGAAGTACTGAAGTTGCTATGCTTGACAACGCAAAGTAGATCTGGGACCCGTTTTTATGAGCCATTTTAAATCCTTATATTTTTATTATGGCAACTTAATATTTATATAGAGCCGAGAGCTATGGTATATCCACTCCCATATCCCCTATTACGCAATCTATGAGGGAGGTCTATTTTCGGCAGTGGATAATGATGAACGAACACTACACATTTAAAATAGAACTACTTTTTACGTATTTTATCGCATATATTAACTTATTTACTGGGGGACTGAGTACCCCCTCCCCTCGACCATGGGTGCTGTAAAGTGCTTGAAACGTTGAGAATATAAGTTCATATAAGCAATTTGACTATTTTATTTGACCATGTAGTGGCGGTGTATAATAAGAATATCCACTACCCCATATCATCCTATGGGTGTCGTAAGAGGCGACACACAGACAGAAGACATACATAAATTTCACAAGGACAAAAATCCAGGCCCGGAACAATTATTTGTAGGCCATACAAATACTTGTTCCGTGCGAGATTCGAACCCGCGGCTCTCAGATATATATATGGGAGAGGCTTATATTGTCTGGTCTTGGCTAAAACAGTGATTCCCAACCGCGAAAGATTTAAATATTTTACCTACTTATTCGTTTTAAATAACACATTTATTAATTTCTCGTCAAACGGGCAGTATAACACCATGCGTCACGTTAGTAAGTACGTACTAGCTTTTATAATAAATACACAAATAATACTGTTTTCAGTTTATTTAGAGGCGGATTAAACGTCGACAGCGCCCTAGGCTAGCACTACATCGGCGCCCCTCTGTCGGCTATAAATTATAACTACGTATTTTTCATGGCATCTTATTTATCTTACCCAGATTACAAACTGGATCACTCCATTCTGCCTCGGGCCGGAGTTTGTGTGTACGTCGGAGAGTATCTGTTCTCGACGTCTCGGTAGTCTGGAATACCTGTCTATCCTATGGCTACGCATAGACGACGACGACCACCCCCGGGTGCCTTTATAGATCCCACAGCGGTTATGCCGAGACAAACCGACTCATCGACCATATCTAAATGGCTCAGATCCTATCCGCAGAGATCGTGCTTGGCGATTTCAACGTCCACCAAGCCGAATAGATCGGTTATCGTACTACCGATCATGCGGGGAGATATGTTTACGACTTTGCCTTGGCATATGGTCTGACAAAATTGGTCACTTCGCCTGCGTGGAGTTCATAGGTGGAGGATCATCCACACCTACCCTGTTGGACCTTCTGCTGAACTTTCATCGGACGAACATCAGGTCTCCGTCTTGGCTCTTCGCATCACTGCCTAATCTTGAGTACGTTGCCCATCACATGCTCATTGCATGCGCGATCTGTAGGCTGCCGCCGTGTGTGGCACTATAGGTCAGCTTATTGTGATGAAATGCGGGCTTTTTTTGCATCTTGCCCATGGGGGCGGATTTGCTTCTCGCTGGATGATCCTGTCAGAGATGATGATGAGTCTGTCGCTGATGTGGTGCTTAAAGGGATGGAAATTTTCATCCCGTTATCTGTAGTGCCTATCGGCGGCAGATCCCAGCCTCGGTTTGGTCGCTCCTGCAAAATTGCGTCGTAGCAAAAGCAGGAGTGTTACAAGGCCTGGACCGACGCATCGGTGTCCCGGTATGCAAACATTAGCACACTCAAAAAGAAGTACAACTCTGCTTCCAGGTCCTTCAAAGGAGTTATCGCTAGGGCAAAGTCGGAGCCCATTGAGAGAAATGGCGAGAAACTAGTTCGCCTTTCTTCGGGAACTCGTGCTGTCTGGTTTCTCGCCAAGGCTGCCCAAGGGAATTTCTGTAAGCCATCATTACCATCTCTGCACAGGAAGTATGACTCGCTGGCCCACACCGCAAAGGAGAAAGCAGATCTTTTAGGTTCTCTTTTTGCGTCGAACTCTACTCTCGACGACAGGGGGAATCTACCATTCCGCAGTGTGAATACTCCAAGCAGGATGTTCTGTTGACAGTGCTAAGTGCGTAAATCACTACTCTCCCTGGACGTCTATTATAAGTGAAATGGGCCTGATGAAATCCCCCCAATTGTTCTGAAAACGTGTGCTCCAAAGTTAGCACCGGAACTTCGCATCTTTTCCGGTTCTCTTTCTCTTTAGCCGTCGTTCCAAGCTCATGGAAGACAGGCTTAGTAACTACAACATATATATTAGATAATCCAACTACAGGCCTATCGCCATCACCTCCTTGTTCTCCAAAATAATGTAATCCATTATTAACTCATCAGATCAGATCATGATGTACCTTGAAGACCGTCAATACGGTTTCCGTCAAGTGGAAGGCCCTGGGGGTAGTTTGGACATAGCGAAGGCCTTCAATCGGATTTGGCACAAAGCGCTTCTTTCGAAGCTTCCCTCTTATGGGCTTCTCGAGAAATCAAGTAATTGAGTCACCAGTTTTCTAACAGATCGGAGTATTAAGGTCGTAGTCGACGGTGCATGCTCTGACTCCAAGCCTTTGAATGCTGGTGTTCCACAAGGTTCCACCATCTTACACTGCAACAGATTTCTAAATTCCGTGCGTGCGAAATGTTGTGCGATGTACTGTGGAATTTACTGTCGCCAGCGGTTTTTCCGGACCGATACGACTTAGGGACCTTCAAGAAAAGAGCTTCTTTTCTAAAAGGCCGGCAACGCGCCTGCAATTTGACGGCTCCGTGGCGCAGTGGCTTAGCAATGAGTTGCTGCGCTGGGGGCCGCGGGTTCGAATCCGGCACGGAACAAGTATTTGTATGGCCTGCAAATAATTGTTCCGGGTCTGGATGTTTGTCCTTGTGCAATTTATGTTTGTAAACTGCCTCCACGATACAGGAGAAAATCCTAGTATGGGGATAACGTTTTTTAAAAAAAAAACATAATTCCTCTGGTGTGGCAGATGTTCATGAGCAACGGTGATCACTGACCATCAGGGTTTACCGCACTTACTTATTTTTTTTTTTGTTTAAATTTTTTCCCGCGCGCCCCTAGGCACGTGCCTAGTTTGCCTTAAGGATAATTCGCCACCGAGTTTATTATATAATTATGTTAAAAGTTGTGATTACAATTTTTTGTTAGATTAACACAGTATTTGCTTTCACCTTGTGGTCCCTGCTAACTACAAAAAAAATCAGTGGTCCCTGGTCAAAAAAAGGTTGGTAAATCCTGGACTAAAATGATGATTGCAATTTTAATTTCATATTTTACCACATGCTCCAAAATAAAGGAGAACATCGTGAGTAGCCTGCATTGCGGAGGTATAAAAATAATTCGTTGACATGTGAAGGCTACTGTGGGTCTTTGATTGCAGTTTACCAGTTAACATCTCACGTTTTGTACACTTCTTTCGTTACAATGGTGAATTCGCTTCTTCGTCGTCCGTCTTCTCTAGTCCAGCTATACATTTCAAATCCATCAAATACGGTGTTTATCACTCTTCTTTCTTCAATATCGCTTTCAAAATGAATTTGATAAACTTTTCGCTCACTTTCATTCTTCTTATTAAGCATTTATCTGTTCTGTACCCATATGTATTTGTATTTACTTAATTTTGGACGGTTCCTAGTATCTAAAATAGTTTACGAAAAAAAAAACACAGGAACATAGCGAACACTTATCCTCGAGTTATTGAAACACCCAAAAATATAACTAGATATTCTAATAGAAGTAGCAGAAGCAACGCATATACTCGAAAACGACAGCGGACCAGCGCAATATTCGATCCTTGGTCCTTGAAATCCCGTTTTAGATGGTATATCAGACCCTTACCAACTGCGGCCGAAAACTCCACGATGGTATTCCTCAGCGTCAACGTGGGACCGCGGAATGTTAAAGAACCCGACCACAGCACTTCCACTGCTCTATCTAATAATTCATTCAGCCTGTTCCAAGGTTGCTCACTCTGGGTCATGGCCTGCTCTAACAAGGAGGGAGGGATATCGCATCTTCAGTGGAACTTTTATCAAAAATCAAACTGACCAGGAGGCAGATAGTAACCGGCGTGCGACACATACACGTTGAGCCGAGAAGGTAATTGTTTGAGCAATCCTCTCGAATAGTTTGACATTTTTAGACATTTTCAGTCAGTCCTTTTTGATAATACTGCAAAAAAGGTTCATTAATCTAAGTTAACGTAATTTATAGAAAACTAAATCACTACTAAATACATACTATTATCATCCAAGCGGCCATAGCAATAGATGCTAGGAAGGTAAATGACTTCTCCATCAGAATACTGACCGACAGTACGGCGGTATCACAAGCTCTGAGTTGCAATGTAGTGAACTCGGGACTAATATATGAATGCCATCAACGATTAAATGAAGTATGTAGACACAACATTGTGACTGCAATGGATCAAGGGACACAGTGGATCCAGGGGCAACGACGCAGCAGAGGAACTGGCCAGGAGAGGATCGGCTATGGCCGTTACAGGGCCGGAACCGATCATACCGATCCCTTTTGATAACGTTCATTCACTTGTACGTAAAAACTACTAATCAACACGCTCAGCTTTGGAAAAATCTAGTGGACTGTAGGCAAGCTAGGGAGGCCCTACCAGAAATAAACAGTCGTATAACCAAGGTCTTAATGAGATTGAACAAGTCACAGATCACGATAGCAACAAGTGCTGTTACAGGACATGGCTCCTTTAACAAACATTTATTTACTATAGGTGTTACAGATAGTCCCCTGTGCAGGGCATGTGTGGGGGAGGAGGAAACGGCGGCCCATGTGTTGCTGGCATGTTCGGAGGTCGCTACAAATAGGGCTAAACATCTCGGCACGCCAGGATCACTCCCTGAAGTTGCTCGCAACATCAAAGGACTGTTGAACTTCTTCGGGGAGATTTCATGACTCGAATAATCATAATATTCCTGCCCACACGCAAAAAAACTGCGGTTGCCAACCCGCTCGCCAAGCGTGGCAACTATGGCAATATACCCCCCATGAGCAACGACACAAATAAACGGCCCCCAGTCCCCGGCGGCCCCGCTATTCCTGGCTACGGTGGCGACCATGGTAACGGCGGGGCAGGGGGTGCTAAGAATCTCCGGTGGAGGTTCGGTTGCCACCTACGACGACTCGACCTGGCAACATATAACGCACGCACCCTGAGGACTGACGAGAAGATCCTGGAGCTGAAAGAAGAGATAGATAAGTTACGCCGGGAGGGCGACCATCTGTCCCAAGGAGGTGTCGGATTTATCGTCCACAAGTCTCTCGTTAACAACGTTGTAAAGATTGGGAGTGTGTCGACGAGGGTTGCGTACCTTATACTCAGAATCACCAAACGGTATTCGCTGAAGGTCATACAGGTTTACGCACCAACCTCGCCACACCCCGCTGAGGAGGTGGAGGAAATGTATGAGGATATCTCTAGAGCCATGCATTCCCCCAAAACCCACTATACGGTGTTAATGGGAAACTTCAACGCAACTAGGCACAAGAGAGAGCGGTGAGCTGAAAGTAGGGAAATTCGGAATAGGGTAACGGAACCCAAGGGGCCATCAGCTGGCCGACTTTATGGAGAAAGAGGGACTCTTTATGATGAACTCTTTCTCCCAAAAGCGGCCAACGCTCCGTCCCCTCGTTCTCTAATCCAAAGTCGAAAACTTTCAGCTCGAGTTACAAAATCGTTTTAAGTGCCTGAAGATTGCAATGAAGTGGACGATATGAATGACAAGTTTGTGAAACTGTCCATGCGGTCGGAGCTAAGTTCTGTAAGACCCATCGCAGAAGAACACAAAAACTCCGATCACTCTTAATCTCATGGTTGTTAGATGGGAGATGAAGCTGCAGTCTTCAGCAGATTTGACAGCATACAGGCAACTGAACAGACAGATCTCCAAATGCATGCGGCGGGACTTGCGCAACTTCAATACAGCTCGTATTGAAGAAGCGATCGAGCGGAACCAGGGCTCAAAGTCTTTGCCAGAGATCTGTCTGCCAGAAAGAGCCAACTGTCGAAGCTGAAGACCGATGTGGCAGCATCGTTTCCGGACACCTGAGATTTTGAGTGAGATTGAGAGGTTCTATGGGCAGCTGTACACGTCATCGTTGAGTCACACGCAAGTGTGAGTAACGATCAAGATCAAGTCTTATCCGACACTATTCCGATGATATCCCGGACGTTAGTCTGAGCGAGATTAGAATGGCTCTACAGCACCTTAAAACGGCAAGGCCCCAGGTGAGGATGGAATTACAGCGGAGCTTCTGAAAGCGGGTGGAAAACCGGTACTTGAAGTCCTTCAGAAGCTCTTTAATTCCGTCCTCCATGGTGGCATTACACCGGAGGCGTGAGCAGAAGTGCAGTGGTCTTGTTCTTCAAGAAAGGCGACAACGCCTCTTGAAGAACTAGACCATTTCCTTCTGAGCCGCGTCTACGTGCTGTTTTCGAGAGTCATTACGAATCGTCTCGCATGCAGACTCGACGACTTCCAGCCTCCCGAACAAGCCGGTTTCGAAAAGCTTTAGCACCATAGACCACATACATACCCTTCGGCAAATTGTACAAAAGACCGAAGAGTACAATCTGCCACTTTGCCTTGTGTGGGACTATGAGAAAGCCTTTGATTCCGTCGAAATTTGGCGGTGCTGCAGTCCTTCAGCGGTGCCAAGTGGACTGTCGGTATATCGAGGTTCTGAAGTGTTTGTACAGTAGGGCTGATGGCTATCCGAGTACAGAGCGAGAGTACGAAACCTATCCAACTGCAGAGAGTGTAAGACAGGGTGACGTAATATCCCCGAAACTATTCACCTGCATTGGAAGACGTTTTCAAGCTACTGAACTGGAAAGGATACGGTATTAACGTCAATGGCGAGTACATCACTCACCTTCGATTTGCCGACGATATAGTCCTTATGGCAGAATCGCTGGAGGACCTAAGCACTATGCTCAATGATCTCAATAGTGTCTCCCAACGGATAGGTCTCAAGATGAACATGGACAAAACAAAAATCATGTTTAATGTCCATGTCACACCTATGCCGGTAGTAGCACTAAGCTCGAAGTTGTTGACGAATATTACCTGGGACAAATAGTCCGACTAGGTAAGTCCAACTTCGACCGAGAGGTCAATCGACGGATTCAACTCGGCTGGGCAGCGTTCGGGAGACTACGACCCATCTTCTCGTCAGGCATACCTCAAAACTAAATTGTACAACCAGTGCGTGTTGCCAGTGATGACATACGGAACTGAGACGTGGTCCTTCACTGCTGGCCGTATGAGGAAGCTCAAGGTCGCTCAGCGAGCTATGGAGAGGGCTATGCTCGGGGTTTCTCTGCGTGATAAACTTAGAAATGAGGATATCCGCAGTAGAACCAGAGTAACCGACATAGCCCAAAGGATTAGTAAGCTGAAGTGGCAATGGGCCGGCCATATAGCTCGAAGAACCGACAACCGATGGGGAAGAAAGGTTCTCGAGTGGCAGCCTCGTACCGGCAGGCGAAGTGTAGGGCGTCCCCCCACTAGATGGAGTGACGACCTGGTAAGACATGCAGGAAGTCAATGGATGCAGGTGGCTCGGGACCGTGCTTTGTGGCATTCCGTGGGGGAGGCCTATGTTCAGCAGTGGACTTGTGAAGGGCTGTAATGATGATGATGATGATGACACGCAAAATACACGCTTAGACGTGGAGTTGCAGAAAATAGCCGGTCGTAAACTAAACTAACTACATACTATTAATCAGTAATGTATTTGTCTGTGTATTCACCATAAAACTTAAATTACTTGATGATCATAAGCAGTTTTATCCACAAGTTAGTGTAGAAACAGTAGAGAAGCCTGTATCCGTTGCGAATCACTACGTAGTTAATATTTAAAAACAATTAACCCAACTACAATATTTTGTAACCAATTAGGTATTAATTCCTCAGAATTAATAGAATACTTTCTATAATTCTGAGGAATTATAGGAATTATAGAGTACTCTCTGTGGTATTATTCTTAAATTTCATATAACCAATCCATACATAGCAGAACCAGTGTGTGTTACCAATGATGACATAAAAGTCAATTATGAATAAAAATATTTTGACTTTAACTAGAGAATAATACCAAAACCATTCCCTATTTTGGCCTCCACCATAGTCGGGTTAAAATAAAATAAATAATTACAAGTTTTTAAAAGAATTATTTAATATTTAGTCTTATGCAAATACATACACTTATAAACACTTCAAAGATCCTTATCACAACTTCCTTTTTCCTTGCCATTATTATATTTTTATTTGGCTATATAAACTATGCTGACACATTTGGAATATCTTTCATTTCCACATCGTCACAAATGGACTCTGTTTCATCTGGTTCGTCTAAAAGGGCTTGCAATTGGTGAATTGAAGTCACTAAAACATGAAATTGCTTCTTCCTTAATGCTAATCTACTCTCCAGTTGCTGTTTTGTAGCTTCTAAGCTGCTTAAATCTGTTTTCAAAGTACTAAGCTGCTCAAGAGTTTCTTTTCTATCAGGTTGTTCACTTATTACTTTAGCTAGAACATCATATTCTATACGGTTTTTACGTACGGTTTTTGCTTGTGCCAGATCAGATTTACTTTTCTCTATATTATTTTTGGCAGCTTCTATGCCTGTTTCTAGTATTTTTGATAATGATTCATAACTTTTTAACTCTGCTGTCATCATTTCTGCACCTAACTGAGACTTAGTCACTGCAAATTCACATTGGGCAAGCTGTGCCAACATTCTGTCATGTGTTGATTTGCTGAAAAAAAGATAAATTCCCAATTAATATTATCATTTTGTATTTTGTAAATACACAGTCAGGTCATAAGTATTGTCACACAGTAAAAACTTTTCTTTTAGAATGCTGGCCACAAAAAAGTTTATTGAATTCGAATTTCGAATTGTTCATGAAAATAAAACTGTATACTTTTTAGAATTTTACTCATTTTTAAATATGGAGTGGACGCTTAAAGAAGACCGTGTTGCAGTTATTGCGTTGCATCGTTGTGAATATATAATTCAAATTTTTGACATACTGAAAAATTTGAATATAACTAAAAGATTCGTTTATCGTACCATCAAACGATATAATGAAGACTCTAGTGTAGATGACAGGTCAAGAAGTGGTCGCCCTCGGTCTGTTAGACCCAGCAGTGATAAAAGCTGTGAAGACGCGAATTCAAAGAAATCCCAAACGTAAGCAGAAACTGTTGGCCCTTCAGATGGGGTTAAGCAGAACCACGGTGAAAAGGGTGTTAAATGAAGACTTAGGGCTTCGGGCATATCGAAGAAAAACAGGACATCGTTTGAATGCTCGTCTAATGGACCTGAGACTGAAGAGATTCCGCGCTTTGTTGAAGCGGTACGCGGAAAAAATATCGGGAAATTCATTTTCGGATGAAAAATTTTACCGTAGAAGAGAGCTACAACAAACAAAATGATAAGGTGTACGCACACAGTAGTGAAGAAGCGAGCAACCGTATTCCGCGTGTCCAACGAGGTCATTTTCCATCCTCGCTCATGGTATGGTTGGGAGGCTTAACAGAGGTACATTTTTGTGAGAAAGGTGTAAAACGAATGCAGTTGTGTATCAAAATACAGTCCTGACGAACCTTGGGAACCTGTTTCTCATACCATGTTCAATAACAGGCACTGGGTATTCCAACAAGATTCGGCGCCAGTTCATAGAGCGAAAAGCACACAAGACTGGCTGGCGGCGCGTGAAATTGACTTCATCCGGCACGAAGACTGGCCTCCTCCAGTCCAGATTTGAATCCGTTAGATTACAAGATATGGCAACACTTGGAGGAAAAGGCGTGCTCAAAGCCTCATCCCAATTTGGAGTCACTCAAGACATCCTTGATTAAGGCAGCCGCCGATATTGACATGGACCTCGTTCGTGCTGCGATAGACAACTGGCCGCGCAGATTGAAGGCCTGTATTCAAAATCACGGAGGTCATTTTGAATAAACTTTAGTGTCATAAGAATGTATGTTTTGTTAAGTTCATTTTGGTATGTAAATGGTTACATAATGAATAAACTTGTTTCAATTATTTTATATTAAACATGTGACAGAATTTATGACCTGACTAGGTAAAAACTGTTTGGCTTGAGTTAGGTGACTCAGGTATGACCGAACTGGACCGAACATTATATAATCAATAACTGGACTATGAGCACAATGCACACAAACATACCCATACAGAATAAAAAAACAACAGTAACAAGACACACTGTGCTTTAACCGGCTGTTACAATAACATTGGCTTATAGCCAGTCTTTTTTATTTTCTACCGACTTCAAAAAGGAGGAGGTACTAAATTCGACTGTATGTTTTTTTTATGTGTGTTACCTCATAACATTTTTCTGTGTGAACAAATTTCGATGATTCTTTTTTTATTTGAAAGCTGGTGCTTCTCATGTGGTCCCATATGATCAAGATGTGACCATTATTCTATGATGAATTGATCATGAATACCTGCGATTTGTCGGGGAATTATTTGGGGTATTTTATAATAACTAACCCGACCAAGCGGCCGAGTGGTTTAGAAACTATTCTTAACGCAATTGATGTGTCATTTGTTCTTTTTTTATAGAATAAGGGTGACAAACGAGCACACAGACACCTAATGCCTACCTAACATAATCAATCAATTCGATCATTATTATGAGTTATTCTTAATAATTTATATTGAAGTCGGTTGTACAAAATTTTTAATTTTAAATTATGTAAATATATATGCTTTTAACAATGAAAAAATAATATTCTTAGCCATAAAAAGCTAAGATAGCTTCAAGTTACTTTTTATTTTGCCTGTATACATGCTTATCCATTCAGAGCTATGTTTAAAAATAATATGTATCTTTAACTTCCAATTCTTTGAATAAAGTATTGTGAATCCCTTTTACTAATGCAATAATAATTATGGTAGGTAAAGTGGCTACATAAACCACTATATTGCCTTTTATCTTTAGTAAATATTTATTTATTTATTTAATCTTTGTTGTGTTACACCTTAATCTAAGGATTACAATGGGCTTAATGCCTTATGGCATTCTTTGTCAGTCAACCCTGAGAGAATTAAACAAGTGAAAGTTGGTAGGTGTTAAAAATGTTAAAATTACTAGACATATATTGTATATAAACATAAAATATATTCGCATACGTACTAATAATACATAAAGAAAAATAATATAAATCAATAAATTGCGTCTGCGATGTAAATATAGAATATATATATTTATATATTTACATCGCAGACGACTTCTTGCGTCTTTTTACGATAAGAATTTTAAATGTTTAGAGAGTGCAGCGCTGGGGGCCTCGGGTTCGAATCCCGCACGGAACAAGTATTTGTATGGCCTACAAATAATTGTTCCGGGTCTGATGTTTGTCTTGTGCAATTTATGTTTGTAAACTGCCTCCACGATACAGGAGAAAATCCTAGTGTAACGTTTACGTTACGTAATGTAACGTTTGTTTAATATTAGAAAATTAGTGAATATTGTTAATTTATCTGTTAACAAATATCATAGTAGAATAGGAATTCCATTTATATTCGACAGGACGATATTCAATTTTGTATAATTCTTGCTCATTTATGGCGTCCGTTCATGATAAAAAGCATGGGCACACTGTATATTACGTATATGGTTTGTATGTTTTGCTCACTTCATGCGTCCGTTCATGACGGAAATTATGTGGCACTCTGTATATTCCGTATATGGTTTGTATGTTTTGCTCACTTCATGCGTCCATTCATAACGGAAATGATGTGGCACTCTGAATATTACGTATATGGTTTGTATATTTTGCTCACTTCATGCGTCGGTTCATGACGGAAATGATGTGGCACTCTGTATATTTCGTATATGGTTTAATTGTTTTGCTCACTTAATGCGTTGACCTTGAGACCGTCCCTATCCCGTACTTGATTAGCTGTCGGGAGTAAGATTCCTTGCGAAGAAATTTTTGTTATTTTTTTATTGAAGAGTGGGCAAACGAACGTGCGGCTCACCTGATGGTAAGTTTCGACTGCCGCCCGTGAACATCTGCAACACTAAAGGAATCGAAGGTGCGTTACCGGCCTTTTAATAAAAGTCGTATCGGTCCGGAAAAATCGCTGGTGGTAGTCGATTCCACAAGGAAGTTGTGCGAGGAAGAAAAAAAATTCTTCTTGTATAATCATTTAGATGGTATGGATGATATCGGGAGTGTTGTCGCGATGTGCGATGGTGAATTGAGCGGCTGCAATAAGTCGGAACAATTCCTCATAACACTCTCCGTGGTAAATGCGAAAAAATAGGCCAAGAGATGCAACTTCTCTTCGCAGTGTGAGGGAGTCAAGGCGATCAGAAAGAACTCGGTCACCGCAAATTCGAACCACTCTGCGCTGGATACGGTCAAATGAAAGGAGCTGGCACTGGGGAGCCCTGGCCCAGAGATGGGAACAGTATTCCATGTGATGCCGAACCTGCGCCTTGTAAAATTGCAGGCAGTGTACCGGCATGAAATGCTGTCACGCTCTGCTGAGCACGCCAAGCTTTTTGAAGAGAAGAAGAGAGGCATTATTGGCCTTCACTTCCCTGCACATCATTCGATATATCAACACCCAGGGTTCCGATACTGGCTGAGACAACAAGGGGAGTGCCCTGAAACTAAGGAGATACGACAAAGGGGTTCTTTTTAGAGGTAACCGCGCAAACTTGTGTCTTCTGGGATTGAACTGGACTAAATTTAGTCACCCCAATCCGAGATTTTGTTCAAAAAAAGTTTCAACTTCAGACACAAGTTTGTTCCGGTACTTGGCGACGTTTTCCTGATAAATATTGGCACGGCCGGTGTATAAAGCACCACCAGTGCTGTCGTCTGCATAGCAATTAATGTAACCGGTTTGCAACATATCATTGATATGCAGAAGTAACGGCGTTGGTGATAGCATGCAGCCTTGTGGAACACCAGCGTTAATACGCTTGTCATCGGGGCATGCACCGTCTACTACGACCTTGATGCTCCAATCTATAAGAAAGCTGGTGATCCAATTACACAATTTCTCGGGAAGCCCATAGAAAGGGAGTTTCTAAAGAAGCGCTGTGTGCCAAACCCGATCGAAGGCCTTCGCAATGTCCAAACTAACGATCAATGCCTCCCCCTTGGACTCTACTGCCTCCGCCCATCTATGAGTCAGCTAGACCAGAAGATCACCAGCTGAAGCCTCAAGGTACCTCATGAACTCCTACTTTATAATGGATTCCATTATTTTGGAGAACAAGGAGATGATGGCGATAGGCCTGCAGTAAGACGGGTCTGAGCGGTTGCCCTATTTAAGGATCAGGTAGACCGAAGCTATCTTCCATGAATTCAGGACTGCACCTAGGGAGTAGGAGTAACGGAAAAGATGCGTTAAAACCGGTTCCAACTCCGGAGCACATGTCTTCAGCACAATATAACGTACGTAAGCGCGGGCGAGCGGACGTGTGATCGGTTGAACATAATTAATAGCGGAAAAAGTGTATTTCTCAAATAAATGGGTACAAAATGTAACGGCTGCGATGCCGTAATATACGACATTTAGTACATAAAATGTGCAAGAGATGAATGTAAAAAATTGTACCATCTTAAGTGTTTGGCTCTGACGAAGGATAAATATGAAGCATTTACCGAAGAATACAAGTGCAATTGGAGATGCCCGGAATGTGTTTGCAGTGCGCCGAAGCGGGATAATTCGGACACACCAGTTTGAGGTAACCAGAATAAAATGAATAAAACTTTTACTCCTTGCTATGTAAACACAGACCGAGGCAATAGGATGATTCCAAAAGAAGTAGAATTGGATATCAGTAGTAAAATACTGAAAGAATTGCAAGAATTTCGGTTTGAGATGAATCTTAAAATGAATGAGGAAATAAGGGAGTACAATTTGCTTAAGGACAGATTTGTCGACACCGAAAAAGAACTACATAAATTGCGAGATACTATGAAGGTAGTGCAGAAAAAGGCGAGCAAAGTCGATGAATTAGAAGCGCAGATAAAAACATTGGTGCAAAAAAATGAGCAATTACAGAATTGTCTGAACAAAAATCAGCATACAAAAGAAATAAATGAGACGGCGAAGGAAATCAGAAAGGAGACTATATCATTTTCAAATGTACTCAAACAAAACGAAAAGCAGGTAATAAGTAAAAATCAGTCTGTGAACAAAGATAAGAGTGTAGTGACGTATGTGGCCACGAAACCGGCATGTATTATAGAAACCACTACGGAATGTTTTGATAAGGAACAATTAGCGACAGATACTACAGAACTTCAGATGGAAACTAGCAAAAAGGAAGGATCATGGATCTATTACTTAGTAGTAGTAGTAGATCTAGTACTTAGTAGGCCAGTTCTCTACATCCTTATCAGTGCCTGGCGGAGGCTGTGTTTCCAGAAAGATGGAAAACAACCAAGGTCATCCCGGTACCCAAAGGAAAGTCAGCATCGAAAGTGGACCAATACAGACCGGTTGCTGTGCTTTCGACACCAGCGAAAGTACTGGAGGCTGCAATACACAAGAGCATCCTCTCGCAGGTTAATGTACAGCTTTGAGATGAGCAACACGGTTTCAGACCCACCAGGAGCACCACTAGCAACCTAATTAACAATATGAATTATATTGTACCTGAAGTAGATGCTGGAGGACAGGTAGATGTACTTTTTTTGACTACAAAAAAGCTTTCGACCTAGTGGATAATGATATACTGCTCACAAAACTAGTAGGTTTAGGTTTTACTCCCCATTTACTAACCTTTTTTACTAGCTACATGCGGGACAGACAGCATGTAGAATATGCGGGGTATAGGTCAGAAAATTATTTTACTAGGTCCGGAGTGAGTCAGGGCAGCAACCTTGGTCCGTTGGAATTCATTTTAATGATAAATGAAAGTACAAAAATTAATGAAAAATAAGATTAATACCAAAAATTATGTTAATTTATGTAAAGAAAAGCAAGCATTGATATATCAACTTAAGTTGTATTCAATTGAGGTGGATAACATAAAAAAATGTTATGAGACTGACGTAGAGTGCCTTAAATCAGAAATATTATCACTTACTAACTCCCTTCAAATTGTGTCCACTAAATATAAATCAGTCCAAATCGAAATAAAAGAACACATACTGGCTATGGATAATCTGGTAAAGACATGTAAATATAATGAGGAGCGTTTTGACTCCTTAGTCACATCAATGTGAGTGTCAGAATTCAATACCAGCTTCTTCAGAGTCGGTGTGTGCTGATAATATTATACCACCACCAAAACTCTATGACAGTGCCACAGCAGAGGAGCTTAAAATAAAAAATAACTCAAATATTAACAAAAATAATATAATTGTGTATAGCGATGACATGGGAAAAATCTAGGCATAACTTTAAATAACTCTTAAAGGGACAAAAATTACAAATTGCTGCATGCCTGGAGCATCTTTTAGTGACATCCTAAATAAAATTATAGTTACTAAATTTTGCCCAAATAGTCCAATAATATTTTTGTTGGTAGAAGAAGTGTAAACAACAAACAGTTATTAAGATATATTGAACAACTTAATAACTTAAATGTACACCAAATTGTCTTGTTCACACTGCCTTACATACAGAGATTGCCACAGGAAAATAATCTAAGACATAATTTAAATACAATACAAATGAATAATTTAATATGTAATAATAATTTAAATTTGTCATATAATTGTAATGATAATAATGACAAATTTCATTTAATTGACATAGATAATTTAATTAAAAAAATTTGGACAAAAGATAGGTATTACCTATCTAAATATAATTTAAGACTGGTAGCAAATGTGCTATCTTATTATTTACTTTTTAACTCAGCCAAGTTTTGGCTACCAAGACTGCTTTTATTGAGCATGATAATCATTGGACATTTAATTTGGAATCAGTTAACTAATTTAAATTAGTAAATGCGACAATAGAGGCAATCTCTAGCAATAATAAGAGTTTAATTAATTTTGAATGCAGCCCACAAATAAGTAATAAAATTATTTACACCTGTGCATCAAAATATACAAGGCATGATGGGCAAAGAATTGAAGTTGAATTGTTTTAAATAGTAACAATGTACATATCCTTTGTATTACTGAACATTGGCTAAAAGATTATAATTTCATGTTTAATTTCAGAAATCACCAGGTGGTCAGTTCCTTCAATAGAGAAAAAAGTTTACGTGGTGGCTCCTTAATATTAGCAGATAAATCATTATTATATAAAGAACGTAAGGATATTGTGCGCCTCTCTGTTGAGCGAACTGTAGAAATGGCTTGTGTCGAGCTCGAGCACCTCATTGTTGTAAGTGTTTACAGACCCCCATGTGCTACTTATGACTATTTTGAAAGGATTGTGGAAGAAGTTTTGCTCAAACTTAGTAAACAGAACAAGTCTGTTGTAATATGTGGAGACTTTAACATCAATCTCCTTGAAACTTCTTCCATTACCATTAAGTTTAGCTCATTGTTTAAATCGTATAATCTTGTTAATTTATTCTTAGAACCAACACGTATTGCTGGGCCTAGTGCGACCTGTATAGATAACATTTTTACAGATGTTAAGCCCTTGGATAAATCAATTATTCAAAATTTAAGTTCAGATCACTGTGGACAGTTGGTATCATTGCCTTACATACACAAAAAACAGAAAAATGAGAAAGTTGTGTTTGTTCCAATAAATGAACATCGCTTGAGAGGTTTAGAAGTAATATAATAAAAGACTTCCATCACTTTAACTGCAATAGTGCTAATTATTTGTATGGTACGTTATTTAAAATTATAACTTGTGAATTTAGTAGAATATTTACTTCTAAAACTTTCTCTTTTAACAGTCGCAAATCATTTAATGAATGGGCGACAGTAGGAATTTATAAAAGTAGGCGAAAGTTAAACGAGCTTTATAATGAAAAATCATATAATACTAGTGTTATATTTAGAGATTACGTAAAAACATATTCTAAAATATTTAAAAAAATGTGCTCCACAGCTAAGGTTTTACATTTAAGTAACAAAATTAAAACTGCATGTAACAAAATTAAAATGACTTGGAGAATAATAAATAGTGAAACGGGCAAGGTCAAACCGCGCAACTCGGATTTTCAATTGAATATTAACAATAATTTAACTCGATCTGATAAAGAAGTTACTATGGCTTTTGAGAAACATTTTACTGATGATCCTTTTTTGACAACAAAATTATTAAATTCTTCTCCTACTGTCGCCGAATCATTGCTTAAACAAAATGTAAAGGCTTGTTCAAATACTTTTAAATTCCATAGAGTATTGCCAAAAGATATCGTTAAACATTTTAAAACTATTGATGTTAAAAAAACGGCAGACTTATGGGGGATTTCCGTTAAAGTTATTTTATCTATAATCGATATAATAGCACCTTATCTAGCCACTATATTTAATACAAGCGTCGAATCTGGTGTGTTTCCTGATTTAATGAAACATAGTAAAGTCATACCTTTATTTAAATCTGGTAGTACATTAGACCCCGCCAATTTTAGACCGATTTCTGTACTACCACCATTTAGTAAAAATTTTGAAAAAATAATTTTAGATCAGATCTTAAGTTTCTTTAATATTAATAAATTGCTACATAAAAATCAATTCCGTTTTACAAGATGTCGCTCGACAACTGACGCTGGAGATGAGCTTATTAAACATATTTTTTGTGCATGGGAGAATACGGAGGATGCTTTGGGTATATTTTGTGACCTTTTCAAGGCCTTCAACTGTGTTCACCATGAGACATTAATCAGGAAGCTACAGTACTATGGTGTCATGAACACAGCGCTTAAACCTATTATTTCATATTTAAGGAATAGAATGCAGAAAGTTATTATCAATGGTAAAAGTTCTTCCGGGTCACCTATACTAATGGATGTCCCTCAGGGCTCGATTCTCGACCCATTCCTATTTCTAGTATATATTAATGCCTTACCTTCCCTTGTAGGGGATAATCATGATATAGTATTATTTGCTGATGATACTTCCTTGATTTTTAAACTTAAATGTCAATCATTTAAATGTGACGAAGTGAATAATGCTATATCAAAATTAGTGCATTGGTTTAACGTTAATAATCTACATTTAAACGGAAATAAACTAAATGTATTAAATTTACAACAACGAATGTTAAAAATCTGGGTACCAATGTGTTTTAAATGGGAAGAACTGAGCCCTGTTAAATCCACTGTTTTCTTGGCATCACTCTCGACGCAAAGCTTCAGTGGGCCCCTATATATCCAAACTAGCAAGCAGACTAAGTCCTGCAGCCTATGCTGTAAAACGGTTAGGGGTCTCACAAGTGTCGAGACAGCTAGAACTTTCAATAAGAATTACACATATAATCTATATTGAATAAAAAATTATTCTATTCTATTCTATAAGAAAATGTATGGAGTATACCCATTTTACCCAAATAAGTATCCTACCTTATTCACCTTAGGTATGGTAGGATACAATGAGCTAAAAGTTAGAAGGAATTTAGCGCTAGTCTCATATATCTTTAAGGTGATGAGGGAAAGATTCACAATCCAGACGTATTGCAACAAGTGCGCATGTGTGTTCCGGACAGATACGTGTGGCGGCGGCGGCGGCCGCGGCTGCTTGCTGTGCCGCGCGGCCGCACTAAGCTGGTGAATGAGGCGCCGTTTACGCGCGCACTCCATATCCTCAACCGTATAGCAGAAGACATAGATCTATTTTGTTGTACTCTGGGTGGGTTCATAGTGAGAGCTCTCTTTGAAATAAGTTATGGTCCTACTGTGACATAGATATGGTGTTTGTAATAGAAATAAGTACATAATATTATGATCAATAATTATTAGATTGTAGCTGTGTAATTGTAATTGTAGTTTGTAAAAATAGTTGTCTACATTATCGCATTAGGTGATAAACCTGTAATGATAATTGTATAGTGGGAAATAAATATATAAATATGACTCCATCAGGCCCACGCGACCGCAAAGAGAGAGCTTAGCAGATTGGCTTTCTCCTTTACGGCATGGGCCAGTAAGTCGTCCTCCCTGTGCAGAGAAGGTAGAGATGGCTGACAGAAGTTCCCTCGGACAGCCTTGGCGAGAGACCAGAATGCACATGTTACGGTAGGAAGTCGAACTAGTTTATCGCCAATTCTGCCGATGCGCTCTGACTTTGCCTTGCCAATGACACTTTTGAAGGACATGGAGGCGGAATTATACTTCTTTTCAAGAGCGCTGGTGTTTGCATCCCGAGACGTTGATGCGTCAGCACAGATCCGGTAGCACCCCAGCATAAGCAACAAAATTGCATCATAAGGTATGATGCAATTTTACAGGAGTGACCAAGCCATGGCCGTGTTCTGCCTCTGATAGGCACTACAGATGATGGAATAAAAAGTTCCATTCCCTGAAGTATCACATCAATGACAGAATCAGCAACAACGTTGGGATCATCCGGCGAAAAGCAAGGGTAGGATGCAAAAAAAGACTGCATCCTGTCTCAATCGGCCAACCTATAGTACTAACACGGCGGCAACCCGCAAAACGCAACCGCGAGGTAGCGTGAAGGGCACCGTACCGGATCAGACAATGGTCCGAAGAGCCAAGGGGGGCATCGACGTACACCTATATCCGTAAGGATGAAGGTCAACAGAAGGTGCAACAGGGAAGGTCTATGATCCTCCACATCTGGGATCCGCGTAGGCGAAGTAACCAGTTGTGTCAGACCATATGCCAAGGCAAAGTCATAAACAGATCTACCCGTATGATCGGTTAAACGGGTACCAAGCCATCCAGCGTGGTGGGTGTTAAAATGACCGAGGATCACGATCTCTCCAGATGGGACCTGTTGTAGCACGGAGTCTGCAGCATTTGGATGTAGTCGATGAGTCGGTATTACTTATATGGAACCTATAGAGGTACCCGTAGACGCGAGGATGTTTGTCGCTGTCTAGACGCAGCCGTAAGATGGACAGGTCCATACTTTACAGACTGCCGAGGCGTTGAAAACAGGTCCCTCTCACGTATACGCATACTCCAGCCCGGGGACAAAGGAGTGTTCTAATTTGTCTCGGGTAGGAGGGATACAAAGTATCAGCCGGTTAGGACACCTGCGTCTCGGTAAGAAAGAGCAGAATCTGATGAGGCGTTTGAGGAGATGCAAGATAAATGTTTTCTAATATTTTTGTTCTTCTAGGAACATGTGTGACAACGCATTTTGAAAAAATATAAAATAAAAATAGTATTAATCAAACAAATGGCCATACGTGGTATGGCCATTTGTTTGATGGCTATACGTGGTAGAGCCATGCTGCAGCTATATTAGTAGTATAGTTGTAGCACGAATGGGTCGGCTCGACCGGGGAAGGACCACGCTCTCACAGAATACCAGCGTAAAATAGCAGCTTAACGCTGCTGTGTTTCTTATGGTGAGTGTAGAGAACCGGAGACCCTTTTTACTGGAAAGGAGGCATTCCATCTCAGTCCTCACGGGTGACAACGCATCTGCATTTTGATCCGTAATCGAGGATAGATGTAGATGTTTATAAGCCACAGCAACCACTTACCATCAGGTGGACTGTGTGCTCGTTTGTCACCCCTATCCGATAAAAAAAAAAAAAAAACATTGTTGTTTAATTTTTTTAATAAAATCAGTACAATCAGTAAATCTACAATTCAAATAAATGTTAAGTTATAAAAATTAAGTAAAAAAACATGACGATCACAAAATTTTCATTTCAATTTAGAATTATGCAGTGACCGCTCCAAACGGATTCCAAATGATCGACCAGGGACCATTAGCTAGTAAACAAATATTCACCAAGTGACCGAGCGCGAGCCTCCTGCCCCCTTTCGTCTATACTTCCCTGTACAACCCGGTAGCGAAGCCTCCATAGAAGCCGAGAAGCCGGGCTTGCCCTATCAAACTGCTCAATCAATAATATCAACTAATAAAATAACTCGTAAACTGTTTCAAACTATTTCAAATTTCCGACGCTTCTCTGTCGCTGTCGCTGACCTGTTCTACACAGGCCATAGATTACTGTATATACACAGGCCTTATAACGTCAACACGCGGCAAAACTGCGCGATTAGGTTGTCATAAAATTTGTCGCTCTTTCGCAAGCGTTGGCTTACCGGCTTTTGAGAAGACGATCGCCCTTTCTAACCTGTGGTAAAATGTTCTATAATGAAATATAACTACGATTGTTTATATAGCAATTTGTACGTAGCGAAATGCCCGGCTTTTAGTGTGAAGTTAGTCGTTAGTCAAGCGCGGGCAATACCTTTGCAAGTTCACTTCACATTTCAATGTTTACTCTTTTTGTTTACTTGAGCGAATAAATATTGCGAGTTGAAAATTTATGCTTTTTTATAGATTTTTAGTGAAAATGGAGGATAATAGTGTTTCCTTGTGATAAATTGAAGTGTATTAAAGTGCTAATCAGAGAGGAAAAGGTAAAATCGAAAAAGAGAAAAGGTAAATTTTTATAAAACTGCTAAAAACAACAAAACCATATCTTGGGCTTGCCGTAGTTTGGAGCCCTAGCTTCGCCACTGGTACAGCCCATATCGTGAGCTCACTTTGCGGATGTAATTAAATCATCAATTTGATTTGACAAAAACTTTAAAAATCTCTGAAATATACGGTATCATGATACGCGGAGTAATAGATGAAGAAAAAAGTCGACTATACACAGCGCTGATATACGCCGAGAAGAAGCGACCAACAAATGTTGTGCAGCAAGTCGCGGAACTAAAATATTTGCCGAAATTCATTGCAATGATGAAATAATGTCCATGGCAATTTTTGCCCAGATGTTTCACCGATAATATGAAGTCTGTTGGCTGATTATCAGGGTGGGTCAATCTTGCGTCCGTATACTGGATGCACAAGTCGGTCGGACGCAACAGTAATTTCACCCATGTAGGACTAAGATTATATATATATATATATATATATATATATATATATATATATATATATATATATATATATATATATATATATATATATATATATATATATATATATATATATATATATATATTTATTTATTTATATTAATACTTATATAATATATCTCACTTACTTAAGTTATATTATATAACTTAAGTAATTTTTACCTCCTCCGGCTTTTCATCTGTGCTATTACACCATTTGATTAATGTTTTAACAAAACATTTAAACGCCTATCATCTCCAGTGCCATCGCCATCAATTAGCAATCGTCTTGTATTACATCTTCTGAAAAATATAAAATTTTGCAAATCAATATCTTGGTCTGTCTCTTCATTTCTTAAATCTTAAAATTTGTCTTTAATTTAATTAATCTTACATTTTAAGTAACTAAGTATCACAACATAAAAATACTTACCGTCACCCATTTTTTTAAATAATTATATTATAGGTATGCTTTAATTCTTATAATAATAAACACTTTTTTTTGGCTTTTGGTTGTTGTCATAAACTTAGAAACTTAGAATATAAGTATATTCTACGTCTATGGTTGTTGTTGATCATAGAGATCATAGATACATTTTTTTATAACTGGATTTACGGCTCTGGTTCTAGCCTTCTGAGCCTGAAGTTACAATGTATAATTATCCTTCATAGTACACTGCTTCACAATATGTTGATGCGTCACATTGTGCAGCCCTTGGGAGATTTTGACAGCAACTTGAGCCAGCAGACAGCTGACAGTTGGCGATGGTATCTCAAGGCGCCTAAGCGGACAGACACCTTATCTTGAGAATCACATCAGCATCAGAGCACTTCTTTCACCGTTTTCGCTAATAGTTCACATGCGCAGACACTTAATACACAAAATCGCACCACTTTTACATATCAAAATCCACTTCAAACCATTATTTAAACAATAATACACGAGCAGCAAACCACCGCCGGTCAAGTTCCCGCCAAAAACCCATAGATAAATAAATATGTAGCAAGCACAGAACACTATTACCCTTAGCGGAGAAGAACTTCAAATAAAATAAAACAAAATTTTATATATACCCACTAACTCCATCTATAGTCAGCCCACCTGCAATTCTCTCGTGTGGCGGGAAAATTTGAACATTGCTCTTTTTTTTGGGGTTTTTATTTGAGGTATTTTTTTGGGTTACCTATCCCAGCGCTGAATAAAAGAACATAATAAATTACAAAATTTCTATTTATTTTTTCAAAATACAAATTAAAATTAAAAAACATACATAACTTAAAAAAAGAACTTTACAAAACTGGTGTTAGTGACAAGAAATTTCCCTTCTACAACATGTTCTACTCACTAATTACCTACATGTAAAAAAGATAATATGAAAGCATGTACCACCTTTTCTCATAATTTTTCATTTTATTAGTCCGGACCCAGAGAGTGTTATCAGGACCGTAATACCACATGAGTAAAGAAACCGTACAGAGGCAAAGCTTCTAAGGAGCTGTCAAAATTTTAAAATGAAATAACAAAACGTTTATCAACTTTTATTATAATACTTAATGTATTATAATTTTTTACAAATTATTTTTATTCTAAATATTTTATTTTTATAATTTTTGTTCTTCAAAAATTTATTGCTCCTTTTAATTAAATGGTAAATTCTAAATCTAATGTCGTTTTATTTAAATAATCTATTGGAAAGCACTCACATGACATAACAAATATACAATCTTGCAAACGTTTTAATATTTCATTAGCAATATTTACAATGTTTCTTTCGAGATGAAAATATTCGCGAAATTTTTGCTCAAGCAATTCATACATTTATTTCAGATATATTCTTACATTGACTGGAACTCGAACATGCATCGTCATTTGTCGGCAAGTTGAGCGTTGGAAAAGCATTTCCAAATAAATATTTTACGGTCATTTTTTTAAAATTTAATACAGGATTTTTCGAAGTGATCCTCACAACTTTTATAATCAAAACCTTTTGAAAGGATATCTTTTCGTCCGACAACTTTTAACCACTCTTATCGTCTAAAATAATAAAAAAACACAATAAAAAAAAACACGAATAATACTTTAAAAAATAAAATTTTACGCTTATTATTCTTTACACAACCCTGAGCTTGAGCACAGGCCGAGCCGGTTTAAAGCAGTTTCTCTCTGTTCGTAACGAGCCGCCTGTGCTCACATACACACGCGCCTCATGTTTGTAGTAGTTTAATTATCATAGCGCGGTTGTATGAAGCTTTCCCTCTGTACGGTACGGTTTCTTTACTCATGTGGCAATACTAAGCCTACAATGTCTGTCTTGTAGACTTAGTATTACAGTCCTGACGGAATGTGACCACAATACATGCGGCATCGCCGACGCGACCAGTATTTGTATGCTGGCTACCTAATAGCAGGTGGTTCTAAGGTACAAAATACATTTCTCGAACATGCATAATACTATAACACAACTGACGGGAGACAAAATTTCTCCAGCAACTTAGTTCTGTCTATAAAGTCATTAGAGAAGCTTAAACAAGAAAATAAAGTTCAATATTGATCACAATATTTTAATTACCTATGTAAAACAATGATAAAAATAATATCATATATAATTTACAATCATGAATGAATTGATAATAACATGCACAATCACAAATCACAGAATGCCTACAATGATCACATAAATGTATCAGGTCATCAAGAAATGTAAAACATACTAATAATAAAGCAATTCTATTAAGAGTAAACATGACGGTGAAGTTTTAATTAATTATACCTGGATTTTTATTTTCTCTTATTTGAACTGCTCTAGTTTCCTCTTGCAGTAGCTTAAGAGCAGATCTGAAAGTATCTCCTTGATCTGAGACTAATGTTATCCTGTGTTACCAACAGCCGCAACAATTTCTTTTAAAATATTTTTCACATCAATAGTAGATGTTGATCCTTTACTATTTACTAAAGTAAAAGGCAATCGGTTGATACAAGTAAATGCAAAAAAAAATCAAAGAAAGGGCGGAAATAAATCAACGCAACCAAACGAAAATTTATAAGTAAATCACTGCCACGGCTTGCATTGGAGCTTAGAAGGGATGTCGAGAGGCGAGGGGATGTTAGCTGGCATATATCATTTTGCTATTTTTCCTATGTCCAATATTTTCTCTATGAAGATTACTGCCCCGGGGTACCGAGTCTCGAAAGTAAAAATAAAAACTAAACGCGAATAAGATGCTATGTAGGTACAGGTCGGCGTTGGCCGGGAATTCCCCGTTTCCTGCTGCAAACCAAAATAGTACGCGCTACTCGTATTCTACCTTGTGTTGTTTTGTTTTATCCATATAAAGCTAATGCTCGCTGTTTTAATTTTATTTGAAAATGGATTTATCTTCGAAAAAAAGCGTACGCACAGAAATATAGACCGAAGTGGAAAAATATGGACGAATTTAAAGGTCGGTTGAGTTTGATAACTCTGAACTCAATCCTTGCATTAGAGACTCCCTCAGGAAAAGTGGTAAATGCTGCTATAACTGTGTTTTGCCTAAAGATGTACTGCATAAAATGGGCACCGCTGAAAAATATTCGGAATTAACGACGAAAGACACTGAACCCCAACCATCGACATCTTCTTCTTTGATTGATTAATTTTGATCTTCCACGAGATTTAAAAGATGCTCCCTCAATAAATACATTTAAACGTAAGGTTGAGACACATTATTTAAAATTACTTGATTAATGTTTTTGGTTTATATAATATTATAATTTCCTATACTAGATTGTATGTATTTTATTGGTATAGTATGTATTTTATTTATATGTATATATACATTTGTATATATGTATGTATATGTGTATATGTGTGTATAAGTGTATATATGTATAAAGTAACATATTTATATTATATTTTTTGAATAATATGTGAAAATAAGTTAGTTTTTTCTGTTGCGGCTCTACCCATAGCTCTCACCACACTACCAAAGGTTAGCTGGCAGAGAATGCCTTTTCGGCTTTAAGTTCGCCTTTGTACCAAATGTTTGTTTGTTTGAGTGCAATAAAGAATTTTCTATTCTATTCTATTCTAATTTTAAACTTATTTTTTTAAATTTTAAGTCAACAACGGATTATATAAGGAGTCGAGTGAGATAACAAGTTTCGTGCTATTTTAGGCGTTTTTTTTAAATTGCAGAACTGTTGATTTGCTTTAAATAATCTTAATTTGTGTTGGTTGTGGTTTTAAAAGTAAGTGTTGATTAGTAGTTTAGATTTATATGTGATTTCCTTAAACAAAAATGGAGGAGGATTCTCCCGATCCGGATAGAGTTCCCGGTAATCCTCGCCCTCCCATATCAGTGGATAAAAGTAACATTGAGCAAATTAATCGCAAACGACCGCAAAGAAGTAGTGATACCATTAGCCCACAAAAAAGGTTGATAATAGATCCAGCACAACCTTTACCATCGATCCAATCTATATATACCCACCCTGATTATATTGAAAAAAAGTCTAAATACTCAGATGAGGATGCTTCACCTTTTATAGTCCATGTGAGTAAAATAACGAATGACTTATCATCCAGAACAGTGTTAAAACCTATTAAATTTGGCCACTTCCTTTTTCACAATAATATCAAAAATATTGTTTGCGATGGCGTCAAGCGAGTAGGACGCAACAGAATATCTGTTGAATTTAAAAGTGCAGCCGATGCTAATACTTTTATTGATCATCCAGCCCTTTCGGCAGCCAAATATGAAACTGTGATACCATCATATAATGTCACTCGAATGGGAATAGTTAGACAGGTTCCTGTAGAGTGGACATTAGAAGAATTGTCACTTCCATTAAAGTCCCCTCTGGTTTTGGTAAAGTTATAAAGGCACGCCGACTGAATAGACTGATACTGTTGTTTTGACTTTCTCAGGACAAAAATTACCAACTCATATTTACTGTTTTTATACATCATTGCCCATAGAGATCTATGTTTTACCTATCATCCAATGCCATAAATGTTGTCGATTTGGTCATGTAACTTCCCAGTGTAGGGCTCGCTGTTTTATATGCGCTCAAAACCATGAAGGAGTTTCATGCTCTCGCCTAACTCCTACTTGCTTTTGCTCTGGTTCCCATTCAGCAAAAGATTCTTCTTGCACTGAACACTCAAGACAAAAATTTCTAAAATTAATAATGTCTCAAGAAAATATTTCTTACTTGGAAGCCTCAGCAAGATTCCCTCCAGTGAAACATCTTTTGCAGACACCACAAGAGCTCTCAATCCTAATATCCAACAAATCTCCCATACTGTACCAAGTGATCCATCTACATCATTACCTTCCTCATCCCAAATCTCCTCCCATAGAAAAACTATATTCATTCCCAGACATTCTCCGAATCCAGCGTCAGGTATTGAATATGACAAATCTGCTTATCATGCAATTACTGAAACCCCTGCCTCTTCTTTATCTAATGGATGTGCCTTAACAGAGAAAAATTCCATTTCCCCAGATGATAACCTTTTTGAGCTATTAATTTCCATGCTTATTAGTATGTTATCCCGTTTTAGTGATACTGAACTTCCATGTAATTTACGTCAGAAACTTACTGAGCTTTCCTCCTTAGCTCGTAACGTACGCAGTCCCAACAATTCTTCAATGGAATTGCCGGAGCATTAGAAATAAAAAAATGAACTCATTTACCTCATTAATAAATTTCATCCCTTCATTCTTGCCATCCAGGAAACGTGGCTTAGGCCTGAGTCTCATTTTCGGGTTTCAGGCTATGCATGCCTCCGGGGTGATAGGAGTGATGGTCGTGCTGGTACCTCCATTTTCATTTCAAGAACAATTACATTTTCACTAATTTCTCTCCCTTCTCATAGGCCAGCAATAAATGCTATTGCTATTAAAGCCTTTGATATCTCTATTCTCTTTGTTTACATTCCTAATCCTGATGTAAATGTCTTAACAGAACTTGCAACACTTATTTCTTCTCTGTCACCTCCTATAGTTATTTTAGGAGATTTAATATGCATCATACTGTTTGGGGCTCCCATTTTGTGATTCACTGGCTCCTTATTTTTAGATCTTATTGATAATTTTAATTTTTTATTATTTATTATTTTATTATATTATTTCATTATTTTTATATATTTTTATTTAATTCATTTTAATGTCTGTATTCTAAATGACGGGTCTCCTACTCGTCGAGTATCCCCATTATAAAATGTTAGAAATACCATTGACCTAACTCTCATTCCCAGGACATTGCTTCCTTCTTTGTGGCAAATATTACCTTCTAGCCATGGCAGTGACCATTTCCTATATTCATCACTCCTCCTACTTCTCCTAGTATAAATTTTCCATTTTCCCCAGACTAAGTATAATCTCCCAAGCTAATTGGCAATTGCTCTTCCCGCGGACTCCGCAGTGTGCAGACGTGTTTATAAAGAACCTCTAGATAAACCCATTTTCGCATAAAATATAATTAATTTCATATAAGTGTAGTAAAATAATAGGAGTGCATAAAATCAAGGAGTGAACTGCAACGCGCAAGCAAGAAGAACCGGCCTGTGACGAAGATAAGTATATTGCCGTGAGTTTCTTCATACACTGAACGCGTAACAAAACACCAATCTCACAATCAAGCCCCCCCAAAGACGCGCCCAAGGCCACACCTTTCTATCCTGCCAAGTGTGCGTGCACGCAAGTCGCCCCGCATCGATCGCCGGCCGTCGGAACATTTAGGCCTAAACACTTATAATTAATTACGATGTCGGTACAGCGCTCTCCGCCCGTAGGACTAGCTCCACCAAGCACTAAAACGCACTATAGTTCAGACCCAACTCTTAATGAGGTTGGCAAGACAGATGAAAATATTCACTGCTATAGCATCATCAAGCGACAGAAACGTACATTTGGCGACTTGCAAGATGAATCGGATCATCTATCACCGAAATTAAAACATGTTTTCCGAACTTAAAGAGCAACAAGATCATAAGTTCGAATTGTTGAATAACACTCACTGCTATAATGACACAAAATCAAGACTTACAAAAATCTCTCGAAATGTTTACTAACCGGCATGAAGAATTATTAGAAGAAAATAGTGATTATAAGAAGCGAGTGTCCACCCTAGAACATAAATTAGAACTCTTCGAAAGGAATACTTGTAGTACTACTATTGAAATCCGCAACTTATCCAAACAAAATAATGAAAATAAAGAAGCTCTCACTCATATAATCCAAAAACTTGGTTCGACACTGGGCCTGGAAACTTTAATTCAAGAATCGAAATCAAAATATTTATCGCTCCAAGTCTGAGGCACTAGTGGTAGACTTCACAACTTCCCTCCGAAAAGAACTTTAATCTCAAAATACAAAATATATAATAAGACAAATGCGAGCAAGGAGCCTCAATTAAACTCAGATCACATGAATCTACCGGGACCATCGCGCCTATATATATCTCTGAGTACTTAATAAGTAGCAAGAAGAATATTTCACCGCACGGCAAAATGTCAAAAGCAAAAAGTTTGCTACAGCCTGGATAAGGCATGGAAGGTTGTGAAGAAAGAGGAGGGATCAGCGCCAATACCTATCGAAGAAGAAATTGATTTATATAAACTTATCATATGACTAGTCATACACTGGGCAGCGATCATTGTTTTGTTTTGTTATTTAAGTTTTTACCTTGTTATTAGATATGCTTGTTCAATTCTTTATTTTAATATTTTTACTCCCATAAGATTTGCAGACATTCACACTCAAAGTCACTACTCACACAACAGATACTTATCATACTCTTTACTCATTACACGTTACACAAACAAACTATATCGTCGAATAACATAATTTCTAAATATAATAAAGTGTCGCATTACTTTGCTCGGCTACTTGTATTCTACCAGATCATAAAGTTAAGTCTATAATTTTAAAGTCACGAGTAAATTTCGTGACTGTCATCCTATATATTATACAATATCGGACACTTTCAAATATGCAAGATATTGAAATTCTAAATTCAGATCTGGATACTATACAGGTTGCTGAGGCAGTCGTATGCGACATTGACAATATTAAACAACGTATTAAAACAATAATTGCACACTAAACCTTTTACACAAAACATTCTGTAGTATTAACCGTAATATGCCTAATTTAACTACATTCTTACAAAGATCCGAAATATCCTGGGATATACTAGTACTTTCTGAATGTTGGCTACCATCGGCTAAGTCCATACCCAATCTAGACAACTACAATTATGTAACAACAACTACTCATAAGACCCAGAACGAGGGAGTTGTCATATATTATAATAAACATCTAAAAGTAACTTTGAAGAACCCCAAATCAGCGACGCCAATTGTCTGCTACTAAGGCTCAACTCTCGAAACCTGTATTATTGGTATATAGACCACCTAGCCAATCTAATGCCAGCAATTTCATATGTTCCATCGATTCCCTCCTGTCCAAACTTAATAGCTATAAAAACATAATTCTCTGTGGCGACATCAATATCGATATAGTCCCGAATAGCTCTGATAAGCGCTCACACGACTACCTAAATGTATTGGCGAGTCATAGCATGCTTCCAGGTCACACGAAACCTACACATGGTAGAACATGCCTGGACCATACCATAATTAAAACTAAATTGGCGGTCACTTGTTTCATTTTGGAGTCATCGATTACTGACCACGAAAGTGTAGCCATTAGCATTACTCAAGCTGCTCGCCCAGAATACTTAAATAAATCATGTTATCGCATTGATTTTCTGGAATTAGATAAAGCTATACAAAAAATTGAATACCAAATTATTATTGATTGCATGGATGTAAACCTAGCAACAGACCTATTTCTGAAATATTTAACCACATCCATAACAGATAACACCACCTTGGTTAAAACTCCCAAAAGAAAACTTATCAGAAAACCATGGGTCACCAAAGGCTTACTGCAGTGTATGAAAAATAGGGACAACCTTTACAAGAAATTAAAAAAGGACCCTGAAAATGAAGTGCTAAAACTAACCTACAAACGCTACCGGAACTACTGTAACTCTATTTTAAAAAAGGCAAAAATAAACTATGAGAAACAAGAGATTGAAAAAGCGAAACATAATAAAAAGAAACTGTGGGAAGCCATTAAAAAGCTGAGCGGCTCCAATAAGCTAGCAGACCACTCATCCTGTCTTCTCTCTCCAGAAAATCCAAAAAAAAGTATTAATGACATTAACTACTTCTTTGCTAATATAGGAAGGAATTTGGCTGAAGATATCATAAAATCCAGACATAAAAATTCTACTGAACCTGACGTCTTATATCCATCCCACACCAAATCGTTTGTCATGCTACCAACGGATGAGGATGAAATTTTCCAGCTGATTCAGGGTTTAAGACACCAGCAGTAGGGCTCGATCAGATTTCTAGTGTAATACTTAAGAGATATATACATATTCTTACCCCCTATTACACATATTTGTAACCTGGCTTGGGCGCTCATTAAACCTATCACAAAAGTGGTGAGAGGGACTGTGTCAATAACTATAGGCCAATTTCCATCTTACCCACACTGTCCAAAATCTTATAACGCTTAATAAATAAACGCTTAATCAATTTTCTAGAGGGCAATAATCTCCTTTCACCAGCGCAATTTGGATTTCGGCAAGGAAAGTCAACAAATAACGCGGTACACGAGCTTGTTAACTCAATTATAACCAACTTGGATGAAAGAAGAAAATGTTTAACTATATTCCTCGATTTAGCAAAGGCATTTGACACAGTCCTCATCCCGAACCTTATTACTAAGCTGGAAAAAATTGTGAGGCTTACCCTGCAATTAATAGCAAATTATCTAGTGGAAGAAAGCAGAGAGTCGGAATAGAGAATAAAATAAGTGACGAGTTAACTGTCGAATTTGGTTTGCCACCAGGTGCAGCATCACAGACCAACGCTGTTCCTGGTATGTCAATGACTTATGCCAGCTTCAGCTACACAAAGGAAAATATTCTCATTTGCCGACGATACTGCATTATTCTTCAGTGGTAATAGTTGGAGGTCTTTGATTCTGCACAAAGCGGTTTTACTAATTGCTGCCTCTGGTTACAAAGAAATGTTGACATTAAACATTGCCAAAACAAAATACATAACGTCACTCTTAGGTCAAGCCAAACCTCCTCCCTCCCTCTTCATCACAGCCCATGTTTGCAACTCTGAGCCAACTATTTGCTATTGTCTCGCTATACAAAGAACTGACAAAATTAAATATCTCGGAATCATAATAGACCAAACCCTGACTTTCAAGCCACATTGATGTACTGGTCACTAGGTTACGCAAGCTCATTTACATCTTCAAGTCTCTTAAAACGTAGCTGACTGCCGAATCATCAAGATGGTCTATTACGCTCTATGCCAATCGCTTATAGATTACTGCATCAGTTCATGGGGAGTGCTGCTAAAACACACCTAATCGAGGTAGAAAGAGCTCAAAGGCCATCCTAAAAGTTAGTGCAGGTCTCCCGTTCCGCTTTCCAACAGTGGACCTCTAAAAAGTGGGATGTTCTAACAGAGACAAACATTCATCTTACAAACTGTCCTAATGAAACATTCCTAATGTAAATACGATCCGAGCTACTAAAGGACAAAACAGAAAGGCACTATATGTCGCACCCAATCCTTCCATTGTGTTACCTCACACACCATTCTTTTTCTAGGACCGTACATGTATAATTACTAAATAATATCCTAAATTTCTATCCTTTACCTAAATCTAGTTGTAAATCCGTTCTAACAAAATATCTGAAAACTTTAGACTATGAATCGACCGAAAATCTATTAAAGTCGCCTATATAATAAATAGTAATCTGCTCAGCCATGAACTCCCTATATTCCCACATCTTTTCCTCATTTTGTTTATATGCAATTATGTATATTATGTTAATCCCAACTCACGCACACACACGCGCACAACATCACTCACATACATACACAAGCACGCGCGCACACACATACACACGAACGCACGCGCGCACGCACACACACACACACACACACACACACACACACACACACACACACACACACACACACACACACACATACATGATGTGAAATCAATAACTGTAGTTAATTTTGTTTATTTAGGTACATAATTATAAACCTTTTTGTTTTGTATTACTGCTCTAATATGGGAGCCCTGGTGACCTGTAATACAGGTTTTATACCTACATCAGGCACCAGTCTCTCACAAGTTAGGTACCAGTCTGGCATTTCTGTAATACCTAGCATTAAGTTTACCTATTGTGGAGAGAAATAAATTCATTCATTCATTCATTCATTCAATTATATTCTTCAGTCTTAGAACGAGAGGTTTCAACTTTTCCCCAATTTACAAGGATAACATTGTTCCTGTATATATAGAGTTCAGAAATGCAATTCTTTCTGCTGCATAAGTCAATCCCTTAAAAAACATACAAAAATAATTATCCTTCCCTCCTTGGTGGGACCAAGATTATTCAGCAACTTGTAGGAGAAGAAAAGAGAGAGAAAAGAGAGAATTAATATACTCCTGTTCTATGACTGCAGAGAATTATATCTCTTATAAAAATTGCTGCAGAAACCTTAAAATTACTGTCAGACAAAAAGCGAACTGGTTGGTTTAAATTCTGTGAGTCACTGTCACTTAGGACTCTCCCATCTTTGGTCTGGAGAAATGTTAAAAAATATCGCTGTGCAGTTTCCAGTGAAAATGTAATTTCTTATGATCCTTCCCCATGGATAGATGAATTCTCCAATAAACTGGCACCAAAAACAGTCCCATCTTATGATGAATAGGCATTCATCATAAGATGGGTTTTCCTTGTTTTTACAAATATATGAAATAATTATTTCTTTCCTCTCAGGAATTGTTTACTGTTCTCAATGGGCTTAAAGACTCCTCGCCAGGTATTGATGGGATTCCTTATTCGTTTATAATTAATAGTAGCGAGAATACTAAAACTGTTTTATTATCCATTTTAAATTTTATTTATATTACTGGTGCTCCTCCTGCTGAATAAATCCCAAATCATTTTGCCCATTCTCAAACCAGGTAAGGCTAGCAATGACCCTTCCAGTTACCGACCTATTGCCCTTTCATGTACTTTGGCAAAAATCTTGGAACATCTAATAAAAAAATCGCTTGGAATGGTTTTTGGAAAGGAATAATGTCTTACCTAAAAGCCAATTCGGTTTCGAAAAGGCTTAAGTACCATGGATACTTTGGTCACAGATATTCGTATTGCTTTTTCAAGACATGAATTTCTCATAGGAGTTTTCTTGGATATTTCGTCTGCATATGATAATGTGCTTCTTCCTGTGCTCAGGCAGAAAATGCTTAATCTGAGCATTCCAGTGAGGATAGTCAATTATGTCTCTAACTTTCTCTCTTCTAGATCCATATCTATAAATGTTCAAAATTTCCTGCTTCCTCCAAAAACTATATGGAAAGGACTTCCACAAGGCTCAGTGCTTAGTCCTCTCCTTTATTCTATATATACACAAGATTTAGAACTTTCAATAAATTCTTTTTGTAATGTCCTTCAATATGCAGACGATTTAGCTCTATACATCCCTTTAGACAACTTCACAGTGGCATGTTCCCGTCTAAACTCATCCATGAATTATTTACAAGAATGGTTAACTAATCATGGCCTGTCCTTATCTGTGGCCAAAAGCAGTGTGGTAATCTTTTCCCGTCAAAGGCGTGTTCCCGATATATCTGTTGTTTACGATAATCAAACTATTCCAGTTAGAGGAAATGTTAAAGGATTGGGTGTTATCCTAGATTCGAAATTGTCCTTCAGTCACCACATTGAATATATAACACAAAAATGTGAAAATAAATATAAATATTCTTAGGTTTTTGTCTGGTGTTTGGTGGGGGTCCCATCCTTTTTCTCAGAAATTACTGTACAATGCTTTAATACGAAGCCAGCTTGACTAGGGATGTTTTCTTTTGGAGCCTTGTAATAAATCATCCCTGAGAGTAATGGACAAAATTCAATCGAAATGCCTTCGCATTATTACAGGGGCAATGAAATCCTCACCAATAAATGTTCTTCAGGTTGAGTGCGTAGATCCTCCTTTAAGATTGAGAAGGCAATACCTTTCGGACAGATTTTTATTTCAGATCTGCCAGCTTTCAGATCATCCCCTAATTCCTAAATTGCATCTTCTTTCAGAGTATATCTCATCTGACCGTTTCTGGACCCATAAGGACTCTACCTGCTTGTTTAAAAGTTTTGTAATTTTTCCTCAGCTTCCTTACCCAATCTTTCAATGTAAAATAAACTCACTTTTTGATGTTCCTTACGAGGCAAATGTTTACCAACCTGACATTCATCTAGATCTAGATATTGAAAAGGATTCTCCAATGGCAAATTTAAAATTAATAGAAATTGTACAAAAAACCTTTAAAGATTGGCTTGTCATGTACACAGACGCTTCCAAACAGTCTGATGAAGACTATACTGGAGCTGCTGTTTGGAGTCCTAAGTTCAAAATCATTCTTAACTTTAAATGCCCCTCACTATCCTCCACTTTTACTGGTGAAGCAATTGCAATCAGTGAAGCTTTGTTATATGTTGAGTCACATAATCTTAATAAAACAGTTATTTTGACAGATTCAAAAAGTTGCTTGGTAGCTATTTTGTCTAATCAATTCCATAACAAACATAAATTTCCACTAATTCTCAAAATAAAAAATACCCTATTCAGATGCCATCTTAAAGGAATCCATGTTTCAGTAGCCTGGATCCCTGGACACAGTGGTATCTATGGAAACAAAACAGCTGATGTTCTCGCTAAAAATGCAATTACTAATGGCATTCTACAAAATTTAATTTACTCACATGACCTAATTTTGCTAGCAAAAAGGAAACTGGATGAAAATTGGAATAAATTGTGGGAAGTATGCAAAAATATTAAGGATAAGCACTATGCTGCCATCCAAGAGGTTATTCCTCCCAAGCCTTGGTTTTTTTAATTTAACAAAGCAAATAAACTTGCAACTTCAATCATCTGTAGATTGAGAATTGGACATGCCTGTACACATGTACATCTGGCAAAAATCAGAGTTAGGGATAGCTCATTGAGTGAATGTGGCTTAGATGAAGGCTCCACAAACCATTTTTTTTCAACTGTCCCAAACTATCCTTTTCCCTTAATGATTACCTTCCTCCGTAAATTCCTCGACTTATGTGATTTTATTAATACTAATAATATGAAACTTTAAATCCTTGACGCTTTTAACATACTAATAAGATTATAATACATGTGTTTGTCTTTGTCATTTGTTCTAGGTAATTCAACAGATATATTTGTCAAAATTCTAGGAGGAATACTAAATCCTCGTATTATCACAGACTCTTACTTTAATTAAACCCATAAGCTTTCATTTACCACTTAATACGTCATTGGCGATTTTTACCAAACCGTCACAAAAAGAAAAAAGAAGAAAGAACTAATTTTTTTATTCAATAACGTACAGTCACAAGCAATAATATGTAAACAACATAGAACTTTGTCACGTTAAGCGTTCCGAAACAAAACTATCTGTGCTACAAAAGTCGAAAATAAATATAATATAATATAGTCCTATGTTGTGTACATATTATTGCTCGTGACTGTACACAAGACATTTTTAACTCTCTTGTTGGAAATTAAAAATGATTGTCAGAAATTGACATTTTATTGCAATCTACCTACCTGTTGTAACATTTAGCTATTTCTAGTAACTTTTTGGGGTAATAAAAACTGGCAATCTAGCAACATTTTGAAAAATGTCTAGCAACTGGGTAGCTTTTTGGCCCAGGTCTAGATACCAGGCCATAAACCCAAAAAAATCTAGCAACTGGTAAAGCTAGCAGTTGGTAACACTGAAAGTAGTCTGTGGTCAATGTTTTGATTTTGATTACGAGCACAAGCCCATTTTTGGAAATGGATAATTATTTGGTTTTCTTTTATTTTAATCGGAATCATCTTTACCCATTTGTATACTATTCTTAGATGTACTATTCATAATGTCTGTAATCATGGAAAACGCTAATTTTAGTGATAAAGTTGAAGTTTACTTTTCGGAACTTGGGCGATGGCAAGTTTCATTTTTAATGTGTTACAGTACCAATTATTCCAGTTACTAACACTAAAATATTCAATTTTTATTATTTTATTTTAGGAAAGTTTGGCGGAGCATAATATTGGGTCAGTTGTTGTCGTTATTATTAAGCGGCAAATGTATACTAACAACTCTGCTTCAAAGTGCTACATGGCAGTTCCCTACCACTGCTCAACTTGTTATTCCATACATATTATTATTCATTTTATTTACACCTTCTTTACTTTGCACTGACATGAAGAAATTGACTAAGTAAGTTCATTTTTACAAATATACTTAAGTGTGGATTTTCCTTTAAAGGTAGATATCAAGTTTTTGGATAAAACTTGTGCTCCCTATATTTCTATTTTTAGCCGACTTCAGAAAAGAAGAAGGTTCTCAATTTGACTTTATGTTTTTAGTATGTATGATAGCTTTGGTAATTTTAAACTGATTTTAAAGTTTAGTTTTTATTAAATGGGTTTTACTTCACAAGTGGTTTCAGGGTTCATCGTTTTAAATTTGGAGATGTGGATATTTTTTTCTGAAATATAGGAGATTATATTTTTAATGTTATCTTGATTTTGTGATATACCTAAATCCACTCAAAGCGGTCAAAAAACCAATTAAAACTATGTTTCATAATGTTTTTTCAGAATATGGTGGGTGCTCATAATAGCATGTACTCTAGATGTCGAAGCAAATTGGCTTCTAGTAATGTCCCAAAGGTTTACTTCAGTGTTAAGCTGACAACTGTTAGCATGTAGTGGTGTAGGTGCAGCCTTAGTGGGTGGTGCTTGGAGGGGACAGAGGCTGGGTATAGTACATGTAGCAGGAGCTACTTTAGGCCTTATGGCTGTTGTTTGTGTTGTATGGGCTGATGTGGAAGGAGCCCCTACTGATGGTATGACTTTTCTCTAATTATTATATTACTTCTCTTTGAACATTTTTTTAGTATTTTTCAAGATAAATCTCATTTTGCTAGTTACGACAACTCCATTATTTTTGAACTATGTTACTGTTTTTGTAAACCAGACTGTGTTTAATTTATTTCTTCTTCAGGCTTTAACAGACCACTGCTGGACATGGGCCTGCCCTCTTTTAGAAGATCTTCTTTGATTAAATCTATGAAATTTTACAATAAAATCCTTAAAAATATATTGCAACATTGAAATACAAAATTTAACAAACTAATGGAATGATGGATTCCATTACATGGCAATTTATTTTAGTGATAGGTGACTAATTTTTAATTAAAGTGTTAAATACTTTTTGACATATCATAATAATTTCTTATATTTACACAAATAGCTACAAATACCTTGTAGTGGCAATGTAAGAATATCCACTACCCCATATCATCCTGTGGGTGCCGTAAGAGGCGACAGAGGGAAAAAATGAGGAGATGGGCAGCAGCATATTTCTAGTAACGACTTCTAATAAAAAAACTGCAGTTGCTAATCCGTTTGCCAAGCGTGGCAACTATGGCAAATATCCCCCTTATGAAGTAATCTTTGGAGGAGGCCTATGTTCAGCAGTGGCCTTTAAAAGGCTGTAACAGTACCACAAATACTAGAGATTTACTAGACATTTTATAGATTTTATCATTTTACAACTGTCTAGTATAAAAATACAATCTTTTTTCAGGTAAAAATCAGCTTGTGGGTGATATGCTATGCTTAGCTGGATCCTTGCTTTACGCAATGGTCACTGTTTTGCAAGAAATTATGCTCAGTGAACAATCTTGCTCAGAATATTTGGCCCTGTTGGGATTTATTGGAGGTGTGGTTGCATGCACACAGACATTTTTTCTTGAATTTAGCGAGCTACACACTTTCAACTGGTATGAGCTGGAAACAGTGGTGCAGTTAGGAAGCTACTGTGGACTGCAAACTGTGTTCCAAATTCTACAGAGCTTCATGCTTAGGGATGCAGGATCAATTGTGCTGCACCTATCATTTCTTTCGGCGGATTATTACACCCTCATTGCAGGAATGTACATATTTCAGTTCAAGGTAAAGTTATAAACTTTATTTTTGTGTACTGAACTTAATCAGTTAAGTTGATAATATATTTTAAACCAGTTTGTCTGTGATTATTTTTTTTCTTTGACAATAAAGTGTCAAATGAATTAACAGCCTATCTGATGCTTAGTGGCTGTACCCCATGGACACCTGCAATAAATTTCAATCAAAGAAGGCTACAAGTGCATTGTCACTTAAGGACTAAGTTAGAAAACTTGAAATTATACTGGGTCTCAAATAAAGTATAATGTTTCCTTTATTTGAAAATTATTCAACACAATTTTAATGTTTAAAATAAAAAATTGTGCCTAGTACTAATTTAAAAAATAAGTTTCCTTTTTTTTTCAGTTTCATGCTTTGTATTTCTTGTCGTATTTGCTGGCAATGGTAGGAGTGTTTCTATTCACCGCAAGGTCGACTCGTCCGCCGTCGTGCCCAGAAGTTTTGCCGCAACTTTTAAACAATGCCGTTCACTCTCAAGATAATGTCTCACTGTAAGGATAATATTTTTTATAATGATATTGCATTTAAAAAACTAAAAAAATATAGTACGTTCAACATTGATCTATATTGAATACTTAAGTCGACTGCACAGCTTAGCAATTGGCTACTACACCACAGGTTGAAACCCTGGGTGTTTTGGATACTGCAATCGAAACTAGCCAATCTTAATTGCATAATTGTTACATCAAACAGGGTAAGTTCGAATGGTCGAGTGCCTCGGTCTTTGCGTGTGGTGCTATAATATGTACTGTGCAGTTGAATGCTTCGGGTTCGAATCCCGCACGGGACAAGTGTTTGTATGGCCTATAAACAAATGTTCCGGGGTCTGGATGTTTGTCTTTGTGAAATTTATGTATGTAAACTGCCTCCATGATACAGGGGAAAATCTTAGTTTGAAGGTAACTGTTACCGTTACGGCCTAAAGTCCATTGCTGAATATAGGCCTCTCCCACTTGGGGATATTTGCCATAGTTGCCACGGGTGGCGAGCGGTTTGGCAACCGCAGTTTATTTGTTTTTAGTCATTATTAGGAAAACTCTGCTGCCCATCTCCTGATTTGGTTCTCACTGTCGCCTCTTATGACACCCATGGGATGATATGGGGTAGTGGATATCGTTACACCGCCACTACACGGTTAGTCGAGGTTACATTTTTAAAAATTAAGAAATAAACTTTTAAAAAATCAATCATCCCACTGGGCACCCGAATATAATGAATTATGTCCTGCAGACCAATTTTTGGTCACCGAAGCCAGTCTTAACGGAGACTAGACATCTGCGTAGGACAGAATTATAGCGCACGAGTGTGTGCGCAAACCGACCCATTTTCTATTCCCTCACTCACCTAGTCCGATGCAATGGCAATCCGACAGGACCGGAGATTATCAGACGCTGGACCATCTTTACGGCTAACTCCAGGCTGCTCCTGAGAATTTCTTGACAGAAACTCAATAACTGATTTTTTCCCCACTTGGAAAACTACTAAACATGTGGTCCACATGTTTAGTAGTCTTCAAACTAACAATATTGGATTTAATCACAACCTTATGTTGGTAGATTGACACTTGATATTCCAGACAACAGTTATTGCTCTTGAGAAGGTGGAAAGTATGATTTCGTCGTTTTCATGGTCCACCTACCCACCTTCTGTTACTACACTGTTTGTATGGCCTACGAAAAATTGTTGGACCATAGCAACTTATGTATTTATGTCAAATCCTACAGTAAAAGAGAAAATCCTAGTGTGATGATAATGATTAAAAAACAGACGCAATAATACAGCTCTTATATTTAATAGAAAAAAAAATATGGCTGAATTTTTTTCTGTTAAATATGAAGGTTTGTATCGTTTTATTTTCTTAAATATTTACATTTATTATCGTCTTCCTACTAACGAAATCATCTACCTGCAGCCCCCTAACGTCTTGTTTGTCTCCTTAGTCAACACCAATGTAAGATGAGCTGCCAAGCGTGTCAACTATGGCAAATATCCCCCTTATGAGGCATTCTATGGGGCAGTCTATGTTCAGTGGACTTTGATAGTCTGTAATGAATTAATGATAACACAAAATATTTGTTTTTTTAGGGAATACACTGTACCAACACTGGATTGTATACCTATAGAGGGCTTGGAGCCGCCAATGAGCAGAGACACGACATTCACGTCGTTCCTTGGAGGCCCACAAAACAGTATACCCAATGGTAACATAATCTCGGAACAAACAACTGGAACCCAAAATACTACTAAGGACTCCTCTTAATGACATATACTTCATAGAGTATTTATTAAATAAATCAAAGGTAGTTAAATACTTTAAATTTAAAAGGATAAATTATTTACATCGTAATATAAATGAAATTGCAAGACCAAAATCTTCTTTTTGTTAATGTCTATCATTAATTATGTAGATGTGTGGCAGGAATTTATGACTTTAACACTTTTACTGTCCGGTTTTCAGACACAATAGAAAGACATTAGCAATGACCTATATGTAGTGCACGGGACAGCAAAGGGTTAAGTTAAATAGTCATTGTATTCTGAAGTTTAACTTGGGAATTTAACTCATTTTTGCTTAAAATAAATATTTGCATAGATTTGCAGTTGATAAATTAGGTTATAAGGCCCATATATGAATGTGTTATAAAACTGACCTCTTTTGGATTGTTTAATTGATAACTAACTTGTTTCAATTTTGATGGCACAGCTTAAATTTCACCCGCATTTAAACTGCAACCATGATTAATAAAAAGTGATTTCGCTAAGTAAAAATACCTAAATAATTAACTAGACTAAAGCTAGAGCTAAACAATTAAAATTAGTCATTTAGAATCAATAATTAGCACGCATTAATAAGAACTTGTCAGTAATCCATATTGTATTATAAAACAGGGACCGTATTACACATAGGTAGGGGTTATGAACAATGCCTATCTAAAAACACTCTTTAAAACGAAAAATAAATAAACAGTTTTGAAAGTTTACAAATATTGTTAAAATTTTTGACTGTCAAATTCTTGCTTGGTTTTCATACACAAAACAATGCTCCAAGTCATTCTGACTTATGGGAATTAATGTCTGAAAAACAGCCAGTAAGTACTAGTAGCATTTATTCTCCAATGAAATATCATTCCTTTGTACTCCGCACAATTCTATAAGCCACAATGATATACTAGAACGAAACGTAACATAATAAAACAGCTTTCATGTGCTAAAAAAGAAGAATAGACAATAATAGAAGCGGGCTTGTAAAAACTTAGAAACTTTCAGACAAACCCCAAAGTTAAAAGGCATAATATAAGAACTAACGTAGGTAGAAAATTGATAATGGAGTCTTTATATTGTTTAATAAGGGAAGAAGTTAGACTGGCAATTCGAATAAATAACGGCATGAGTCGTATACACAAAATTTACCCGTCCCTGACTTTTAACGCTCTTCACTTGCCGGGCATTTGTTGGCGCATAATCTTGTCTGCACTTCACGATTTTTATCTGTTTGGACACTGAATTCTCTTTGGCTTGCTGTAAAATCAGTAGCGTAGCATAGGTTGTTAGAGCCGAAAGTGCCGCCCGTTATTACGCCCCCCCCCTTATTTAACATGTATCGCAAATATATCTTATCTTGTTTTGTAGGTAAATTGAACACCCTCGGCAGGTATGTGTGCAGATTATCTCTATTTATATAACTGTTAAATGTGTAGAACTGTAACTACAGGGTTTGTTATATTTTAATCAAATTATTTAGTAAATGGTATTTTTCAGATTGTTTACTTTTACCGACATTATTTAAGAAATTAAGGCGGGGAGTTGAATGTTCTTCTCAAAATGACTGCTAAAAATTACCGCCTCGGCCTTTGGCCAACAGCCCGCCCACCCACTGCTAAATCACTGCCCCGTGTACACAATATTATGGCAATCTTTAAATGGATGCCTACGTTCTGATAGTTAAATTTACTATTCACAAGGCAACATTACATATACATGAGCGAGTGCTTCATAAAATTGTTGTTTGTTGGGACATGGTTCTATAGTATATTTTTAGTAGATAATGACAGAAGCTTTCCAAATCTGTTTATACAGGGTTATTTTTCAAAGAGTAGCCAAATTTTAAACTTAAGTTCATATATATAAATAATGATATACCGTTAATGCAGTTTTTGAAAATACGAGTAAATAAGGCTTCTACTTTTATTTGAAATTATCCCAAATTGAATGTGATTTATGGACAACAACGTTTTTGCCTACCGATCAACCCTTATGCCTAGGCCACACACATCGCTATAGAATTCCGGCGATAAAACTTCGCCTTCGGCCTATGGCGAAGGTGCTTGGCCACACTGCGCGTTATAAACACAAAATGGACGCCGCGGTCGCTCTATATTATATGGCATCGAATAATTATTTTTTACTACGTTTTTGGCAACAGGGGACAGCTTTAGACGCCTGCATTATTTATTCAAAATATCTCATCAAATTAGTTATCTTCTCATTACTTCAAAAAATTGTCACTGTCGAAAATATGTCGTAAATTCTAATTTAATTCTACACGTCCGCTACACACGATGTCTGTGGGTCGCCTAAAGTGTGGCCGCACAAGCGAAGTTCATTGCGACTTCGCACGAAGTGACGAAGTATTCACGAATATGTGGCCACACACATCGCGATAACGTGAATATTCGCGTTATCGCAATGTGTGTGGCCGCGGCATTACGAATGTCTGCGTGCGCAGTAAAATCAGTTAAAATAATGCATTACCACGCATTTTCTACCGACTTCAAAAAGGAGACGCTACTCAATTCGACTGTACGTTTTTTTTATGTGTGTTACCTCATAACTTTTCTGGGTGAACCGATTTCAATGATTCTTTTTTTATTTGAAAGCTGGTGCTTCTCATGTGGTCCCATATAAATTTGATCAAGGTCTGATCAATAGTTTTTGAGTTATTCTTAATAATTTATATTGAAGTCGGTTGTACAAAATTTTAAATTTTAAATTATTGTTTATGAATTTAAAAGATAAAAAGGACAATGTTTGAGATTTTTTATATTAATTTTTCTTCACATTTGCCTATATTACTTATTCTGAACCTTCTCTGCAAATTTGGTCAGTTATTGCAAAATAACCCTGTATATACTGGTCTCAAATAAGCGCTAGAACAGGAAAAAAGTGTATGTGACATGTCCGTGGAAATGTAGTATCTTTGTTTGCTTTATAAATCTCTAACAAAAGAAGTTACTAACATGGTTTTATTGTAATGATTTCTTTATACTTATAGGTAAAACCTAATTACTAGATTAGTTTTTTTTTTTGTATTATACTAGTATGTTCGGAATTCATTTTCTTGATTGAATGAGTATTATAAAGTTGTAAACGATATAAAATTTGGCATGAATAGAAAATGTTTCCATGTTTATTTGCAGGTCCCTGTGTATAGTGATAAATTAACCCAGTAAGGGTCAGTTCAAACCGAGACGCGACGCGACGCGACGATGCTTGAAGAGGCCAGTGGTTTCGAACCGCGCAGCGCGCCGCCGCGAGACGCATCGCGACGTCGCGAGGCGCATCGTGAAGTCGCTGGCAGCGCACCGCTCTTGCACGCTGCGCCTACCGACGAAGCACCGCTGCGTCGTGATGCGTCGCGCTACGCCGCGAGATATATCGAGGCGCAGCGCGACGCCGCGGGGCATTTTGTTATCTCAATAATATGTATATCTTATCGTATAGTAAATAAAGTTATATTTTGTTTCACTATCTTAAAAAGTGCGCGCCGCGTCGCGTCGCGTCACGTCTCGGTGTGAGCTAACCCTAAGACTATTTATAAAATCTCGAGGTATGAAAATGAAAACTGCCATGTGCTCGAATTTTTAAAAATTTTAAACCGTTTTAATAGCAAACTTTGTATGGACTTTTAAAGTAGTTTCTATATTGACTCTAATGATTAGATTAAGAAATTCTAAGAAATATATATAAAGTCATACATAACTATAGGTACTTATTTGAGAACATTCCAAAAAACAAGTATACTGAGTTGCAGATAGAGGTAAAAAAT